>CM050412.1:59253162-60453162 GCA_027564155.1 Gymnocypris eckloni scoliostomus | reverse complement strand
ACTCTAATGGGCGTTTGCATTTGTTCTGTAGCCCTGACAGTACGGTACTTTTATAAGATGTGTTTTACCTGTTATGGGACTGTTATGATCACTGGCGGCTGCCCAGTGAAAACTTCACCTGCGGTCTTTCAGATCAGTGAGTGTTAGTTGAACTGGTGGATCTGGGACATCTGTGTGACATTTAGGACACAAACACTATAAACAAGCTTCATATCATACATTTTTAAAGGGATAATTCACCCAAAAATGACAATTGTGTCATCATTTTGTCACCCTCGTGTTGTTTCAAACCTGTATAGGTTTCTTTCTTATGTTGAACATAAAAAAAAGATATTTTGAAGAATGCTGGTAACCAAATAGTTGATGGTCTCCATTGACTTTCATAGTATTTCTTTCCTACTATGGAAGTAAATGGGGGGCCAACAAATATTGGTTCTTTAACCACACATTTTGCATTCAACATAAGTTAGAAACTTATATTGGTTTGGAATGACTTGAGCGGTAAATGATGACAATTTTCATTTTCTGTGAACTATTCCTTTAAGACCATTAAAAAAAGAATCAGAATCACTTATGGAAATAACTGGTGCAATAATGACCACAAAGCCTACACAATATGTTTTGTGTTTTCTGTACGATCTTTTGCATAGATTGCAACACTATTAATTGAATGATTTCCAAGCAAGTCTATTATTGTGGTATTAAAGTAATATATAAACATAACACAGTCTAGTTGGCATTCATTCTAGTCTCAAAAGGTCCTTCAATCGTACCTAACACAGTTATGTATGCAGAAGCTGTATCTTTGTCCAGTGATGTTCGAACAATGCAGGTGTAATTCCCTTGATCACTGTGGCTCACATTAATAATCTGGAGAATTCCATCATCTGTGAAATATCTGCAAATAATCCAAAACCGGTACAATATAAAATAGCAGTTAGTTGGTAGTTGATTGATAAAATGTTGTTAAATTAAAATTCATGAATTCCTAAACAAGACATCAAACTCACAAATACTTTGAACTTTGTGAAAGACATTTAGAGACTTGAAACTAGATGAACAAAGTATCTTACATTGTTTCAGATCTTGAATGAAATAAGCAATGTGTGTTCCAATAATATTTAATGTAACTTTCTATGTTGGCAGCAATAGTAAATGGTAAAACAAGGCAATAAACAATAAGTGATTGACAAATAAGAGTGTCCAGGATGGAGAAAAAAAGTAGAAAAATATGTGCCAAGTTCTTAGAAATGTATTCTTCGTCTTTAATGTGTTTCTAAAACATGTTACACCATTTTCAACTATATTTAAATGGAATTCCTCTAAATATTAATAATTGAATATAAAATATTTTCCTTACACTTTGAATTTGAGTGTACAATCACTGTTTTCAATGTAATCAGTATTTTTTTTATAAATATTATTAATTATGAATTAACAAATAATCAGTAGGTTCTGTGGGAGTCGAACCACATGACTACAACCTGCATTCTACAACATGATCTTACATTTTTACATCATAAAAGGTCTTATTGACTATGAATCACAGATGAACTTCAAAGCCAAAATTCAAAGCAATCAATTCCCGAATTCCCAGGCAGACTGGAAAAATAAAGTGGTTGAAGTTGCTATGCAGCCTTACAAAAATAGAAACCAGGCATCCGTCGAATGAAGCCACCACTTATAGTGCAGATAGCTCCATTGATTATAATAGAAGTGATCTAGTTTGTCTCAGGACGGTATAAGCACATTGTCACAGGCGGATCTGTGGCTTTTGTTAGGTTTGAAATGCCAAATAAAAGCTGTGTTAAATGCCATGACAATCAATGTACATCTCTTTTATGTTCATTAAGTGTTTGTCTCCAATTATAACAAACATAATTTGCCTGGAAGCAACTGCATTTACACAAAAGATCCTGTTGGACATCATATTCCAGCCAGCAGAAAAGAGGTTAAAGCTCCTGCTCATTAGCTGGAGTACCTTTTGATTTTCAAAAGAGACATTTCGCACATAAGAGCTTACTGATAAAAGCGTACAATAATATCTATTTCGGCTCTGTTACTCGACTACAAAGTGTAAGTACTTAATCCATGATTCCAGCACTGATAAAACTATAAATAAAATGTCTGCACTTCTAAAAATGTCATAGCTCATGCTAATCCTTCCTGTTTTGACAGCACAACCCTTTTTGAAATTCATTGAATTCAAAGTTGAACCATTAGGGACAATCTATCTCATTCTACTTCTTAGGGAAAACATCACCCACCCTTCAGAAAAGTTTGAGAGGATATTCATCCCATCTTTCATCCACAGGATCTCCAGCTCTCTTCTGAGGGTGGGATCGCACTCCACCTGGCACTCCAGCTCCGCCATTGATCCTCTTTTGACCTTCATGTCTTGAGGAGGTTCGACAATCCTCGTTGAATCTATCAACAGAAGACCTTTGGTTTCAGAAATGATCAGGAAGCAGAAGCTTTTTGATTAAGGAAGGTGGCTAACCTTTAATGAAAAGTTCAGTGGTAAGGCTCTCGGCTCCTTCGGAGTTGTTTGTCAAACATTTGTACTGGCCCATATCTTCCATCTCGACTTTGTGAATCTGCAGGGAGCCATTCTTCAGGAGAGAATATCTCTCTCCATCTAGAGAGCCCTCTGGGTCTTCTCTTCTCCTACAAAACAAACATTGAACCCTTCAGAGTTCTTCTGAAATAGAGGCCCATGGGAAGGGCCTTTACTGAAATGACTACAGATGCTCTGTTTATAAAACCGAATCCAATGTAGCCCAGTTTTATTTTATTTTTATTTTTCTTACCAAGACTTTCAAAATTGACCAAAGGTTTTTGAAAGGAAACTTTTCAAAGAAGAAAATAGTATAAATACGAGCGCAAAAGGAGGATCCCCTGGAGAGAACAGACATTTCAAAAGGCCTATAGATCTTGCAGTGTCTTTTCTCAATGTTTTGTCCCTTATCTTTCACTTAATTCACTTGACCCTAGTGGGTCTCTGCACTGCTGTTATCAAGCACTCTGTGCCCAACAACTATCATTCACCCATAACCTGGAGACCAGCTACAGTAAAACCATGCTAAAAAACCCTGTCAAAATCATTTATTATGCTTCTAATAAAATATTACGGTATTTTAAGGAATACAGAGTAATTACCTAGTTAAGTACTAAGTTATATGGTAAGTACATTTTGTTTCATGTAAGTATAACAACTACTACTAAGTTATGGAACAGCCTGTATTATGACATCTTAAAATAAAGTGTAATTTAGCTAGATTTACTGTACAATAATACAGACAACAAACATTTTATTTTTATTTTATTTTAGCCTTGTAGGCAGTTAAAAAATTATTATGTTTATTAAAACAAAATGGAAATGAAAAATCATGGTAACCATTCTGTACATATTATTTGAAATTGAAATATTTTGTACATTCTGTAGTAATCATTATCATTAAGTGATGAATACATTAGCCCCTCCTATAGATTTTGGTAGATGTCTCATGCCTTATCCTACGTTCTTCCAATTGTTCTTAAACCCATCCCTCAAACAATGAATAATGGCAAAGTTTTCATATAAAAAAATGTATTACAATCCCTTAGAATTATCATAAATCTATGTGAAAAAGTGTGAAAACTTTTGAATTGAATTTAACTTGTTAAATAATGTATTCACTTATTTACTTTTAAACATGAAAATGTGTTAAACATGGTTAGCTGTGGAACAAACCAGACTCAGTTTGCATTTATGTAATTAGCATATATACATTTGTATTCATGATTGATCAATTATAAATGTATAAACCTGGTAACTGTGCATTTAAAACACTTATTTCATTTAACTTGGCAAATATGAATCACAATATGTTCATATTAGGTTAAAACAATGTAATGCAAATGAATGGATATTTTATATCCAATTAAAATACATAAATTCAAAATATAGGCCAAAGTATTTGTATAAATTGATGGATAGGTACCATCAATGAACACATAATTAACATTCATACACCGTGTCCTAACCAGGCGTGATGTGACAAGACCTCTGTGACAAGAAACTGAGCGTGAAAATGGTGCGTGATGCAACACAACCAAGCACAAAACAGCCAATCAGAGGCGTTATCTCTGTTTCACATGCACAACGCACTGAGCGAAAGAACGTAAAACAACATTCAGTATCTTGTTTTTTCATATGGCATTCTTTTAATGGTTTACATTCAATTTGTCTTATAGTTGCTGATTCTTTTACAATTAGTCTCTCCTTGTTCTATTTTGATGTTTAATATACATGAATACGTTACTTCAGTCCAATGAGACTTCAGTGTGTACAAATAAAGAGACCAAGCGACCGACAAAATGTAGCATCGCTCGTTACTTGTCGTGCAGACCAAAACTCTGATTAACAGAAAAGAGACCGCTCACTTGTGGCTTATCATGTTGCGTCTGGTTATGACACGGTGTTAAAATCGCAGTGCTTGTTACCAAACTCACCAGTTAATGGTAGCAGGTGGTGAACTAAAGACTTTGCAGTCCATAATCACACTCTTGCCTAACATGGTTGCGTACTCCAGATAATTTCTTGTCAGAATCAAAGGGGGATGATCTGAGGGAAAGCCAGACCATTAGTCAAAACATTCATGCACACAGACAAACATCAAACAGCCAGCACAGCATATGGCTCACTTTCTGCGCTGTAGTTTAAAACCGCAGCACACTCCCGAAATCACAATTAAACTGTAAAAAAGCTATTAGCATATAAAAGAGCTCACTTCTTCTGCCAGCAACAAACAGGAAACAGTAACCGAAGTAGTTTATAGCACACACTCATGCACACGTTTCATGTTTTTCTTCTACGTCAATTACGAAGCAACAGCTGCTTAACCCTTAAGCCATTACATGTCAGCAAGAGCATCATATCATAATCAAAGGCAAGACAATTTCAATAAGGTCCACAAGCCTCTCTTCTGGTGCTATGATTAATTGATGTAAATTAGGTGAGTTGCACATCAGTTGCACTGACCTAATATTGGGCTCTGAAAATCACAGTTTGATATTCATCTTCTTCCAATTTACACAGGTAAGTGAAGTACTCACTCATGACAAGCACGTTAGTGTTGACAAGTAGGGTCCCGTGCTTGTTGGAGACCACACATTGGTACACGGCAGTGTCTCTCTGCTCCGCTCTGAGGATGATTATTCTGTCATCAAGCACTTTGTAATTGGTAGAAGGAAAATCTGGGGAGAAAACAAACTTGTATTGGCACCCAAAGTGTTTAAGAGAGACTGGGGTCAGTTGTCACATGGGCTTTTACAGTACACTACCGTTCAAAAGTTTCGGGTCAGTGAGATTTGTAATGTTTTTGAATGCTTTTTTTTTTTTTGCTTACCACGGCTGCATTTATTTGGTCAGAAATACAGTAATATTATGAAATATATTTGCAGTTTAAAAGAACTGTTTTCTATTTGAATATATTTTAAAACATAATTTATTCCTGTCATGCAAAGGTGCATTTTCAGCATCATTACTCCAGTCTTCAGGGTTGCATGATCCTTCAGAAATCATTATAAAATACTGATTTGCTGCTCAAGAAACATGTCTTATTATTATCCATGCAAAAGTTAAAATTATTTTTTTGTACCATTGTAAATGTTTTTTTTTTTGTAATTTAACGCATCCTTGCTGAATTAATTTTAAATAATAGTATCTTAATAAAAATCTTACTGTTCACGTGAAATCACAAAAAGTTAAGACGCATCTAATGAACTCTCTCTTTTTTTGAGGGGCAATAACAGTGGAAATGTTCAACAGCCAAGACTAGAAATTATGGATCTATACACAAATTGACTTTTAAAATAAACCCACTCTGAGAAATTGAGTAAAATAGTTACAGCTAGCCCCGGTGTTGTCTATATTGTAATATTTCACATCATAATTGCAGCAATAAACATCTGAGATACATATTTAGAAGATACATCATTGACTTTTTTCATCTGCTACTGATATATCATTTTACCAGAGCATGTAAATTATGCATAAATACAGAGGTGGCCACATATTCACTGCTGTTTACAAAGTCTAACGGAAAGGAACAACAGACTGTTCTCACAGCCAGTAATTGCACATTTGGCAGGGGCTTTGAGCCAACAAATTCAGTCAAATGAGCATGAGTGGAAGGGGTTTAACACACCATCAAGAGGCTGGCCATTTCTCGTCCAGGTGATTGTGGGTTGTGGTTTTCCTCTAGCAGAACACTTGATGTGGATGTCAGATCCAATCTCTGCTAACTGACTCTTCACAGGCTCCTCCTGCCAGCTGGGTGGCTCTGAGACACACAACATATGAATTGAATATAATTAAAGCAATTTCCTCTCAAGAGCAATACTGCCCCCCTCTGTTTATAAATGACATGACTTTAAATTTAGCTAAATATGGTCATGCAGAACAAGGCATTAATTTGTGCTTTGTAAGTACTAACAAACAGCCAATATGCTAGAAATATACACAATTATAAATATGCTTCATATAAAAATAGTTCAGTTAAGTAACTTGAATTAATGCCTTAACTATACAGTAATGATCTAACAATGAGCAATATGTTTGTCACAGTATTTATAATCTGTTAGTTATAAAAATACCAGTAGTCAGTGTTATCTCAGGTCATTAAATAATATTGACGTACAACTTGTGATTTTAATAATCATTAGTAAATGCTGAAATTTATATTTTAACTAAGATAAATAAATGCTTTAGAGGTATATTTCCTCATTCCATTGTTAGTTCATTGTTTGTAGTATGTGTAAATAATGTTAACAAATGGAAGTAACACCTTGAAGTGTTGCCAATTATTCTTGTCAAACAGATTTACTAACTAGACTAAATGGGAATCGTCAAAATACTCAAATAAACTTCAGGCTTAAGACCTTGTAAATGTTTGCATACCCTCCACAACAACTTGGAAATGATGCAGAGCTTCACCAAGATCATTCTTGGCTTCGCACATGTATTTCCCTTCATCCTGATCTGTGATGTTTGGTATAGTCAGAAGCTTTCCATAGTTCTTGATTTGTGTACGCTTCGGTAAGCTGTCCCCCATCTTGATCCATTCTATCGCCGGTGTAGGCCTGAGAAAAGACCAAAATAAACCGCTGTCACTCTCTCGCTCTGTCAGTGGAAATACATTGCCGCCATATAGCGTTTATAAACCCTGCATGGTTATAGAGAAGTGAACGCACAGTCCTTCTGCGATACACTCCAGCTGCAGCTCTTCTCCTTTTTTTAGGTATGTTGTTGAATGACTGGAGGGCACCAAAATGCTCGGCTTCCTCTTCTGAACTGAATGGGGACAAATGATGGTAAATGGCTTCAACATGGATAAAAACAGAAACGCACTTTCATGTCTGAACAAGAATAGACCAAAGCCTGAATAAAAATGCAAGATACATCCTCAGAGAACAGGCCATTATCTCACACAATTTTGAAAGTGACAGTAAGAAGTTACTTAGTCACATTTTAATGATTCTTATAAAAGCACACAGCTCAATAAACTGAAGAAAACGGCAGAAATAGCTGACAAACTAGCAAGCGCTAAAACTTAACAAAGGTTTAAACTTCTTGTGGCACACAGTAAAGCCCTTACATAAAATCATGGTAATAAAAGCCACAAAGAGGTTAATTGAAGGTGTTTGCTTATTTAAACAGCATATTTGATCAAATATGTTACTCTGTGACTCACCACTGGTCATGTCATCATCCCCCTGGCCTGAAAAAAAAAGAAAAAGAAATTGAAAGAATTTAATTTTCAGCACATTTAAATAGTAATAAATTGCACATAAACAATACATATATAGCACATAAACAATACATACTATGTAACTGTACAAAGGATAAGTCAGGGTGGTCAACTATTGATAAAACAACTGAACTGATTAGTTAGGTTTAGATTTTTTTGTAAATGTTAATATATATGTTTAATATTAATATTATGGTCACACTTTATTTTAAGGTCCAATCCTCACTATTAACAAACTACGAAGTTTGCCTCAATAAACTACTGATTTGCTGCTTATTAATAGTTAGTAAGGTAGATATACATTTTAGGTATTGGGTAGGATTAGGGATGCAGAATATGGTCATGCAGAATATGTGCTTCATAAGCACTAATAAACAGACAATATGTTAAAAAAGGCAGGCTAATAAGTAACTAGTTAATAGTGAGAATTGGTACCTAAACTAAAGTGTTACCAATATTGTATTTATTAATAATAATATTGGTAATACTTTAACTTTAAACTATTTGCTCATTAGCATTTATATTTCTAGGATATTGGCTTTTTATAAGTACTAATAAAGCACATGTTAATGCTTTATACTGAATTACCATATTGTAGATCCCTTAATCACACCTCAGTTAAATTTAATAACTACCTTATTATTAATACGCAGCCAATTAGGAGTTTATTGTGGGGAAAGTATTAGTTAATAGTGAATGTGTGTTGCCTTTTTTATAACGTGAACTGATCAATTACAAGACCAGGAATATTTATGAAAGTAAACAGATGTTATGATGATTTTAAAGAGGATTACGTTAAAGACTGTTACTGTTAAATTATTAGCATGCTGACAATACACTAAAACCAGGCTGCATTAATAAATGACATCCACTTTAATGAATCACCACTTGAGCGTTGGTGTTGGAAGTAATCTAATACATTCAAAAATTTAGACAATTACAAAATAAAATGAAAATGTAATTGTCAAACTGTATACTTTGTTTATCCATTGTTGTGCATCTCAGTTTTTTTCACAGTTATATGACACTGTCAAGCTAAAAATACTTTTAAAAACAATCTTGTCACATTCTGCTATTCTTTTGTCCAGCTGTTCATGAAAGCAATAATGTGTCCTACGTCACCCAAAACCAGCATAACAGGTCTTCATTGATATGGTGATTAATAGGTTAGTTGTGAAGATTTGTATATTCACACACTACAGATAACAATTCATTTTGAACTGTTTGGGGTCAGTAAGTTTGTTTTAAGAAATTAATACATTTATTCAGAAAGGATGTAATAAATTGATCAAAAGTGATAGTAAAAAAATGTTTAATGTTGCTGCTCTTTTGAATCCTGAAATATCTTTCCACAGAAATATTAAGTAGCACAACTGTTTTCAGTATTGATAATAAAAAATGTTTCTTCAGTATCAAATCAGTATATTATAATGATTTCTGAAAGATCATGTGACACTGAAGACTGGAGTATTGATGGTGACAATAAAGCTTTGCATCACAGAAATAAATTACTTGTTAAAATATATTACAATAGAAAACAGTTATTTTAAATTAATTTAATATTTCACAATATGTTGACTGTATTTTAGATCAAATAATTGAAGCCTCGGTCAGCATAAGAGACTTATTTCAAAAGCACTGAAAGATCTTACCGACCCCAAACCTTTGAAGGTTACTGGGGAAAACAATGTTCTGTTTCATTTGCTTTAAATGCTATCATGTTTATGAGATTCTTGCCACATACTTGGCTTGACCCTCAGGACCATGCGGGGTTTCTGAACGATTGTGCGTATCCTGGAAAAGGAGGCAAAACAGCAGTAGTCATCCAGGCTATCTTCCACCAGTGTATTAGAGAAGTAGAGATTCCCATTGAGGCCCATGGACACCCTCTCATTCTGCTCAATGTGTCGAAGATCTGAGAACAATACAGAGAGGAGGGTTAGATTAACCCGAGCAACAGGACATCGGAGAGGGCAACCATCCAAACAGTCCCATCTGACAGACTGCACAGCAGATAACAGGCATCATGGGTAGAGCTTTGAATGCTCTGGCGTTCTTGTTCCTCTCGAGAAGTGTAGGTGGCTCCACATCATTAAGCCGCCTCTTCAGCTCAAGAAGTGAAGACATGTACAATAATAATGCTCATTGCTTTTTTAATCAACTGTCTTGCTATCCAGGGTAAATATCTAAAACAAGGTACATTTACTTGAGAAGAACAATTACATACAGTAAGTCTTTCCTTCACAGAAAGTTAATGAAACTTACAGAGGTTCATGCTTGTAACAAGGAAAAAATATATTTGAGGTTAAAAAATCTTACTGTTTATTTCTTACCCTCACTAAACCCAAGTTATAAGTTATGACTTATATATTATAACTATACCTTTAATAGTAATACATTTAAAAAACATTTAGAAACCAAAATTTTCACTTCAGAATTCTGCGTATTATTGGGCCTATATGCATATTATTGCATTTTTGATCAATTGTAATGTTTGGTTTTAATGGCATGTTGTTTACTTTTAACGTTTGTTCTGTTTTCAGGTGTGAGCTTTTAAGATTGACTGATTTATTGTTTTACTGGCTTGATGGAAAAATCTAATTCTTCAAATGTCACATATTCACAGCATTCTTTACAAATTGCAACATGTAACGTTTATCATCAGAAGCCTGTTATTAGCAGAGGCGGTAGAACTCCAGTCTGGCGCCAGCCAAGATAGTTATTTACAGTTGGTTGAAATATATGCATGCATCTGTTTATCCGTTTAGCCAAAAACAAGGAGATGACTGACATATCACAAATAATAATGTTTGCTCTAACAGCTGAGGAAATCTGAAGCTGTGATATTTTTATATCATTAATATACTGTTATATTTTCGAATTAGATTTAGTTTTTAGAGTTTTCATTTTCACTTAAGTTTTGTTAATTTAGTTGTATTTTAGTAACTTTTTTATGGGTTTAATTTTAGTTTTGGTTAACAATAATAACCCAAATCTGAAGGAGTGATATTCAGAATAAAATAAATTCATTCAAATGATCTGCTTGGATCCCTCTATTTGGCAAATGTTATGTACAGGATACTGATTTAAAGTGTCTTGAACTACCGCTGGTCATCCAGTACAGCTGCCAAGGTGGAGTTCCTTGTGGCGGGTTACACTCCAAAACCACCGAATCGCCCTCTGTGACCACCACTGGCTCGGTCTTCTCCTTGGGAAACTTGGGTACCACTGTGAGCAAGCACAAAAACAACACAAATAAACTCCTTTAAATTCATAGCAGCCACTTTTTTACTAAAGCGCAAGACAGATAGCCTACCAGTTAAACTGTCAGTAAGACACAATTAAGAATAAAAACCAGTTGAGCAGCTTCAGTTTGAACGTGCTTAAGAGGTTACATGGAATATGCAAATTTCTTGGAACAGATCTGAGGAAATTCTCAACACTGGAATTTCTACAATTCTGCTATATTCATTTCATGATCAGCAGCCGAGATAATGTGTAACCGGGGATGTATGAACTGTGACTTACAAGGCACAATGAATTCTGATTCGACTGATATTGCAGTTCCGAGCTTGTTTGAGGCATAACATCTGTACTTTCCCTGGTATTTCACTTTCTCTTTAGTGTTGGGTATCGCAAAGGTCCCACTACTTTCTTCTTTAATGAGCCGAGGGTCTTTGTGCGGGTCGAAATCCATCCCATCTTTCGTCCAGCGGTACCTGTTCAATTAAAACACACAACAGACGCCTATTAGGCATGCAAATAAAAAAAGAAAAGAAAAAAGTGAGAGAACAGTTTTGTGCATGTCAAAGGTTCTTCATGGAACCATCGATGCCATAGAAAACCTTATTGTAATTGTTTATTTTCACATGATGCACAAATAAATGACTACACTTCTTTCAGCCCATTAAAGGCAATTTAATTTGGATATTTCTTCAGTTTTTTTGACATTCTTAAGTGCCGGACATCTCACTCACGTAGGTCTTGGGTTGCCTTTGGCTTCACACTTAAACAGGAAGTTCTCATCATATGGCAAGGTAATGAGAGAGCCTGAGGTCTGAGCGGTGATGGTCGGCAGCTGCTCCACTACAGGAAACATATCACAAGATAAAAGAGCTGTTGAGATGGTCATCTGTGCTAAAAACGATGCTTGTTTCTGGAAGAGTTTACTGGATAATAACATGTAATACTGTGGAATAATGACCATAGCCTCAAGTTGAAGTTGCATTAATAAGAACAAACACCTGAGAACAATTTGACTGTCTTGGCACTTACATTGAGGAGGGAAATAAAGACCAAGGGCAGTGGAGAAGAAGGCCGACAGAAGCCCGACAATAAGGCTCCTGAGCCCCCTCATCCCAGCCGGAAGATAAGGATAAAGGTGAAGTAAATGCAGAAATCACCCTCAGAGTTGTTCTTTTAGCAAAAGCTCTTCACTGACTCCTCCAAGGGAAAGATCTAAAGAGACATACACGAGTACAAGAGTAAGAACAGAGAACAAACTGTAATAAATCCTTCTACAGATAAATTGAGAGGGGATTTGAAGAGCTGTTCGCTTTGAACCGGTAGTCTTAGGTGTTTTACAACATTTTGGATTTATAGCAGGCGAGATGCTTTTAGAACATTTTCACCTCAATTAAAAGCAAAATTATATTGATGCAAATCATCAACAAAATCTGCAGGTAAAAAAAAAGTAGGTAAACATTTATTTATATAGCACCTTTCAAAACAAAGTTACAAAGTGCTTTACAATAAAAAGATCAGTACAGTAACAACATACAGAAAATACTATCAAAATGAAGAAAAAGCCATACAATAAAAATGAGTTTTAAGAAGAGACTTAAAAGAGGATACAGTAGTAGTATGCCTGATATCCCCAGGCAGGGAGTTCCACAGCTTAGGCGCACGGATAGAAAAAGCACAGTCACCTTTGGTGACAAGTCGAGATTTTGGAACCATTAATAGAGCCCTACCGGAGGATCTCAAGCAGCGATCAGGCTCATAACAAATTAATAAATCACAAATATAGACAGGAGCCTGACAATAAAATATAGGAATTGGGTCAATGATGTAACACTATTTTCCCTCTAGCTATTAAATACATTAAACTTGCAATTCATACATACAGTGACTACAGTACACCTACAGTACAGTACACCTTTTCTATGATGAATGTTTTTAATTTCTGTATTACAACTGATTTTGATATTTTGGGGGTACTTAAAGCCATTTTTTTTTCAAAGACTTTTTTCAAACTGCTTCACTGTTAATCACTGCTATTTATTAATATTAAAATGCATTTGTCTGCACAATCATGCAAAATCAAGTCATGTGGTGCAAAAAAAATCTACAGAAAAATACTAGCAGGAAATAATATCATAAGGACCCATTCAGACCTTCATTAGAGTCAATAAGTTCCTAAAATATCAGAGAATTTGACCTTTTTAGGACAGGATGAGGTTAGTTCAGGTTATAAAATGTCATGTGGTGCAGACAGTCACTTGCTCCATTTCGAAATGTATCACCCAATTGAAGGAATCGGTTAAATGAATGACTCAGTGACTCAATCATGACTGACTCACTCAAGACAGTTACAAGCTGCCAGCTACTGTCCGTTTTCATTTTTAAAGCACAATTTCATTTTTTTAGCATTCCATGTTTACATATTCAAAATGTTATGCGATTATAATTGCAGTGGAAGTGTTTTCATGCATTACAGTGTCTGTGCAAACCTAAACACCTCGGCAGTGCAAAAATGTATTAAGCTGATACTAATTCCATTTGATTGGTAACAGCTCTATAATATCTTATTATTACAATTGAATTTATTGAAAAAATGTGCAAATCTAATAAGGTTACACAGAAATAAAGAATATGAAAAGTTTTAAGTGTCAGCTGTCCATGACATGCCTAAACCAGCCAAGGTACGAGCTGAAAAACAAACTCAACAAAATACTGCCTAATAATCATAATTAACAAACTCCCAGAAAATAGCAAGATATAATTATTTATAGTCACATGTAATCAAGGTGTATGGAAAATATGGTAGAATATTTCATGTGCGCTGCTTAAAAAAAATACAAGTAAAAAATTAAAGTCACGACACAAAGGTTGCAAGGTTAAAATGAAAGCCATCAGCTAAGAAAATAATTTGACGTTGTTTATTTCGCTGACTCGTGTGCGTTGTTTGCCTTCACGCCTCCGTGAATGTTGATGAACCGTGAGCGCGCTCGTACTGCAGGCTCATTCCACACATAATCGTTTACACTCTCAAGCTGCAAAGAGTCAAGCCGCCTCCACAAATTACCAGCATCAACCTCAGATTAACTCTCCTCATCCAAGAGTGGCCAGAGGTGATAGATTGTCTCACTCTCACCCCTAGCTCATAATTTGTAGGCTGGGTGGATAAGTCTCCCCCTGTCTCACGAAGAGCAATCAAAACACCTGGATGGACTCGAGGAATCAGCACAATAATTGCACTGATAACTGTGATGCCCTGAAATACTGAGATTTTGCAGAAGAGGTATTGTGACAGACTTGTGATAGTGGTTCTGTGGAAAGAATGTAAAAGGGCCAAGTGAAGCCAAATAAAACTGTGTTGGTTGATATAGAGAATGATGAATGAGAATTATAGTTAAAGATAGTCATTCTCTGTGGTCATTAAAATCCCAGGATGTCCTTCGAAAAAGAGTAGGGGTGTTACCCCGGCATACTGGCCAAACTAGCTCACTGGCCTCTGACCATCATGGCCTCCTAATCATCCCCATACACTGATTGGCTTCATCACTCTGTCTCCTCTCCACCAATAAGCTGGTGTGTGGTGGGCGTTCTGGTGCACTATGGCTGCCGTCGCATCATCCAGGTGGATGCTGCACATTGGTGGTGGATGAGGAGAAGCCCCCTTACTATTTAAAGCGCTTTGAGTGTCTAGAAAAGCGCTATATAAATGTAACAATTATTATTATTATTATTATTATTCATCTGGTGCATGTTTACATAGAAACCAAGTAAACAAACGCAGAGAGAATAGGGGTCCGTTCTTCGTATCTCGCTTAATACATCTGAGATGATTTAAGAGATGCCAGATCTTCTAATCCTGATAACTGATCTCTGGCTAATTTGGATTTAAATATGTGGATTAAGTTGTCTAAGATTACTGCGTGTTCTAGTGTTCCCCGAAAAGAGCAGATCAGCAATGCAGCAATTTACTGGCGGCAAGACAGCAACGTAATGACATCATATCATTAAAAAAGACACCTGACGAAAAACTAAGGAAACAGCCAAGCAAACAAAACTACATAAATGTGTATAGATATAAATAGATAAATGAGATGTAAATATAATTTTTTTATTAAATAAAAATATTTTAGTTTTTTAATTTATTTGTAATTCTTTTACATGATACTCAATTATTATTATTTTTAATTGATTTGCCATTTTTTCACGTTTCCCAATTATTTATTTTTATGATTTCTAGCATTTGTACAGGCTACATTTTTACTTCAATGTTGTAACTAGCAATGCATTTAATTTTATCTTTGAAACAGTTTTGTTATGTGACAGCATTAAAGTTTCTTTAAGATCATGTTATCTGCATCTCCTGTGCTCCATCAAGCCCCTCCCATAATATCCGTCACCACTCAAATTAATGCTTACAACAAAGTAGCGGTGGCTGTGACAGATTTTAGTATCAATTCTGCTTAAAAAGATGCAATCTAATCCTGTTTACATGAAGTAAGCCTGCTCCCGAACAGGTTTAAGCTTACGGAGCTGTTGCTATGACAGCAACTCCGGGATGAGCTTCGAAGAACCAAATGATCCAAGATCAAGCGAAATCAGCAACAATCAAATCCAGCTAAGTTCGCGATGTATGAAGAACGGACCGCTGGTCCTGTGTGAATGGCCCTTATGAGCTCAGTTGAACATTTATAAAATACTGTATTAAATTACTATGCAGTAACATGTATTTGTAAGTCATACTAATGTCGTTATCTGTTTTAAAAGTTTTAGATGTTTTAGTAACTTTCATAAATTAAAATATATTATTTGGGAAATAAAGTCCATGTTGGAGGGGTGGAATGCTGTCTGAAAATGACCCATTATGGTCAAAATGCTCTAAAATTATTTCAGAATATGTATAAATTGACAGATAATAAAAAACATATATAGTAATTAATACAATTTGGATGTAGAGGATGAAGATGCAGAACATTGAGATTAATTTGCAAAATTATTAAAATAGATCAAATATGTGTAATGTACATGATTTTTCCTTAAGGTTAAACATCCTTAAGTTTATGAAATGGCACATTATATCAGTGCACTATTTTCTGAGAGTTATTTTGAATAAGTACACTACCATGCATATATTTGAAAGAAGTCCCTTATGCTTATCAAGGCTACATTAATTTGACCGGAAATACAGTAAAACAGCAATACTATGAAAAATTATAATTTAAACTATTATTATTATTATTAGAATATATTTTAAATGTCAATTATCCCATGATGGCAAAGAATTTTCTGCATCATTGCTTCAGTCTTCAGTGTCACCTGATCCTTCAGAAATAATTATAATATGATGACTTGTTACTCAAGAAACACGTATTATTTTTATCATTGTTAATGTATGTTCTCATATCAACATGTGAGTACACTTCTGACACCATTCACAAACACAAAATCACTGAGATATTTAATTCTGGCAAACAAATGTCACATTTCTCAACTGTAACAGCATAACTGAACCAAATACATCCACTTCAAATGATACTGTAATTATTTACAGATCTATTTCAAATGAACACATTCAAAACAACACGCGCAGCAAGTTAATCAAACAATGTGCCCGAGGAAGACAAACTCACTGAAGCACATGACTGCATATTTCATCCAATAATCCTAGAGGATGAATACAGAAAGATACCACAGACTAACATCAGAGAAAAACTGCTGAGGCTTGCAAGTACACCTTTCTCATTTGCTTCACTGTCACCAAACACTTTAACCATTAAACAAACCGCCAACTAAACAGAACAAGGAAACTCTGCTTACTTACAAGTACACACTCACACACACACGCAGTCAAGACAGTAATTCCCAGAGGTGGCAGTGATAGTATTAAACAGCATTCAGACTGAGCATCCAAACTCTCAGCATGCTCTTCAAATTCCTACAGAGAGAGAGAGAGTCAAGAGAGAGAGTCCCAAAACATGCCCCGGCACTCCAGCAAAGCACTAAAGGAGATCCAGTGAGGAGACATATGTCGGCAAAGCCTCTCACCAGGACAGGAGGCTCGCTAAACCTTTGACAAAGATTCAAATAAAGCCTGATCCGCAGAGCTATTCACAAATCATTAAAGTATAGTCCTGCCTACACAACTCAACGCATCAGAACAACCTCGACATGAAAACACAGGAGTCTGGAGAGACTTTGCCGCTGAGTGATTTGACTGAAAAAACAAACCTTGGAATCATTTTATCCATCTATAATCATTCATAAACAGAAATGTGTGGTTTGATGAGTCAAGTCAAGTAGGAAACTGCTTGATTTGTGATAGTAGCATGCAGTGTGTAAACAGTGAAAATCCTCTTAGTATAATGAAGACTATTGTCTTAATTCCTAATGCCGTCTTATAGGGTCGGCACATAAACACCAAATGCATTGTGCCGAGATACAACACACAATTGCTTGTTGATAAAACACAGCTTGTGTTGAAATCACAATCATATAAGGCAATTTTTATAATTATGCTCAATTTGATGACTAACGAGTGGAGTATAATGATTTTTTTGTGCTTTGTGTCATTTAGTGGTCTGCTCGACCTGCCTATTGTACTTAATGCTTTATACCACCATATGGCATGTAGAAAGTACAAACAAAGCCTTAATAACAGAGTGGAGGACACATTCACTTTACAGTATGTCTAGGTACAGCTGAACACACATAATGCAACAACACATGATTCCAGACTGAGACATATACACACAAAGCAGGCAAAGTATAGACAGTGGACGCAAAGTTCTATACTTTTTGCATATAATGTGTACACCGCAATGTAAACGTTATACAAAAATACACGTTATAAGCTGTTTGAATAACAAGGAGGGGAAATTATTGTCTGGTATTGCTTTGAGTTCAATAAACAAAAAGTTAATATAGAGTAGCCTAACTTATGATTTAGATACAAAATTGCCAGTTACTTTGTTTTTGCACTAAAAACAAAATGTTGCATAGCATAGTAGTGGTATTTAATTTCTAAATGATTCAGTGTTTTTTAACAAATCAGTCAAATAAGTGATTCAACCATATAATTCTATGCTTTTTGGATGGATGGATGGATTGACTAAGTTTAACCTCATTTAGATTTATTTATGTTGCCTCCAACATGACATCATTTAATAATGAGCAGATGCTCAAGATCATCAAATAATGAGTCAAACATTCCTAAATTAAGACATGTCTCTCATTAAGTGGCCAGAAAGCCTATATTGTACCAAGACACTGTCCCTGAATTCCAAAGATTTGTCAACTTCAACATGTTCAAAGCATGCCAGTGTCACTGCAAACAAAACACAGCCTGCTGTGACAGCTGCCTTTTGACCTTTGTCTGGCGCAAACATACTCATTAATTCTTCACGATACTACAAATGTAACTCTTTATTTTTACACTGGAGGTTTTACGACATCGTTCAAATATGTAGACAACACTAACAAAGCTTTAAAAATGCCAGAGAAGAAGTAAAGACAATTCAAGCGGCCAAGAAAGACAACTAATAAGCCCTGACACAGTAGCATACATTCACACTAGATGCCACAACATAAAAGCACCTGTAATTAGAAGCCTGTATGTTGGCCCACAGATAACATGTACACAAGTCTTACAACCACAGTGTCAGAGTTACTTTAGGACACCTGTCACATAAGAAACCAATTTTGTGAGATTTGTCATGTTATGGTTATTTGTGTTGGCTGGTTTCGCATGTGAAATATTTGAGAATTTTGGACAAGTCACAACTCATACACACATTCCCACTTTCTCTCTCTTTTCCATTTCCTTTCTTTCTATTTCTTACTAATATACAATATATGAACAAGCGACAATTAAAAATGTACACTACTGTTCAAAAATTGGGGGCAGTTTTTTTAAGTTTTAAAGTTTGCTCACCAAGGTTGCATTTATTTGATCAAAAATACAGTAAAAACAGTAAGAATGTGAAATATTGTTGCAATTTAAAATAACTGTTTTGTATTTGATTATATATATATATGTATATATATATATATATTCCTGTGAGCCAAGGCTGAATTTTCAGCATCATTAATTTAGTCTTCAGTGTCACATGATTCTTCAGAAATCATTATAATATGATGATCTGCTGCTCAAGAAACATGAACTCATATCAATCAATCTAATGCTTCCTTGCTGAATAAAATTACTAATTTATTTATTTAAAAGCATATTGACTCAGATTTTTGAATACTGTTTATGAATGGCATTGCAATAGATACATAATTATATATATATATAAAAGATAAGCATGCTTTTCAATCAAAACATTTTACCAAAAATATTTAAATGCTAAAAAACCTACTGTTTAATATGAACACATATAATACTGTAACATTTTCCAATGTAAAAACATTAATGGATCATGTTATCATATGCCTTGCATATTCAAATACTTTTGAGGCTACTGTATGCACACAAATGCAAACAAATCAAAACTAATTATCCAACCTTACAAATATCGGTCATCAAATATCAAAGCAGATCAGTCACGAATCCTGCATGCAGCTCAAAATGTAACAGCATTCCTTCAGAGACAGAACAGTATTGAAATGCACACATGTGTGTATGTGCATAAAACATGTGATTTGTATGTTGAAACATGCAAATTACTTCTATGTCAGCTTCCAAGCATTTTTTAGTTCAAAGTTTTTACATTCTTTTCCGTCAATATATTCAGCATGAGGATGTTTGCAACCAAAATTCCAAAGTTACACTGTCATATCATAAATGTAATAGCATGCTCATCATAAAGGAAGAAATTACACCAAAAGAGACGCTTTATGTATAGTAAGAAGTAAAATAACTGTTCCCCAAAATGCATAAGATGCCAAACAGACAGATCCAATTACCTTTGATATCCTCGTTCTCTCACGGGCTATCTACCCTCTGACCTGCACCGATACAGTCAGACCAAACAAGCATGAACTCCACTCGCTGGAGCACAAGCACTCATGTACATTATAACAAACCTCTGACAGGAAAGCTAGAACCAGTAATACCAGAAGTAGGGAGGTGACTCTAGGGCTAAACAAACACATAGGCATGGCAAGTCAATGGGAAGCGTGTGGCTGCCTATCCTGTTTCTAGAAAACCTGTTTCAAAAGAATATAATTGAATCACGATAAGCTATAGTAGCTTACATAATAGGGAAGCATTTGGACTACAAGTCCAAGTTCAGTCTGACATGACCAATGGGACTTTATACAAAGACATTAATGTCTGTCTTCATCTTATAATGGAATTAATGTTTTAAATGTCGGGATAGGAGACCAAACATCCTAATTTCATGAGGCGTGTCCCATTATCCAGTCAAATCACTAAACCCATTTATTATTAAACATTTTACAGATGTTAGGCTCACTAACCCACTCGCTGTTCTTGTTAATATAACAATATTGCAGAGAACACAGCAAAGTAATAAATAATTCATACATGAAAGTTACATCAACTTACAGAAATACAGGTGCATCTCAATAAATTAGAATGTCGTGGAAAAGTTCATTTGTTTCAGTAATTCACCTCAAATTGTGAAACTCATGTATTAAATACATTCAATGCACACAGACTGAAGTAGTTTAAGTCTTTGGTTCTTTTAATTGTGATGATTTTGGCTCACATTTAACAAAAACCCACCAATTCACTATCTCAACAAATTATAATATGGTGACATGCCAATCAGCTAATCAACTCAAAACACCTGCAAATGTTTCTTGAGCCTTCAAAATGGTCTCTCAGTTTGGTTCACTAGACTACACAATCATGGGGAAGACTGCCGATCTGACAGTTGTCCAGAAGACAATCTTTGACACCCTTCACAAGGAGGGTAAGCCACAAACATTAATTGCCAAAGAAGCTGGCTGTTCACACAGTGCTGTATCCAAACATGTTAACAGAAGGTTGAGTGTAAGGAAAAAGTGTGGAAGAAAAAGATGCACAACCAACCGAGAGAACCGCTGCCTTATGAGGATTGTCAAGCAAAATTGATTCAAGAATTTGGGTGAACTTCACAAGGAATGGACTGAGGCTGGGGTCAAGGCATCAAGAGCCACCACAGACAGACGTGTCAAGGAATTTGGCTACAGTTGTCATCAGAGGCGTCTTACCTGGGCTAAGGAGAAGAATAACTGGACTGTTGCCCAGTGGTCCAAAGTCCTCTTTTCAGATGAGAGCAAGTTTTGTATTTCATTTGGAAACCAAGGTCCTAGAGTCTGGAGGAAGGGTGGAGAAGCTCATAGCCCAAGTTGCTTGAAGTCCAGTGTTAAGTTTCCACAGTCTGTGATGATTTGGGGTGCAATGTCATCTGCTGGTGTTGGTCCATTGTGCTTTTTGAAAACCAACGTCACTGCACCCGTTTACCAAGAAAGTTTGGAGTACTTCATGCTTCCTTCTGCTGACCAGCTTTTTAAAGATGTTGATTTCATTTTCCAGCAGGATTTGGCACCTGCCCACACTGCCAAAAGAACCAAAAGTTGGTTAAATGATCATGGTGTTGGTGTGCTTGACTGGCCAGCAAACTCACCAGACCTGTACCCCATAGAGATTATATGGGGTATTGTCAAGAGGAAGATGAGAAACAAGAGACCAAAAAATGCAGATGAGCTGAAGGCCACTGTCAAAGAAACCTGGGCTTCCAAACCACCTCAGCAGTGCCACAAACTGATCACCTCCATGTCACGCCAAATTGAGGCAGTAATTAAAGCAAAAGGAGCCCCTACCAAGTATTGAGTACATATTCAGTAAATGAACATACTTTCCAGAAGGCCAACAATTCACTAAAAATGTTTTTTTTTTATTGGTCTTATGAATTATTCTAATTTGTTGATAGTGAATTGGTGGGTTTTTGTTAAATGTGAGCCAAAATCATCACAATTAAAAGAACCACAGACTTAAACTACTTCAGTCTGTGAGCATTGAATGTATTTAATACACAAGTTTCACAATTTGAGTTGAATTACTGAAATAAATTAACTTTTCCACGACATTCTAATTTATTGAGATGCACCTGTATTTAACAAAAAAAATTAAATTACATTTCAGTTAAAAAAATATTAACAGTAATAAAATAATAACATATGAACAATTTTATAAAGTTTATTTTTATTATTATATTGGTATAATTTACAAAATTGTGACATTTATGCCCTAACATGAAAAAAAAAGGACATTGCAGGTGGGAACCTGCCATACTCCCATGAGCACCACAGCAAAATATGTCTTAAGTATATGAATGAAAAAACAAAATGCTGATGCCAACGTGGCTGAGTGCCATTTACTCACACTCATAAACCCTGAACAAAACAATGCCAGATAACAGAAGAATGTTCCATGAACCATGATCTTACAGTAAATGCCGGTTAACTTGAATGACAGCTGTGAGGACCACAGTGTGTTTTTGGGTTCAATTATTGGCTGCTGAGAGTCAACAGAACTGAAAATATTTAGAAGCCATTTAAAAATGCATTTATCCGATTGTATCTATGTCATTGCATTTAAATCTATACATTATTAATACAAAAATCCTATAATATAATAAAAAATATAGATTGAATTCAAATTTAATCAAATAAATTATCAAACAAAAAAACATGTATAAATGTAATATTTATTTTGTATACTTTTTAATAAATTTAAAAAGTCTATGTTTCATTTTAAGGACTTTCTACACAAACATATCCTAGTACTGTGTTAAATGTGGATACTAAAGCAAAACCGCTTTTGATAACCTCTATGCCACGTTACTGTTCAAACAGCACAATTAAAACGGCCTGTAATGGTCTGTATTACTTCATGTGTAATTTCTCCCAAATCGCCAGACCTGCTGCCATGTTTGCACATCTTTCCATTCACATACAGTTTAGTCAACACAGCATTCTAATCCTGACTGCACATTTTTGTGAAATGCATCAAACATTTATATCAGTAAGCAGTCATTTAAGATGGCAGGATGGAGAGAGATGATGGGGGCGAGAGAGAAGGAGAGAGGAGGGGAAGGAGCTCTTAATCTGTGGCTCACAGCAACGCAGTGAAAGTTGGGAAGTATCTGGGACAGACAGGAAGAGAGTGCTGGAACCTCCCATTCATCTCCCTACCATTCAGAAACATCCTGGGCTGTCAGCACTCCAGCACAGCACCTTGTCTGCTTTAATCATTTTAATAACACACAGCCAGAGAAGAGAAGGCTCTCTTATGCAACTACTGCCACATTTCCATACTGTATGCAAGCCCACATTAAGATGCAGAGATATTATAATCTCAGTCTTGGTAAAGGAAAAAAAGGCATCTAAAAATGAGATACTACCCTGAGGTAGGGCAATGTTAAGTCTGATTTTATTCATAAGTTAAATTATGTTAGTTTATGAAATGTGTGGTAATATAAAATCCTTACTACAAAATACATGTAATTCATTTATATTATAGACCTTTCCCAAATGAACAAAACTGCAAAAAAAGGTTTGCTTTAAGAGATTTGGAAGGACTATTTAAATTAATAGTTCACCTTAAACTTTTAACTTCAAACCATTGCTTCTGGACAAAATATGAGTCCATATTACATAATAATTCTTCTTACAGTGAAAAGTCCATGCACTGTTGTCCTCTCACATCACAATCCACCAACATATTTGTTTAGAACTGATTTAGACTGTTTTTGCTTTTAAATGGTGCTTGATATGTGCATACTTCTCTCGATTCAGATTAGATGACTTTTTCATTGGCGAAAGCAATATAATGGATAGACGTGTTTCTTACAAACACACAGCTTTTCGACTTCCCAAGATGTCATTTTAATGCACTGGAGTGGTGTGGATTACTTGTGATGTTTTTATCAGCAGTTTGGACTCTCGTTCTGACGGCACCCATTCACTGCAGAGCATCCATGTTAAGCAAGTGTTGTAATGTTACATTTCACCAAATCTGTTCTGATGAAGAAACAAACTCATCTATATTTTGGCCTAAGAGGAAGTACATTTTCATCAAATTTTTATTTTTGGGTGAACAATCCTTTTAAAAATCAACAACAAAATATTAATTTATAATATAAATACGAATATATTAATGACAAGCACTTTTCACATTCCTGAGGATACATCCACTACAAGGTGGAAGTTTTCCAGATATAATATTTTTCAATCTGCTTTGACCTATTTCCAAATATCAGATTTAGTCAGTTTAAATATGTAAATAAATAAACAGAATAAGACTACTGCTTTCATGTAGCTTCTAAAAAACAATGATTATGTGAAGAAATCTCATGAAAGGAACTTTAATTAATGATGGGCCAGATACTTTGATTTGATGATAGACACACGTTACTAAGAGACAAGAATGCGAACTGCGAAAGCAGAAATGTCAGATCTGGCTTGAGGTTATGAAACCTGACTCTTTAAAAGAAACTCTTAGTTTTATTTCTTCATTTGATGGGTCACTCTGCACTGTGTCTGTGTACACAAAACAAGACTATGACTGAGAAAGAAACGTTTTGTCTGGATCAGGAGGCCAGAATCAGATCTCATAGACCTTTGGTTCATTTCTCACATGTAAAGAAGTACGGGTGATAAGAATGGGCCTTTCAAAGGATCCTCCATGACTGAGTTCCAGAGAAGCTGTTCAGTGCTGCCAAATAGATGCTTAGGTGCTGCTGTGTTTCAGATAAGAGTGCTATATGCATAGAGAACAAAAAGAACTTGAAGGTAGCTTTGAACTCAAAAGCTGTGATGGAATTAAGATCATCAGCTGTAAAAATCTGAATGCCAGCATTCTGCCTCAACTTGCTGAGCATTCATTGTTGTTTTATCCCCCCCCCCTATTATTTATTATTATTATTATTATGTTCACAACATGTTATGACAGAACCCTGCAGCAGATAAACAGGAAACCACTGCCTATCAATCAAATTCATGCAAGACTCAAGAGTTAAAACCAGATATGTCTCCACAACACAAGAGTTAAGATTTATTCAAGATTTTTATTCGTCACATACACAATTATACGCAATATAACCAGCAGTGAAATGTCAGCAGTGACACTGACGAGAACGATAAATTCAGAACATAAAATATTTTGGTATATGTTATGAATTATGTTCTAGCCAGGGAATTTCCTCTTTTTATATTAAATAGCTCCACTAACAACAATAAAATCGTATCAAAATGGAAATATGATAATGTAGAAAAATGAACATTGAAAATAAAGCTAAGATAACTGAAGTATAGGGTTTCAAAATTTCACTTCAAATTAGAATGTTTAATTGAATGTGTTAGTTGCTTTGTCTTTGTAATTATCACATTACATGGAGTATTTTATATAATAATAATAATTTCTGCTCTAATTAAAGAATAATGATTTTATGAAATTATATATTCAAACATGTAGAATTAAATTATTAAAAACTCAATATTAAAATAATTAATACTGTGCATTCTTTTCCTTGGCCTCTCAGTAGAATATAAAAAAAAATGTCATCATAATAATTTAAATGATCATAATTGTCTTTAAATGCATAATTATATATAATTCTATAAAACGCTTGGAAATTAATAAATAACTTGCATTAATATAATTATGCCACATAATCAAATTCCCTTTTTGTTTAGAATTGACACATGAGTTGCTTTATAGTAATTTCATATCAATTCCAGAAATACCTTAAATGTCTTTAAAATACCTATAATGACCAAAAAATCATATTATTATAGCCCTAACAACAATGCATTTTGATGTAGTTTCTCTGACTAGCAGAGAAGGAAATTATGTGTTACAACTGTAAAGGGTTAATGCTGATTAAGCACCAGATTATCATTTAGTGACTTCTCTACTAAAAGCAAGTACTAAAAACTCCTTGAACCAATATAACCTTCAAGCCCTTAAGAAACAGAGCTGCATTTCCTTGTCTCTGCCAAAGGCGTTTAGGTGCCTGTTTACCAGGGGCCACTAGGGTCAGTCTATGTCAGGGCCTTGTTGGCCACTGGCTGCCTGCACTAATGGCTGTCTATGTGAGGAATTACACCATGCCATGACATGGGAACTCCTTGAAAATGTGTCGGGAACCAGCTGCATTAGCATTTTTGGAAACGCATGAATGAATGTGTTTGTTCTAGTCTGGGTGGTTTGCTGAAAGACCTCATTAACAGCAGGTCTAGAAGATTTTTTTTGGTCATCTTTATTTCCTACAAATACAAAAGCTACATTTATTATTTTGCCTTTTGGATTTTACAATTATTCCGATACTTGACCATCTCCTCTGCATTCTTACTGTCGACTGAGTACAAGTCAGTAGTTAATTTTATTACTCTAATTAAGAAATATAACAGGTTGGATTAGAGAATATTTAATTATGTGAAAAGAGTGTTAGATTGTTAGAGTGTTAGCAGGAGCTGCAGTGCACTGAAATAGACACTGAATGATATTTAATGTCAAATGTTTGTAAAGTAATTTAGCCTACACCCATGAACCTTTTATGCTTAACACTTTACCTTGATTGAATTGTGTTTTTATACTTCATTTTTAGCTGCAGCCACGGTCTTGGTTCATTTGTCTCTTTTTCCTTGTTTTTTTGCCATGGGATACCATTAAAATTAATATTAGTTCAATAATTTACAATTTTCTCCTCTTATATTATAACAGTTACTAAGTTATTAACAGTTAATTTAAGAATTAAAGTTACATATTTACGTGGATGCGGACGTCTTCTTGTCGGGTGCTGTTGCCATGGTTAATCGTAATTTCGCAGTCATGAAGCGGTGTGCTAAACTGAAACCGAAAACTCTGAGGTACCCATCTCACGGTAAGTCAACTCAGAGTTCAAGTCTAAACTCAGAGTTGGTTGAACCTCCTTATTGAAACGAGCCCCAGGTATCCCAATCAAGAGAGTTGCCATATTGAGATCACATGACCAGTCATGCCAAGCAACAGTCCAAATTACTAATAAATAATTCTTATTTTTATCACAATAGGTTCAGATTGAATCCAAAAAATGTCCACATGAATGTATGTAATATGGAGAAAAACAAAGATGAAAAGGAACTAAACCGAAGACAAACAAACAGCTTCAGTGTGAAGAGGCATCTGTTAGTAATATATATATATATATATATATATATATATATATATACTGATGTTTTATTTATTTATTTTTGTATTTGTTTTTTATTTTAAATCGTATTTTTTGCACTGATACAGGATTGCACACAATTTCGTTGCACTTTTTATAATGACAATAAAGATTCTGATTCTGATTCTAGTAAACAAACTTCATGCATCCAGACCAGTAGATGTCAGTATACACTTCAAAACCTCTGATATGAAGAGAAGCAAACTAAATATGAGCAAAAACTCATTTCAGAAGGTAATTCATAAATATGCTTAGAAATTGTATTATAGTCCAAACCTGAGAAGTCGGGTGGGGAACAGATCATGAGCATTCACAACTACACCTGGAATCTTTCTTTCATTTTGTCACAGAAACTTGCCTTTGAATAGCATAGTTCAGTGACAATTCTGCTCAAACAATAGAAAAATATATGCTACACACTCCAACTCAAAAGGTATTTCTATACCTTTGTCTCAAAATATATTCGAACGCACGTGTGTTTCAGCGTGTATCTGCATGCATTGTAAATGTGAAGGGTGTGTGCCTGCGTGCGTGAATCAGACACTGTGGGAGAGAATGAGAGTGGTGAGGTATCAGAAATCCCTGAGGCTTCACACAGTGTTATCATTTTTGCCACATGTAACAGCTTGTCAAGGAAAACACCCAGCCCAGCAACCATGTTCCCAAACAACATCCACACTTCACCTACTTAATCTTTCGAGAGGCAAGGTCTGTGCCGAAACAAATCTACACTTACTGTGTAATGTTCCCATAAGTGGTGCGGTATGCTATGATTCAAAAACAAATATGCAGTGTTTATTAGGAAGGTTAAATTGAATGGAATAATTATAATAGTAAATGGAATAATTATAATACCAAATAAGTAAAACATGTTTAATTGGTTTAATGAGTAGCTAAGCAATGAAAAGGCCCAGTGTTGTGGTAAGTCCTTCATCTAATTCTATACCTTCAGGATATATTGATTTTAATGGCTAAAAAAACTTTAGACAGAGAGTCCAAATAAAATTTTAAGTTGATTGGATTTCATCGTCTTTTCTGAGTACTGAATTTCATGCATATTAGCATGTTGAAATATATGTATTCAGAAGGTTAAAAGGTCAATGTATCAGATTGGATGAGCCACGTTTGAAGTGACATAGGCTACATTATTCAGAAGGGTTTATGTTTTTATTTTTTGAAAGAAAATCATCTTATGTTGCATTTATTTGATATAAAATACAGTAACATTAATAATACTGTGAAACATTATTACCATTTCAAATACACAATTTCTGTTTGAATACATTTTAAAATGTAATTTATTCATGTGATGGAAAAGCATCAATCTGAATTTTCAGAGAAAAAAAAATCCTAATATTTTTGTGGATAACTAAAATGTTAAACTACGATGCATTACTGTACCATCCCAAAGAGGCACAAAATCACTTTCACAGACTTTTTCTTTAACTGTTCCCATCTGGTGGAATGACCTGCCTAACTAAACTAACTACTAATCCGAGCAGCTGAATCCTTACCCATCTTCAAGAAACGGCTAAAAACACATCTCTTCCATCTTTATTTGACCCTCTAACTCTAGCACTCTCTATTCTAATGTTATTTTATCTAATCTGTCTTTTATAAAAAAAAAAAACATTTGACACTCTATCAATTCCATATTTATTCTCTTACTGCTAGCTTTTCTTGTAAAACTAACACTAAGTTTCATTTTTCTATATTTTACATACTCGTTTTCTAAAAACAAAAAAAAACCTTCCTACATGTACTGCGTTAGGCTAACCAGGACTTGTAATGGCACTTGCATGTTGTTGCTCTTTTGTTGGTTTTGGTTGCTTCTATAATGTCCTCATTTGTAAGTCGCTTTGGATAAAAGCGTCTGCTAAATGACTAAATAAATAAATAAAATAAACTGATAACATTTTTTGTAAAAAATCTGCATTCACTTAATATAAAATAATATTTTATAACAACGATTGTTTTTTCTTTCACTTTTCATCAATTTAATGCATCCTTGTTTGCATATCACCAATTATATGCATATCATGAATTATATTTTAATGTGGCTTACTTATTTAATTATTTTAGTGCTGACAATCTATTAAAACTTAACTAATTAATCGCACATTTTCCTTTTATTAATCTCGTTTAATCACAATTAATTCCACCTAACATTAAAGTTTTTAAATATACTTTTATATTGCAATACTTTCAATCTTAAAATTAATGTACAAACAACAAAGACAGTATATTTTAATATTTTTTCTTTTTATGACTAAAGGCCAGTATACCAATACTACTGTCTCTTTAAAAAATTTGTTCCCCTAATATTTAACCATTGACTATAGCCATTCAACATTACAGTATAATTGAGATATATTGAGATCATTTTAACATTTATTTAACTTGAAAAAAATTGCTTTTAATTTAAGTGTACTTAAAACAATCTTCACATAAGCCCATTATAATAAATTGCATATTTACCTGTGCCCTTCAGGATAAATATACAGAAATAGAAATGTAAGTTATTAGACACTAAATCGTAAACTAAATATAGATGAATCCTTACAGCTAGAAAAGTAATTAATTCCCTCTTTATTTTGGAATGAACAGACATCACAGAAGCTGGTTATTAGGTTATTTTGGCTGTTATTTCTTTAAGAGAAATCCGTGACGCGGATCTGACATGCATTGTATTTTCAATAGTGCAATTGAAGAGCTCGCACTACAAGCACAGTTTCCGCGCTCGTTTAAATCATGCCTGGCGCTGAAGTGAATTTGGGTGTGTCTGAAACATCTCCCATTTGATGTGGTCGTAAAAACGTTCTGTGACTGAATAAATACACGTCTTGACAAGAAAAAAAGAGACTAAAGCAGCAGTTGTGAGTGGGGTGGTCAACCCTAGCCCCGCCCCTGTGTTAATTGCGTTAAATGATTTTAACACGTTAAACTGAAAAAAAGTAATTGCCTAAGTTAACGCGCAAATTTTGACAGCACTGATTTATTTATTTGTTTTCTTGTATTGTGCCTAAGACCAGCACTTTGCCATGGTGAAAATCACAGTAAATGTCCTCTCCTGCTTCAATTTAGATATTAATATATTTTGTTTAGAGTTTTAAGCAGTAGAACACAAAGGCATTTATCCAAACATTTCGGTTGAATTATTGTTTTACATTGCTAGGAGCATATTTGCTCTAACTGACTTTTTTCATCACATAATGTGGTCTGTTATGTGACAGGAAAGTGAATACAGGTGTTAAGGGGCTATGAGCGACACACACTTCAGGAGGTGCTAGTGAGATTAGATTGAGAAGAGGGACCCCAAAGAGAGGAGCCTCATTAGCATATGAATATTATTCAGCTCGATATAAAAGGAACAGATCTGGGGAACAGACCTGAAATGATAAAAAGATTCACGAATGGAAAAAAAGGTAGTCAGAAATCTAAGCACCATTTCACACACAAAAACATCAACGCGTTGTGAAACTTTTTTGATCCAATATAAACCAGGTCACGGCTAACATAACCCACAGTGACCTGTAAAAACGTCTCTCAGTAGCAGCCACATTCTTTACTTTCCTATTCTGTGATGACTGACATCTTTTGTTGCTCCTGTTGGGCAATATGTTAGATGACTAGCATCTGAATCCACAGTCTTTCATTTGAACCAGAGTGTGACTATCAAATTATCGTCTCTGTACCCTCAATGGATTTGAGTCATATGAATCATGCCAAAAGAGAAGAATGTCTTAGGGACGAACGGAAAACTTATTTACTTCATGTTCCAGCGTAAGAGGAACATTGTCAATATGGGGAGGTAGGCGGTCGGGGAAAATGTTATTATTTTGAAAGTGTCATGTGTGGCCTCAGAGGGAAGTGTGAGCAAGAAAGGTTATTCTATATCGGGACACACAGGAAGAGCTTCTGTTGAGCTGTGTGAGACAGACTGAATTGGACTGAAGTACACTAGAAGTGCCAGCAAACCATGTCCATACGCACTTAGGAGGAATGTGGACCATTGTGCCTGTCAATAGGGAGGACGTTTCCAAGTGGGTTGCAATGAGTGTACAGGACATTGGAAGTGGGTGTCTTTTGTACGTGTGTGTATTTGTATTTGCGTGTGTGTTTGGAGACAGAGCAGCCCAGATCTCGCTCAATGGGTGGCATCGTTATAGAATATTGTTTCCTCTCCTCAGAAGTGCCATGGAAAGCCATGGAAACCATGTGAGATGGTAATTACATTAGCTACGGCCAGCGGGAGAAGTCACGACCCCATTTCCATCTACTCACTTTGATGACAGAAAATCAGTATAATGCTTACTCCAAAGAGATTCATAGAAAAAATGCTGTTGGTATCTAATAAATGAAATACTATTAGAAGTCCTAGGAATTTGTATGAGATGTTTACATGTATATTGATGTACCTTAGGATAGACAATGAAAACTATGATCAGGTCATGATGGTTGACTAGTCATTGACTAATATGGGTTTTATCTTACATATTGTATTTAAACGCTTTTTGAGTGTCCTGTCAAGTTAAAAACAGATATATGTAAATCCCATTGAAAGGCCATTATTGCACCTACTGAAATTTTCCAATAACAGAAGTGTTTATCTCCTAACCCTGTTGAAAAAAACAGCATATGTTGGATAGGTACGTTTTGAAGCATGGCAGCTGGTTTGAAGTTAATAGGACAAGCACACGACCAGTTTTAACCAGCTCATGCCAGCATATGCTGGGTTTTTCAACAGAGTGCTTATTGACTAATTCTGCTGACAATGGATAGTAAACAATAGATAGTTTCACAACACTTTATAAGTGAAATGTCCAGTAAATGATGGTAAAATAATATTCTATATCAGAAACAGATTTACTTTGCAACATTGTATTTTGTTCCAAGTTTATTAATGCTCCAGTTTGGGAATCAAATGTCCGGTAAGTGGCACTACAAGGTTATTTAAGGGGAAAGTATTATATCACCTAAACTAAACTAAACTAAACTAAACTAAACTAAACCCTACCCTAAACCTAAACAGTAGTATTAACAAAAGCAAACATGAGTTGGAAACAATCATGTAGCCTACTTAAGCAATCATGTAATTTTAGCTCTTTATTGTGACTTGTGTTTCACAGGACTCATGCACTTCAAACTGCTCTATCAGGTGAGCTACTGAGCATATTTACTACATTATAAAACTGATTACGTGAAGCAAACATCAAAATGTTGCAGTCTAAAAGTCATGCACTATGGTACAAGTGTTTTGAGGTCATGCAGTCTTTACACAATACATTATTATCAATTTGTTATGTAGTGTTTATTACTAAATAATCTGAAATAATAATTTGAATGCAAAAATTATATTTTCTGTTGTTTCCAGTTACTACTATAGAAGTTCACCCAACTATGATGACTTCTGCTTTTGAGAACCCTGGAAATGTAAAAAGGGACTATGAGCCATTCTTAAGAAATAATGCTTTCAATTCCGTTCCATTGTGTGCATCTTTGAATGGAAGAACAAATCTTATGTGTAGAAATATGTCCAAACATATCAAACCATGAATGCAGTATTCCATGAAGATCAATGGATTCATTAACATTTGTACATCTCTAATGTAATTCATTTTCACAAATATGGGGATTGTGTGGATACACCAGGCTGCACAAGAAGGTTAGAATCAGTTTAGAAAGAAAGCATGTTTTAAGGCCTCAGATGTGAAGAGAGAATGCTGCAAAACCAGACTTCAGAATGCCCAACAGTACCCAGAAAATATAATTGACATCCAACATATCCAAAATTTCTAAAGCAGAGATCGACAGTAAATTCAGACCACGCCAAATCACTAGTTCCACCAGATCTCAAGATAACAACCCCTTTCACAAACAGTTTGTTAGAGAGGCTCAATAATGATTCATATTCATCTGAAGAATGAAAATTACAGAACCTCTTTATTGTTACTCACTGTCCTGTGGGGAAGAGTTCCCTAATAGGCCCCAGCGGACAGAGCTCTGACTGTGAACCCCACAGCAGGACACTGTCAGCACTATATACCAGACCTGTCTGAGAGAAAGCCATATGTAAAAGTGTGCTTTTGCTCGAAAATCCTAAAAAGGCTCCCTCTTTTTTACTAACTTTGGAATAATAACAAGATAGAATACTTCTGATGATCAACAAGCTAGGACTTTTCTTCATTAATGTGTCACCACAACACATTTACAGTAGCTTAGAGGAAACTCTTTTGGTTTATATACAAATCAAGGCCATTTTGAGCCTGATTTTATGCTTAAAAAAAGCTAACTTTTTTTTAAATATAAGATAATACCGTGTACAAATTAAAGGGGTATTTCACACACAAATTTTACTTTTGTCATCATTTACTCACCCACGTGTCGTTCCAAACCTGTATGAGTTTTGTACTCATGTTGAACATAAAAGAAGATATTTTGAAGAATGCTGGTAATCAAACGTTGATGGTCCCAATTGACATCCATAGTGTTTTTTCCCCTACTATGGAAGTCAATGGAGACAAACTGGTTTGTTCTTCAAAATATCTTCTTTTATATTCAACATAAGAAACTCATAAAGGTATGGAACAACATGAGGGTGAGTAAATGATGACAACATTTACATTTCTGGGTAATTCCTTTAAGATGACCAGATTTCTAAAAAGAAAATAGGGGACATTTCCTAGTTTAGTGGTCAAAATGTAATAGAAATGTAACTTTTTGTCTATTTATAAAATAGGCATATATTTGTATTGTTTATTTGTTTTTTTTTTAAGTAATGGATAATGTATGTTATCTCAGAGTATACCATAACATCACCAAAACTATCCCACTTATTGTATGGGTTCTTACCACATACAGCAAGTAACGAAATATTAATTTGAGTTTTAATATTTCATTAGTTCAAGGAAAACAGATTTGATGGATAATGATAATGTGCAGCCATACCACATATTACACAGTTTTTCACCAAAAAAAATATTACATGGACAGACATGAAGTATTGATTTGTTTTAAAATCCTACTAATTTATTATGTTGCAATCCCTCACAAAATAGTTGTCCAGCCAGCAAGATGAACACTTTGACAATATCACACTAATTTTAATACTGAAGTCCCCAATTTCATTTTATATATAGTTGAAAGATGGTACCAAGATGGTGTTTGTGTGAAACAAGAGAAACCAAGTCTGCAGTCTGATAAAACAGATATGAAAGAAGGGTCGACTTCAGATACTCAGAATGTTGCGAATGACCCGTCATCAAGCATTTCAAAGAGATGTGGAATATAATTACTTTTTAATTTCTAACTAATCAAGTGTTATTTTATATATGTGCCTTTGGAAATTGATTTTTACTCTCCCTAATTGGTCTTATTATTTAGTTTTTATGCTCATTTTGAGCACAATGTCAGACTGTGTATCTCCATGTCTTGTGTTTCCCCTCCTCTCGTGCCCATATATGGTTAGTTCCTGTTCCTGTCCTCATTTGTGTTCATCAGTTCCCAGTCCTGTGTCTTTAGTTAATTAGTCCCCAGCCCTGTGTTATCAATTACCTAGTTTAGTTTCCCCTTTAAGAGCCCTGTGTTTCTCTGCCTCTGTTTCCAGTCTTAAAGTCATTTTGGTGTGTGTACCTGTACTCCAGCGATCTCCCAATAGATCCCAATTGTTTCCCAATAAAGTGTTTGACAGCAGTTCCACGCCTCCTCGTTCCCGGCACCCCCGTGCACCATGACAGAGGACTGGACCACATACAGATGACTTCAGCTGAGGACGTGCTGTGTGGTTTGCGGCAGGGCGGTCTGAGGTTGGAGAGAGTTTCTCGAGATCTCCAACCGGATGAGCTGGCATGAGGCCGCTCTGGGTGCGTGTTTCCTGCTGGGGTTGGATGATGAGGTTATATGCTGCGATCTTCCCGTAAGTGATTTTCCATTGATCGAGCTTATTAACCTAATCCTCTTCCTAAATGGTTCTGTCGAGGAAATTCCCCAGCCTCGTCATCCCACTCCAGCTGGAATGCGCCACATCTCCCCAGCTCATCCCACGCTGAGAACCTCCGCATACCTCTCCAACGGCTCCTACCACTTGCCCAACCACAAGGATCCCCTACTCGAAGCAGCTCCATCCTCCTCAAAGCCCACGGGCTGTTGCTCTCCCAAGCCCTGTACCAGCCCCCAGAGCCCCAAGTGACCCGGCGCCCAGAGCGCCCCAAGTGACCGGCCCAGAGCGCCCCCAAGTGACCAGCTTCCCAGGCGCCCCAAGTGACCGCGCTTCCAGGGGGGATCCTTGTGGTTGGGCAAGCGGTAGGAGCCGTTGGAGAGGTATGCGTAGGTTCTCGGCGTGGGATGAGCTGGGGAGATGCGGCGCGTTCCAGCTGGAGTGGGATGACGAGGCCGGGGAATTTCCTCGACTTCCTCGTCGGAACCATTTAGGAAGAGGATTAGGATAATAAGCTCGATCAATGGAAAATCACTTACGGGAAGATCGCAGCGTATAACCTCATCATCCAACCCCAGCAGGAAACACGCACCCAGAGCGGCCTCATGCCAGCTCATCCGGTTGGAGATCTCGAGAAACTCCTCCACATATCTTTCCAACCTCAGACCGCCCTGCCGCAAACCACACAGCACGTCCTCAGCTGAAGTCATCTGTATGTGGTCCAGTCCTCTGTCATGGTGCACGGGGGTGGCGGGAACGAGGAGGCGTGGAACTGCTGTCAAACACTTTATTGGGAAACAATTGGGATCTATTGGGAGATCGCTGGAGAACAGGTACACACACCAAAATGACTTTAAGACTGGAAACAGAGGCAGAGAAACACAGGGCTCTTAAAGGGGAAACTAAACTAGGTAATTGATAACACAGGGCTGGGGACTAATTAACTAAAGACACAGGGCTGGGAACTGATGAACACAAATGAGGACAGGAACAGGAACTAACCATATATGGGCACGAGAGGAGGGGAAACAGAAGACACGGAGATACACAGTCTGACATTGTTCTCAAAATGAGCATAAAAAACTAAATAATACGACCAATTAGGGAGAGTAAAAATCAATTTCCAAAGGCACATATATAAAATAACACTTGATTAGTTAGAAATTAAAAAGTAATTATATTCCACATCTCTTTGAAATGCTTGATGACGGGTCATTCGCAACATTCTGAGTATCTGAAGTCGACCCTTCTTTCATATCTGTTTTATCAGACTGCAGACTTGGTTTCTCTTGTTTCACACAAACACCATCTTGGTACCATCTTTCAACTATATATAAAATGAAATTGGGGACTTCAGTATTAAAATTAGTGTGATATTGTCAAAGTGTTCATCTTGCTGGCTGGACAACTATTTTGTGAGGGATTGCAACATAATAAATTAGTAGGATTTTAAAACAAATCAATACTTCATGTCTGTCCATGTAATAATTTTTTTGGTGAAAAACTGTGTAATATGTGGTATGGCTGCACATTATCATTATCCATCAAATCAGTTTTCCTTGAACTAATGAAATATTAAAACTCAAATTAATATTTCGTTACTTGCTGTATGTGGTAAGAACCCATACAATAAGTGGGATCATTTTGGTGATGTTATGGTATACTCTGAGATAACATACATTATCCATTACTTTAAAAAAATCAAATAAACAATACAAATATATGCCTATTTTATAAATAGACAAAAAGTTACATTTTGACCACTAAACTAGGAAATGTCCCCTATTTTCTTTTTAGAAATCTGGTCATCTTAAAGGAATTACCCAGAAATGTAAATGTTGTCATCCTTTACTCACCCTCATGTTGTTCCATACCTTTGAGTTTCTTATGTTGAATATGAAAGAAGATATTTTGAAGAACAAACCAGTTTGTCTCCATTGACTTCCATAGTAGGGGAAAAAACACTATGGATGTCAATTGGGACCATCAACGTTTGATTACCAGCATTCTTCAAAATATCTTTTATGTTCAACATGAGAACAAAACTCATACAGGTTTGGAACGACACGTGGGTGAGTAAATGACAAAAGTAAAATTTGTGTGTGAAATACCCTTTAATTTGTACACGGTATTATCTTATATTTTAAAAAGTTAGCTTTAAAATCAGGCTCAAATGGCCTTGATTTGTATATAAGCCAAAAGAGTTTTACTGTAAATGTGTTGTGGTGACACATTAATGAAGAAAAGTCCTAGCTTGTTGATCATCAGAAGTATTCTATCTTGTTATTATTCTAAAGTTAGTAAAAAAGAGGGAGCCTTTTTAGGATTTTCGAGCAAAAGCACACTTTTACATATGGCTTTCTCTCAGACAGGTCTGGTATATAGTGCTGACAGTGTCCTGCTGTGGGGTTCACAGTCAGAGCTCTGTCCGCTGTACCCGTGCTTCCAGAGCGAACCCCAAGTGACCGCGCTTCCAGAGCGCCCCCAAGTGGCCGCGCTTCCAGAGCGCCCCCAAGTGCCTGCTTCAAGACAGCGCCCTCCTGTGCCTGCTCCTCGACAGCGCCCTCCTGTGCCAGCTCCAAGACAGCGCCCTCCTGTGGCAGCTCCTCGCAAGCTCTCTCCTGCTTCTCCGCTGGTCCCGTCCAGCTCTCCGTCATTCCCGCTGGTCCCGTCCAGCTCCGCGTTGCCAGAGCGCCCCCGAGAGTTTGCGCGGCCAGAGCGCCCCCGAGATGCTGCGCTTCCCGAGCGTCAGTGCTCTCCAGCGAACTCCAGCCCGGTGGTCCTAGAAGCCATGGTGGCCGTCACAGAGACCGCGCCAGAGTCCGCTCCGGGAGCCCACGCATTCCGGTCCGGGAGCCCACACAGTCCGCTCCGTTTCGGGAGCCCAGCTCTCCAGAGCCCCTGCTGGTCCCGTCCAGCTCTCCGCACCGTTCGGGAGGGGGGAGTAATGTCAGACTGTGTATCTCCGTGTCTTGTGTTTCCCCTCCTCTCGTGCCCATATATGGTTAGTTCCTGTTCCTGTCCTCATTTGTGTTCATCAGTTCCCAGCCCTGTGTCTTTAGTTAATTAGTCCCCAGCCCTGTGTTATCAATTACCTAGTTTAGTTTCCCCTTTAAGAGCCCTGTGTTTCTCTGCCTCTGTTTCCAGTCTTAAAGTCATTTTGGTGTGTGTACCTGTTCTCCAGCGATCTCTGTGTTTCCCAATAAAGTGTTTGACAGCAGTTCCACGCCTCCTCGTTCCCGGCACCCCCGTGCACCATGACACACAAGGTGTGCGTTCTACAAATAGAATTTCTACACTTTTGCTCTGGTAACCAGCAGGCTAGTATATTGGTCGTGTTTTTTTGCAGTACATTTCCAGGCTGTTTTAGACGTGCTGTAAACAGAAAACTGAGGAAAGAGGACATATCATTTTTGTCTTTGAATTTTTTTTGATGTAGTCACGATTAATTTGGAGCAAGAGAATCTGGAGGACTTTTATGGCACCTAAAACTGAGCCACTTTCATGCTAAACTGAGGGTGTATTCACACGTGTCTATTTTGGTTCGATTGAATCGAACTCAAGTTCGTTCCCTCCTTGGTGCGTATCTTTTGAGCAGGTGTGAATACAGCAAGTGCACTCAGGTGCGGACCAAACAACCGTACCGAGACCCAGCTGAAGAAGTGGTCTCAGTCCGGTTCCAAATATACTCTGGTAAGGTTGAATGGATGAGCCAATGAATGGATGACCTTAAGCGCACATGTGGTTTTGTTTACAGTTTCTGGTTCACTTGCAAAAAAGGCAGTGTAAAAGCAAACCGCACCAAAAAAAAAAAGTTCACCATTGCATTTGGTCCGTCCAAAGCAAGTGAACTAGCGGACTTCCTGGTGTGAATACACCAGGAAACTTACCTATAGCCAGCTAAACAGGCTACCTGGCATAGGCCTCAGAAGACTTGGTAGTGGGCTCTTTTGACTGGGCCATTAAGCAACCACCTAACAACCTCAAAACCTCTCCCAACACCCAATAAAATGTCATAATAATGTGCTAAAACACCCACACCATCTCAGCAACTGTATAGCAACTGCTCTGTCAACCCAAATGTCACAAAAATCTATTTGAGATTTCTTATTCCAGTTTTGTAATAAATATAGGTTGTAAATGCTTAAAAAAATGAAATTACAAAAGAGACAAAAATATATTTATCAATGTACTTAGAGTAAGGTCTACAATGAACAGCCTGTGCACTTGGAGACTGGCTAAATGTTAAATGGCCAATAAGTGGGCACTCTGGGATTAACTCTGTGTTTACGGAGAACAGCACAGTCTCCACTGCCCACTGACTTTTAGAAAATCACCACAAATCCATTCTCACCACAGCAGGAATCACAAAAGAAGTTTATCCCTAAGACGGTGCAAGAATCCAAACACAGACATTACCTAGGAGAAAAATCTGCCGGTGGCGGCAGACGTAAGGAGACGTGTGGAGTTCAGATAGAGGTTGATAAATTGGATTACAGGTTTATATGGTATTTATTTGCATCAGACTCCAGACATAATGATAGAGATTAATCATGACTGAACCCAATGTACGTATTTAAGGATTGTCAGGATTTAGATGCAGAGTAGTTTCTTCACATTTTGTATGGTCAAAGCACGTTTTCTATCAGAACTGTTTTTTGTATGCCATGTAAGCGTTTGTTGCTGTCTTGTCTTTAGAGGGTTATTCTGTTAAAGGGTTAGTTCACCCAAAATGGAAATTTAGTCATCATTTTCTCATCCTTGCACTGTTCCAAAATTGCGTTCATATTATGATCATATCATTTGAATTATTGTCACACAATAAAATAATGAATAACATGTTTTCACAAATGAATCACACATTAAAGTCTGTGGGGTCAATTACTGAGACATTCTTCAAAAGAAATTATTTTGTGTTCCACAGAAGAAATGAAGTCATATAGGTTTTCAAAAACATGAGTGTAAATGACTTCAGAATCAAACACACACACACACACTGAATTTAATTTTCAATTTACATTTTTACCATCTGAAGCACATTTTAGGTTGATGAACAAAACTTTTTCACTGTGAAAATGACCGATAAAATGCTGATAAAAACTGCTTCATTCTCCAATGTTTGGTGTACTGCTGAATTAAAAGAACTGTTACAGATATATTTGTATTTCAGCATGTTTGTGGTGTTGATGTAAAGTGTTTGATACTAGGGTCTCAGCAGGGTATTTGAGTATTTCTGGATTTGCCAATTACCCATTCCCAGTCAAGTTGGGTCACAATGAAAGAGGTTCGACCTATTTCTCAGTGAAAAGCTGCAGCAGCCTGAATAGACAGACTTCAGAAAACAAACTACAGCCCCTGTCCTAAGCGACCTCCTCTTTCTCATGTGCATGAGAAGAGCCCCAAGCTTCACAATACATGCCTTGCTCCTCCATCCAGCCAAGTTAACACACTAAAATTACATTTGACTATAAATGCCTGGATTACTAATAAATAAATAGGCGTACATAGGCTATATAAATAATAAATATGCTAAGACTAAGCAGGTGTTTTGCAGTTACGTAAATTCAAGTACACCTGCATGTTTCTTTTTGTAAAAGGGATTAATTAGAATAAACAAATGAGTTTTCTCGAGTCATGACTTAACATGATATCAGTTAACTCTGAATTAAACTCATGCCCATGTGTGACGGATGAGAGTTAGAGAAAGTGACACGCACTTTGAGATCTGAAGAATTGCGTAACAAATGATCGATCCTTTGCATTATTCATTCGCCCACCTGTTAATTAAAAGTGCCTTACCTGATTTCAGTCGGCGTTAAGCTCCAGCGGACTCCTGTCACAAGAGATGAGCAGGATGACACCAACACGCGAGCCGCATAAACTTTTTCACGCACTCATTGACTGAGCGCATCCCTCCCGCGCGCGCCCCATCAGCGTGCACTGACAGGAGCGCTGCGCCAAGAACTACAACGACCATCGACCACTATAAAAACAGACTTTGTGAGAGGATTTTATAACTTTTTTGAAAGGAGAACTCTAATAACATGAAATACTGTACGTTACTTTATACATATATACATACAGCCTAAATAAATAAATAAAACACAATACAATAAACATTTTATATAAACTATACTGACAACAAGTGTTAAAGGGATAGTTCACCAATAAATACAATTTTGTAAAATGAAATTAAAAAAATACAAATTCTGTCAGCATTTACACACCCTTAAATAGTTACAAACCCGTTTCTTTCTTTTGTTAAACACAAAAGAAAATATTCTGAAGAATGTGGGTAGCCAAACAGTTGAAGGTAGTCACTGACTTCCATAGTATGGCTATTGTCAACTGTTTGGTTACCCACATTCTTCAGAATAGCTTATTTTATATAACTTGACTTGTATTGTTATGGGGGGGGGGGGTAACAATACTGTAAAAGTATATACTAATATTTGTTGTATAGACAGACAGACAGATAGAATAAAAAAAAATATGTCTGTCTATTTATTTCTTTATATTATATCTTGTTTCCTATTTTACAGCATTTTAGGTCAACATAACATGATTTTTAAAATAACATTGGCTTGGTTCGATAACATCCAACACTGTCAATCTAAGCATTGGATGCCAAACTGAATTGAGTTCCAGTAATTTCCACAGCTTTCCAAACTCATAACTGTAGCTGCAGCCGTTCAGGTCCCTCTGAGTGCTCACTTAAAGCCGTTTAAACCAAGTCTATTTAAACTGCAGGGTCCGCAGGACACCAGCGAGTACACGGCTGCAAAGTACTTATCCCACTGGCTCAGAATTCAGAGGCCTTGATGCGTTTGTATGCCCATGTTAGGGATTTCATGCTTGCTTTTGCAGGCAGGGGTTGGAGGTGCTGTTCACGTTCATGTTTTCAGACTTTTTCCTCCACCAGCAGGAAGGTTATGGTCGAGAGCTCCCTAAGAGATGTGTAATTTACTTTGCTTACCCAGGCTGAACATAAACTAGCAGAGGTCAACACTGTGAGTCTAAGAGGGTTTTTCTGAGTGTCCCTCTGTATTATCTTCCCTGAATTGCCTTTATAAGTGAATACGAATGTCCTTAGAGTTTCAGGAACCACCAATCAGAGTTAAAATGAACTCTACTATACGTAACATGCTGTAATTGCTTTTTAATCTCAGTGCAAGAGGGCAGTTAATGTCCAGCCATGCGCATAATTGGTCATTCTGCTTTCTTTTAGCTATTACATGCAATGGCTGGACAGCCCTGTTTGAATCCTATTACAGAAATGTTGTCATTATTCATAATATGCAATTACAATGCTTTAAAGGATGATCTGCTTCAATATAACACTACATTTATTCAAGTGCAAAGTGTTTCATCAACTTTGGTATAAGTAGTGATTGAAAGTCAAGAAAAGAATATACATGGCTTGGTAAATTCACTCTCTTCCAAAAATGTTTGTCCCCTTATTCCACCCATCACCAAAAAAACTCTACCCCTGTAATTATAGATAATGCAAATGTGTTTCATTCCTCTGGGGTTTAGACGCCCTCTTTGGGGATTATGGTGTGTGGAAAGCCAGTTTTGCATTAGAAGGATCAGAGTGCACACGAGGGACGTTCTGAAACCTCATTCACTGCCTAGGCCACTATTGTCCTAAAAGATGCCTTTTGTTGTCATGGTGATGCGGACTATGTGGAATGCACAAAGCCACTTAATGAGCTGCACCGTTCGGCTCGTTCCATTGTAAATCATGTCTGATGTGTGTATTTTAAGCTGGCACTCGGACAAATATATATAGTAGTTAAAACACATCAATCACATCATTCAGGAAAAAAAGGTCTCTACTACGTTTAACAAAACCTGTTGTCCTTAGATATCTCTGCATTTGGAGTATCTCTCAGATGTTGCAGTGAGACTAGCAAGGGCTGTTTTGCATTTCTCTGAACTTTGACCTCCAGTTCACTACTTTGCTGCTTTTTAGTAAAGCACAAAGACCAGAAATATGCATTAAAGTTTTAATAGTTAACGAAATAAAAAAAAAAATAGTGGTTTCATTTTAATTATATAATGAAAGATTATTTTATAAGCCAACTAAACAGATGCCACCGGGTAGGATTCTTTTTGAAAGTCAATTTCTGTCGACATGTCATAGTATATGGGCATAACTTGAACAGCAGAACAATTATAAAACAATTAATGAAATAGCAAAACATTTAAATAAAAACATACTAAAATGACAAAAAAACACACATTATATACATATATATATATTTAAATTGTAATTAGTACATGTAGAACATTTAAAACACATTTGCCATTTTGCCCAAAAATTGTGTCAACTTGCCCAAATCTATGGAAGCATGTTTCCACCACTGAATAAAAGTTAATTGCGAATTAGTATTTCACATTTATGACTTTTTTCTCGCAATTGTATGTTTGCATTTTGCAACCATTTTTTTCTCAGGATTGTGTGATACAAATTTGCAATTCTGTCTTTTTTTCTCAGAATTATGATATGTAAACTCCTGAATGGTTTATATCTCACCACTCTGTGGGGAAAAAAAGTCACAATTGCGAAATATAAACTATCAAACAAAAGTCAAAATTGTGAATTTAACACCCAACACCTATGTAGCTTTTCAGCTACATCTAATTGTTTTGATTATATATATATATATATATATACAATATATTTCAATATGGTGTCACTATAGAAATGTATCAAATTGATTTATTTAGTCTTATTTAGTTGTGTATTATGTTAGGTTCTGAACTTTATTTGAACTTTTTTTAATTGTATGTAAGCGTGCAAATTGGCTTGTAGATACATAGAGTTTTAGGCGGTGGCTGTGTCTGACTGAGACAAGAAAATCATGTAATATGAGAGATGTAGTCATTGAATATATTTTGTTCCAAAAACAATGAAAATCTGTTGTGCTTACTATTTGAAGAAGAGGTTTGTAAGAAGTGACCAAAACATTGAGAAATTGGTCCTAGTGATTTTAAAAAGTGTAAATGAATGTCTTGCCTCCAGTAATATAGTATTGCCCTCTAGTGTAAGCGTAAGAATCAAACCACACTAGTGGCATGGGAGCACTTGAGCAAGTACAGCACATCCCAGACGCAGAACTTACATTCAGCATCAACAATCACACACGCCTCCAACATACTAGAACTGCTCAAGGCTTTAGTAAGAGCAGGCTGCTGTTAGAGATAACACAGTCAGGAGACTCACGACGCCTGCAGAGTTTCTGATGGCGCTTGGCATGTCTCACTCACTCATGGAGAGAAGGACAGAGAGCTGAATGTAGGTTTAGACAAGCTTTTAAAACCTCTGTCACTCTGATGAGAGAAAAAATTGGAAAACAGTATAAACAAGGTTATATTCAAAGTGTACTCATTGTACTGATAATAAATAGCAGACCTTTCTGATTTTTTTTGTTGATTTTTTTATAATGTGCACTCATGAGATGCAAGACATGAAATAAATTAAATTTGTTACTGACCACTTTAGCTCAAAGAATAGATTGATAGATTAATACAATTACACTTTTTTGTGCAAAAATCCTTGCAAACATCATAAACTAACTTCAAGAAACTTTGAAACTGCATTTCATGACCCAAGCAATCAAATTCAAGTAACCAAGACAGCTTTATTCTGAGCTGTCTTTAACGATCATCTACCTCCATCTCTGACACTCTTGGATAATGCTAAAGAAGCTTCACAGCTAAATTTAATTCCAGGCAACCTGTTCATGTGAATTCCAAGCTGTCAATAACACAGAACTCGACTCACAGGCAACATAAGCAAAGATACTGCACACTAGAGGGCACTCACTTGCTTTGAGATGGTCTTTGACAGTCTTGTCCCTATAGTTAAAAGAAAATCTAATATATTCAAGCAAATCCAGAACTTACCAAATATAAGAGAAAATGTGACCCAACGTGAAGGTTTAATGAAGGAATGCTGCATACTTTAGTTTGCCATTTGTTATGCAAGTTAATGATATTAAACTTAAATGTCCAGCTCAAAACCTTCTCGACAATTTAAACTTGATTTGTTTTCTTGTCAATTTTGACAAGTAAAATAATTTGTTACTGTTTTATATAATACAGTATGATGGGAAGTAAATAAATAGTTTCTTAATTTTCTCAATATTTAAAAATATTGTTCATCATTCTGAACCATTTAATCCTGTTACTCAAGGTAGTATATAAAATATTTATTTTTAATGCTACAATGGTAAAATTACATTTCTTTTTTAATAAGTGCTTTTGAACTGTCCCAACATTTCGTTGCAGGGTTCCTTAATATTTTCAGGCCCTATTTTGTCTTCCTGTTCATGGAATGTATCTGCTATTGTGTGCTCAGACAAATTCTTTGTTACACTGTTAAGGACTTAGTTAAATCAATGAAAAATAATGACTCATTATGAAACACTGTGGTCAAATATATTTTTTTTAATTTTTTGTCTTATCCGAATCAATACTCATATTTCTATAGAGCAATTCTTCTAAGGAAAAAAGTTATTGTTCTGTTAACCATTTATTTATTTACATATTTAAATATTATACATACTGTATGTGACTGATGGATCTACATTATTTTGTATAGTACGATAATTTTCTGAATGATAATTAAATCTCATGCTTAACCTCATGCATACACACACACACACACACAGTTTTACGTATTATTCACTACTGAGCAAGACAAACATACAGTCAGGCAGATCTGTCAGGTTTAACATGCTATTTAATGTAGGATTTTGTGAGTTAATAATTAATGTACAATTAAACAATAGCAAATGAACATTGAAGACGGCCAGTGTGCAGACCTCAGGCATCTCCTTCTGAAAGGCGCTAAAGCATTTAAGATTGGCTACCGAGCATTCTTATTAACAGCATGCTGATGAAACAAAGGCAATCCCGGAGAGTGGTCTCTGATCTGCCTTTCTGCTATTGTGTTTTTGCTGTACAGGACCACCAACGCTGCTTATTTTAAGAATTGCTTAATTAATTAGTTTGAATGTTCTAATTTTAAACATTCAGAGGCCCAGAAATCATCAGACATAACTGACTTTGCTCAACACTCCACATCCTCCACATCTTCACCTGAAATATTCGTAACCCCCTCTGAAACAGCAAAAGAGTAAGAAGAGAATGATTATTTTACTGATGAAAATAGATTATATTACTGCCGTAAATCTCACTGATGGCACTAGCTCCGTCATTGTGTATCTGCCTTGAATTATTACCAACCTTCAGATTTGTGGCAATAAAATGTTTGATCCATGCCATATGTTGCTTAAAAAGACTTACGATTCGTTATTGGTTTAATTCATTGCACTTAAGGGAAGAAACCATGGTAACAAATGTTTAGGTGGCAATTACGATTATCTCTTCTGTGCTACATTATATACTACTAATTGCATGAAAAGGGGTTCTCTTTCATAGGTTCACTCGATGCTGCGTAAAGCTTACACACTTTGGGAATCCCTCTGGGTGTGCCGATTGTCTGAAGCCTGTATAAAATCTCGCAAATTCATTGGCTAATGGTGCGGATGCCGTCTTCGGCATTCTTACATCGGCATCCTTGTACTGGCGAACGTGCCATCTGCTTCTCAGATTTCTCTGCCTTCACGAAGTGGCCATATCAGCCCTTCTGTTGTTTTTTCTGGCCCAATATTCAGACTTTTTTTCGCTAAGCTTCTTCATTTGCACTTCGGGAACTGCGATAGTGGAAGGATGTTCTCCTCGTGGTGTAGTGCATGGATTTTCGTCGCTGCCAGCCATGTTCTCGTTCTTTGCGAGCTACGACCCGCACGATAAAGCCCTGTTCACACCGTCAGCTTTTTTTTTTTTTCGCTGTATGTCGCTAGACTCTGTACTGTGAAGACGCTTGTGGGCGTTCCTACTGCTGTCACTTTAATGTTATTGGTAGACTGCATGTCTGGACATATCTTTATAAAATGTGATCAAAAACTATATATATATAGATGGTAAAACTAAGATATTATTCTAATCTGACTAGGAATTAGACTTAAAAGAAATAAAAGTAGCATTCTGCTGTTGGAGAGTGTTGTTAAACTACAGCAGTGCTCAGTGCATTAAATCATTAACCGGTGCTGAACTTCTCACTGCATCATATAATTAACAACACATGACTCAAACTCACTTTGCCGACTGACTGCCAACAGTTTATTTTCCTCGCATAATTTTTATGTTGTTACAGTAAAATCATTTAAAACGGTGAGATCACTACGGAAATCTGTCCTGTCTTGCGTGCACTCGAGACAGTGACGTGTGAGCGCCGCTGACAGATTCTTCACTCCTATCGGTTGTCGTTCACGAAATTTGCTGTTCATTTGAATAAAGTTGAGCAATCCTTAACTTTTGTCGCTTGATCCGCATCGCTTGACACACCCACATTCTGTTACCAATGGCCACTGTCGCTCTTGTTCCCGGAAGTCTCCAGCTCTCCATTGAATATGAGTGTGATCATGTCGCCCTGTTGCTGTGTGTCGCTGGCGGTGTGAACGAGGCATAAGCGTGTTAACTTTGTTTGGTGTTAACATAAGCGTGCTAACTTTTCACACACAGCCAATCAGATTCGAAGACCAGAAAGAACTGTTCCCCTTCATGGGAACTTCGATCTGTGTCCCCTAGGGAACGCTATGGGGAACGCCATCGGCGTGACCCGTGTCTGAAGCATACATTTATAAAAACACCACATGTTGGCCAGCTACAGCCTATGACGTCACTACCGGCGCGACCACAATAAAAGGGGCGCCGGGAGAATAAATCATCCCCTTCTTTCGTCTTCACTGACTGGTTTGTTTTGAAGCGTGCATTCTGGTAAGAATACAGTTTTCCTTTTATTATCATGGCGAGCACTAGCAAGGCGTTTAAGAAGTGTGTGGATCCGTGTCTTCGTTATTTGACACCCGATGACACACACAATTGTTGCGTCTTTTGTTTGGGCGAGGAGCACGCACGCAATGTCCTTGAGGGGGCAATCTGCGTGCATTGTGAGCTGTTCTCTATGAGAAAGCTCCTCTCTCGTCTCGTCTTTTCGAGGAAAGAGGGTCAGCTGTCTACTTCCCGCGATTCGAGAGCCACCGCTGCCGAGGCACGGAGGAGAATGAAATCGTGGGGTTCGCAGGTGGATCTGGCCGATGAGTTAGAGAGGGAGCTTTCCCTTTTGCGTGAGTTGGCCGAGAACGAGGGCGAGCCGCTGAATTATGATGATGCGATCTCTCTGACATCATCCGATCCAGCGGCTAGTGCTCTGCTGGGTTATGCCTAGGAAGGTGAGGGTGCGGAAGTTGAGACTGAACTCTCTCAAACCTCCTGCCCGGCGTACGAAGAGCTGTAGGAGGTTATGGAACGCGCCACGGCGAGGCTTGACTTGCCGTGGGAGCGAACCAAGATGGCGGCGCCGCGGGGACGTCTCGATGAGCGATACCTATCTGGCCATAAACCCCCAGGTCAAGTGAGCCTTCCGTTTCTTCCTGATCTCCATACGGAGGTTGAAAAGGAATGGAAAAAGCCGTTTTCCTCTCGCATGCATAGATTCCAGCATACCAGTTATGCTAACATTGTAAGGATGCGTGAAAGCGGCTATGAGAGGATGCCCCCTGTAGAAGAGACGCTAGATAGGTATATCTCTATGGGTGAGATGGCTTCTCTAAAGGTTCCCTCTTTGCTGTCTAAGCCCCTTCAGGATACATCACGCTTAAATGGCAGGGCGTACGCAGCAGCAGGTCAGGCGGTCACTTCGTTTCACACCATGGCGGTGCTTCAGGCATACCAGGCGGATCTGCTGAAAGACCTGGATAACGGTCAGGGCTTGTCACCTGACGAGGTAGCTGAACTGCGCCGCACCACAGATTTGGCCCTCCGTGCCACCAAGCAGGCTGCCACTGCTATGGGCAGGTCTATGGCAGCCATGGTGGTAACGGAAAGTCATCTGTGGGTGAATCTGGCAGATCTCGGGAAGAAAGAGAAAGGCTTTCTTCTCGATGCTCCAATCTCGCCTTCCAAGCTTTTCGGTACCTTCGTCAAGATGGTGGTCGAGAATTTTAGGGAGGCAAGGGCGCACTCAGCAGCCTTTAAAACCTTCATTCCAAGAAGGTCCAGGTCTGTGCCCGAACAAAGCAGGGGTCCTGGCCCGTCCTGGTCTGAGGATCGGAGACGGGCACAGAAGGCTAGTGTCACGGCTCGTGCCCCTCCCCCACCTGCGGGTAGGGCTAGAGGGAGGTACAGGTCAAAGAGAGGTAGGCAAGACCTGAGGGAGGTGATCCAGACGAAACGTTCTCAACAACGCTCTCGTCTGGACCAGAGTAAAAACTAACATCTACTCCCTTCCCTCGGGGGGCTTTATTATCGGCCCTTAGCTTCCCCTCTCTAATTCCCCTGCAACCACCATCTACCCCACCTGACTGAGGTTAGGTGGGAACCTAAGACTGCAGTCAGACTGGACCTATGATGATTTCGGTCAGGTTCTATGTTCATCGAAACTTACTGATGGTCCGGACCTGAGGCCGCCTCGGAGGTTTCTGTGGGAACCTTTACAGTCTCCGGCCCCGAGGGGCCTCCTGTGGAGGATTTCACTAGTCATGTGGGACCAGCTACTGAGTCTCTCACTCTGAGGAGTGAGTTTTGGCCGCTCTCCAGAGCTGTCATTCAGCAGCCTCAGGTTGTTAGGCCTCTTCATGCTCCGCTTACATCGCCCTCCTTGTTGGTCGAGCTAGCATTGCTCCCCTCACCTTAGAGGGTCACCTATGAGCATGCCGCTCCCTTCTGAGCGTCTGAGTTCCCTCTCATTCTGAGGAATGAGTTCTCCGCCCCCCAGAGCTCTGTGATAGGTCGCTCTCCTTGTTGGTCGAGCTAGCTTTGCTCCCCTCACCATAGAGGGTCACCTATGAGCATGCCGCTCCCTTCTGAGCATCTAAGTTCCCTCTCATTCTGAGGAAAGAGTTCTCCACTTTCCAGAGCTCCTCATTGGTAGAGCTAGCACTGCTCCCATCACCATAGAGGGTCACCTATGAGCATGCCGCTCCCTTCTGGGCGTCTGAGTTCCCTCTCACTCTGAGGAATGAGTTATCCGCTCTCCAGAGCTCGTTGTCGGTAAAGCTAGCATTGCTTCCCTCACCTAGAGGGTCACCTATGAGCATGCCGCTCCCTTCTGAGCGTCTGAGTTCCCTCTCATTCTGAGGAATGAGTTCTCCGCTCCCCAGAGCTCTGTGATAGGTCGCTCTCCTTGTTGGTCGAGCTAGCATTGCTCCCCTCATCATAGAGGGTCATCTATGAGCATGCCGCTCCCTTCTGAGCATCTGAGTTCCCTCTCACCCTGAGGAATGAGTAGTTCTCCGCTCTTCAGAGCCGTAGAACATTACCAAAAAAAATATATATAAGTGCACACGTTAAAACTCTGGGCACTTTCTAAAATCCACTCAGTGGTAAGATCGCACATCAAGTGTTCTGCGTTCTTTCTAAAATCCATGTTATGGTAAGTGCACACTCTAGACTCTGGGAACTTTTCTAAAATCCACCCAGTGGTAAGATCGCACATCAAGTGTTCTACGTTCTTTCTAAAAGCCTGTATGGTAGGGTTATGCGCTGTAGCTTCGTGCCCTTATTTGAGTTGGTCAAGCCCCGGTTTGTGCCTTGGGCCCCACTCTACCCTTTTGTCCCAATATTTTGGGACAAAAAAAAAAAAAAAGTGTCGCTACCAAAGGGTCTGTTGAGACAGTTCCCTCAGCAAGCTCGTGCAGAGCAAGCGGTAGCCCCTGGGTGACCGGCCAGGACCTAGTTACTACCACTAGGTGCTTGGCCATATCCCCTTAACCCTTTGACGCGTACGATCACACCGGTGTGATCAGTCTTAGCTGGTCCCAGAAGCGTACGATCACACTGGTGTGATTAGAATAATCAGTGCGTCACGTCATCAACTGCCAAATTCAAATCTGCTTTTTTGGCGCTGAGCCAGATCAGAAGCGCTGAGCGCTTGTCATATTATCACAACCATTCAGTGTTTTCAACCATATAATGCTTATTTTAGGCTTCAGACATTTAAACATGCATAAGTACAAGCAAAACCATACATTTATAGTTTGTAAAATACATGCTGATTTCTATGGAAACGTCAATAATGATCATTACAAATATAATCTGACGACATGTTTTATTGATATCATATACAGATTGTGTATGTAACTATAAAGTTTACTCTGCTCTTCTTCCAGTTTACCCGAGACTTACTTTAACGTGTTTCGAGAGGAGAGGATTCATTTACGTGTTGTTTATCCCACAGCTAGGATTCAGCGCAAACTAACATGGCGGTGCCCATCAGCTGGTATAGATCAACTAACATGGTCATTATAAAAGTGTTTAAACTACCAAATACATTTACTTACACATATTTCAGAATCGGAATATCAGATATTTCATAATATAGTGAGCATGTTTGTAAATATTTTAAATAAAAAAGATAAATGAAATAAAAAGTGATCCACATGTCATACAGAGCTATGTGGCTGCGTGCGTTGTGTCACATGACAAGCATGACGCGTCGCCATGGAAACAATAAGAGATACGTTCTAAAATAACGGTCGCCTAAAAAAACTCACGCTGGGGGCTCAGCTAGAATATTTTAAACTCACGTGCGAAAGGGTTAAAGGAATCTTTCTCTGATTCCAAGCCTTTGAGCTCTACCCTGGGTCTGGTAGTCCCGGCACCTAGCAGGTAAGAGTTTTAGGGTATGTAGCTCGGGTTTTTGGCCGAAGGGGATTATGTCACTGACAGCCATCAACCGTCCCAGGGGCAACTCCCTTAGCCTGGTAGAGGCTTAGTGCTCGCCTTTTGCGTGAAATTGGTTTGCACTCCCCTCAGCATGGTGGCGTGGGTATATCGTTCCCAATAGCGACCCCTAGGGGACGCAGTTCTAAGTTCCCATGAAGGGGAACATCTCAGGTTACGTATGTAACCGTGGTTCCCCGAGTGGGGAACGAGACACTGCGTCCCCTAGGCTGTGTGCCATGCTTCGGACACAAGCTTCAGACGAAGAAGTGGATGATATATTCTCCCGGCGCCCCTTATATTGTGGTCGCGCCGGTAGTGACGTCATAGGCTGTCGCCGGCCAACAGGTGGTGTTTTTATATATGTATGCTTCAGACACGGGTCAAGCTGACAGCATTCCCCATAGCGACCCCTAGGGGACGCAGTGTCTCGTTCCCCACTCGGGGAACCACGGTTACATACGTAACCGGAGACGTTGTATAGATGAAGATAATGTATGTCAAACCATTCCAATTAAAAAATATAAGATTATATTATAAGGGTTAGATTATTCTTGGGTTTGTGAATTCTGTATCATCAAGAAAAAAAAGGAAAACATATTTTTACTGCTGCTTATATCAAATGTATTTCCAGGATGTTTCATACATTAAAATGTAACAGGAGGAACTTGCATTGTGACAGCAGAGTTGTTGTTTTTGGAAAGCTTTCCAGAGGAAGTCCACTCACAATATACTGTACAAGAAAATTATAAATCTATTTGAAAGAATCAGTTGCAATACAGTCTGGTCTTTTTTGCACCAGTATCACAACCTTGCAGCTCTCCCTGAGCCCTGGGGTCATTTAATATGGAGATTATTCACGTAATTAAGCTCAACTAGAATTGTGTGTATCGGGTTACTCAAAGTTGCATCACACTAAAATTGCGGGCGATAGACTTTTGCACCAGACAATACACGATTTCCAGCTGTGAATGCTTTTATGAAAGAAACAAAAACTCCAAAGCTAGATTCAGCTCCAGTGAATGCAGTCTGTGAGGGCTGTTATTGTTGCAGCACATTAGCATATTGATCCCATGGTCTCAACACTTTGCGCTCTGCAGCCTCATTGTTTCGCTGTTTAGAAATGCAACCACAAACATCCTTCCTCAGCACCGAAAGAGAGAAAAGAGCAGTCTGGTGAAAATAAGTGCTGAAATATTTATTCGAGATGCATATTCAGCTTTTTTTTACCACAATTTGACTGTGATCCATGTCCACGAGCAGGCTAATTAATAATTGAACCCCAGTTAAATAACTGACAAATGAGATGGCCATGTGAACAAGGGAAAAAAAAATAATGGAGAATGAGGTGAGACAAGAGAAAGAGAAAAGCTGGTTTGAAAACAGGACATGATTGCCAACATTGGTTGCATTCAAAACAAACCAGGATTTATACCCCAAAATGTGTTTTTCACATTTTTTTTTATGTGACACAGAAGCACAGGAAACAACAAATCAGCTAGATGATTTCTGTTGGTCTTATCGCCCATATTGATTTCATGCTATTCAGCCAGTGACTCAAATTAGAAACTCGGGTTGCAGTTTAAGTCTGAATGCGTTTTGTTTTTAATGAAAATTTAGATTTTACATGTTATATATTGTATTATTTTACCCAAATAAGGATTATACAAAATGCATGTTATTATTTATTTAGTACCATCCTAAATAAGATATTTTACTTTAAAAAGGTTTACATATAGTCCAAAAGACAAGATAATAGCTGAACTTCTAAAAACAACCACATTCAAAAGTTGACTTTTCCAGCATCTTCTTTTGTATTTTTGAACACTTTCCATCAGTGACTGTATGATTTCGAGATCCATCTTTTCACATTGACGACAACTGAAGGACTCATATGCAATAAGTTCCTAGAACTATACTGGCGGAAGCTCCTGCTTTTTGGAATGTTCTCACTGCATGAACTAGGTATGTATTTAGTTCTAGGAACTCTGTTTGGGGAAACTATTTTATACTGTGATGGCACAGCTGAATGTTCAGCATCATTACTCCAGTTTTCAGTGTCACATGATAATATACTGATATTACTCAGGAAACATTTCCAATTATCAGTTATGAAAACAGCTGTACTGTTCAATATTTTTGTGGAAACCATGATACAAAATAATTATAAATACAAAGAACAGCATTTATTAGCTTTTTTTCAAAAGTCTTTACTCTTTATTTCACTTTTGATCAATTTAATGCAACATTTCATTAAAAAAAGAATATATATATATATATATATACATTGTATATTTGATTTTTTTAACTTTTATTTATATATATTATATATTATTTATATATTTTAGTATATATTTATTACTATTTAGACTATCTAACAATGATGTGAATTCCAACCACCTTGTTTCACCATTGTTTTACTTTGTAAAACACTGCAGCAAATAATGGTAGAAAACAGTTCTGGTCTCTTATCTTTTGTCACAAAACCACGACACCAGGTCGGACTTAAACAGTGTTTGGAGAAAGGATTTCAATTAAATCGGTTTGATTAAATCTAAATTTACTGGAGTCAACGAAGCTTTGCCTGACTCCCACTCGTGTTGTGACTTGAATCTCAAGGCCAGATTGACATTTAGAAGTGTTTAGGCCCGCCACCTGCTCCCGTCTCATTTCCCTCCCCATAACGGGAACGCAGGCACAGACGGAGCTGCGGTCTGTCTGGGATAAGTTATCGCTGTCATGTGCCTCCGAGGGCCACGTGGTCCGATTGTCATCCCGCATCCCACCAACTCCACAGACCAACCCAATAAGGATTTACGTCTAGGATGCTGTCCTCTCATTAAAGAGTCCACCATGGGCTCTCTTGGAGAAGGTAAATTCAACCTGCTCAGGCGTAATAGACCCCTCCACCATTGCACGGCAGTGCGCAATGAGAGGCAGAGAGGGCCATTAGTCTTATGCGGTCCGACTAGCAGCAGGCAGGATAATGAACTAAGGAGAGGGTTAGAGCACCCAGAGGAAATAAGGCTCACACTGCAGAGGTAAATTCACCATAAGAGACAAATACTGTGAAGAGGACAGGTATCAAACTGACAAGGAGGGATATAAAAAAGTTTTTAGTGCTTATTGAGTGGACATATATTTTCACATATTTATTTATTTGTTTGCTTATTCCTTCATTTACGAGAATTGCAGATGCTTTAACAGGGAAAAAGTCTTGTCTTGAGAGCACATTTTCATTTAAGAGTGTAGCCTCAAGGCAAGTCAAAGCAAAATGCTGTGACGGGAGTTTTAAATTGCAACACGTCTACAGTGTGTAAAGCGTCTTGCTCGGTTTGTTTACGAATGTGCATTATATCACCACTTAAAACCAAAAGTTTCACCTTTGAGTTTTTTTTTTTTCGCATTTGGGAATGTTATTAAATTGCTGTCATTTTTAATAGAGTAGGATGTGATATGGGGGCACTCATCCAGCTTCATCAGATTGAATGCATATTACATCCCAAGAAAATGAGCTATATCTTTTACTGTGAAAATAAAGAACAGTGATAAAGCAAGACACTGGAATTTAGGAATATATTCACACTGTACTAAATATGATGCATGATGCATTTCCATTAGACAAAACCGTCTGTGGAAGGAATATGACTACAGTCAAACAGCAATTCAAAACGCAAATTACCATTTTCAGAATACACATCCGCCCTCGGCGAGTACATATATATAGTTGTGGGCTCCATGAGTAATTGTCCTCCTATGGTCATCACCTCTGAGATCAATAACAAAAATGAGATGTATGGTCAGTGTTGCGCGGTGATGGTCTTGCGTGCATTTCCTTTAGTGATGCTGAGTAAGCTTTGCCTGGAGCTCGGAGGTTTCTCTCTATGCCTTCCAAACTGGATGAAGACCAAGTCCCTGTCAGCGTTTGTTTTTGTCACCCTGTTCTCTACGCCAGATGGTTTGACAGTCTTGCCAGTAGCTGTTATTGCCTTTATAGATATGCTTCTCTTGACAGCACGTAAGTAAACTTAAGCTAAAGGCAAGAGAGGGTAATTACACAGACTAAGCTGAGCTCCATTCCAGTGATTATGGCACTTGGCACAAACTGCTGCGGACTGGATTTGATTGGATTGAACTCCAGAATGTTGCATTTGTTGCTGTATTTTGTAGCAATATCATTGGTTACGCTTGTGTTTGTGAAAATCATTAATCTTTAAAGAAAATAATCCCACTCCACACTTCAAGTCGTGTTGCGCATGCATGTAATTAATGTAGCCAACTGTTTTCAGCAGTGTGGAGTGTTTGAGTACTTGTAATTAGTATTTAAGTATCTTTTTGGCAACTTTGTAATTTGAACGAGCATCAAAGACACTCTAAAAAATGCTGGGTTATTTTTAACCCAAATGCTTGGTTCAGCCTGTTGGGTTATTTTATTGGGTTGTTTGTATTATTGTATTTTTACACAGGTGCTGGGTAGTTTTTCTGTAACTAAGTCCCTGGGTCATTTTTAATGCTGGGTTGTTTTTTTCTTCCAAACTGCTGGGTTGAGCCTATCTCCGGCGAAACAACCCAGCTGCTGAGTTACAGTCAGATCTCAGGCTTTTGAGTCCTCTACAGGAGAGAGTGTTTCTCAGTGCCGCTGCCGATTTGGTGCACTTCTTCAGCGAAATAAAGGTTTGTATACGTTTTACTTCATTTATTAAGTCTTTACAGTATTGTAAATTATATTATTTTATGCAACGCAACATAACATTGAGTTTGTCAGTCAAATGCGTCAGCAGCGGTCGTTTCGCAAAATGGAAACATCTTTTGCCTTGCATAACATAAATTGATTTTATTTGTTATAATACTGGGTTTCATTTAATTTGATGTTAAAGGGGTCCTATTATGCTTTTTCACTTTTTGAATTTTAGTCAGTGTGTAGTGTTGTATGTTTGGGCATAAAAAGATCTCCAAAGATACAAATCTCAAAGTCCACTCCAAAGGGAGATATTTCGTTTTTTTTAAATCCCTTTTCAAGAACTACATTAAATGGCTCTTTTTGACTACAAAGCTGTTTTCCTGTATTTGTGATATCACAAAAATAAATCTCGCCTACTGAAATTAAAATGGTTGGCGGGTGAGGAGAACGCTTGGTTGAGCTCTGCACCTTTCAAAATCAAAACCCAGTGCGGGTGTTTTTATATCACTGTATTTCTGAAGGAAACCGACTGTCTTCAGAAAATGTTGGATCTCATTTTCATTTCATCTTGCATCTAATGTCTGATAAAGCAGGTTTGTGAGCGGAAATCTGCTTTGTGTACAGCGTTACCGGAGAAACCTTGAGCTCTCTACTCTAACAGCGCCTCCCGCTGGCAGATAATGAATCTGTATATATATGCGGCCACAAATAGTGCAACTCTGTGTGGGACTATGGTATAAATATAAAACTGTATAACTATCACTGCAATTCATATTACAATTTTAGAATTAAAGAACAATAAACATAATGCATATTACTGTTGCACTTATCTGTTCATAGTAAATGCAGTTATTTTGTAACTATTTTGTTGTTGACATCCTATCTAAAATGTGATTTAGCAAAAAAAAAAAACATAATAATAATAACGTTACCACTTTAATGTGTCTTGCAATATCCATGGGTGCAAAGGTTCTGCGCGATCATCTTGTTCAATATTCTCTAGGTCTGAATTGATATGGCAATATTGACCAACTTGCTGCTTTGGCAAGGGGCGGGGCAATACTGAAACACTGTCTAAGCTGTTCGCCAATCACAACGATTGAGCTCAGATTTAGGCGACACACCAGCACGTGAATTAGCATTATTTTGGTAAAAAAAAAATGTGATTACAGAGAACAGCTGAATACACTTGAATTAAAATGCTACCTTTTAATGTTTTTTTTTCTTTCTAAAATGCATGTTGAACGAGTTTAAATGTTTGTAATATTGCAAACTATGTTGTATTCAAGCAAATAAATTCAATTTGTCTTGTATTCTGTCCATGTGTTCTTGCTTAATAATAAATGTCTATCTTATGATTACTGCTGATGCCTCTAGTAATTCTGTGTGTGATTTTTCTTTTTTTTCAGCCCATTTTAAGGCAGCAATAAACAATAGTTGACTTCAATAAAACAACCCAGCATGTTGTGGAAAACATTAACCCAACCAGCTGAGTCAAAATAACCAAACATGTGTTCTGTCCTATATTTACCCAACACTGGGATGGCAAATAAAACGTGGGTTTCCAAGGTTTGGGTTCCCAAACTGGGTTTCCAAGTTGGGTTGTTTTTAACCCAGCATTTTTAAGTGAACTTGTACTCTCTACTTGACTAAATTTTGTATCGGTACTCTTTGCTCCACTGTGTTTATAATAAGTAAAGCAAAATTGTACATGGCCCCTAAGTTTTTCTGCAGACTGGTTTTGCAACCAGATCACTTTATTTATCGTTCATGTAAACACTACAATTCAGTCCAATTTAAACAAAAATAAAACAAAGCCAGAGAGGCCTAAGTGAATGTGAGTACATTAGCAGCTACTTGCTGAATCACAGAATTAGGCTAATTTTATAATACTGCCACAGGTTGTGTTTTAGTCTGTGACCGCGAGTCAGAGGAAAAAAATCAATAATTGAATGAACGTGATTTAAGCCTAGGTGAGCCCACTGAAAGGGGACCCTTGGAATGTGATTAGGCTGGTTTTAACTACCAGTGAGCCTTGATTTGTTACACAGACCTGGCAACCCTGAGAGTGATATAGCCCACTACTGGCCTAGCATGGATAATACAGAGTTTTAGTAATTTTCGCAGATCCATGAACAGGGATCATTTTGACAATGTTGTCATCTGTATTGGAAACTTTTCAAAAACACAAAGTACTTGATTGTTTTGTAAACATACCAATATATGAGATGAGGTCATGGCTGCAGTTAGTCATGAGGTCGAAATCAGCATGTGCAAGTGGGTTTTGACTGTTTTACATAATATTATTTTATTTGTATGTTATCCTGAAGAGAGACTTTTTTGAAGGATAACAACAGCATTTAAAAATCTTATTTTTCAGGCTAGACCAGCCAATGCGCAATGCTTAGTTCCAACGCGCTTATGATTGTGCATGCGCTTTGGCTGGTCCAGCCTCAGGTTTCTATGGGAACCAGAGCTTCTAACAGCTGATGCAATTACTTTACCAATCAACCATTGGCTCTTTCGTTTAGAAGGCGGGACTATCCCGCCATACTGCGTATTGCAGTTTCTCCCATTCATAAGTATAGGAGTGAACCATTTATGTATTTCTATACAAGAAATATATGTATTTCTATACGTCTTTGTATTCTCTTCTCCGGAGCAGTAGTAGACAAGAATGGCTCCAAAGCGATTGATTGTTGCTGGATAAAATAATGAACAGAGCAGTTGCCATTTACTCCCTACATCTGAGCCACTGGAGACGCAGTGGATTACCTTTGTTTCTGAAGGGAACGCATCCTCCGATCTGACTAAATGCGTTTATGTTCGCGCAAATCATTCGTGATCCAGCCTCACCTACAGAAGTAGTAAGTATAAGGTTATTTAATGAATCTTTGCAAATTGCCTTTCCTAATAACATGCTAGTTAGCAAGTTCTGTGGCTGAAGTAAACAGTATCATGAGAACGGCTTGTCATCCCACTGAAGAGAGGGGAGCTCAATCAGCAGAGCTCATTAGCATTTAAAGGAACATGGACTAAAATGGCATGCTGAAATGCTAAAATGGCGTGAGCTTATTTTGACAAGGTAAAAAGTGAGTGAAGTGACATGACATCACTGGTGGAAAGAGTACTGAAAAAACATACTCAATTAAAAGTACCAGTACCTTCCAAAAAACTACATGAGTAAGAGTAAAAGAGTAGCCTATTTAAAAGTACTCATGAGTATTGAGTAGTGAGTACTGAGCGGTGGACTCTACCCCGTCATAAAAAATTGCAGTGTACAGCGTTTATTATGTAAAAATCATTAAACATCTAGCAGTTTTATTTTTGACTGTCAAATCTTTTAATACATCAAAACAGCACATGAACAGTATTCAGTTGAAGAAAATATGAAAGTTATTCTCAGTACAATCATTCCCATTTAAATCATAAAGTTTGAAAAAATAATTGAAAAGCATTTGTAAGGCCACCGAGACAGCATGCTGGTGTTGCACATAAAATAGTAATGTTTAGAGCAGTGCAAATACAAACACCATTAGAAATCCATAGTTCACTATCACACACCATAATATGGATTAAAATGAGAGCCCATTTCTCTTGATTTGTAAGGAAAAATGCATTAAATAGTATTTCTGGGGAAATCTTTTCAAAGGAAAGCAAACGCACATCTCTTTTCTGAGCCGCGGCGGTCTCGGTGAATCAGCAGCATCCACAACTATGGATGATGATAAGTCTCCCCAAAACTTTGAATGGTTACATTCATAAAAACGATGTACCAATTTTTCTGGTTGATCTGAACAAAATGAGCAGTTTCCATCAATATCCATACATTTTGACAGAGTATAATTACTAACATAAATGTTATGAAGGATTTTCTAAGTTTGTTAGAAATACATAATCGATAAGGGAGCGGACAAGCTTTTTTTCCACATAATGTCTGTGAAGCAAATATTCCAGAAAAAATCCCTGTAGACATAGATCTATTTTTATAAAATATGTGTCTAATAAATGTATTTGTACACTTTTGACTATTAATGTCAACCCTATTTAGACAAAGTATAGGTTCAGATCAACATATGTTATATGACAACATAGGACTTCTCATCAACATCAGTAGACCTGTGGGATGGCTTTCATTACAGAATTATATTCTTTATATTTAATAGGAAATAGCCATTTGTTCATGCAATTTTCATAAAATAGCAAGCGAGTCTTGCCATGTAAAATGTGTTTTAACAGGAAATTACATCCGTGGCCACCAACAGCCAATGAGAAAGCAACATACGTGGCACAGGAAATTTAAGGGGGAAGAGCTGTAGTCTTACGAGATTTTCTGTATCACTTGCTGCGTTTTGTAAACGAGACAATCTGCCATGATCTGCCATGTAATGTGCAAACACGATACCAAAACACTCGGAACTGTGATTAATGTAAATGTAAGTGCAAAGCTTTGAATGTGGCTCAAGCGTTTACTCCACAAACTAAAATGTATGTCAAAACTACCTCCTAGTAACACAAATATAATGCTCAAAATATTTCTGACAGAGTAACAAACTCAAACCTGTTCAATTGGCACGTGTGTATAGGGGGCCTAATGGCTTCCCGGCTTAACATGCACAAATAGCAGTCATGCCTCCCAGCTTCCTCATTAGCATAGTTAATCCTGTGTCTTGAAGAGGCTTGAGTAAAATATTCCTCGCAGGCAGCTTCGCACAACAAGCGTCACTGATACAGTACATGAATAAATTACGGAGATGATTAAAGAAAATGTCAACGCGGGACTGGATGGAACGTTATTAATGATGGCTGGGCTGTGTTAAAGTATCCTGGGCTGAAGTAAGCATGATTAATGTGTGTTTAATGGCAGTGGGGAGGAACACGGCTTCGGCTTTAATAAAGAGAGCTTATTTTATTGGGGTTTGTCTCTGGAATTGACCTGTTCTCAACACCCGGAGGAGCGCTGTTCGACCTTTCCAAAGATCATCTAATCTTCCGGTCTTGTTCAGAGATTTATTTCCAACAACAATTATAATGGGTGATATAGATGGATATGTCTGGGAAGTGCTAATAAAACGCATTGTTTTTTGTGGGCGAACGTGGGTGTGTTTTACGCTCCAGTGCAGGCCTGTGGGGTCTGTGCTAATAGACAGTGATGTTTTTATAGAAATTCTTGACGGACGCACAAATTAAATGCAGAAAGTAGCCTACTAAAGGTTGAATTTAAATCGCTCTCATCTTTGAATTATATATTTGTATGCGTGATAGGGTGAAGGGACTTGTTTATTGCAGAGACCTGGATAACTTGTTAACCCTTCTAGAATAGTGTAACCATTTGGAGCTCAAACCAGTTGTCAAGTTCAAAAGCAGAGACCTGACATTCTTGACAACAGGTCCAACTGCACTTGTGGACTGGTGGCACCCATAGAGTCATGCCATTTGTTCCTGAATGGAATTGAGTACTCTCATTTCAAGGTCAATTTGAGTACACTCAGATATGTAATCTTTTTCTAAGTCATTGAGCATGACTGCAAGCCTGACATGTTTGACATAACAAGTTCAGCGCGCTTTGTGCTGTAGGTGTCAGAGATAAAGCACGTCAGTCCGTTTTTAATGTTAAATGAAAGATTCATGACGAGATCAGCATATTCAGTGCAATGCTATACAGCCCACACTGTAAAAATGTTTTGGGAGGCATCCTAAAAATGGGCTTCATGCTGTAACTGACTAATTATATGTGGCCAACAAAAGAGAGAAAAAGAATGCAAGTAAGAAAGGAAAATTATACTTTTACATTATAAATATTTAAACATCCTTAAAACAAAATACATTTACGTATACTTCAGAAGCAAAATGACATGCAGTATAAAGTCTTTTTTTTTCAGATAAATAATTATTTGCCAATGGGATAAGAAAAAATGAACATAATTCAAAAGGAAAACATGTTTATTTTTCCGAGCCCATTGGCAAATCATAAATAAATATCATTACATTTAATTTTGTATCTCTGAAAACAAGTTGTGATATTTTATTTTTCATTTTGAAAGCATGTTTAATGATGTTCAGATATTTATACTGGAAAACAAGACTGATTCAATTACTGATTAAGAAAAGTAAACTTCTGGCTAAATGTTAGTTATATATTTTTTATTAAATAAATGACACTTTTTATTAAATAAAATACTGGCTAATGTTTTTGAAAGAAGTCACTTATGCTCACCAAGGCTACATTTATTTGATCAAAAATACAGTCTGTACTACGGTGGCCGAGAGAGCTCAATGCGCTGCAAATAGATAAAGCTCCTGCAAATAAAAAAAAAACAACCTCATCAATTTGACAATACACATGCTGCAAATGCTCACAACAAAAACAAATAAAGAAACGTTGCAAATATAATTATTTAGTTGGTTGTGTTGTGAGGATTTGCAGCTCATGTGCTATCAAGCTGATGAAGATGTTTTCTTGATTTGCTGGTGCTTTTTCTATTTGCATGTGTTTTCTGAACTTGCAGCGCGTTGAGCTCTCTCGGTCACCGCACAGGACAGTAATATCGTGGACTATTATATAAAATAACTGTTTTCTATTTTAATATATTTAAACATGTAATTTATTCCTAGGATGCAAAGCAGTGAATTTTCAAAAGCCATTAGCCCAGTCTTCAGTGTCACAAGATCCTTTAGAAAAATTTTTTTGCTGCTTAATATTTATTTTGTGAAAACTGTAATTAAAAGTAAGATTGTATTTTTTTAATTAAAAATGAATAAACACTTTTATTCAGAAAACATTTATTAAATTGGTAAATATTGACAGTAAAGGCTATTCTAATAAGAAAATGCAACATTTTATTTAATGAATTAATTAATTCATTCATTCATTATTCAGATGTAAAATTAAATCGTTAATGGAACCACTGGGGAAGAAGAATCGTTAAGAGAAAACGAGTCAGAAACATAAAGATTCCTCACGATTCGCCTCTGTATTCATAACGGCCAGCTGTGGCCGCTTCAGTCAGAAGGTGGCGCTGCTGTTCATAAAGTGTGTCACTCCAGTCTTTCGCTATCTTTCTGCTGATTTGCTGGACCCAGCGCTGGCTGGACACGCTGAATGTAAATCTGGCCGCAAACAACGTCTCTCTCTTTCTCTGTATGGCTGTGAATCCAGCGAGGTGAGCTTGGCACAGGAGAAGGACTGTCTGGGTTGCGCGCAGTTTGCTGACAGATTTGCGAGGGAGCCGTGCTGGAATATATTCAGGGGTGAAGAACCGAAGGAGAAAGGGCGAAACCCTCCTACAGCCTGCGCTTTCTTCTCTCTCTCTTTCTCCCTGTCTCTATCTCTGGACGCAAAGACTTGGGCAAAATGGTTTTCCCGAAATCTCAGTGACTGCGATGTCAGCACCTCTCATCTACCGCGTGTGGAGCACAGACTGAAGAAATACACGTACTGAGGGAAGAAAAAACACGTTAGTCGGGTAAAGTAGAAATGTTCATATCATAATTGAGCGTTTTGTTATTATAATTGTTCTGTCTGCTCATTGTTTCACCTTGCATGGCTTTCAGGTTCAGCCGTATAATTCCGTGTCATGTATTGCTGCATTAGAATTCACAGTGAATCGGTGATTGAAGCAGCAGGTCAAATATTAGTTCACCCTTCAGCTCGTGTTGGTTTACTGTTAAATGATGCTGATTGACAGGGTTGGGTTTGACAGATATGTATTTAAGGAGCTCTGCAGTGAAGTTCAGGTAGAGCTTCAGCTGCGCATCTCCTGCAGAAATGCACAGGTGCTCTGCTGGTGTGTCAGGAAAGCCCCTGGAGAGAGCCTGACATTCAGAACAAACGTGCCTATTACTTTATTAACAATGTCCTTGCACCAATCGCATTTTATATTAGCCATACTAATATGTTATTAGATTAGCCTATATAATAATAATATATACCACACTGTATAAAGTAGTAACCTGCATGCCTTAGAAGAGCTATTTCTACCTGATTTAACCTATACCATTTGTTGTTATAAATGAATGTATTTAGGTTGATTTGGTGATAATAATTAAAATTAAAACCAGGTCATTAACATTTTTTTTCATTTTGTAAATAAATACACACACAAAGATTTTATTTTTCCAAACATGCATTCATCAGTAAAACCACTTTAAAGTTCCAGAAACGAGGTTAATGGACATTGTAGCTTGTTGAATGAGTTGAATAAGAAAGAAAGATAAAAAGAAAAACAATAATAGTTCTTGCAGGAATGTCATTTTTACCAAATACATTGCCGAATCATGTACTGTTTTTGTCTGATGTAGTGTAATGTGTATTTACAAGTAGCTCAGCATGGTACGGTAACTATATCCATAAAGTACATGTTGGTTTCTTCTTTATAATTTAACATGAATACTAAAAAAATAGCATAATGTATCCAAAATGTATGTTTGTGTTTCCTGAAAGTGCAGTGATATTGTATCAGCAAGGCATTTTATGTTTTCTATACTTCTCATATGATGTAACACTTCACCATGCGCTGCGGTTGAACTGATATCATGCTCTCTTCGAGAGCAACCACTTCCTCCAGAAATGATACTTGTAATATGGCTTTGCATTTTTAATGTGAACTTTTGGTTTTTAATTTCACTTGAATTATTCATCTGAAGTATGCATGCAATATGAGAATCACATGGAGTCAAGAGAAGTCAAGAAATGTCCCTCACTTTCCGCACCGCTTAGAAGTGCCAAGTGTCCTTTCATCTCGCTTCCACAGATTTAATATGAGTCCGCGATAAAATTCAGCCGAGGACTCTATTGCTCATACACATGAAACGTGCATTCTGCAGGCTGAGATTTATTGCAGCATTTTGCTCATTTCATTCCACATGTGTAGAGTAAAAAAAAAAGACATATGTGGACCTTTAATAATACTGAAGCTGTGAAATGAAGTCATTCATTGCCACAGACAACTTGCGTAAAATTCACACCAGAATCTTCAAATGACCTGCTTTATATATGTGCGCTCCCATCAATTAATTCACGCCAAGAACTAAATTGCATTTCAAATAATCTCTTGCAGAGTCTATATGGCACAAAAACAAGCAATTCTAGGTATCTGTTAGCAAGTGCCCTTGTGGGTTGACATTTTAAAAAACGGCGTTGTTCTTAAAACTCCTCATGCTCAGGGAGCAGCCGTGATGAGACTTATTAGTCGTCTAGTCATGTAGGACTGGGAAGAATTCTGTGTCCTGAGACCTCTTTCCAAAGCTGCCATTCGTTATCCTAATGAGTGTCTCCGACTTTGGGCTTTGAGCAAATAAATTAAGGACAAACGCATGCCTATGCTAATTACAACAGATCAGCACTTAAGAACACAATGTGACAGAAGAATCCTGAAAGACACTTTTTTAATGGCAGTTCTTCACGATTTTATCATTTACAAAATATGGGTTGTTATAAGTACCTCCATTTTCGGCAGAAAGTATTTTGTTTGTCAGTAAAAAACACTTTAATAGCTCTTATAATTTCCAGAAATTAGGTTTAAATGGATTTGTAGCTTTGCAAAGTTCTTGGAAATAACTTTATAAGGTCAGTACTTAGGAAAGAAAGAGAGGAAGGAAAAAAATATATATAATAGTTCTTGACAGAATGCAATTTTTTATGAAAATAAGTTTCTGAATCATGCACACATTTGTCTGATGTACTCTTGATGTTCTCTCATTGATTTTAAAAGCAGGAAAACTAGGTTAACCCTGTAAAGCCTGTAAATGGGACAGCACCTTTTGACAAAATATTCATATATGTATCAAATATGATACATCAGGCTTTTACATAGTATTATATTGAGAGTATGGAACACATCAAGAAGGCTAAAACACCTCAATTTAATTCAGGTGCCCAAACAGAGTAAAATATGCATAAATACTATTTGATACAGTTGCTAATATTAATATGACCAAAAGTAAGATTCATTTCTTACTTAAAATGCACATAAATATCAGGTGCCGCTCTATTTCCTAAATGTTTTTGCTCTGTAGTTTGTATTGTGGGGGTCAAAACATATTGGTAGCACTTTATTTTAAGGCCTATTAACTAGTTGCTTATTAGCATACGTATTACTAGAATATTAGCCATTTAATATTAATGTCTTATTCTACATGACCTTATTTTATATCCCTAATCCTACTCAATACCTAAACTTAACAATACCTTACTAACTATTAATAAGCAGCAAATGAGGAATTTATTGAGAGAAAATTCGTAGTTAATAGTGAGTGAATAAGTGTTCCCTATTCTAAAGTGTTACCAACATAATACAATGCAATGATGTTTGAGAGATGAACAAATAAATATTTTTCAAAAGCCTGATGCATCATATTAGATTTCACATTTTAACATGCTTTTTCTAAAAATGATGTATAGTTCATCAAGTAAACCTATTGCTTCAATTCCATAAATGTTAATTTTGAAATAACAATATAAAAGTTATTCTTGCGGTTACTTGAATCATTGAAGATTTCACTGCAAGACCATGTCCTGAAAATGTTTAGAGTTACATTAAAAGGCCTTGTATCTTGCTAAACAAGTATGATCTATCAATCAGACGACAGAAGGTGTATAGTAGATGTGTACAACAGGTTTTTCAGCAATGTTTTGATCATGTTGATAATTTAGTGGCCTTAGTAATTCACATATCAAATCAGTCTTTTAATGTCGCTGTGACTGAAGCACATTAAAACCTCTTATTTTGTCATTTGTATAGTTACATTCATCCGCCCTCTCTCAATTGCTAGATTGGTCATCTCACCTGTTGCTAAATACAACCCAGCTGTTCGCCAAGCTGTTCATCAAACATTTATTCATAATTTAAAAAGGAAAAAACAGACATCATGTAGGAAAACAGACTTCACCCGTTATGGTAATGCAATAATGTGCACATTTACCCCAAATCTCGCTGGTATCAGCGTCGGCACACGGCTGTTTCTCTGTCGGGAATGGTTTTGATAAGTTGTCTTCTATGCATTTGCTTAAACTAACATGTCACTGTGAGATGCAGTTGTCATTTGTTTTGATGTAAAGTGCCTACAGGCAAAGAGACAGAGTGAATGACGATTATCACAAATCTGGCGCTTCTGTGTATCGCTTCCCTCGCCGCTGCCGCCAGCCTCATTTACTATTTTGATGATGTGCTCCGGTACCCGTAGAGGCCACTCTCTGGTTCCAGAGAACGAGAAAGCAATTGATAGGCTGTTATTAATGGCTTTGTGTTTCAGAGAGAAAGCTTCACTCGTCACCACCTGAGATTAATATTGCCACATCCACTACAATTGTGCCTCAAAGTCAGCCTCGCTCATTGCTTTATCTCTCCATTTGTTGGGTTTCAGTTTGACAGTTGGTGTTAGTAGGTCACTAGGGCTGACCGATATATTTTTATATCCTATATCCTGTGTGATATATATATATATATATAGGCGAATGTATATATCAATGACAGGCTTTTCTGCCAAGTAGATTCAAAACGTTTAATGCAAGAACTAAAATGTAACTAAAAAATTTTATAATTTTCATCTGCTCTAATATAACAAATTGTTAAAAAGCATTGGAAACCAAGATAGATAGATAGATTTTCGGAAATGGACAGTTTGAACTTAGTCAGATAAATATAATAATTTCAAAAATTCTGTTTTTGGCACTTAAAGGGAAAGTTCACTCGAAAATGACCTCATGATTTACTCACTCTCTCAAGCCATCCTAAGTGTATATGACTTTCTTTTTTCAGACGAATACAATCAGAGTTATATAAAATTCCTCGCTCTTCCAAGCTTTATAATGGCAGTGAATGGTGAGAATCTCTTCAAGATTTTGAAGAGAAATAAAGTGCATCCATCCATCATAAAAAAAATACTTTTTGGTTTTGTTTACAGCAAAGGAAAACCAGTCTCCTCTTGGCTTAAATCGAAATCCTCTGACAATTTTCTTTTCAAACCCTTGTTTTGTATCTCTAATTCGTTATGTTTTATTTAGCTTTCTCCACTTTGGTTCTGCTTTCGTCACTGTATTCGCCAACATCCTGCATCATCGGCTGGAACTCCACTCTCTCTTGAGAGATTATGGTTTATAAAGTTTTAAATGTGGATATTTTTCTTACACAAATGCATCAATTCATAACCCCCCGGAGCCATGTGGATTACTTATTGTGAGGGATGGATGGACTTTTTTGGGCTTCAAAATCTTACAATGATCAAAAGTTACAATGAAGAAATCAGCTATTAAGTAGGGGTGGGCGCTATACCGGTTGGCGCTATACCAGATCACGGTTCACAATGCTCGAAATATAGGAAGAAAAATATAAACAATGAATTGGGAGCAGGGTGTTAATATGAATGAGTATCTGAACAGAACTCTCTTCAGAAAACTTTAGTTCAGTGTTTCTCAACTGGTGGGTTTTGACACAAAAGTGGGTCGCAAGACCTTTCTGAGTGGGTCGCGGAGTTCCAACATCAAGGAACTCCACCAATAACAAAAAAACGTAATTCTAAATGTTTTTTTGATGCGACACTTTTATTTTAAAAGATGTGCATGAAGGCCATTGACACTTCTGTCAGATGCAGTAAAGAGTACCTGGAAAAAAACGCGCTGTCCCGATCAGCATACAGTCAGATGAAATGTTGACAGGCTTAATGTCAGTGTCATTATTCTATCATTATTTTGTAACTAATGAAATAAAAAGTCTCTCACCTCAGAAAAACAAACTATCCTGTCCTGCATGATGTTATCGTGCTCATATAGCGCGCACACTTCAATAGCACGCGCGAACGCGGCGCAGCGCTGTATATTAGAGGTCTGCATTCCCGCGGCTGAATAAAACCTGATCAGATTTATTGCGGCGCGGGATTAGATTCCCAAATAAAACGCGGTAGCGGTCAGTAACTCTGGTGAAATTTGAACGGGAGAGGGCGGTCTAACATTATCCTGTTCCCGACGCTTTTATCCAAAGTGACTTAAAATTGGGGAATGCATAAAGCGATTGATCTTGAAGAGGCAAACAGACGGAGGAAGTGCTCGTAACACCAAGTCTCAGGCATTGTTCAAATAAGTACAAGCTAGCAAGGGAAGGAGAGAAAGATAACTTATCTTGTTTTTCTTTTATTTGTCTTTTTTTTGCTTAGCCTATCATTTTAAATTACAGGTGTCAAATGTATTAATTTATTTTTTCTTCGACACTTTTCCTACTTTGTTAACAGCAAGATGTTAAACAAATTTAGAATTTAATATTTAAACCTACATTTTTTTCCCTCTGCGACACTTTTCCCTATTGTGTTGTAGGCTAAATGTTAGCCTAAACTAATTGTGTCCCGACGATAGGAATAAAAATAAGGAATACTATTTTTGTACAACATTTTTATTTTCCTCTGCGACACTTTTCCTACTGTGTTGGCAGCTAAATTTGAAACAAATTTTGTGTGTTAAGACACAAATTTCGTTTAACATTTTGCTGTTAATAAATTCAAGACTCTTGTCAAGACTAATAAAATAACAAATGCAATTTTGTGCAGACTAAACTTTTATTTGGTGGCCTATCTCTTTTCTTTCAGTAGCGGAAATTTAAATGTGAGATTCTGGAAACGAGATCTAAATTTAGCGCAAACGCTCGGGAAGAACATTATTCTAAGCAACTATTCTAAAAAAAAACTGTCCCGCACAGACCTCTACTGTATATCGCTTCACTAAAGCGCAGAAACTACAAGCATGCAATGCGTGAAATAAAAGTACAGTACAGATAAATCACATGCGTGTTTTAACTTGGAAGGATTTGCATGCATTTATGATATTCATTCTGTTCAGGTGCAGTTTCCAAGTTTCATTAACAGTTTATGTTCGTATTGTATATTCACCAGGGTAACAGCTGTTTCCATAACCCAAAAATAGCATGTTATTTTAACTTGGTGTCATTTTGTATATGTTTAAAAGACTAGGTGGCTCATACCAACCTAATTGTATTAACAGAAACTAGTTTGGGACTGCTATTTAGCCTTAGCTTATAGGCTGTTTATTCAGTCATATTCTTAACAGTCTTAACTTGATTTTTGTTAAATGCATTTGCTTTGTTTTTACACACTTAACAAAATTATAAACACAACACTTTTGTTTGTTTTTGCCCCCATTTTTCATGAGCTGAACTCAAAGAACTAAGACTTTTTCTATGTACACAAAAGACCCTTTTCTCTCTATTATAGAGAAAATAGATATTGTTCACAAATCTGTCTAAATCTGTGCTAGTGAGCACTTCTCATTTGCCAAGATAATGCATCCACTTCAAAGGTGTGGCATATCAAGATGCTGATTAGACAGCAGGATTATTGCACAGGTGTGCCTTAGGCTGGCCACAATAAAAGGCCACTCTAAAATGTGCAGTTTTATCACACAGCACAATGCCACAAATGTCGCAAGTTTACAATTGGCATGCTGACTGCAGGAATTTCCACCATAGCTGTTGCCCGTGAATTGAATATTCATTTCTCTACCATAAGCCATCTCCAAAGGCATTTCAGAGAATTTGGCAGTACATCCAACCGGCTTCACAACCGCAGACCATGTGTAACCACACCAGCCCAGGACCTCCACATCCAGCATCTTCACTTCCAAGATCATCTGAGACCAGCCACCCGGACAGCTGCTACAACAATCGGTTTGAATAATAAAAGAATTTCTGCACAAACTGTCAAAAACCGTCTCAGGGAAGCTCATCTGCATGCTCGTCGTCCTCATTGGGGTCTCGACCTGACTGCAGTTAGTCGTCGTAACCGACTTGAGTGAGCAAATGCTCACATTCGATGGCGTCTTGACACTTTAAAGAGGTGTTCTCTTCACGGATGAATCCCGGTTTTCACTGTACAGGGCAGATAGCAGACAGTGTTTATGGCATCGTGTAGGTGAGCGGTTTGCTGATGTCAACGTTGTGGATCGAGTGGTCCATGGTGGCGGTGGGGTTATGGTATGGGCAGGCGTATGTTATGGACTACGAACACAGGTGCATTTTATTTATGGCATTTTGAATGCACAGAGATACCGTGACGAGATCCTGAGGCCCATTGTTGTGCCATTCATTCACGACCATCACCTCATGTTGCAGCATGATAATGGACAGCCCCATGTTGCAAGGATCTGTACACGATTCCTGGAAGCTGAAAACATCCCAGTTCTTGCATGGCCAGCATACTCACCGGACATGTCATCGCCGTATATGACAGCATGTTCCAGTTCCTACCAATATCCAGCAACTTCGCACAGCCATTAAAGAGGAGTGGACCAACATTCCACAGGCCACAATCAACAACCTGATCAACTCTATGCTAAGGAGATGTGTTGAACTGCGTAAGGCAAATGGTGATCACACCAGATACTGACTGGTTTTCGGACCCCCACCCCGGACCCCCAATACAGTAAAACTGCACATTTTAGAGTGACCTTTTATTGTGGCCAGCCTAAGTCACACCTGTGCAATAATCATGCTGTCTAATCAGCATCTTGACATGCCACACCTGTGAGGTGGATGCATTATCTCGGCAAAGGAGAAGTGCTCACTAACACAGATTTAGACAGATTTGTGAACAATATTTGAGAGAAATAGGCCTTTTGTGTACATAGAAAAAGTCTTTGAGTTCAGCTCATGAAAAATGGGCGCAAAAACAAAAGTGTTGCATTTATAATTTTGTTTAGTAATATATATATATATATATATATATATATATATATATATGAGTGGGTCATGGCTTGATGGCCATGGGAAAATGTGGGTACCAAGGCCAAACCAGTTGAGAACCACTGCTTTAGATGACAGTTTTCTTTTTCTCTTAACTCCGTGTTCATAAGCGCAGTAAAGAGCAGCTTTATCTACAGCAGTAACCAAAGGAATGCTAAATTGAGGCCATAAGCGCTCTCTGCTGTCACAGAGTGAATTTGTATGTACTTTCAGTCCATTTGCTGTTTTTCTTTTGCGCAGGTGTCTTAATGCGGCATAATTTCACACCGAAAGTCTATTCTATTTTTGCCTTAGATCTTGAATTTTATTTTATTTTATTTTTTTATATAAGGTTAAGAGACATATTTTGCCTGCACTTTAACCAAGGTCTACTAAAATGTGATTCAAATTCTTTCTTCTCACATCATGATATAATATCGACATCGCCTGGAAAGTGGAAAATTTGAATAACTGGGATATGCATTTTAGCTCATATCGCCCACTCCTACTATCAAAAAAATTGATCAGGTTGTGTTTCGTTTGTGGCTTCAAAGCCATAAACAGATATGTGCATGAGACATATACAGTACACACTTAATAAGACGCTATAACATATAAATGTTTACATGCAGAGTAAAATCAAAGCAAAGATCTATGTGTACCAATTGCATTAAACAGTAATGAACAAGAACTGTTGTACATTACCTTAAATACTGTCAGATTATTAAGCATAACCAGTGTAGGATTGTGCACGTCAACACATTTGACTTGAACATTAATATTAGCCAATATAGATTTAATATAGATAATTTATTATTTTATTCAATTTCTAGCATTACATTAAATTTCTAAATAATGATATATTGCTGTTCGGTGTCATTTTGTGACTGATTTCAGCAGCTTAAAAAAAAAAACATTTTACACCTGATGCCATTTATATCTGTGTCCTTACATAAGGGACATACTAGATATTCATCTCTTGTTTCAGGCTCATTTCACGTGTCATCTACCCTGTGAAATAATGAAATAAATTAATACAAATATAACATCTGTCCCGCTAAACTGCGCTCAACTGCTTCGTAATTGAGAAAATCAGTCAGGCCAGCCAGCGACACAATAATCCCTCTTATACCCCGCATAGGATCATCAAAACATAAACCAGCAAGATCTCACCCGCATATTATACAAAATAAAGTGTTGTGCCATGAAGACATCAGCTAACTAACCTATAAATGCAACGTTATGGGACAGTAACAGATTTATTTGTCACAAATGGACTGACTGTCAGTGTTGCTTATTAGAATGCTTCTTTTTGTCTTAATGTCTCTAATATTTCAGTTATCTGAAGCATTTCAGGGCATCGTAATGCATTTTGTTACACTTGCTATTGACAGAATATTGTCCTCAGGAGAGAAGACTACTAAAAGTCAATTTATTGCTATGCTTGAACATTTTTTCATTACATTCTGTATCTTAGTTGCATCAGCTTGGTTTGAGTGCTGCCTTTGGTTTAAGATCTGGACTAGTGTTCATTTTGTTTGCTGTTATTTTTATTCATTTTTTAGTCTTAGTTTTAATCTTAGTCCTATGTAAGATGTTATTTTTATTTATTTTTTATCATACTTTGTCAGTGTGTCCTATTTTTTGTCTTAGACAAGTTTTAGTTGTGGGAATTTTAGTCTAGTTTTAATCAATGAAAACTTTGTCATATTTTAGACATGCTGTATAGTTAAACAGATAATCACAACTATTTTGCTCAAAATTGTAATCATTACTGGTATTTTTATATTAAAACAACAATAAAAAGACTTTTCTATTGTTAATTTCCAGCCCGATCTCATGGCAATTCGTACATATTTTACGAGGTGCAAAAACACACCCCAAACCAAACACATATCCCTTAGAGTCGTAACACTAATTCATACAAATTCGTATGACCTCACGCGTACAAATTCATACGATTTTTGCTAAATCTAATGTATTTTACAAGTTTGCACAATTCATATGAATTAATCTGAATGACCTACACCTAACCCTGCCCCTAAACCTACCCGTCAATGGGGTTTAGAAAAATCTTACAAAATCGGACTAGTGAGGTTGTACGAATTTGTATGAATCAGCCACCTCGTAAAATACGTATGAATTGGTGGTGAGATAGCATTGTAATTTCTTACAAATGTTGTGTGTATGGAAGCTTGTGTCTGGATAAAATATAATTCAAAAGATTATTGCAAAGTTTTATCTCACAATTCAGTCTTTTTTCGTGCAATTATGACAAATATTAACAAAAACATTTTCTTAGACTCTGAATTTATGCTTTGCAAGTCTGATATCTCTCTCAATAAACTCAGAATTGAGAGATGTTAACATTATGTTGCAATTACCTTTTTTATTTTGTGGCAGAAATGGACTTTGATTTGTAAGTGCATTTATGCAGCAACCAAGATTGCAAACAACATAGCCAAGATCCATGTGTGGATTTATTCATCACGGAGAAGGTTTGATTGCAGATTTAGTCACAGCAGCCATGTGAAGGAACACAATGTTCTCATGGTTGCCAGGTTGTGAAGATTAAGTAATTCACAGGGCAGGAATTATGTGAGCTTGTTTTGTCACAGGATACAAAATAATTCCATAGAAGATTTACCCTGATTGGGGGATTTAATCGTTTTACATCTGGCAACCCTCAGCATGAAAACCTATAGAGGCTTGATAAAAACAGTCTATAACATTTTCTTTCCTCTTTTTGATGAAGAAAACATCACTTATTGTTTTATTTAATTGTTTTATTTTAAAAACAACATTGTGATTTTCATCAATATTATAGTCACAGTTGATGTTTTAATGATGTTGGTATAGTCTCATTGTTGTCTCGTTTTAGTCACAAAAAAGGTGGTCAACGAACATTGTATTTAATAAAACTCGCACTAATGTGGATGCATATACTGTACATTTAAAAGAGTGTTTTTGTATTGACCCGTAATTATGTTTAGCCAAGGAACAAGCAAACATAATCAAGGAATCAGTGAGTTGTTTGTAATGGAGTGGAGATGGCTCTTTGAAGCAGTCTTTGCTTCAGAGAGTTCGAAAATTAAGCATTATTGATGCGGCTTTACATCTTCAGGGTGTTTTATTTGGAGGGATGTTGAATTGTTTGTATTAATAGGCATTAAATTAGGCTGCAAATAACAGAGTCCCTAATTACACAGTGCACACTTTTTGTTAATGGGAATGAGCTAGACGGTTCAATGTGGTGAGAAGGTCTCACGGGCTCACTGCCATTGAGGATTTCATTTCAAGACTACTTAGCAAGAAGGAATATGACATGCAGTGTTCTTCACAAAAAAATCCAGAGTATTTAAATCCTATTTTACACACTTACTCCTGCTAAAACCAGCCTAAACTTGAAAGATGAGGGGAATCCTTACTGAGGCCCCACGCTCCAGCAGCTACACGAGATGGCAATAATTATCATTCTTGGAGTGCCCTTATAAGTCTTCAGTGGCCTGGATATTACTCAGCTTTGTGCGAGCGTGTGTGTTTTGTGCGTCAGTGAATTGTGTGAAGTGCTTCTCTGAAGTGTATTATGAGAAACTGACGTTTTGAGCGTCTTACAGCAGAGGTTCTTAACTGGTGGGCCGTAGCCCAAAAGTAGGTCGCAGGTCTATTCTGATCAAACCCACTGTATGTGGGTGCCGCAAATTAATCTGCCGTTTGGTAGAAACTAGTCAGATTAGGCAGATGCCAACATGGACAGATTGTATGACATGCTCTTATCCTTGAAAATCATGGACAAAACTACACAAGGTTCAGAAAATATGACCAGCATAACGTTAAATATGCAGCTTGGATAAACATGACTTGGTGCCATCCAGAAATGTTTTGTACAGTAAATTATTTGCTTCTGGTCAAAAGAAAAAAAAAATCAGAATCGAGGAGAAAGTAACCAAATACTAACCATAGTATATTTTCCGTAGCGTAACAATTAGTACAGTACATGCTAAATGTAAAAATTTAAGTTTACTAATATGAACAGTTAATATTTTATTCATATTAATTGTAAATACAGTCAGCGTGTATTTATTTATTTATTTGGAATGAAAAACATCAAGGACACCTTAAAATTGCACAAAAAGTTACAGTAAAGACTTTTTATGTTGTTACAATTTTTTTAAATAAATGCTTTATTTCTTTTCATCTAATAATCTTGAAAAATATTAAGCAGCAAAGTGTTTTTTATAACATTGATAATGATTTTAAAAAATCTTAAAGTGCCCCTATTATGCCTTTTCAAATATTACCTTTCATGCAGTGTGTCATGAAGCAGTATGTGAACATAAACAATCTGCAAAGTTGTGAAGCCGACAGTGCACGATAAATAAAGTTATTGTCTATAAAAAAAAGAGTCGGTTCGCAATCGCCTAAATGAGTCGTCAGGAATTCGATTCTTATTCTGTTACGGCTGTACATCACAAAGTAACACATTTACATAATATCCGCCCATGTTCTACGTCACAAACAACTTGCTATCAGATCTTATAATTATCACAAACTTGTTAACACTTGACACTTACCACTGAGAAAAACGTCGTGCTTGCGAATCAGTCTCTTGTCGATCAGCCACTTCAACGTTTCATCATCAGACTCCGGCTCGAATAGAGTGGGGGAACTATGACGTCACTCTGTGTCACGACGCAGCGTGGAAGCCCGTGGAAAAATGGAGATCTGGGTCCAAATGCAGATAAGCTGCTTTACTTTATTAAATCAAAAGCCAACAGGCAAAAACAAAACAATAATCAAGAACGGGACACCCCAGATGGCAACGTAGTGCTGGTGTCCCGAGTGCACGAAACCGAATGTAATCAGTCAGATAATAAACACAATGAAATACAAACATGCACATGTGAGTGCTGGTAAATGTAATCTCGGCAGGCAGAGGGACGGGGCTGAGGTGCATAAATAGTCCACACATTGGGAACAGCTGAAAGTGATGAGTAGGTGCACAGGTGTGTGGAGTGAAGTGATGAGTGGGTGCACAGGTGTGTGGAGTGAAGTGATGAGTCCAGGAGGAAGGGAGGTGGCGCCCTCTGGCAGAGAGAGGGAGGACGCCGGGCCTGGACTCCTGACACTCTGTAGGCGGATCGGCTGTTAGCATGAAACTGGTTCCCTCAACAAAAAGCCAATAGGATTTTTCCATAGGCTTTTGGATTATCGCAAATCATAAGCTCTGTGTTCAATCATAGTTCATGAAACTTACACGTTTTGTCAATCAAGATAATCTTCACAAAATTATTTAACTTTGACTAATTTTGAAGCCTAATGAAAGCGCCAGAGCTGAAAAGCAAAACTTAGGCTACAAACGTATTAACTTATTATTTATTATACTTACAAACTTATTATTACTGTTATTTCACAAAAACATTTAAAAAGAATCATACCAACTCTAACCCAACATTTTGAATGGTAATATTGTTCTTAGTAATAATATTAATAAATGTATGTTGTTTGGTTCTATGTTGGATTGCAGTTTGATGCCCAGTGTAAAATAAAAAAGCAAAACCAGTTGAGATCCAGTGTTTTGAATTCTGTCTGTTCTCACATCCGCAGTACTACATCCTTCCCTCTGTCTCTTTTCACTGTCTTTGGCTCCATACATTGATTTAAAATGTTACTTGGCAGATTGGTATTTCAGAAAATAATCGACTGAATGCCATCCAACTGGCATAGGTTAGGACACAATTTTCCCTTTAACCAGACAGAATCTTCAGAAGTTTTCTCCTGTGATGTTATGGTAAATGATTTGTAGCTTCCTTATAGCATTGGTGAGTAGTCGGGCTGTAAAAAAAAATGAAATAATTGAATTTCAAATATTCATCGCATTTCAAATAAACATCCACATTCGAATGCAAAACACTGCATTCGAATTGCAGGTGTCCGTCAGGTAGCTTGGCAGACGAGATGCGATGACGAGGTGTCGTTACATTTTAATGTTTTTTTTAGCCTGCACATTCACAATATTGCAGAAAAAGAGAACATCAATGTGGAGATGTTGTTTACCTCAAAACTGAAACCAAGCCATTCATACAGAATGCATATTTATTGCATTTTCTAGAGGGACATCTAATCATCGTTTCACTCACGTCTTACACAAGAGAGCCCAAAGCCATGTAAAATTAATGTTCAACTTAAAAAAACATGTAGCCTAATTACTAGATTAAGAAACTAGCTTGCTAGCTAACGTGCATATTAACAGCATAAACATGAACCTTGCGATCATATGATTAAATGTTAATAAATTAAGTGTATGAGCAATGATAAATCTTTGAGTTTAAATCGGCTCTGACAGAAAGGCTGCGTGTGCCCTGACAGAGACGTGTTGTTTTGAGCTATGTGCTCTTTTCCTAAATGCATTACTTACATTTCACAGGTATATTCTCCATCTGTAAATATTAGAAAGCCATGGAAATATTTCCATTTTGCTCTCAGAAGTGCACAAGCTTCTGCTTTGCGATTCTCCGCTAGACTCACAGACTTGGTTCTGAACATATATGCATTTAGCAGATGCTTTTATCCAAAGCATTTTATCCAAAGCGCCACCGCGCGCATACACGTCAAACAGACAGAGCGCAATGAAATAGGAGCGCAATAACTTTGACTAAAATATATATTTTGCTGAAATGTTTGTAGTTGGACATATTAAACCCACAAGTAAGTGTATTTTTATGATAGCACTAACTGTAAAGTGACTGTAATGGGGTAATCAAAACGGCCTTTTTACTCAATTAGCCTAGTCTGTGCTTTATTTTACATTTAATTTTTATTTTAGTAAATTTAACTTTGCTTTAAAAGCAATATTTTTGTTTTTAGATCGCAATGTTACAATGTTAGAATGTAATGTGATTAAAAAATATTTTGCACATTATATATGCCTACATGGTTACATTCACTTTATTTATTTGTTTAATCCAAATACAAAATACAGAGATATGTACCGTATACCGCAAATCAACCAAAATATACAGAGATATACATTTTTGCTCATATTGGCCAGCCCTATACTTTGAAGAAACTTGCATTTGATAATATTTAGCTCGATGTGCCCTCTTGTGGCCTCAGGATTTTATTATGCCTTTATTATGCTGAAAACGTTGTGATGCATGTATTTTGTGATTACTTTTTATTTATCAACATCCACTTCAGTCTCTAAGAAACAAGGACAGTTAAAAATCTACAGGACAGTGCAAATTCTATGGCTTTTTGCTAGCATTAGTTTAGTTTGCATAGGAATGAAGTGTGTATGTGTATATCGTTGAATCAAGTGTCAATTTAATCATCATTGAAGTTGTTATCATAATGACTTTAAAATGCATGCTGTTAACAAAATCATTGTTGAATCATTTACAGTTTCTGTATAGGGAGATTTCAGATATAAAACTGTGACTCAGTAGGTAATGTTTTCTCATTAAAATCAGATTATTTCCCATTAATTCAATACGTACAATATGTGGGAATAACAATATGACAGTGAGGAGGCTTCATATGCTGTGACATCAAGAGCAATCCAGTTTTCTCATAAAAAATAAATAACAGTGGTGTAACCACAGTGATATTTGCCTACTGTGACGGCATGTGCAGACCTTGTATGGATTAATTTCCGCCCACAAAAAACGTCATCACTGTTTGCAAACACCAAAATGGTCTGTTAGTTAAATACTGGTTTGTTTTATTTTTAATTTTTTTTATCCATGATCGACATTAAGGACTGCTTAAGAATAGCGTGCACAAATTAGTTAGATTGTGTGAACTTACATTGACAACTAACATTGTCGTTTAGAAACGCTTTAGCCCCGATTGATTTGTTAGGTTATTTCAAGTCAGGTTTTGGACTTTAATCCCCGCTTTTCCTCAGGACTCTGTGCTGTTGTGATTCGTCATATTCTCATGCAGCGGTGATGAGAGAACGTGCTTGAGAAAAAGCAAAAAAAAAAAAAAAAAAGTCTCCACGACTCTGAAAGTCTCCCTGTGGTTCAACAACAGACACACATCAGGCTCATATCGTGGTCTAAATCAATCAGAGATAGTGAAGGGCAGACACCCCTCTGATTGGCCTGGTCCAGATATTCCTGTACGTCAGACAGAGAGAGAGGTTAGTAGAGGTACGCGCAGTGTTGCCAATTCAGCGACATTGTTGCTAGATTTAGCACGTTTTCAGACCCCTAGAGCGACTAGTGACAAATCTAGCGACTTCTTGGACAAATTTTAGCGAGTCTCTGTGATAGTTGGTATTGCCGCAAAGGCACGAGATCAGCTTTCTCTGCATCTGCTCTGTTCAGTGAGCAAAAGTTAAAAGATATATTTTTGCTTCTCTAAGTTTACAGGCTAATATAGCCCGAAATCACAGCACCGGAATTGTCTTGTCTTGTGTGTAGAGCTGGGCGGTATACCGGTTCATACCGAATACCGGTGTTTATTTTTCTTACGATATGAATTTTTAAAATACCGCAATACCGGTGTCATTTAAATAACGTTTGAAAGCGACACTGTTAGAGAGGGTCTCTTTTCACTATTGCATTTTGGCGAGGATACAGCTGTATGTGTTACTAGCGTGAAAGTTCAGCGGAAGCACTAGTAGAATGTGATGAGAGAGAAGAAGTCATCCACAATATCCACATCGACCGCCACAAATATCCACCGTCCGCTGCATCAGCTCCGCGTCTCTCACACACTAAAGTTCTCCGTCGTCTGACAGTTCCGTCAATTGCAGGGTTCCCGCGTTCTTAAATTCACTTTTCATAATGTTAAGACCGTAAATCGCTTACATTTCTCAAATAGTGTTATAGAGGTCTTGATTTTAGCTTGAATAGGTCAAGCGAGGTGCATTCAGTCTGTTGAGGTGTGATCAAAGCCTGGAGTGGATTAAAGCACGTTCCTCTCTCCGCTCTAAGCGTTCTGTAATCACTCCGCTCTGGATCCACTCCGGGTTTTACATTCGCTCACGGAGAAAAACTGCTCCGTGTTCACCATTTAAACATGAACATGTAGGAATCATGTAGCACACTGTTGTTGTTCTGCGGAACACCAAAATCATCCCGCCTCGGCAAACAACATAGTAACGCCACTCGCATCATTTACAGTCGGGTTCTTAGCAGAGAACACGCGGCTATTAATAATAATTATTAGGGATGGGCATTTTAAGCAAAAGTAATATTCGATAATCGCTGGGTATTATTCGATTACTATTCGATAATCGCTCCCCTCCCACGCATGCACACACCCACCCACCCACGCGCACAAACACACGCGCACACACACAGAGAGAGAGGGGGAGAGAGACCATCCAGGCTTTCAATCTGTATGATAAACTGTTTAATTAATTAGAGAATAGTCTATCTTAACCCAAGAAAATGAATGGTTGTAAAGTATGAGTGCTGAAACATATTAATATAACTTAACCTAATAACGGCATTTATTAACAGAACAGTCCGTCGATTATCAACTGCTCATAAGGCTAGGCCATTTCTATTTTAAAAATGAACATGAACATTCATATTATTAAAAAGAAAATCTTAAATCTGATTAATGCATCAATGAATATTAAGCGTAAAACATATTGCGCGCTAAACAGAATATCATTCTATTACACCTGTATACTCTGCCAAAATAATAATAAGTGTGTCATCCAACCTGTCATTCTTCACATTTAACACGAAAAACAACACAAATATTTTGCATATAAATATAATATATCAACCAGTGGAATATTACGTTATTATTTCAGCAAAAAAACGAATAATTTGAATGCAGGGAGCTCGTCACGGCTTCATTAATGGGAAACAGGACGTGAAGGCGACAGAGAAGCGCTCTGTGGAGTGCATCGTTTTGTTAACTTTGGTTTATTATTTTGAGTTGTTTGGGATGCTGTAACAAACGGCCCTCTCACAATATATTGCTTAACATCTATTGATCACACAATCAGCCTGCACGTATCAGAAGTTCCGTTCTCCAGCATGGTTAGCGCTCACACTATAGTGTGTGTGTGTGTATTGTGTACACACTATGTATGTGTTCCGCGCCTGAGTGCCGACAGTGCAGTTTGTGTGCAAGTACGGAACAGAAGATGCTCTAAAATAAATCTGTGCATCTGTACTTCAGTATATAAATTCAATATAGATGAACTATTGCTAAAGTTACTTGTCAAGAGGGGTAGTTTGACATACTTCATGTATTTGCCCGTTCAGGCAGCTCGCGTGTCAGAGGCAGCGCTGTCGTGCGCTGTTCACACGGAACATAACACAACGCGCATGTACTGAAAGGAGTTGTCTTTCGCGCCTAAATGCTTTTTAATCGCTTACATTTTTACACAAACAAGGCTTAAAAACACATGCAAATAATACAATTTAGTGACCACCTGCAGTGGCCCGATCTGGCAAGTGACAAATCCGAGCGTTCACGCCATCGGACAGTCTTTATTGTCAAGCCCTGGTACACCTTTAGAAAATAATCGCACAACCTAATCGATATTCTATAATTAAATAGAATATTCGAAAATCGTGACCCATCCTAATAATTATACTCATTCCCACAGGTTCCGACAGAATGCATCACATTTGCACGCGTGCTTTTGATTCTTGAGCTCACTCACGCTCTCTATTTCTGTGCCCCACAGATCGCGATCAGGAGACAGCTTTTAATAATTATAAGGAGTTTGCAAATGTGATATATTGATTTAATACAAAGATCAATAAACAAGTACTGCATGATTTTATTCTATTTCATCAACGAAAATAGTTCAAAATAAAGTAACAGCTGAGCCGTTGTGCATCACTAAAAGCAAATTTATATGTAAAACATTAATGTCCACATGAATCTATGAATGTACAAGCCACTTTTGTGTTCTTCTGTGCCAATTATACAAATAATTGTTTTATTAATACTAATTTCATGATTGGTAACTTATTTGTCATTTCTATTTTTAAATATATTTTTTAGCTTATAAACATACATTTTTGAATTTGAAGTAGATGTAAATGATGCTATTGCAAAGGTAAAAATAAAAGTAAGTCACTTTAAGGAGTCAAACCTCACCTCCAAATTTTTTATCAGAATTTTTTATTGATCAGAAGGTATTCCTATGTTTTTAATTAAGCGCTCTAATTACAAGAAAAACACAGCTCTTAAACTGTGTGTGTGACTGTGCCGTATGGCTGTGGAATGGGTTTGGCCGAGGAAATATTTTCAGTCAAAATATTTTCTTTTGCTTTAACCCCTGTATTTAGTGTGGACTTTTTCTACAATATTCACTCATCATGACACTAAAATATGGCATTCTAAGTCAATCTACTGCAGTTTTCCTCAGTCAGTAGAAAATGTGGATAACACCGGTCATGCATGAAAAAATAAATACCGTCATATGAAGGGTATAATTTAGAAAAATACCGTGATACAGATTTTTGGTCATACCGCCCAACTCTACTTGTGTGTATTATTTGATTTAATCAGACAACGGCCCAATAAAATTATAAATTAGGATTTTTGTGCAGACTAGCTTCTTGGAAGGGGGAGCTGGTTATGTATTCTTAAAGGGATGTGTTTCAGTCACTATTTCATAATTATCCCGTTGACTGACAAGAGAATCAGTAAAATATATAAAGTAAAACAGTTTTATTGAGAATTTGGCTGCATTAAAATACAGTATGAGCACAGAAAGACAATTAGACAGAACAGAGTTTTTTTTCTGTAAATACTTTTTAAATATATATAATGTTTAGTGAAATTATTTGGTAGTCTGAGGTGGGATGGGGCACTGGATTTTTTATAGGTTTAAGGGGGGGGGGGGTTGAGAAGCACTGCACTAGAGCATCCCCTTCATTCAGAAACAGTGGAAGATCTGATAAGAATCAGTGTAGAGGGGTCAAGTATGGAAGATGTTGATGCTAGAGAGAGTGTGGCCAGCTGGTTTAGCCGAGGCCAAAGATCAAGAAGGCCAAACTACAGGAGTTGGCCATCCGAGGGGCATGTGTGGATGTGGAGGACTGCACTGGAGGATAGTCCATAAGACATTGAGCCTTGAGATGTTCAGTTTGTCGCCCTTAAAACACTTAATTTAGATTTAATTTTTATTTCATTTATCTTGAGATGTTTTAAGTTTAAGCACTTTAAGCACCAACACTTTTTCAGTAAGTTACCTTTCTTGTAGAATTGTGCTTCAAATAAAGAACGTTATGTTGACCAGATTGTTAGTTAATCGTTTACTAGTCAATATTGCCTATATGAAAATTTGGGTGCACCTAACTTGTGTGTAAGAAAAAAAAATAGGCGCACCAGTGCTAAAAGTTAGTCTAGAGCCCTGACTTGTGACTTTTTAAGCCACATTAGCTGCATTAGCGCTGTGATCATTTTGCCCCATAGTGCATGTTGTAAGCACACAGCAGCCACCGTTCATTACCTCATGGCTTTCTTTTGCATAAAAACATTTTATTTTTTTTGAGTTAATTGAGAAAAATAGACTGGACTAGCAATAACAAAGTATTTATAATTTCTCACAATTTGTTCCTCAACAGGTCAGGTGGTTTTCTCTCGATAGAGCAGCCGTTCATTCACGGCGCACTGGATTCAAGTAACACTCGCCCCTGGCAGCTGAAGATGACGTTACTATGGAAACAGTTTTTGCTGCTATCAATCATGGAGTATCTTGCAGGTAAAATTAATTGGTAATTCCTTCCCTCTGTGGCTCTTGTGGTGTATTCACAACTATGTCTCTATCAGCTTTAACTTAATCTTTTCTTAGGTAGACTGTAACAATGTTCTGAAGCTCGGAGTTAAAGATAAATCTGACTGTATATATATTATATATACACATATATACACACACATATATATATATATATAAACAAGTGCTCCCAAAAAAGTGTCCTCTTGTTCATTGAAGCATTATGTATGTGGTCAACCTGGTTGTTGTTGTTGCAACATTTGTTGCTATCAGCCCATATCTTGATTATGAGCGGAAGACAGTAATAGACCCTGACTCACAGAATCAGGCTTTCAGGAACAGGATGTGTTTTGGATGTGGTGGAGGGGCTTTCAATTAGGCTGTGCAGTCATTTTGAAAATGAATTGTGTTGTGTCATAGAAAGTTTTGGAGGCTTCGATACCATGTGTCCTCCAAGGAAATTGAACTAATATGTCACAGTTTATGGCTCCACTTCCTACAGATGTTATTTCCGTGAATAAGAATTCACTGAGAATATACAGCTCTTAAAGGGATAGTGCAACTAAAAATGATGCTTCTGTCATCATTTACTCACCCTTGTGTCGATCTAAATCTGTGACTTTCTTTCCCAAAAGCACAAAAGAAGATATTTTTAGTATTTTTACTGATTGCTCTTTTCCACGAATCCCCACTGAGGCTTTCAAGCTTCAAACTGGATTTACCATAAAAGTGGTCTGTACAACATGTGTGCTGTATTTGAGGTCTTCTGAACCCATGCGATAGCTTTGAGTGAGGAACAGATTTAAATTTGAGTCATTCTTCACCTCCTGTGAGCTGTTAACGGCTGTGACGGGATCATTGAATCTGTGAGCTGAACTCGAGGACCAGTTTGATTTGTGAATGAATCATTCTGACTGATTTTGTGAACTGAATGAATCTATTCATAAAAAAATATAAAAGTTTTATTAGGGGTGCACATTGGGTGTTTTGTCATGATACCATCTAAAACAGATTCTCTGGAAAACTATATTTGATCAAAACATGCTACGATCTGATTGTTATTCGATTAAATTAACAAAGTTGAACTCTCTGAAAATTGCAAATCCTGTATCCCAATTAGGACAAGATAAGCAATGAAAAAAGTCAAAGTTTTACAGTCTTTTGTGCCCTCTAAGAATTTTAGAGTCTCTTCTGTACACACATCTCTCTCTCTCTCTCTCTCTCTCTCTCTCTCTCTCTCTCTCTCTCTCTCTCTCTCTCTCTCTCTCATACACATATACATACAGTGCTCAGCGTAAATGAGTACACCCCCTTTGAAAAGTAAAATTTTAAACAATATCTCAATGAACACAAAAACCATTTCCAAAATGTTGACAAGACTAAGTTTAATATAACATTTGTTTAACTTATAACATGAAAGTAAGGTTAATTATATAACTTAGATTACACATTTTCAGTTTTACTCAAATTAGGGTGATGCAAAAACGAGTACATCCCACATGAACTTGCATGTCGATTTTCTTCAACCCTTCTCATCAGAAGACGCTCCTGACGAGATGTTAACTTCCGTGGACAACCTGGACGTCTCTGTGAGATGGTTGCAGTTCCATCTTTTTTAAATGTTTGTACCACTTTTGCTACAGTATTCTGACTGAAAGCTTTGCTGATCTTCTTGTAGCCTTCACCCTTCTTGTGTAAAGAAATTATTTTCTTTCTCAGGACATTTCTCTTCCATGTGGTGCCATTTCTGACAGCATGAAATGGGAAGGGGTTTTCTTTAAGTAACACCCTTTTATAGTCAACTGTCACGCATACATATATATATATACATATACAGTGGGGAAAAAAGTATTTAGTCAGCCACCAATTGTGCAAGTTCTCCCACTTAAAAAGATGAGAGAGGCATGTAATTTTCATCATAGGTATACCTCAACTATGAGAGACAAAATAAGAAAAAAAATCCATAAAATCACATTGTAGGATTTTTAAAGAATTTATTTGCAAATTATGGTGGAAAATAAGTATTTGGTCAATAACAAAATTTCATCTCAATACTTTGTTATATACCCTTTGTTGGCAATGACAGAGGTCAAACGTTTTCTGTAAGTCTTCACAAGGTTTTCACACACTGTTGCTGGTATTTTGGCCCATTCCTCCATGCAGATCTCCTCTAGAGCAGTGATGTTTTGGGGCTGTCGCTGGGCAACACGGACTTTCAACTCCTCCAAAGATTTTCTATGGGGTTGAGATCTGGAGACTAGCTAGGCCACTCCAGGACCTTGAAATGCTTCTTCTGAAGCCACTCCTTCGTTGCCGGGCGGTGTGTTTGGGATCATTGTCATGCTGAAAGACCCAGCCACGTTTCATCTTCAATGCCCTTGCTGATGGAATGAGGTTTTCACTCAAAATCTCACGATACATGGCCCCATTCATTCTTTCCTTTACACAGATCAGTCGTCCTGGTCCCTTTGCAGAAAAACATCCCCAAAGCATGATGTTTCCACCCCATGCTTCACAGTAGGTATGGTGTTCTTTGGATGCAACATCATCATTCTTTCTCCTCCAAACGACAAGTTGAGTTTTACCAAAAGTTCTATTTTGGTTTCATCTGACCATATGACATTCTCCCAATCCTCTTCTGGATCATCCAAATGCTCTCTAGCAAACTTCAGACGGGCCTGGACATGTACTGGCTTAAGCAGGGGGACACGTCTGGCACTGCAGGATTTGAGTCCCTGGCGGCGCAGTGTGTTACTGATAGTAGCCTTTGTTACTTTGGTCCCAGCTCTCTGCAGGTCATTCACTAGGTCCCCCGTGTAGGTTCTGGGATTTTTGCTCACAGTTCTTGTGATCAGTTTGAGCCCACGGGGTGAGATCTTGCGTGGAGCCCCAGATCGATGGAGATTATCAGCGGTCTTGTATGTCTTCCATTTTCTAATAATTGCTCCCACAGTTGATTTCTTCACACCAAGCTGCTTACCTATTGCAGATTCAGTCTTCCCAGCCTGGTGCAGGTATATAATTTTGTTTCTGGTGTCCTTTGACAGCTCTTTGGCCTTGGCCATAGTGGAGTTTGGAGTGTGACTGTTTGAGGTTGTGGACAGTTGTCTTTTATACTGACAACGAGTTCAAACAGATGCCATTAATACAGGTAACGAGTGGAGGACAGAGGAGCCTCTTAAAGAAGTTACAGGTCTGTGAGAGCCAGCAATCTTGCTTGTTTGTAGGTGACCAAATACTTATTTTCCACCATAATTTGCAAATAAATTCTTTAAAAATCCTACAATGTGATTTTCTGGATTTTTTTTCTTATTTTGTCTCTCATAGTTGAGGTATACCTATGATGAAAATTACAGGCCTCTCTCATCTTTTTAAGTGGGAGAACTTGCACAATTGGTGGCTGACTAAATACTTTTTTGCCCCACTGTATATATATATATATATATATATATATATATATATACACACATATATATACACATACAAATTAAATTATATTAATAAAAAAGCATGTCTAATTAAATAAAAGCATGAAACTTATACAATTGAACATTAATTTATTAAAAGTGTAACAAAAATTACATGTTTAGTAATGTTTAGTTGTGTTAAAAAAAAAAAATTCTCACTTTGTTTTTATTGTTACCAAATTCGTTGTTTTAGCTCGTCTAATTATTTGAATGCATACAACTATTTTTTTTTACAGCATATTCTTACAGTAGCTTTATGAAAGGTTTTTCCCCCCTCAGAAATTCTGTGTTGTGTATTTACATTTTACTGGTTATCAGATAAAGGCATAAAACATTGATTCAATTTATATTTTAATTAATGAAAATTAAGCATTTACATTTTTTGGCAAATAAAGGGGTTTTACTATTAAAATGAAAATATTTTGTGATTATTTATTTAAAATATAAAGTTGTATTATTTTTTCAACAGTAGTAGTAAGTAGTAGTTGTAGTAGTACGTACATTCTACTAAATAATAGTAATATAGCCTATTTCTGGCACAATGTCTTTAATAAGTTAAACCGAACACTTATTTTGACAGGTTGCCGTGAATACCTTTAAAGTTCTGTGTGCATATGATATGACGCTAGTTTTACTCAAATTAAATGGTAAAATGCTCGTGAAGGGACTCTCAGATCAGTTTTGGAGATATTGTTCATGTATTTATGTCCTCATTGAGACGGAAGATGCTGAAGTCACCGCGAGCGCCACGTGCTGTGTAACTTATGTAAACAAAACCGCGCATCTGCTCCATTCATACAGACGTGCAAAACATGCAGGATTCATATTTAAATCGACTTTTGCGGCTTAATATTTACAGATACCAGTTTATATCACGATTTGATTTAAGTGTATTTATGTGAGTGGATATATGTATACACAGTACACATGCATATACAGTGTTGGGAAGGTTACTTTGGAAATGTAATGTTACATATTACAAGATACCCTACTTAAAAGGTAATACGTTTTTTTAATAACGTTAAAACTTAAAATGAATTTAAGTTCATTTTTAACTTTTCTAAATTTCCAAATGTTTTCAACTGTTAATCATTTTCAAACATGTAAACCAGGCAGGGTTAACCTTACAGTAGTACTCAACACTGATTTCTATCACACTTTCAAAATCATTCATCTCTTGAATTAAGATTTTTTAAAGCAGACATTGGATGCAAAATTCACTTTTTTGTACGTGGTGTTTGCATATTAATGTTTCTTAGCAGTGTGTGGACACAACCACCCTACAATGATAAAAATCAATTCACTCCTTTTTTTTAATCCCCCAAAATCCTAAACCGTCTCAATTATCAAGCCGTTTTGATTTTCTGAGCAGTATGATGTCACAACCTCTGAAGTACTGTCCAATGTTAGCATATATTCAGCTGGTTGTATCCGGCTGAATATCATTTTCTCCATGCTCCAGCAGCTGTAGCGACAATGTCTTGTAAACAATGCAGGTGTTTTGTAGTTTTGTGATGTAGAAGAACATAAGAATCTTAATGTTCTCCTGACATCAGAGCCACTGAGGACATAGTGCATTAGTTTTGTTTTTAATGTTAATGCGCCACCGAATACACCTAAATTTGTTTATATCTGCACAAATAATTTTAATCCAGATTGCTTTCTGAACGAGGGACAATTCAAGGCAAAAAATTTAAACTCAAGGATAAATCAGTACCCATTGTTCATGATCCAGCTGCACGTCCAGCAGAAAGTTCTGACACTTTATATTTTTTATGATTATTTGCAAATCGCCTTTGCTCTTCATGGAAGAGAGGATTGTATGAGCAGAGCTCATTAGCATTTAAAGGGACATGCCCCAAAATGAGTCGCTGTGAACAGAGCAAATTAAAAAGGGTGTTGTTTTACACAACCACTGAGGAATTTTAATCAAAGTATCTTTAAGATCCTAAATAATCATACCGACTTGTGGAAGATCAATCATTGTCCCCTTTGAAGCACAGCCACCACAAAATCAGACTTATATTTGAAGAGCTCTTTTCCAAAACGCTATAAATCCATTTTAATAGTTTTCATAAAGATGACATTTTTTTACCTAGACCCATACATTTTGTTAATATTCAATTTATCATGTTAAAATGGTCCGTTGGCTCAGTCTGAACATGTTAAACAATGATTGTTAAACCCCCCCGGGTCCGCACCATCACACCGAGCGGGTCTCAAACCCGGGTTTCCGGCACGGGAGGCGGGCGCTCTAACAAGGAACGCCAAAGGCTACAGCTTCTAGCGTCAGTCGCTAGAGCGCCTTTTTTGAGGTCAGGAGAGTGAGGTACATTTTAAACAAATATAGCGATTTGGCATGAAACATTGATGGAGCAGTGAATAGGTTCAGTACACAGCAAAATGGCATGACGAACTCATTTTTTTTTATTTGCCGTTTATCGCGTTTTGGAAAAGAGCTCTTCATATATACAGTGCCCTCCACTAATATTGGCACCCTTGATAAATATGAGCAAAGGCGGCTGTGAAAATAAATCTGCATTGTTTATCCTTTTGATCTTTCACTCAATAAATTCACAAAATTCTAACCTATCATTGAAGTAAAACAATTGAAAGTGGGGAGAAAATCTCATGATGAAATAAATGTTTTTCTCCAATGAATGTTGGCCACAATTATTGGCACCCCTAGAAATTCTTATGAGTAAAATATCTCTGAAGTATATTTCCATTCATATTTACATTTTTTAACACACCAGGGTGACTAGGAGCATGAAATTGTCCAGCCATGACTTTCTGTTCCACAGGATTATAAATATGAGGAACACAATGGTCAAATTCCCTTTATCATCTACCACAATGAGAAAAAAACTAAAAATATATTTCTGATGTGAAGAACAAGATTGTTGGGCATCACAAAATAGAAAGTGGCTGTAAGAAAAGAGTTAAAACATTGAAAATCTCCATTTCCACCATCAGGGTAATAATTAAGAGGTTCCAATCAACTAAAAATGTAAAAAATCTGCCTGAAAGAGGACGTGTGTCTATATCGTCCTAATGAATGCTGAGGAGGAGAGTTTGAGTAGCCAAAGACTTTCCAACAATCACAGCTGGAGAATTGCAGAGATTAGTTGAGTCTTGGGGTCAGAAACCTAAAAAAATAAACATCAAACATCCCCTAAATCACCACATGTTGTTCGGGAGGGTTTCAAGAAAAATTCTCCTCACTCATCCAAAAACAAACTCCAGCAAATTCAGTTGTCAGACACGACTAGAATTCAAATGGCACTGGCTTCTATTGTCAGATGAAACTGAAAAAATAGCTTTTTGGCAGCAACCCCACCAGACGAGTTTAGTACAAACAGGGATAAAAAAGTACCCCATGTCCACGGTTAAATATACTGCTGGATCTTTAATGTTGTGGGCCTGTTTTTCTGCTGGAGGTCCTGGACATCTTGTTCAGATGCATGGCATCATGGATTCTATCAAATACCAACAGATAAAAAATCAAATTCTGACTGCCTGTTAGAAATCTTATAATGGGCCATGTTTTGATCTTCCAACAATCCAAAACAAACATCAAAATAAACACAAAAATGGGTCACTGAGCACAGAATGAATCTTTTACCATTGCTGTCTCTGTCCTCTGACCTGAACCCTACAGAAAATGAGTGAGGTGAACTGAAGAGAAGAAGCACCGTCATGGAGCTGTGAATCTAAAGGATCTGGAGAGATTCTGTATGAAGAAAATGGTCTCTGATCTCTTGTCAGGTGTTCTCCAAACTCTTCAGGCATTATAGGAGAAAACTCAGAGCTGTTACCCTGGGAAAAGGACGTTGCAATAATTGGGTGCCAATAATTGTGGCCAACATGAAATAGTGAAAGCATTTATTTCATCATGAGATTTTCTCCCCACTTTCAATTGTTTTACTTCAATGATAGGTTGGAATTTTGTGAATTTTTTGAATGAAAGATAAAAAGGATAAACAATGCAGATTTATTTTCACAGCCGCCTTTGGTCATATTTACCAAGGGTGCCAATATTAGTGAAGGGCACTGTATATATACTGCATAGTAGGGGTGTAAATCAGATGGTTAGTCAAGGTTCGATACGATATTGATTCTCATACCCAGCGATACGATATTTTCAGATAACTCAAATAATTATACGATACGATACAGGAGTATATCGATCGATATATCGATATTATCATATTATATACCTATTTTAAACAACCATCTACATTTTTATTAACTCACAAATGCAACCAAAATATATAACATGAACATAAATCTAAAAATGCTACTACGGGCTCAGTGCTAAACATCTTTTCTATAGATAACCAAATTACAAGCAATAGCAGAAAATAAATACAATAGAAGAAAGACACAAGTTCAATAAACAGTGCTTTTCAGGTTTTTCAGCTCAGTCCAAAATACATTTTCAGGTACGCTAAAGAAATGTAATAATCAAATGTAAAATAACTGCATAGTCTTCACTATATAAATTAAATAGCCTGTAAATTAATACTTTTTGATGTTACAAAGGTTATTTAGTCAGGAGCAGTGAGCACTTGTATTTTTCTTTGACAGCATTAGATTTATTATTAGTTTTCTTTCACTTTAAGAATGAAAGCACAGATTTAATATACTGATTCACATGCCTTTTTTCTCCACTGTTTACATTAAGACATATGTTTTTCTTAACCTACTGTTTACAAGGATATTAGCCAAAACATGCATTTTGATGTAGTTTTGTCTGAATTTATTCATCCATGCTCAAAAAAGCGGAGGAGAGCTTAATTTAGTATTCGCGCAGAGTTGACGCGGATGTCTGTGTGAGTGTGCTTCAGATGTGTGTGCGTAAGCGCTTCAGATGTGTGTTCCGCTAATAATCCCGAGCGTCTTAAATGCTTGCCTTGTGCCTTCGGGCAGTCCTTATATCGAGTCCTGATACGTGAGATTGAACGAGAATGCACGTGTTGGCTGTAATGCATAGATGGACATTATTTGAAAATAATAATTTATTATAAAAGGTGCCTTTTTATACTACAGATATCGATATTTTACGCATGGCATCGATGCATCGTATCGTCATACATTGTATCGATATATCACCTAATTACACACCTAATATATATATATATATATATACACTATATTGCCAAAAGTATTGGGTCACCCCCTTCTAATGAAAGGTTTGTCTACTTTAGTAATTTCTATGAGTACAAATCTTAATGTTAAAGCATATAATGATATTCTAGGGAATTGTGTGCTTCTAATTTTCTAGCAAGAGTTTGGACCGGACCCTTTTCTATTCTAACATGACAGTGTCTCTGTGTATAAGGCAAGGATCAAAGATAAATGATGATTCAGTCAGTGTGGAAGAACTTGACTGGTTTGCAGAAAGCCAAGTCCTAATCCCAGCTGAACACCTCTGGTGTGACTTTAAATGCAGACCTTGAGCCAAAAATTAATCACCAATACTTTTGGCAATATATATATGAATGTGTATATACGTATATATAAAACTGTATTCAGCCTGTTCCTCAAACACAAGTTACAACTTTTTCTCTTTTTGTGGTCCTTTTAAATCTCAAAAGCTTCTGTTGACGTTTATTTAAATTGCCAACATATTCTTCAAAATGTCTTCTTTTGTCTTCTATAGAAAAAAAAAGAAAGTCATTGGACAGAATTGTCATTTTGAGTCTAACTAAACCTTTAAAAGTAACATATAACTGAATAGAGACGAGTTTCAGTTAGTTGTGAAGAGGATAAAAAATAGAAAGACACTGTATTGTGAAATATAACTTCATTGTGCACAATGTAAATGTCAAATGAGAGTACCTTAGTTCCCATTTTCTGAGCAAATGTCACACTTTTATGTGAAGATTCCTGTGAATTTGCCGCTTTGATAACATCTTAAGCAGAAATTGAGTGATGCGAGCATTGCACTTAATTAGAACCCACACACCTGGTGTGATCTCACCACATATGGTCCGCATTTCTGCACTATTTATGCATGCATGTTAATGCGCAGCTTCTGTCATCTGCAGAATATTTACCCACAAACTTATTTTAAAAAATTCTTAAAGGGATAGTTCACACAAAATGGAAACCTGCCACCAGTTACTCACCCTCATGTTGTCCCAAATCTGTATGATTTTCCACTTCAGAAAACAAAAGATCATTTGAAGAATGTTGGTAAACAAACAGTTTTGATTGACTTCTATTGTATGCATAAAAAGCCACAGAGATGTTTTGTGAAAAATCATCTTTTATGTTCCATAGCAAAAGATGACAGAATTTTCATGTTCAGATGAACTATGCCTTTAACACCATACCAAGTAGAATTTTCAGTAACACTTTATTTTAAGGTCCAATTATCACTATAAATTAGTTTCTAATTAGCAAGTATATTACTAGCATATTGGCTGTTTATTAGTATTATAGGCATATTTTAACCCGACACAATACCTAAATATAACAGCTACCTTATAACTATTAATAAGCAGCAAATAAGGAGTTTATTGAGGGAAAACTCTTAGTTAAAAGTGAATATGCGTTGCCTATTGTAAAGTGTTATTGAATTTAGTTTCTTTTGTTAAAGTTAAATAAGCTGAATTTAAAGCTGAAGTGTGTCATTTTAGTTTTTTACTAGAGTAAGCGTAACATAGATGAATTGCAAAAATGATTAATTGCAAACAGGTTTCTTTTATTTTGCAATCATGTATTATTCTCCATTGTGATGTATATCCATTGAAACAGATTTTTGAATGAGATAAAAATGGGGCTTGATTTTGTCCATTGGGAATTGATTGGATCGTTGTTGTCCTCTTAATGATGCACTTGTCATCAGAGAAGAGAGGAAGACAGGACATTTTTGATAAAATGTTATGAAAAAATGTAAAACATAATAATGAATACCAAGATAAATCATTTAAAATAAACCCTGTAATTTTCTATAACAATAAATATAGTCAGTCTTGAATTCATGGTGACTTTAAACCCATCAGCCTTTGGTTCGAACAAATTAGTCAGGCATTATTCCCTGCCACTAAACTAACACCATTGGCTGAGTCGGTGTCACTGTCTCTGGCTGCTTAGGATACTCAAACAAAAAGATCAATGGTTTAATAGCGCCACAAAGCTGTAGTGTTTTCTATCTTTTGAAGGAATAAACCTATAGTATGGCTTACATATAATTGTCTCCTTAGAAAAAGAACAGGTATAGTTCTACTCTTTATTTGGTGAACTATTCCATTAATATGAAAAGGTGTTTTAATATTGGACAAATGACACACATCAGGTTAAACTGGGCATTAAGATACAAATATGAAGTTGCATTCTGTTGTTTGTTCTCAGAGTGTGTGGATTACAAGTCTTTCAATGGGCCAAAATGGCGAATGGAGCCTAGTGATCTGACAGCAGGCTCACTGGAGGAAGAGGCTACACTGACCTGTGACGCAAAGGGCATTCCTTCCCCTCATTACAGGTACGTTTGCATTTTTTGCTTCTATTTTCCTCGCTCTTTAATCTAATGAGCTTCATAATGCGATCACAGGAGCTTACAAATAGTGTCTGTTTGCTGTTATCAATATTGCTAACAATTCCATGCTCTAATAAATATAAAACTACACAAAATATACAATTTTGTGTAGTTTATTCATTTTGTGTCAGTACTTTCTGGTTTTTAATGAAAAATATTAGCAACGATTAATCGCATCCAAAATAAAGTTTTTTATTTACATAATATATGTGTTACAACACTCAGGAAGCCAGGAACGAGGATTTTCACACAACAGAAGACTTTACTACAATAAGGGAATACAGAGAACGTAGGAACACACGGAATGACTTGTACACATGACGTTTAACAACCGACAGAAAACATGGGGCAGAACAGACTATAAATAGATAGAACGAACTAGACACACCTGGAACATAATCAAGACACACGGCTGAGACTTACTCAGAGGTTCTCAATTCCAGTCCTCGCGCCCCCCCGCTCTGCATATTTTGCATGTCTCTCTTTGTTAACACACCTGATTCAGATAATCAGCTTGTTAGAAGTGCGCTCCATGCATGAACTGTGTTCCGATTGACATGCTCCCTACACAGGGTCCATTGCTCCCTACTCCCTGAGCAGGGGAAATCCGCTGAAGTTTACTTTATTTCGGAACATTCATTCATGTTCCCTATAAGTCGGTCACTCTCGACGTCACGTCGGAGGACCGACGAATTGGGATATCGCTTAGAGAGACCAATCCACTTCGAGTGTAAACTAAACGAGCCAATGCACATTGGCATGCGATTATTGCATCCAGCTGCCGCTGATCACAGCGTGAGTATGTAGCGTGAGTAAGTAGGCAGCAGGTGCAGCGCATATTCAGCTTTTCGCTTCGGAGCCGAGCGGTTACATCGTTCTGCTCCTGACTTCTGCTGAACGAGTGAATTCAACGAGTTGAGCACGCTCTTCGGAAGACTCTCGTGCTGGTGGTACGGCACTACAGCGGTGGTGGTTCTTCCCATGTCGAGTGGACTGCACACATCAGGCTGCACTACCCCCTGTTTGTTTTGCAAATGACCGTCTCCCCTGTTTGCTTCAGCACGCTAAAATAGTTTTTTCCCTAAAAGAGCATTCACGGGTGCGTCTTTTTAAAGACGATGTTGCATCTGGCAAACTTGACGTTGCGTCTTTATAAAGACGAGTTGGGTCTTGCTTCAGACAATGTGTCACCCGTGCGTTTCTGGATGCGGTCGTTGCCTGGCGCTGGGTGAATGGTCACGATCGCTGCCTCACGTGCCTGGGCGGTAGCACGCTGAGGTGGCGTTCGTGGATGAGTCATCTTCTCACTGTGGATGCTCATCTCGGAGTTGCGGCCAGGCTCTGTTACCTCGACAAAGGGGCGGAGCTGTTGCCTCCATCTTGATCTAGTTCTCGTACTGGCTGCAGACAGACGAGGTCTACTTCAGGCGGTAGCACGGCTGGTCTGAGGATTACAGTGGTGGCAAACCCTCAAGGGACCATCGCTCCTCTTGCGCTCCGCAACCAGTTGAGCTGCCAATGGAACGTGCTGGGGCCTCTAAAAGGAGCGTACCAGCAGCATCCTTGGCACTCCTCCCGACGACCAGATGTCGATCGCTGCTTCGGAGGGTGAGCCGGAGCTTCTGGAGAGGAAGATTCGGCTGCGTTGCAGCTCTGGCGGTAGCAATGCCTGAGTCGGATCTGGAAGTGACGGCTATGCTTTCCCAGGCCACCGAAAGGGTAGGGCTCGAGTGGAGAAAGCCACCGTGTCCCGAACCCTCTAGGTTGGACGACTGGTTTCTCGGGGTAGCTTGTGCTGGTTCTCAGCGCCCTGCCCCGGGTGCCTCTCTCCCAGAAGTGCATGAGGGGCTTACAGGTCGTGGACGGCACCTTTTTACTGCCAGAAACCGACCTGCTAACTCCTCCTCCCTCATCACCCTCGGTGGTGCAGATAGGGGTAACGGGGGTCCCCCCGGTGGAGCGGTCAGTTGCGATGCAAGTGTGTCCTTATACTGTCTCCACCCGGCAGGGCAAACCATGCCTCCTCTTCCGGGCCTGTAGGTACTTGTCTGGTCTCATCCGGCGAGGCTTATGTGGCCTGTGGAGATGCTGCCTCCACCTAATGCTACGGCGTTACTGCAGGTTCTTCAGGCTAAAAGCACTGAGGGACATGCACGGGGGTGGTTACGATCCGGAAGTTCTGAAAGAGCTCCGCATCAAGACCTGACCTCGCTCCACGAGCGGACGGTTATGGCACGGTCTCTGGGTCGTGCGATGTCCACACTTGTGGTCCAGGAGCGCCACCTCTGGCTGTGTCTGGTTGACATAGGGACGCCGACAAAGTCGGTTCCTCAAGGTTCCTGTATCCCAGACTGGCCTCTTCGGCTGGTGGTAAGCAGAGGAGCAAGAGGCCTCAGGACGGGCGACCCAGAGAGAGAGGGAACTGCTTCGGGAGAGGGTAAGTGCATCTCTCCCTCCCCCGGAGGAGGGCCGGGTGGACAATCTTTTTTTTTTAATCTCGACAGGAAGCGTTTGTCTCTGTCTCTGGGTCCCAAGTGGGCTTGGAGAGTCATGGACGAATCAACTTCGGACCATACTCATCCTCCCTCTCGCCAGCAGGCAGCAGTGGGTGGTTCGAGAGCGTCATCAAAGTCTACTCAAGCACCCTCTGCCAAATTATGGAAGCAGGTAACCGTGCACCGCACACTCAGACCCCTCCTCGGTCCGCCACGGGCCAGGTCCCTGCATTCCACCTCGCTGCCCTACTGCGGGTACGTCGGTGGTCCCGATGGTCCCGCTTGTACGGTGTCTGGGTGCCGGGAGCTGCCCAGCCATCTCGCTGGCTCCTAAGGACCATCTGACTCGGCTATGCGATTCAGTTCACCCGGCGTCCTCCCAAGTTCAGGGGCATCCACCTCACAGCAGTGAAGGCAGCCGATGCCCATGTCTTGTGAGAGGAATCACTGTCCTACTGGCGAAGGACGTGATGGTACCGGTCCCTCCAGCCGATATGAAGGCAGGGTTTTTTTTTCAGCCCTTACTTCATTGTGCCCAAGATAAGCGGTGGGTTACGACCAATCTTGTGTCTGCGCATCTTGAACTGGGCCTTTCATAAGCTGCACCTGCTGCCTATTTATGCTCACGCTGTGATCAGTGGCAGCTGGATGCAATAATCGCATGCCAATGTGCATTGGCTCGTTTAGTTTACACTCGAAGTGGATTGGTCTCTCTAAGCGATATCCCAATTCGTCGGTCCTCCGACGTGATGTCTCCGTTCCCTCCTTCAGGGAACGAGGGTTACATACGTAACCGAGACGGTTTGTGGTGCGCAACGTCTTCGCGCACGGACGAGTGTGACATCATATACCTCTGTAAATATATACAATTTTAATTCACGTCTCGCACACTTATATGCACTTTGAATGGAATAAGTTTGCTTCGAACTGGAATCAAGGCAGAATATCCTGTGATGTCCACATCGCAGGGCACTTACGTTCGAATAGAACAAACATCTGAAGCGATAAGAGTAACATACGAAATATGCAGAGCGGGGGCGCGAGGACTGGAATTGAGAATCACTGGACTAACTGAACTAATAATGAATAGGAAACAGGAAGGACCATATATGGGCACAAGAGGAAGGGAGACACAAAACATGGGGACACAGGTCTGACAATATGTGTGTGTACTTTGTATGTTTATTATGTGTATATATATATATATATATATATATATATATATACATGAATGTATATATTTAAGAAAAATATGGTGTTTATATATTAAACATATTTATATATATTATAAACATATACGTGTAAATACATGCAAATATTTTCACAATATATACTGTATACTGTCTTTATATATATACATAACGAATATACACAGTGCACACACATATGTTATATAAAAAAAACTTTTATTTTGGATGCAATTAATAATTGCCCAGCACTAAAAAGTATTTTTGAAATTGACTGTTATCATCTTTTATAATGTATTTTAAGTTATTTTTTATTGAGGTTGTTGCATTATTATATTAGCTTCTCTGTGAAGAAATTACACAGATGCTGCTTTAGAATTTAGCCAAACGAAGGTATCTGTAAGAAAAAATAAATAAGTTCTGCCTACCATTTGAAACAGTCTTTGCATCTAAAAGCGTGCTTGTAACGCCTTAATGCAAAGTTTTGAGAAATGTTTCTTCCTCTTAGTAATTTTAATGATCCTGCAACACCAATCATGCATGATGTTATGTTTATTCATGAAGTACTGTAGGATATTATTAGAATTTAATGACCAAGATGTACAGAATTCACAACTTTCACTCCCTCGCAATGGTGAGAGTTGCCCGTGACAACAAAATGATCTTTCTTTTGGGTATGTCTCAACAGTCCATAAATTTTTGCTGTATGTTCAGATTAGATATACGCCGGTGCGCAGTGTGTCACATTTTGACATCTGCATTATCTGATGGCAATGGTTAGTCAGGAATGTTCCTGTAATTTAATGGATTATGGATTTCACATCTCGAGGCTGTACCTCATAGTGTCTTCCTGGGCTCCATCTCAACAGAAGAGCCATAAAACTGATATTGATACTGGCTTCATGCTGACAGGGCTCAATGAATGCATTGACACATGTGCATTAATTAAACATGTGGCGCATGTTATGTGCCATGCATCATTCAATTTAAACCAAGCTAGATCTCTCAAATGCAATGTGTACATCTTTTATTCAAAAGTGTGTTTTGAATACTGGGGTGAAACATACTTGCTGTTTGCAGTCTGTCTCAGAAAGTCTGAAAATAGCTGTGATGATCAGAAATGTTTTTTCGCTTAGAGAATTTCTTATGCTCTTCTCAACTCTGAAAGTGTTTTTGAGGTCACCAGGTTGCAGTACTGTTCTTCGCTAGTAGGCATTACTGTCTCTTCGAAACCAGACACGATGCAATAAGAGTCCAGCTACAAGCAATTTTCTGTCCATACCAGACACGACACGGCTACAGGATGCAACTAAATCAATCACTAATCACGGCCAGTCAGAAAAGCGTGTGGGAGGGCTCTCTGCAAGCACACTGCTGTCTCACACTCGCAACGAAATGAAAGTAAATCATTAAATTAATACAAATTCAAAACACACACAGTGACTGATACAATATTTCCTAAAATGCTCTTAATTTATTTTCAAGAAATGTGGTAAATTATTATTTGTTCCATTCTTTACGGTTATTAAAGTCATGCACAATGATATTAAAATTAAATGATTTTAATAGTACATAAAATGCAATCAGCTGTCAGCCGTGATGTTGCAGAAATAGAAAGCATTCCAGAAACAGAATCTCCTGGTGCTTGTCACGTATATAGCCAACTTGGCTGATTAGGATTTTTATCACGTCTTGTGGCGTCAAGTGTCCAGTTAGGACATGGTGTTAATAATGTTGGTGGTCTGTGTAAAATCTCACAAATTAGATGCAGTGTTGTTGAAGAAGGAAGCGAAAAGATAAAATAAGTACCTTTTTTAATGAATCAGTTCCTTTTACAGCTTAAATAATTTTTGAAAGCATTTCTTTCTTCAAGAATTTAGATTTTTTATTATTATTCCTTTAAACTTTAAAGTACTAAATGAAACTGTTAAGGAAATGGAATCGTTAAGAGGAATCAAAATAGTTAAATTATTTACTATTACCATCCCTAATCTCACAGGAGATTGATAACATGTCCCCCACTGCCTTTGCTCCTTTTGCTCACAATTAATTTGCATAAAGGGAAATATTTTAGCATTGTTGAATTGTAGCCAATCACACTGCAGACTGCTGTGTATGATATATACAGCGATTTATTTGGACTTTGACCCTATTTACACCTTGCATTAGATTGTGTTTTTGTCAAACACAAGATGGCAATGCCAAATACAGTTGTAAATGGGATCTGAAACATTTTTGAGCTTGTCCACATTTAACCGTTTCTAAAATGCATTTGACTGTATTGCTTTCATAAACATTAATGTGGTCAGATGCATTTAAACAGGCACGAAAGAGTGCTGCCTCTCTGCCTACTGCTCTAATTCTTAAACATTATGGGATGTTGTTGAAGCATGCTAGCCAGATGAGATGTATACTTTGCCAGCTGAAATTTTAAGTTTTATTTGAAATGTTAAAAGCCTACCCAGGCTCGAAATATGTGCCTCTACCTACATTACGGCAAAAAAAAAAAAAAACTTACCTATACGTACAAATCACTGCAGTTTCCAGTTGAAATTAATCCTTTTTACACACAGTATGATTTACAGGGCCAGAGTTTTGACTATAGAAGCCTAAATTTCAAACAATTCCAAAATGCTGCAAGATTAGAAAACTGATACATTTATATCACTTTTGCTTTCATTAAATTGCCCCTATTATGGATTTTTTTAAATTACCTTTCATGGATTGTGTAAAACACCTCTAAATAAATGAAAACATCCTGCAAAGTTTGAAATCTGAAAGTGTGTCGTGTATAAAGTTATTGTCTCTCAAAAGAGTCGACTCCGGATCATTGAAATTAGTCGTTTTTAAAACGAATCCCGATCAGTTTCATGTTGACGTCAAGATGAAATATTAGCAGATTGCCCGTGTTACTATGCCCCCCATATTCATCTTCTCCCCTCCTTGCTGAACGTGATCGATTTCAAAAGCGCACATAAGAAAACGATTGCACACATTCGCAAGCATCAGCAACTGCGTGCACGCGATCACAGATTGTGCTGAATGTTACAGTCTATGTGCTGGCCATAATAAAAAATTGCTTTAAGTTTTACATTAGTTAAAAAAAGTACTAAACAAATATAAGCTATACTGTTTTTATGTAAAATCATTTAGTTTTTAATACATTATTTTCAGACATGAGCAGACCTATGTACTCACGCGCGCACTTTGGCAGAATTAAATTTAAATAGTCATCAGCAGCCATTAGTTCTGTAAAATTGAGCATCAGAATGGACAAATTTGTTAAGGGGGAAAACGAAATGTCAGCAAAGGAATGAATTCAAACAAGAATAGTCACAGCATCAGCAGTGAATAGAGTGCTAGACTTTCGGCATCAACTTTCGGTTTACCCCGCCACTCACTTGAAGATGTTCAGGCAAAAATAAACACCCATAGGCTTCTATGCAGCAATCATCCTTAATTACAGAAATGTGGCAAAACATCTCTGGAGAGAACCTCAGATTATTAAATTCGAAAATGCTTTCCATATTTGGATCAACATAGGCCACATTTGTGAACGCACACTTTCTCCAATGTCACGTGTCAAGTCACGCATCCGTGTACGTCTTACAGACAGCAACTTACAATCTCAACTTCATTGTCCTGTTACTCATTTCGAGCAGAATTTCACAAAATTGGTCAGCTCCCGACAGCATCAGGTATTTTATTAATGGTGAGTAGAAATATTAATTTATTTATTTCAATAAATGTAATCGTTTAGATATCATAATATTTAGGCTATAAATAATATTATAAATCTGGTTAGTTTGTATTGATGACGTAATATGTAAATGACATGCATGCGGCCTGTGAGAATTGCATTTGGACCATAGTGTGGCCCGCTGGAAAAAAGGTTGAGAACCACTGTTCTAGAGGGACATCTATCATCGTTGCACTCGCGTCTCACACAAGAGAGCCCAAAGCCATGTAAAGTTAATTTAAGTTCAACTTAAAAAAAACATGTAATTACTGTATTAGGAAATTAGCTTGCTAGCGAACGTGCATATTAACAGTGTAAACATGAACCTTGCAATCATATGATTAAATGTTAATAAATTAAGTGTATGAGCAACGATAAATCTTTGAGTTTAAAGCGGCTTGGACAGAAAGGCTGCGTGTGCCCTGACAGAGACATGCTGTTTGAGCTATGTGTTCCCTATCAGTCGGTCACTCTCGACGTCACGTCGGAAAACCGACAAATTGGGATCTCGCTTAGAGAGACCTATCCACTTCGAGTGTAAACTAAACGAGCCAATGCACATTGGCATGCGATTATTGCATCCAGCTGCCGCTGATCACAGCGTGAGTATAAGTAGGCAGCAGGTGCAGCGCATATTCAGCTTTTCGCTTCGGAGCCGAGCGGTGCTTATCGTTCTGCTCCAGACCTATCCTAAAGCAGTGCCTTCAAAATCTCTGGTGTTGGTGGACGGCGATTCAGCGGTGGTGGTCTCCCTTGTCGAGTGGGTTGCACACATCAGGCTGCACTACCCCCTGTTGTGTTGCAGCGGCCATCTCCCCTGTGCGCTTCAGCACGCTAAAAGAGCATAAACTTCTCTAAAAGAGTTTTACGGGCGGAACGTCTTTCTTAAGACGCGTCTTTTCAAAGATGCCCTTCTGCCCGTGCGTTTCTGGATGCGGTCGTTACCTGGCGCCGGGTGATGATCGCTTCCTCTCGTGTCTGGGCATTGAACACGCTGAGGCGGCTTTTGTGGACGAGTCATGCCCCCATTGCGGGGGGATGACCGTCGCGGGGCTGCGGACCAGGCTTCGCTTCCTGCAAAGGGGCGGAGTACCTCTGCCTCTGCCGAGATGCTACTTCCGGCAGTAGCCGGGCTGGTCTTACGGTGACAGTGAGGAATTCCCCTCCAAAAACAGCGAGGGCTCCTCCTGCCACCAGCACTTCGCTACCAATGGAGCTGCCTAGGGAACGGGCCGGCCCCTCCCATGGAGGGGGGGTACCGCTTGTATCCTTTGGCGCTCCCCCCGACGATCGGATGTCGATTGCTACATCGGAGGGTGAGTCAGACCAATCCGGAGATGATGGTTCAGTACCGCTTCCACCTCCGGCAGTCAGCGGTGCCGGAATCGATCCGGAAATGGTGGCTATGCTTGCCGGGCCGCTGAGAGTGTTGGGCTCGAGTGGAGGCCTCCACCGTGTCCCGAACCCTCAAGGCTGGACGATTGGTTTCGGGTGGCCCGCTGGTTCTCAGGGCCCCACCCGGTGACTTTCTTCCGGAAGTGCATGATGAGCTCACTGGAACATGGACGGCACCTTTCACTGCCAGAAACCGCTCCAGTGGCTCATCCTCCCTCGCCACCCTTGATGGCGGAGAGGCGCGGGGGTATACGGAGGTCCCGCCGGTGGAGCAATCGATTGCGATGCAATTGTGTCCAAGGACCGCTTCTACCTGGCGCGGTAATCCGTTGCTCCCCTCCCGGGCCTGTAGGCACTCGCCGGCCCTGACCGGCAGTGCTTATGCGGCCTGCGGAGAAGCTGCTTCAGCCCTACACGCTATGGCGTTGTTGCAGGTTCACCAGGCCAAGGCACTGAGGGACCTGCACGAGGGCACGACCCAGGAGTTCTCAGTGAGCTTCGGACTGCCACGGACCTCGCGCCTGGCGGCGAGTTGGCGCGGTCTCTGGGCCGTGCGATGTCCACCATGGTGGTCCAGGAACGCCACCTCTGGCTGTGTCTGGCCGACATGAAGGAGGCAGACAAGGCACGGTTCCTGAATGCCCCCGTGTCCCAGACCGGCCTCTTCGGCGACGCGGTGGAGAACTTCGCCCAGCAGTTCTCCGCTGCACAGAAGCAGACTGAGGCAATCAGGCACATCCTGCCCCGGGGTGCAGCTGCTGCCTCAACCCGGCCACCGCCGGCAGTGCCTCGGTCTACTCGTCACCGAGGGCGGCCCCCTGCCGCCGCCCCCGCTCCCGTGCAGCAGACGCAGCAGCCTCCAGCTAAGCAGCGCCGTGGAGCCGGCCGCAGGGCAGCCGCCCGCCCGTCCAGGCCCCCGCCAAACCAGGCGGCAAGCGTAGGAGCAAGCGGCCCTGAGACGGACGACCCAGGGATGGAGATGTTTGCTCTTCGGGAGATGGTGAACGCACCACTCCCTCCCCCGGAGGAGGGCCGGGTGGAGAATCCTTTGTTTCTTTTTCCGCCACTGGCCTCACGGTCAGTGGTACCCAAAACCTCGACAAAAGAGCAGTTTCCTCTATCTCTGGGTCCCCAGAGGGGACGGGGGGTTGTGAACGAGTCAAACTTGAGTTACACTCACCCTCCTCTCTCACCAGTGGGCAGCTGTGGGCGGTTCGAGAGGGCGGTCAATCGCACTACTCACGCACCCTCTGCCGGAACGCAGGTAAGTGCGTCACACATGCCGACCCCGCTTCGGACCGGCAACGAGACGCCCGAGCCGGTTCCCTGCGTTCCCCTTCGCTCCCCCACCGGCATCCGTGGCATCCACTTCACCGCAGTGAGGGCAGCGGATGACCCCATCTTGCGAGCAGAGATCGCAGTCCTACTGGCGAAGGACGCAATAGAGCCGGTCCCTCCAGCCGATATGAGGTCAGGGTTTTACAGCCCTTACTTCATTGTACCCAAGAAAGGCGGTGGGTTAAGACCAATCTTGGATCTGCGCGTCTTGAACCGGGCCCTTCACAGGCACCCGTTCAAAATACTCACACTGAAATGCATCTTTGGGTGCGTCCGTCCCCAAGATTGGTTTGCAGCGATCGACCTGAAGGACGCGTACTTCCACGTGTCGATCCTTCCGCGCCACAGGCCATTCCTGCGGTTTGCGTTCGAAGGACGGGCATATCAGTACAAAGTCCTGCCCTTCGGGCTGTCCCTGTCGCCCCATGTCTTCACGAAAGTAGCGGAGGCAGCCCTTGTTCCCCTGAGAGAACAGGGCGTGCGCATTCTCAACTACCTCGATGACTGGCTTATACTAGCTCAGTCGCGGGACCAGTTATGCGAACACAGGGACTTGGTGCTCTCGCACCTAAGCCAGTTGGGCCTTCAGGTCAACTGGGAAAAGAGCAAACTCTCCCCGGTGCAGAGGAACTCTTTTCGCGATATGGAGTTAGACTCGGTCAGTCAGACAGCGCGCCTTACGCAGGAACGCGCTCAGTCGGTGTTGAACTGCTTGAATACATTCAAGAACAGGGCGGCACCACTGAAACAGTTTCAGAGGCTCCTGGGGCATATGGCGGCGGTCACGCCGCTGGGGCTGCTCCATATGAGACCGCTTCAACACTGGCTCCATGGCCGAGTCCCGAGGTGGGCGTGGCAGAGCGGCACGCTGCGGGTCCAAGTCACTCCAGCCTGCCGCCAAACCTTCACCCCGTCGTCAGACCTTTCATTCCTTCGGGCAGGAGTGCCCCTGGAACAGGTCTCCAGGTATGCTGTGGTTTACACAGATGCCTCTGCCAAGGGCTGGGGGGCCACGTTCAATGGGCATGCAGTGTCGGGGGTTTCGACGGGTCCCCAACTGCACTGGCACATCAACTGCCTAGAGTTGCTGGCAGTACACCTGGCCTTGAACCGCCTCAAGAGACGCTTACGAGGCGAGCATGTACTGGTCCATACGGACAGCACTGCGACCGTTGCGTACATCAACCGACAAGGTGGTCTACGCTCCCGTCGCATGTCACAACTTCTATGGGGGCCCTACCTGCACCAAAAAATAACGGCACAGGAGGCCTCCACGGGACACTGGAAGGGCAGTATCCATGGCCTTTGGTAGGGATCTCAATTGCCGGTCCTCCGACGGACGCCGAGAGTGACCGACTGATAGGGAACTTCTCGGTTACGATAACCCTCGCTCCCTGAAGGAGGGAACGGACATCACGCCCGCCGCCACGGCTTGTACCACCGCTGAGCCGCCCGGCTCGGCTCCTCAGTGTAAACTGCTTTCTTCTAAAGTGTAGAAAACTCAGAAGAGAAGACCAGGAGACTTCGGATTGGATCGTCAGCAGAATGCTTTATTCTATGACATGTCATTGGTATCTGTAGTCATCGAAATCTCATCTTAAGTCATTTTTACAGGGTATCTTTATAGGCAGAATTGGAGGAGGGACTTGTTGGAGGTTGAGACAAAACATCAAATAAACATACATCTGAGGGCAATAAACCTAACGAATCCACGTCTGGCCAGGACAAAGCCATTTGCAGATCAAAGGTTGAATCTCTCAGTAGTCTGACTCATTGATCTTACCATTATCATAGAGACAAAAGGCCCAGCTGTCTCAAGCTCAAATGGTCAGGAAGCGATCTCAAACACCTGAATTTCCTGACACTTTCTTAGTCAGGAAGTGTATCTAAATTAAACATAGAATAAAATGTGTAATCCTTCAGTTCCCTCCTTCAGGGAATGAGGGTTACATACGTAACCGAGACGCTCTTTTCCTAAATGCATAACTTACATTTCACAGGTATATTCTCCATCTGTAAATATTAGAAAGCCATGGAAAATATCAATTTTGCTGTCAGACGTGCATACGTTTTGTGATTCGATTTTGTGATTTGTGACTTGGTTCTGAACACGCATGCATGCACGCCAAACACAGAGTGCAATAACTCTGACTAAAATATACATTTTGCTGAAATGTTTGTAGTTGGACATTTTAAACCTACAAGTGTATTGGTATGATAGCACCAACTGTAAAGTGACTGTAATGGGGTAATCAAAACAGCCTTTTTACTCAATTAGCCTAGTCTGTGCTTTGTATTTTTTTCATTTTTTGTTTAGTAAATCTTACTTTGCTTTAAAAGCATTATTTTAGTTTTTAGATTGCAATGTTACAATGTTAGAATGTAATGTGATTGTTACCCTTTTTGCACATTATATATGCCTACATGGTTACATTAACGTTATTTCTTTGTTTAATCCAAATACAAAATACAGAGATATGTACCGAATACCGTAAATCAACCAAAAAATACAGAGATATAAATTTTTGCTCATATTGCCCAGCCCTACTTTGAAGAAACGTTAATTTGGTCATATTTTGCTCGATGCACCATCGTATGGCCTCAGGAGAGAAGCCAAAAGCTTATATTTTTTCTCACTGAATTTATGCCTTTTAAATTAAAATATAATTCAAATTTTGATAAGATTTTAGTAAAAAAATTGAATTTAGTTTTTCAGCCAATTTGACAGCCCTAATGTCTACACATGCTCCAATCTACTAAAACACTTCTTGATGATACCAGGTGTAAAGAGTGCTGCACATCACACAGAGCGGTGCCTGAGCTTTAACCTGCACACCTCTCTTGATGTGCAAATAGGGCTGAAGCGCTTCTTCTCTGGCTCCTTCCTGCTATTGAGCAGGGAAGCTGAGTTGTCAGCTCTCTAGAATAAATTGCCCGGTCACGACTGTGAGGTTCATAAAAACTGAAGGTAGATGCAATTTTAAATTACTCTTGCACTATTTCACCGGCCGTTTCTTGAACAGTGTAACACTTGATCCACTAACTGTCAAAATGTGATTTTTACCACCCAAGTTTCCTGACACCCAGGCAAAAAAATATTGATGAAGTAACGAATAAAGATTTGACAAACTATAATCAAATTCCAGTGCTTATTGGCAGCCTGAGATATCAACGATGAATTGGCAAAAAGACTTGATTTAATCCTTATAAATTCTTCAGTGAAGTGTGATTGCAGACAAAAATATATTTTTGAAGTGCAGAGTTCAAACGAAGTGTGTGCTAAAATGATTTGTGCAAACGACAAGGTAATTGCTTGAAAGAATACATCAGACCCTGAATTCTAAATATCCAGTCTTTCAAGGTTATATTAAAAATCCCAAACTCCTGTCCTGTTGCAGCTTGCATGAGAAATGAGTTTCCTTAATAGATGCTTCTTTCCACAGTGAATACAAAAGCTAAAGGCTGCAATAAAGACCAAATTATGGTTTTTGACTTCAAACATTAAGAACAAAAGTCCTTGTGCACCATTTTCGCAGAACATTTTGTGAATAATTGGGCTAGGTAATACAGCTTACTAAAAATATATTGCATTGTTTGGACAGTCTTTGTGATGTATTTGGATTAGAGGAGCCATGATTTCAGCCAAATAGCATAGGTGTCATTTACTGTCAAAACATTTTTCACTTTTCACTCCATTTCGTGAAATGGCTTGTGGCAGTAATGTTTCAAATAAAGAGGAAGCATCTTTAGTTGTTGAGCAGAATTACAAAAAAAAAGTGTTAGTGCTTGTGACGATCTGCAGTGGTGCTGGAATATTTTGCTTGGTGCTCTTTGTGGTTCGTTGGTGATAAAAAGTGATAACAATGTTTTCACTTGCATGCAACCATGCACCCTATTTATATTGCTTATTTGTGACCACAAATTATTAAAGTGAAATTGCAAAACTAGATACAATAAAAACTTCTGATATGCATCCACAGATGAACAGCTGCAAAGTCAGTTTATTAGGATGGGTTACAAATTGGATTCCAAATCCATATTTAAAGCTAAAGCAACAAGTCACAATTTGATGGAATAATTCTATATAATCTACTGTACTGTAGGTCTGTTAAGGCCCGTTCAAGACAATAACTTTCAAGTTTTAATTATTCTAATATCTGTGAGGGTAGGGAAGTCCACAAATCTTTTCTGTTTTGTTGTTTTGTAGGTTTCCTTTTTTTCTAGTTTTGTCTCCTTGGTTACTCATTGATTAGTTTACACCTGATGTTTATTACTTTGATTAGTTTGGGTTGTATTTAAACCCCATGTTTTGTGCAGTTCTAGTCGTTGCTTTGCTAGTTGTTCTGTTCCGTTTTTGGAAGAAATTCTCCTAGAGTGTTTTGTTTCTTTATAATGAAAGTACTGGGAAAACTTTAGTATAGGGGCCAATAACTAGTTGCTTATTAGCATGAATATTACTAGCATAATAGCTATTTATTAGTACTTATAAAGCACATATTCTACGTGTAAGTATTCTACATACCTAATCCTTCCCAACACCTAAACTCAACAACTACCTTACTAAATATTAATGAGCAGTAATTAGGAGTTTATTGAGACAAACGCTGTAGTTAATAGTTAATTAATAGTGAGACCTTAAAATAAACCTTAAAATAGACCTTAAAATAAAGTGTGAGCAAAGTACTGCTGGACTTAAATCCAGTTTATTTCATCTGCTACAACCACAGCATGGCAAAATCATAGAAATTCATCAATAATATATTTCAGAACCGCTGAATAATAAATAAATACAATTTAAAAAAGATTGATAGACAATCAGAATCATCCTGACTTTCAAGCATTTAATGCAGACATCATAACGTACTCGGTTACTAAAATAACCTCGGTTCCCTGAGATACGGAACGAGTACTGTCTTATTTAAGACGCTAGGGAAAACTCATTTTTCTCAGATACTGAAGCCTTTCTTAATAATGCAGTGTAACTGCACAGCCATTGGTTTGTGCAGCGAGCTGAAAATGAACCAATGGCTCGGCAGCGGCCTGCCAGAATGGGTGGGGCATTTGGCTAAATAATGCGGGCATTTGCCAAGGCTCCTCAGGATACTTCGACTGAAGCGACGACTGAGTCGTGTAGCCACATAGCACGGCAAAGTACGCAGTACTCGCTCCGTATCTCAGGGAACCGAGGTGACGTTAGTAACCGAGTACCTTCCCTATCGATACTACACTTCGTCTGCTCCCAGGTTCAATTTGCCCAGGGGCACACCCTATTCCATCCACTAATGGTTTTTCCAAGGGACCATAGCTGCAACGCAGGCCTGGTTCACCTTGACATGGAGGCATCCGTGATGCCAAGTATGTGGAGGAACTCAAGGTACTGAAGGGGCCGCATGTGAAGCAGGCCCAACTTGAGTACTGAATGTCTATGCTGGACGCGACAAAGCGACCATCAAAAATAATTAGAACTTTGTGTCAGTACGTCATAAATAGAATGCGGCATTAGTTTACTGTCTGAGATTTGTCATGTCACGCCGCTCCGCATCCAGTGTAGACAGCATTGCTGATTATAATGGGTTCTGTTGTATTTTGTCGTGCTGCGCCGCTCACTTCCGGTGTAGACAAGGTGTTAGTATGATTTTACCAAAATTGAACAATTTGAGTAGGACTAAATTGTTCACATGAATTTTAAAAATACACATTTATTTAGTTGAACCTTAAATCTAATGAAAGAGTATGTAGTAATATTTTTTCTGTTATATGTGCTAATATAACACTATAAGATACAGCAGTATGAACTACGTAAATTTTACTAGAATATTTAATAGGCTATAGGAAAAAAACACTATAAACACTTATCAATATTTTATTTGGTGATGAATCAAAACTAATTTTGAAACTGTTTTACTTTTTTTTTCAGAGAGTGTATTAAAACATCTGTCTGAAAAAGCTCCCTCTCACAAATTGCAAGACAAGGAATTCAGAAAAATTAGCCCAGTCAAATTGCTTAGTCAAGCAATTAAATTGCAATAGCATTAAGTTGCAAAACAAATGCAGTTCATTTTTGTGTTCTTGTTTTGTTTTTTCTTAGAAACCGTTATGAAGCATTGAGAGTGTCTGGCCTGTATTGCTGGCCCATGAGAGAGAGGTGTGTGTGTGTGTGTGTGTGTGTGTGTGTGTGTGTGTGTGTGTGTGTTTTGTGGAAGCAGAGATTGCTCCCCTGGAACACACCCTGGCTGCCAGAGACTGGTCTCAAGGGCGGTCCACAGGTGTTGAAGGTCTGAGCACCATGAAGAGAGATGAGCAGATGAGCCTGGTGCTTTGGATCCCACACCAGAAGTCATATCAATGATGCCCCCTCATACAAAATTGATATGAACAGCAGGGTCGACTCCAGTTGAACCTTAGCTACACTGGAGAGTCTGCACTTTCCAGAAAAGCCCTGAGGCGAACGTAACCCCACTTCACAGCTTCCTTCATTCGATCTCCATTTTCTGCTGCTATCGCAGCCAGCGCGGATGTGTCACCTTTGCTGCTGTGTGTCAAGTGCCCTTCATCGGGCCTCACTTGCCTCGCTACTATTTTTACCCTACAGAAAACCGCTTATTGACGTCGAACGGCTCTTATTTGCATTGCTCGCGAAAGACCTCACATTAGAAGCAGCTGATGATTTGAGCAGAGCGAGAAAGCTATTACATTCTGAGATGTCAAGAGTGTTTTGTTCTTGGCCCTTACCCTGATCCCTGCTATGTTCATGACATATACAGCTGCTGTCAGAGATAAACATGCTGAAAAGAAAAGATAATAAATATACATGGGTGAAAATGGTAAGAAGCTGTGACTGGAACCAATGGATTGAGTCAAGTGATATTCCATCATATTTGCTCATTTATGGATGTATGGTTAACCTGTTGTGCCATTTACTAAAGGCACACTTAAGAATATATTTGTGAATTTCACAGCGTGGGTGGAGAAAGCCAGATCATGGCCATCCTTGTCAGGAAACTGTTATTTTTGTTCCCATAAAAAAAAGAAAAAAATGAAAAAAAGACAAAACAAATTTATGAGGCGGAAAAAGCTTGATTTTTACCAATATGAACTCAAGGTTCAAGGTTTCTTTATTTGTCACATAATAAATTATACAGGCTATAATCAGAAGTGAAATGTAAACAAACCAGGTCCGTTCAGTTGGACAGTGCAAAAGTATATATAAAAAGTATATATCAATTATATAAAAGTAACTCAACACAAGAGCATATATATGGTAAAAAAGAGAAATAAGAGTAAAATGTGCAATGGAATAAAGTGCAAAACAATAAGATGTGCAAAAAACAATGTACAGGGACTTAATAAATAGTAATATGAATATGAATAGGAGGGATGTGCAGACGGGTTGTTCAGGGTATGTACACAAAAAAATATGGGTGATGAGAATATGTATGTATCCAGTAACAATCTTGTAAGTGTTTATGAGATTGAGTTTGTGTTAAGGAGCCTGATGGCCTGACGGAAGAAGCTCCTCCTCAGTCTCTCAGTTTTTGCCATCATGCTCCTGAAGCGCTTGCCAGATGGCAGTAAACAGAAATGATGGTTGCCGGGGTGAGTTGGATCTTTGAGGATTTTAGCAGCTCTGCTTTTACAGCGTTTGAGGTAGATGACCTGCAGAGAGGGGAGAGCCGACCCTGAGATGCGCTCAGCTAAACGCACAACTCGAAGCTTGAAGCTACTCACCCTCTCCACAGGGGTCCCACTGATCTTAAGATTGGCGTAGGGCCGCTGCTGTCTCTTCCTGAAGTCTACAATCAGCTCTTTAGTTTTGCTCACGTTCAGAGAGAGACAGTTGTCCTGGCACCATGATGTGAGTCTCTCCACCTCATCCAAGTATGCGGCCTCGTCATCGTTGTTAATGAGGCCCAGAACCACAGTATCATCCGCAAATTTGACAATAGAAGTGGAGCTGTGAGAAGACACGCAGTCGTGGGTGTATAGAGAGTAGAGCAGGGGGCTCAGGACACAGCCCTGTGGGGCTCCTATGTTCAGGGTGATGGAGTTGGAGGTGAACTGGCCGAATTTCACCACTTGTGGTCTGGCGGTGAGGAAATCTTGAATCCAGTCACAGAGTGAAGTGTTTAGGCCGAGGTCTGAGAGTTTGACAGCTAGCTTGGTGGGGACTATAGTGTTAAAAGCTGAGCTATAGTCAATGAATAGCAGCCTGACATAGTTGCCATTTTTGCTGTCAATGTGAGTGAGGGAGGAGTGCAGGACCTGAGAGATGGCATCATCAGTAGACCTATTTGGCCGATAGGCAAACTACATGAACAATTAGCATTTTAATCTGAATGTTAGTTGTTGTTGAATTTTTTTCTGCCTGAGTATGGAAGTGAAGTTGAGAAATATTGAAAATATGCAACACTGTTTTTGTGCATGTGGAATATAAATTATTAAATTAAAATAATTTTTTAATTTCTTCCTTATTATTATATTTATATTATTATGTTGTTATTATTTGAATTTGTATTATATGGTATTTATTATTATTATTAGTATATACTTTAATTATTTGCATAATTACAAAAATACAAATAATTATAAATGTATTACTTTTAAAAAATAATCTATAATGGTGGTTGTCAGCCTGCAAGACCGGGACCCACTAGGGGGCCTCAGCAAACTTTCAAGGGCCCTCAAGATGATTGTACATTACAAAACAAAATAAGCCAAAGCAACTAAAAGTTGAGACGTTTATTATTTAATTTCATTTCAGGTTTCCTACAGTTAGTCTTGGAATAATTTTTTCTTTCTTTTTTTGGAAAAGTAATTTAAATTAATTAAATATTTTTTTTATGAATATACATTTTACTTGTTATGCCAAACTATAAAATATGTTATCAGATAGAAATTGAGTAAAACATAATTATTCACACTTTATTTTATGGTCACGTTCTCACTATTAACTACAACTTTTGTCTCAATAAACTCTTAATGTTCTGCTTATTAATAGTTAGTAAGGTATTTATTCAGATTAGGTATGAGGTAGGATTGAGGGATCTAAAATCTGGTCATACACAATGAAGCAATATTATGTGTTATAAAAGTAAAAAATAAATAGTCAATTTGCTAGTAAAATACATACAAGTTAATAGTGAATTTGTAAAGTGTTAAGGTCTTTACACTCCGAGTCCGAAATTCTCGTCCAAGATTTTCGCATGTTAAAAAATAAATAAATATATAACATTTATAGATTGAGAGACTTATAAATAACCACATTTTCTCCTCCATCCCTGTTACTTTGGACCCTCTTCCGTTTGCCTATCGCCCAAATAGATCTACTGACGATGATAAAGCCAGGCAAAGATTGTATCATCTGCAAAAGCTGAAGCTCACCAGCAATCCTGAAAACGTTCTATTCAGGAGCCATAGAAAGTGTACTGACTCTGTGCATCTCAGTGTGGTATGGAAACGTCTCCAATCAGGACTGCAAAGAGAGTTGTGCGCTTAACTGAGTGCATCTCAGGGTCTGCTCTCCCCTTTCTGCAGGACACCTACCTCAAATGCTGCAAAAGCAGAGCTGCTAAAATCATCAAGGACTCAAATAACCCTGGTAACCGTCTCTTAATTTTACTGCCATTTGGCAAGCGCTTCCGTAGCATGATGGCAAAAACTGAGAGATTTAGGAAGAGCTTCATCCCTCAGGCAATCAGGCTCCTAAACTCAAACTCGGTATCATAACATCAACATGACTCCATTTAATAATCAGTAAGATATTAATTATTCTCCACCATCCATATAGCTGCTATGTACAGTATATACCCTGTACAACCTGTTTCCACTTTCTTCTTGCACATTCCTGCTTATATTATTATTTATTAAGTCTACAGTATACTGTCCTGCACATTTTATTTTATTGCACATTTTATTATTTTTAATTTGTATTCTTAGTTTTTACTTCATTTTTTTCATACTTATATTTATGTATATTTTCTTGTGTTTGTGTTACATATAATTGCACTGTCCATGGAGCGAACCTGACTTACATTTCACTGCTGGTTATATTCTGTATAATTGTGTATGTGACAAATAAAATCTTGAATCTTGAAATACAACCTCATGTTGTGTCAATCACGTTTACACACTACTTCCAAAGCTTTCCTCCATCGTAAAAAAAAAATAGAACCAGGTTCGATGTTCTGTATTTTTGCATCCATAGCAAACATTTTGATAGGAAAGATGAATATGAGAAAACCAAAAAAAGGAATACGAAAATTTCAGATTCAGTGTGCAAGAACCTTTTGCAAAAATCCTTAAGCTTAATCCCTGTCTGGTAAATCGCAAACAACTGGAAAAGTCTTAGAGCCTTTGTATATTGTTGTGGATACTAGGGGTCCTTGATCACAACTCTATAAGATTGTTTTTGTATTTACACCTCCATTAGCTTATTTGCATCTACTGCTCGTGCTAGTAAATTAGCACACAGCATCTGTTCCTGGGGTGTGCAGACACACAGTTGAACTGTGGGAGTTCAACCCAGCTGACGCCCTGTCAGAGTGAATGACTAGTGAGGCCTCAGGATCCTTAAATGATCTTGCGCCCTTTGAAAATCTGTCCACATTAGCGGGCTGGCCTCTGAATTGCATGCTAGTAGTTAAGGCCTCGGGTGGGCTCGGGTCTTGGGTCTTAATGATAGGCGTAGATGAGGTGTGAGAAAGTGGAATTGATGAGACTCTCTGGTGCTAATCATCGCACAATGAAAAGGACAGCAGAAAGAGCTGCTGGAAACTTTCAGCATAAAAACTGATCATGAATTGCCATTTGCAAATTACTTTACCTGTATAATATGATCCATTTCCAAGTGAAACAGGATGTTCAATGAGAAAAATGTAGCTTTTCTTCATAACATTTTTATAGGCCATCAGACTGTTCAGGTTTTTAAATATTTATTATTTAAATAAATCAGGAATGAAGTGTAATACCAATCTGAATCCGCTTTGTAATGATTCATTGATATTCCACACGACATTTGTACATTCAAAACAAGATCAATTTCAAAGGTTATCACAAAAAATCACTCAAAATCAGCAGTTATCACAACATATTGAGCTGTGTGCGCTATCATCTGTCTGTTTGTGTGTCTGTAGGTGGTCTCTGAACGGCACATTGATTAATCTCAGTACCGATTCCCGTCGGCGGCTATCTGGGGGAAATTTGGTCATTAGGAGTCTGGACCGAGCCCAGGATGGAGGAATATACCAGTGCACTGCCTTCAACCCACAGGGAGCAATTCTTAGCAGACGAGCGAGCCTCCAGTTTGCATGTGAGTCATCGACTGTTCATTAGCATGCTATATTAGCACTTCAGCCGCTCAATGCAGGGTGACAGGTGTTAGAGTGGATGTTGCCAATATTGGAGTAGCTTAAAGAAGAGAGAAAATGAGTTATCAACACCTTAATGCAACTAATACAAATATAGCTCCTACAAGAAACTACAGTGAAAACAAATGGTTGCCTTGTTATATCATACCTTTGACTCAAGCACACATTTATTTTATTCTTTCCATTGAAATGTAGAAAATATAAGTGAATTTGATTATTATTTATTTTATTTTATTATTTTTTCAATGATATAGTTGAGCATAATGGAGCATTTACTATCAGCCCACATCCTTACAGTGCCCCTATTATGGGTTATGAAAGGTTTATATATTGGTTTTGGGAGTGCCCAACAAAAGGTTGACATGCATGCAAGATCAAAAAACACTTTTATTGTCTTAAAATATGCATATTTTTATGCTCACAACTCCCATGCATGCATACTCTTTCTGTGCACAACGGTTCAAGACAGGGTATGTCTAAAAAATACTTTTCTCCTACAACTTCAAAATCATACTACATTGTTGGCATCTCAGATGAAGCAGATCCAACCGAGTACCGGCGAATGCCGCAGCCATAAGGCCCAGCATCTTCTGGAAAGTTTTGAGCGGACGGGCGGTGCCTTCCTTGAAGGAAGCCGCGTGGTGCTGAATTTGCATGGCTCGCTCCGCTGAGACAGTTGCTGTCATCTGCACTGAGTCTATAACTGTGCCCAGGAATGATACTCTGTTGGCTGGGTCACAGTTAGGGATGCAACGATTATAGATTGTGTTGGTACGATTATAGTCTGAGGAATAATCACGGTTTCATGATTATAACGATTATTATGCATTTATTCATTTCACAACATAAAATTACATAAACACTCTTTAGATATTAAAGTGTTATTTATTGCTGCCTTTTAAAAACGAAATAGCACAGTAACCAATAATACAGCTCAAAATAATAATACTAAAGAAACCCTTCAGGTTCAGGCAGCCAGCAGGAGTGCCTGATTCCCTGCTCTTCCTCATTATGGTGGGTTGACAGCAGGCTCCGGCCTCAGGCGAAACGGTGGCCACTCCTCCACTCCCTCATGGACGGCAGCCGTCCCTCCACAACCTCGGCGGCCGGCAGCAAGTTCTTTCGTCCCCCCGGCAACTCACTCCAGCCCACCGCCTCCAGCCCCTCACGAACGACTGCCGCACAGAAAAGACAAAATAAAGTCCAGGCCTGGTCCTCTCTTGTCTTTCACTGTTGTTACACCTCCTTTTATTCTTCCGTAGCTCCTCCGTGAGACTCGAGACCGGTGAGTGATGCAGGTGTCGTTCATTATCGTTAACTCCACCGGTCTTGCTTCGCTCCCACGGCTCTCGGCCCTGCCCCACTTGTCATAGAACAGGTTTCAATTTATTGGCATAAAGTCAGCTTCACCTCAGCCAGCCATTCTTTCGTAGATGCTTCTTTTTTAATGACATTGCTGCATCATAACCATAATCTAACATCCACTCATGTGTTCATGTTTTCATGTCATAATTACATTTTTAACATTCATTTCCACAGTTTTCAGATTTTCATAATCTCCATTACTACTATGCCCCGCCCCATCCAATGTTAAATGTTAAATGTAACTTGAAAGGTTCATTTAAAACAGATTCAAATGTGCAATTAAATTGCGAATTAATCGCGAGTCATGGCAATAATGTGATTAATCGCGATTAAATATTTTAATCAATTGAAAGCCCTAACTTAAAATTAAATGTAAATGTAATTAAGACAAAAAATAAATGTAGGCTTATGCTAGTAACTCATCAGTGGACTTTCCTCGTCAATATATACTATATTTTTTCACACTTTTCTCATTCTCGCTAATTCAAGTTTTTATATGAATGAACCTCTGAAGGGAAACGATTGTCTTCAGAAAAGTTTAGATTCTACCTGATAAAGTATAATTTATGAGCTGCATGCTGCTTTGTTTACAGCTGTTACCGGGGAAACCGCTATATTTCTGATGTTCCAAAAGCACCTCATTCTGGCACAGAATGAATGTGCAATGTTTTAATAATCCAGTCTGCAGTTTTTGTTCAGATAACATAAATCACCCACATAAATCCATTTTAAATCATATAATAATTTATACTTTTGACTCGTCCCTTTTCTTAAAAAAATTGTTTAAAAGTTCAATTGTGAGGTTTATCATATTATAATTTATTTAGTTCTCAATGGTAAATAAATTGCTATTTCTTGGTCTACAACATGAAAGAATAAAAGTGTCTGCTAAATGAATAAATGTAAATATAAATGTAAATGAAAGAATCCCACTAAATCATGTACATGAAAAATGTAGAAACATTGGACTCAACTATGGGGCACCATTGTGCAGCAGCAAGCATCACGACAAAAAGGAACCTCAAGGTTGATCTTGGTAAATGTGTGAAAATGTATAGGGCCCCATTCTTATATTTGCCTGGGGCCCCCAATTCACTAAATCCGCCCCTGTTCTTTCGATCACCAAAATAATGACACAAAAGCAATGCAATGAAATACATTTTAATTCAACAAACTTAAAATGAATAATACAAATGTAAATAAAAAAAGTAATGCACCTATTTTGATTGTGAACAAAGATCACAAAACAACAGATTAATAATTACTGACGTTAATCCATATCAAAATCTGAATTTGATTAGCTGTGCAGCGCTACTTCATGATTGTTTAATACAAATTGGCCAAATTCATCTGCATTATACAGTGAATTGTGTACAAAAAAATGGAGTACAACTACCAAGCAAAATAGCGCAGCGGCGAGCCATGTAAGCGGTTGTGTCTCTCACATTCTAAACCCAGTAATACAGCTGTGCATACACAAAAAAGTACCAGAAATAGTCATATCACAAAGTCATATTTTATTGCAACAAATTCTCACTCCCAGCTCGTCACATATTGACTCTTGGTCAGGACCCCTTGCATAGATTTCTGATGCTCAAGGTGCCCCCTCAGTGTCCTTTTTTAATGCACAGGGTAGCCTTTTAGCGTCACTTTTCGACATGCTAGATCCTCCGTTGTTTTCACTTGTTTATCTTAATTTAATGGTTTACATGCATTTGTAATATTATAAATAATTGTAAATAAATGTATACTTTCATTGGAGCACCTACCCATTTCTGAACAATATAAAACACGTAACAGGCAAACAGAAGAACAGTCACAGGTATTTATTACAAAAACTGATCATTAAAAAGCAGTATAAAAGTATTACAAACAAGTCGTATTGTATTCCAAGTCTTCTGAAACAATACGATATCTTTATGCCAAGAAGAGAGTAAAACATAAGGTTTTAATTGCTGAAAATGATCCCTCTCCGTTAACGCACTCACATCGCATTCAAAAAGATACTTCCGTGGCATGTAGCTATCGGTCATGAGACACAAGAGCCAATGACATTTCACAACTAAGGCTGAGCTAAGGCTTCTTCTTTTTGGCATTTTTTGAATTTGTGCACAGAGACTGCAGCACACAGGATGAGCTTTACAGAGAAAGGAGATGGTGATCACATCTACTCACAAATGAATAATTTTGCCTCGGTAGACTTGGAATATTAATATTTTACATGAACCCTAATTACGGAAATGTTGGGACTTTTCTTTTTTTGAATAAGATGAAAACTAAAAGAATTTCAGATCACATGAGCCAATATTTTATTAACAATAGAACATAGATTTACATTTACATTTAGTTATTTAGCAGATGCTTTTATCCAAAGCGACTTACAAACGAGGACAATAGAAGCAATCAAAACTAAGAAAAGAGCAACAATATTCAAGCACTATGACAAGTCTCGGTTAGCCTAACAAGGTTTTTTATATAAAGAAAACAAGTAGATAGAATAAAAATAGAAAGCTAGTGTTATAGGGTCAGATAAATACAAAGAAGACAGATAGAAAAAACTGAATTAGAATAGAGTTAGAGGGTCAAATAAAGATGGAAGTGATGTGTTTGTTTAGCTGTTTCTTGAAGATGGGTAAGGACTCAGCTGCTCGGATTGAGTTTCGCAGGTCATTCCACCAGGAGGGAACAATTAATGAAAAAGTCAGGGAAAGTGATTTTGTGCCTCTTTGGGATGGTACAATTATGCGCATCCAATGCACAGAATGATGCGCGTGAAGCAACACAGAGTCACAGCGCACAGGCATAGGCGCTCCATAAAGAAAGGTTCAAAGCACAAAGGGAAAAGATATTGATGCATTGTGTATTAAATCTGTGCATTAGTTTATTGAGCCTTTTATTTTAACAGTTTCAAATTTCAGTTACTGTGCTCGTGAAGATAGTGCTCTCTACAACAGTGTTGTGATCTAACAGACACACCGTAGAAAGTAACGCGATTTAACAGCACGAAACTCCTGCAAGATAAAGTCCTTTTCTGCAATACCATTTATCTTTTATTTACAGATCAAGCATAATATTAGAATCACTGAATCTTGAGAGTTTTTACTGTAACCGAATGCGAAACACAGTTTGAATGCTGAATGGTGGATGACAGAAGAGTTTACGTGAACTTGACTTTTATATTCATCTGTACCTCACATAATTAAACTATGGAACAGCTTCAGAACACTTGGAATACAGTGCATGAAAACTGTATGGTGCTTTATAATGTGTTTGTGGCTTTTGTGGCACTTAACTAATAGCAGAATATCCAGGGCTCCAGACAAAAAAATCGAGTAAGGAGATATTGGCTCCTATAAGAAAAAATTTAGGTGGCAAATAATTTTTTAGGTGCCACAGAATAAACGCATTTATTTTATTTTTTTTTACATTTCAATCATGTGTTTTATGTCTAATCTCTTTTTTAATTTATTAGCATTTGAATCCATTTTGTTGATAACCTGAACTAAGGTTCACTTAAAGTGGGAACTAAACGTCTTTTCCAACTTGAAAAATACAGTCACGAAGAATTGTTTATTACACAATATCTGAACCAATATCATGGACCATAAGAATCACTTGGCCATTGAGTGTACACTTTAAAGTAATTGTAACTTAATCAAATTAAGTTAGTCTAACTTAAAATAAAAAGTAAACGCAACACATTTTCAAACTGTTGTTCGTCAGTGTAACTCAGAATATGTGAAGTTCACTTAATGTATTTCATTAATTATGCATTAAGTTTATTTACTTAATTAAGTTAAGGCAACAGTTTTCCTCAATTTTTTAAGAAAAGTAAACTTATCGCTTTTTACAGTGTTAGTTTGGGCTTCCTCTCAATGCATCCTATAGAAATGTTGTCAAATCTTTCACACATCCAGTCATTGTTTCTTCATTAGTAACATGCAGTATTAGGACGTGTTGAATTTTATCTTTAGCTTGCATTCTTGCATTTTTGATCTTGTAGACAACAGGTTAAAATATTCATATGGTATAGCGAATACATATAGCAAAATGCTTCTCTTTGTAGTATTTTTTCTTGCTGACTGATGAGCTTATGGATGCTCAAGGGTTACTCTGAGGAAAATCCACACAGCCGACAGCTTTACCTGTTGATGTTTGTTCAAGTTGTTCACTTTGCACGTCTCCGTCATTTTGATCTCTCTCGTGCTGCACGGAGCTGCATTTAGCAGGCATTTCGGCAGATGAGGACTGTTTGAAACTCTTTTTATTTTCATTGAAACTTTGATGCGCATCGTCTCAGTTTAACACGAGGACATAACAAAAGATGTGATCGCAAAACAATCAGGATTTTTTTTTTTTGTCATAACATGTAATATACATAGTCGCCAGTGGCGACCTCAGCAGAAACTTTATATTTAATAAATTTTTACTTAATATACAAATTAATATTTTTGGTATCAAATATTTTAGTCCATTTTAAAAACATTTTAGTCGCAGTCTGGAGCCCGGCCTCATCTGACCGATACCCCTGATCCAGCAGAAAAGTCCAGTATCGGAGTGATACCGATACTGAATATCGGATCGGCGCACCCCTAATCTAAACCTTGACATTGATGTAATGTAAACCGAATATCAAACACTTTGGCCTGCATATACATTAAACCAATTTCAGTGTGAGTATTAACTTTATATTTTCACCCAATTACCACTGGAAGAAATTGCTGTCGAAACTGACCTTAAAACAACTTGATAAAATCTTGATTCAAGATTTGATTCAATTGATATCATGGTGCCTGCTGGGATGTTAAGCTGGAATAAAATAAATTATCTCTAAGGTATTTTAATTGTATGCTCATGTCTAGCACTGCTGTATCTTCTGACTGTTTTTGTTTCATGCCTTTCAGACTTGAATTTAAAAACTCAAACGAGAAGTACTGTCTCTGTGCGAGAAGGCCAGGGGGTTGTTTTACTTTGTGGTACACCATCATATGCAGGAGGTAAGGCATTTATAGTGTTACTTTTTTGGTTTATAGTCTATTCTAGCATAAATATGCTGTAAACATTTGTAAAATACAGAGTTCTGACTTTTATCGGTGTGCTCCATGAAATGTTTTTTGAATGGGAAGAGCTTGCATGCTTTGTCTAAAATCATTTTTAGAGACCATAGGATTTAAACACTTTAACAAATTCATTTTTTTTTTTGCACCTTGTGGCCTCTAAAAATGTTTACAAATTTTAAGGCTTTTAATGGCTTTCAAGTAAGTGTGTTAGTTCATTCATTTGATCTTTGAATCTACGCCTAACACCTATGTCAGAGTATTTTTTATTTATGTGTTTTAATATTGTTTGGCTTGACTTTCTTTTTAGTGTTTTAGAAAGATGCATTTAACACAGCTTAGGCTTCTAATTACCCTATGGTAGTTTTAGATACACCTGGGTCATATTTCAGAAGTGCTTTTGGAAAAGAAATGTGTTACCGGTGCCCTAATGATTATAACAGAAACGACAAAGAATTTAAGTTCCCAAGAGTGTTTGGCTAGCCTAGTTGATTTGTTTTGAATTATATATGTTTTGTTCCCTATCTCTTTTCCAGATCTCTCATTTGCATGGGTCTTTAATGAGTACCCTTACTTTGTTCAGCAAGACAATCGTCGCTTTGTCTCTCAGGAGACGGGAAATCTTTACATCGCCAAAGTCGAGCCCTCAGATGTGGGTAACTACACATGCGTGGTGGTAAACCGCATCACTAAAGGCAAAGTCCTCAGCTCCCCGACCCCTCTGGTACTACGAACTGATGGTAAATATCTCCTCTTTTTTCCAGTGGGCAATTTAGTAGGCAGAAACTGAATCATAGCATAGCACTAAAGGGTTTGATTGACCTGTTAATGCACTTAAGCATCAGGTTGGATTGAATTGTGTCAGAGAACTTGCTGTAGGAGGTCACATACACATACATATAAAATTAAATAAATAAAGATGTAGCTTAATGTAGTGTATCCAGTAAAATAATTAAATAAAAACTTCATTATCACACAACTCTGCAAGTAATATTAAATATTAAACTCTTCAAGTGCTCAAACTAAATATTTAACATGTTCGTATGCAACATTAGATAAATTATGTGTCTAGCTGGGCTAACAGCAATATATATATATATATATATATATATTAGTGGTGGGCATAGATACATTTTTAATCTAGATTAATCTTGGAATTAATCTAGATTAAAATGGCTCATTTGAATTCTGCGAAGGCATTCAGAGTATGTGTGCTACCCAAATAATGACTAAAAGTAAGTCTTTGAGAATGGGTTTCTCAAGCCAGGTGGCGATTAGACCAGGGGCTCATCTCCTGTTTCCAAAATGCATCACAAACTTTAATCTCTTCCGTCCCAATCCCACGAAAAACTGGAGGAAAATCCTGTTCCACTCCCGGAAGAATGACTCCCATTCCTCTCCACTCCCGTGTTGTTGTTTTTTTTGTTTTTGATAACTGTCAATTACAGTAAAAATATAGTACAGATCACAGCGTGCCCACCTTATTAGGCAAGGCAAGTTTATTTGTATAGCACATTAATAAAACAAGGAGTTTTAAAATGATATAGAAATTGATTTAAAATGAGATTTAAAACAGTTAAATAGAAAATGATTATACATAAAATACAATGCAGTCAGTTCGGACGTAGCACAGCACTCATTCAACAAATGCACAGCTAAATAGATGAGTTTTGAGTCTGGATTTAAATGTGGCTAATGTTTTAGCACATCTGATCTCTTCTGGAAGCTGGTTCCAGCTGCGGGCGGCATAATAGCTAATAGCGGACTCCCCTTGTTTTGTGTGAACCCTTGGTATTTCTAACTGACTCGATCCTAATGATCTGAGTGGTCTGTTAGGTTTATATTCAGTGAGCATATCTGACATATATTTAGGTCCTAGGCCATTGAGCGACTTATGAAGAGCATCGCTTAGCAACGAGTAGAAGTACTTTAAAATCGATCCTAAATGTAACTGGAAGCCAGTGTAAGGACCTGAGGACTGGTGTGATATGCTCAGATTTTCTGGTTCTAGTCAGAATCCTGGCAGCAGCGTTCTGGATGAGCTGCAGCTGTCTAATGGTCTTCTTTGGAAGGCCGGTGAGGAGACCATTACAATAATCCACCCTGCTGGTGATAAAGGCATGAACAAGTTTCTCCAAGTCAAACAAAACATCTAATTCTTGCAATGTTTTTGAGATGATAGTATGCTGATTTAGTTACTGCTTTGACATGACTACTAAAACTAAGGTCTGTCTCCAGAATCACCCAAGATTTCTGACTTGGGCTTAGTTGAATAAAAACCCAAAATGTCGTTTTTTGTTATTATATTGAACTGAAAGCCATCTTATGCACAGTGTTGCACAGATTCAATTTCATGTAAATCATCCATGCTAACACACACGTCTTCTATTTTTATTTTTTAGACATTTCACTCTAGATATATTTTTCAAAGACGGAGTTTCAAGTTTCTCGCTCAAGTTCACATGAGACCTAAAGCGCATCCTGTTTGCTTAAAAGCAACGTTTCGTTGTTATTCTGAGTGCACACAAATAAACGTAGAGTCTTTACAGATTCGAAAGATGTATTAGGCTACTTTTATCTGTATGACCAAGAATGACGGAGATTTTAAGATCAAGTGAGCGACCGGAGCCTGTCCTGCAGCAATCGGCGCTTCCACACAAACACTTCAATAGCGCACATTTCTCTAGTTAACATCATATTGAGCGCCATGTAAAGTTGTTACTACATACATCTTTCAGATGAAAAGCCATATTTGAGGTTGATGAATGATAGGTGAGCGTTTGGATGTCCTGCCCGATTGTATTACCACATAGACCAGCCGTTAACAATCTGTCCATCACGGACTGCGAGCCTCTAGTTCGAAGACTCGTTCTCGCCCCCTACAGTGCAATTCGGCTAGGTATACATCCGCGCTAAAATATCAGGGTGAAAGTCATCATAGCTTGCCAGGTAGTATATAAAATATTAGTCAATCAAGCATTTGTTGGCTGGTAGTACATTTAGGCATTTAGCAGATGCTTTTATCCAAAGCGACTTACAGTGCATTCAGGCTATATCATTTTTTTTTATCAGTATGTGTGTTGCCTGGGAATTGAACTCACAACCTTTTGCACTGCTAACACAAAGCTCTACCACTGAGCCACAGCAACACTAATGTGTACAACTTATAATATAAACTGTTCCTGTGTGGCTCAGTGGAAGAGCATTGCGTCAGCAGCGCAAAAGGTTGTGGGTTCGATTCCCAGGGAACACATGTACTGAAAAAAAAAAATGTATGACCTGATTGCAATTGTAAGTCGCTTTGGATAAAAGCGTCTGCTAAATGCATAAATGTAAATGTAAAGTGTGTTAAAGTCTGATTAGTAACAACAGCAACTAAAACCATTGCTCAACAAACTAAGACAACAATGTATATTTGAGAATAGTACTAAAATCAACAAAAACAGAAGTGGTTGGCACTTGGTATTGATGGTTTACTAAATGTATTGAATAATGCAGATGAATAGTTGCTTTATATCTCTGTCTTTGTATTTGGACTTTAAATGTAACACTAATTTATTTTGCTTAGGATTTGAAAGCAACACCGAAAACACTTTCTCTGGTGTCGACGTGACAGCATGTTAACCATGCAAACACTTTTTAACATAACAAGACAGTGTAAATTAGTTTTAGATTGTGTTTTTTAGAAGTCAGAGCTTCGTAGACAACCTTGCTTACTCTCAAGAAACGCTTTCACAGTCCTAAATATTCTTTGCCATAAAGTAAACACAAACAATGGCTGGATAAAATATTTACCGACACTGTAAACACTGCAGCAAACACCACACCTCTCCACGTTGTGTCAGACTCCAGATGATGGTATGAGTCATTTGTTGCCTTTGTTTAAGCTACTTGTTCTCAGAAAAAAAAAGCTGTTCACCAACTAACACTCTTTGGTATCTATCGTATAATATATATTATACATAATCAGTGAATTAACTATGGATATGAATTCAAAAATAAAGTAGGTTTTTTTTGTTTACTTTATAGGCATAATGGGTGAATATGAGCCAAAAATAGAGGTTAATTTCTCTGACATGGTTCCAGCTGCAAAGGGATCAGTTGTGACACTGGAGTGTTTTGCTTTGGGGAAGTAAGTGTGATTCCTCACCCTTTTGTGGTTACTGATGCCGCTTCCTTCCTTTATGGCTACCTTGACTTTTAATGGTACTCTGTCACTGGGCTTAATGTGTTTTCAACTTGGCCATTTTCCACCAATTCTCGCCACCGTTTAACCATGCTTGTCAAAATCTGTTTGGGAAATACCGTATAACCGTCTATTTTTTGCCTTGAGGCAATTTTTCTCTCTCAATTGATCCCATTAGTGGATGAGCCATATACATATTCCTTGCAAAAAGAAATGAGATGGTGTCTTATAAGGAAATGTAAGTCATTTAGTATGTTAGAGCTGAGATATGAGGAGGAACGACAGTAATCTACAATATAATGATATTATACAACATTTCTGTTCTTTCTGTCTCTCTCTCTCTCTGTTCTTTCCTTCTTTTTTCTCTCTATGTAGCTTTTTCATTTTTCTCTTTTGCAAGATTACTCACCATCATTTTTCATACATTCAGCCCAGTTCCAGAGATAACGTGGAGGAGAGCGAATGGAGTGCCGTTTCCCAGCAAGGTGAAGATGAAGAACTCAAATGTAGTTCTGGAGATTCCCAGTTTCCAGCAGGAGGACGCTGGAGGCTATGAATGTGTGGCTGAGAACAAGATGGGAAAGAACACAGTGCAAGGACGACTGTCTTTCCATGGTATGATTATTTCACTCATAGTACTTTTATATTCAGTGCACATGGTATGAATAATTTTTGCCATAAAAATGACCCGGATTTTGCAAAATGTCACAGCAGTTTCTTGCAAAAAACAATGAAATCCATGCAGACTAGGTAGTTTTCCACTGCATTGTGATTTACCTCATCACATAAATGGTTTAATCTTCTTTTGACATTGAACAGATACTACTGTAAAAATTGCTCTGAAAGTGTGGTAATAAGTTTCCAGGAACATTCTTTCATTAAAAAAAATTGTACATTGTGTAAGTGGTGCTGTTGTACACATGTAGATACACATGATTGTTTTATTCATCGTATGATTTTATTTTGTTCGCATTTGTGTCATTATTTGAGAGTACTGTTACACAACGACTGGATATTAGTAGGATTTGCAGAAGCCGGTCGTCTTTGCCATATCGTTTTCTCTGTCATTGAAATGAATGCTTGATAATAATTTAAAACACACTTAATTGATATTATTGTTGTCATAACGATTCAGATTCTTGCCAGCATTTACCATGAGGAACCCTGCCAGTTCAGTCATTTCTCAATTGCAGGGAATTGCTTTCTGATTGCTTTCTGCCCTGTCTGGACTTTCTTATAGTTTATATATCCGCATAGTAAAGACCAAAATAAACGGAGCTTGTGTAATGTATTTGGCAGCGTGATGTTGCATCGTGCCAAGAAGACTCAGCAGTGCTAAATGCTCATTTGAGACACTTTCGTTGATCCTGAAAGGTGTCAAATGGCAGAAGTTACAGTTTTATAGAGCCAAATCATAGATTGATAGATAGCAATTTTTTGCTTATGGATGGCTGGATAGATAGAAACATTTGCTTTATGATGGACGGATAACACTTATTTGCATTTATGTAATTTATAGATGATTTTAGATAACATTAATTTGCTTTATGGATGGATGGATGGATATATGGATGATATTTGCCAGATAGAATCATTATTTCACCTCTGGTGTGGTATTCATTATCATTGTATCATTGTATTTTAGTTAATAATGCTGCTCATTATTAGCAATTCAGACGCTGCAATTATTTCAGCTCTTATTATCTTTGCCATTTTACTCTCCAATTTATTCATTATTTTGCCTTAGTTTTATAAGATAAAGCTTCTGTTCAAAATCTGACATCAAAGTCTGGCTCAAAGGGATATCGCTTAAATATGGACAAATTGCAGGTCTATCTGGAACTTAAACACTTGTGAGCCCATATTTAGAGGCGAGACATGACTTAAAGGACTATTAGGCACTAGAAGCAAGCTTGTGAGAATCATTACCTCCTTGGTTCTGTCATTTTCCATCGACACAATAATAAGAAGAACAGGCCTCAACCTAATGATGTGGAGATCACTGACTATGTGCAGAATTACCAGCCATAGCATGCTTAAAAATTATTGAATAGTAAGATATAAATAGCACGTTTCTCATGATAATTGACAGCAGAACAGCTACTCAATATCTTGTAGGTATGAAGACCTTTCACATGTGGTGTTATTGATCCCAAAAATGGATATATAATAAAAATAAGAAAATTACTTGCAAGGACCCCATTAGTTAAATACAATACAAAAAAAAACTGTAGCACAAATCAGCACAGCGCTATTGCATTAGACAGCTGGGATTTCAAATGTGTTCCTTCCACTCACATTTGTGTACCCACCACTTCTAAGTTCCCAGATGAAATTATGTTATTGTGAATGCGAGTTTGTTTGTTCCCAAGGTTTGTGTATGACTTATTGAGAAGGTTAGAGGGGCAGGGGCAGCTCTGACCTTCTTCTGAAAAGACCCGACCTCCACAAACGATACAAAAACATGAAAGCTTTTCTTCCCAGCCCTGTCAGAGTGCAAGCGTCCTTGTATAATGCAGTATGCCAAACACTTTGAAAAAGCCAGAGCGTAGAAAAGAAGAAGTGATAACAGTTGCAAGGTTGGTCAGCTCTTTTGTTTCATAGATGTTTTGGTTTAATTAATTCCTGGAAAACCAAAGCTGATCAGTTTTCTTGATGAGTCAATCAGTACATGACTCTGATCGATCAGTTAAGTGCTTAGTTGCCACAAAACCTGCAAGCGTTGTTTGCAGGAATGGTGATTGATGGTTCATCTATAGGCATGCTTGCACGGATCTCGTGTGATTGGTGGGAATCAACAACACAGAATATGAGAAAGAGTGTCACATTATAGAACCGTGTTTGATGGTTCAATCGTGAATCTAGACAGAATCAGGGACATGAATGGAAACCTGTCACCTTTTCAATCGGAAAGAAGACACATAGATCAAGTGCTTATTGACATTTTGTGCTTCCTATTAATTGGATAAAAGAGTGGCCATGTTTCAGTCAATCCAAACCTTAAAATCATTGTACAGTTGGAGGTTTTTTGTAACTGCTATAATGTTACTAGAGCACAAGCTCAAGTCTCTCTGGTTTTCTCGTCGCTATATATGGCCCTCAACTGTAAGTCTTTATCGTTAGAAAATAATGAATTGAGAAATACAATAAGATGCAGTAATCAACGTCTTAATAAATATACAGTGGGGCAAAAAAGTATTTAGTCAGCCACCAATTGTGCAAGTTCTCCCACTTAAAAAGATGAGAGAGGCCTGTAATTTTCATCATAGGTATACCTCAACTATGAGAGACAAAACAAGAAAAAAAATCCAGAAAATCACATTGTAGGATTTTTAAAGAATTTATTAGCAAATTATGGTGGAAAATAAGTATTTGGTCAATAACAAAATTTCATCTCAATACTTTGTTATATACCCTTTGTTGGCAATGACAGAGGTCAAACGTTTTCTGTAAGTCTTCACAAGGTTTTCACACACTGTTGCTGGTATTTTGGCCCATTCCTCCATGCAGATCTCCTCTAGAGCAGTGATGTTTTGGGGCTGTCGCTGGGCAACACGGACTTTCAACTCCCTCCAAAGATTTTCTATGGGGTTGAGATCTGGAGACTGGCTAGGCCACTCCAGGACCTTGAAATGCTTCTTACGAAGCCACTCCTTCGTTGCCTGGGCGGTGTGTTTGGGATCATTGTCATGCTGAAAGATCCAGCCACGTTTCATCTTCAATGCCCTTGCTGATGGAAGGAGGTTTTCACTCAAAATCTCACGATACATGGCCCCATTCATTCTTTCCTTTACACAGATCAGTCGTCCTGGTCCCTTTGCAGAAAAACAGCCCCAAAGCATCATGTTTCCACCCCCATGCTTCACGGTAGGTATGGTGTTCTTTGGATGCAACTCAGCATTCTTTCTCCTCCAAACACGACAAGTTGAGTTTTTACCAAAAAGTTCTATTTTGGTTTCATCTGACCATATGACATTCTCCCAATCCTCTTCTGGATCATCCAAATGCTCTCTAGCAAACTCCAGACAGGCCTGGACATGTACTGGCTTAAGCAGGGGGACACGTCTGGCACTGCAGGATTTGAGTACCTGGCGGCGCAGTGTGTTACTGATGGTAGCCTTTGTTACTTTGGTCCCAGCTCTCTGCAGGTCATTGACTAGGTCCCCCTTGTGGTTCTGGGATTTTTGCTCACAGTTCTTGTGATCATTTTGACCCCACGGGGTGAGATCTTGCGTGGAGCCCCAGATCGATGGAGATTATCAGCGGTCTTGTATGTCTTCCATTTTCTAATAATTGCTCCCACAGTTGATTTCTTCACACCAAGCTGCTTACCTATTGCAGATTCAGTCTTCCCAGTCTGGTGCAGGTCTACAATTTTGTTTCTGGTGTCCTTTGACAGCTCTTTGGTCTTGGCCATAGTGGAGTTTGGAGTGTGACTGTTTGAGGTTGTGGACAGTTGTCTTTTATACTGACAACGAGTTCAAACAGATGCCATTAATACAGGTAACGAGTGGAGGACAGAGGAGCCTCTTAAAGAAGAAGTTACAGGTCTGTGAGAGCCAGCAATCTTGCTTGTTTGTAGGGGACCAAATACTTATTTTCCACCATAATTTGCAAATAAATTATTTAAAAATCCTACAATGTGATTTTCTGGATTTTTTTTTCTTATTTTGTCTCTCATAGTTGAGGTATACCTATGATGAAAATTACAGGCCTCTCTCATCTTTTTAAGTGGGAGAACTTGCACAATTGGTGGCTGACTAAATACTTTTTTGCCCCACTGTATTTCAATAAATATAGTACCACATCTTCCAATCTTAATGAAAACATAATTGTTAAGGCAAGTTATTAAGATTGGAAGACGTGGAACTATATTTATTTATGCATTTAATAGATGCTTTTAACAGACAAAAGAGGAACAAAGCAATCTGTCAAAGAGCCAGCAATAATCACAATGCTGTGTTTATTAGACAACAAGGAGGCTGAAAAGAGGAGAAATGCAGAGAAGAATTTCATTCTAAAATAATAATATAAATAAAATTAGTTTTTCATAACTAATATAATGTTTTCTTAAGACATTAGCTATCATATATAATTTAAACATATTCAGTGTCAACCTATCAATCAGTATTGTGATGGTTATACACTGTAAGGCAAGGCAAGGCAAGTTTATTTATATAGCACATTTCATACACAGTGGTAATTCAAAGTGCTTTACATAAAATAAAGTGAAATAATCATTCACAGCAATAAAAACAAGGAGTTAAGAATAATAAAACAAGGAATTTTAAAATGATATAGAAATTGATTAAAATGAAATTTAAAACAGTTAAATAGAAAAGGATTATACATAAAATACAATGCAGTCAGTTCAGACATAGCACAGTGCTCATTCAACAAATGCACAGCTAAATAGATGAGTTTTGAGTCTGGATTTAAATGTGGCTAATGTTTTAGCACATTTGATCTCTTCTGGAAGCTGGTTCCAGCTGCGGGTGGCATAATAGCTAAAAGCGGACTCCCCTTGTTTTGTGTGAACCCTTGGTATTTCTAACTGACTCAATCCTAATGATCTGAGTGGTCTGTTAGGTTTATTCAGTCAAGTCAAGTCAAGTCAAGTAAGTTTTATTGTCAATTCTTCCACATGTACAGTACATACATACAGAGAATTGAAATTGCGTTACTCTCAGACCCTTGGTGCATACAGTTAACATTAAACACTGACAGTAGACATTCAAATACAGATAAATACAGTTTAACCATATGTACATACAAACTATACAGATATACAAATGAGGACAATTGTAGAACAATAAAAAAATAAAAAAGAGATAAAGTGACATAAGGCACATGGCAGATAGAGTGCAAACCAGTTAAATAAAACAAAACAAAACTGTGCAGATGTGAGTAGTGCAAGAAAAAGAACAGTCTTATTATCAGACTGCCAGAAGAGGTAGATTATAGACAATGCTGGATGAGGTAGAGATCATTCCAGTGCTGCACAAAGTGACTGGTGCGGGGGGGGTAGTGTCAGAGTTCAGTGTTGCGTGGGGTAAAAGAGGGGAGGGGGGGCAAGGACGGGAGGGAGTTCAGCTTCCTGACAGCCTGATGGACAAAGCTGTCCTTCAGTCTGCTGGTCCTCGCCTGGAGACTCCGCAGTCTCCTCCCTGATGGCAGCAGACTGAAGAAGCTGTGTGTCGGGTGGGTGGGATCACCTGCAATGCTGAGGGCTTTGCGGGTGAGACGGGTGCTGTAGATGTCCTGGAGGGAGGGGAGAGAGACACCAACGATCTTCTCAGCTGCTCTCACTATCCGTTGAAGGGACTTGCGGCAGGACGCGTTGCAGGCGCCATACCACACAGTGATGCAGCTAGTCAGGATGCTCTCGATGGTGCCTCTGTAGAAAGTGCACATGATGGGGGCCGGGGCTCTGGCTCTTCTGAGTTTGCGGAGGAAGTAGAGACGTTGCTGTGCTTTCTTGGCCAGTGCTGCAGTGTTGTTAGTCCAGGAGAGGTCCTCTGTGATGTGCACACCCAGAAACTTGGTGCTGCTCGCTCTCCACAGTCGCACCGTTGATGGTCAGAGGAGCATGCTGAGTGTGCACTTTCCTGAAATCAACAACAATCTCCTTTGTCTTCTCCACATTCAGAGAGAGATTGTTGACCCTGCACCACCCAGCCAGGTGGCTCACCTCACTCCTGTAGTTTGTCTCATCTCGGTTGCTAATGAGACCCACCACAGTCGTGTCATCCGCAAACTTGATGAAAATGTTAGAGTTGTGTGATGGTGTGCAGTCGTGGGTCAGCAGAGTGAAGAGGAGGGGGCTCAGCACACATCCTTGGGGGGCCCCTGTGTTCAGTGTGATGGTGCTGGATGTGTTAATGCCGACCCGTACTGCCTGAGGTCTTCCGGTCAGAAAGTCCAACAACCAGTTGCACAAAGAGGTGTTTAGCCCCAGCTGGGCCAATTTGTGAGTGAGCTGCTGAGGGATGATTGTGTTGAATGCTGAACTGAAGTCTATGAACAGCATCCTGACATATGAGTCTTTTTTGTCCAGATGTGTGAGGGCTGGGTGGAGGGCAGTGGCGATGGCATCATCGGTCGAGCGGTTGGACCTATATGCAAACTGGAAGGGGTCCAGGGAGGGGGGGAGGACAGACTTGATGTGTTGCATGACTAGCCGTTCAAAGCACTTCATTGGGATAGGAGTGAGTGCTACTGGACGGTAGTCGTTGAAGCAGGATGGAGATGACTTCTTCGGGACTGTAATGATGGTGGTAGCTTTGAAGCATGTGGGGACAACAGCCTGTCTTAGTGAGATGTTGAAGATGTCTGTGAAGACATCAGTGAGTTCCACTGCACATTCTCTCAGTACACGCCCAGGAATGTTGTCAGGACCCGGAGCTTTTCGTGCATTGATCCTGCTGAGGGATCTCCTCACGCTGTCCGAGGACAGCGTCATCACCTGGTCGCCGGGAGGAGGTGGAGTCTTCTGTGCAGTGGTGCTGTTTTGTGCCTCAAAGCGAGCAAAGAAGGTATTCAGCTCGTTCAGCAGGGGGATGGTGCTGTCACAGGTCTGTGGTGGGGGCTTGTAGTCCGTAATGGTCTGTATTCCCTGCCACAGACTCCGAGTGTCTCTGCTGTCACTGAAGCGATGGGCTATCCTCCTGGAGTACTGTCTCTTGGCCTCTCTGATGCCGCGGGATAGGTTGGCCCTAGCTGTCCTCAGGCCCTCCTCATCTCCAGCTCTAAAGGCAGCGTTCCGAGCATTCAGAAGTCTGTAGACCTCCCCTGTCAGCCACGGCTTCTGGTTGGCCCGGACAGTGATAGTCTTTGTGACCGTTACATCATCAATGCACTTGGTGATGTAGGCAGTGACAGTCTCAGTGTATTCTTGGAGGTCTGTAGTATTGTTGTATGTGGCAGCCTGCTTGAACATATTCCAGTCAGTGGTGTCGAAACAGTCCTGAAGTGCCTCTGACGACCCTTCCGGCCAAACTTGAATCTGTTTGTGTGTTGGTTTGATGACTTTAACGCGGTCTGTGTGCAGGCATTAGCATGACAGTGATGTGGTCTGAGGCTCCGAGATGGGGAGGGGAGGCCTTGTATGCTCCTCTCTGGGTGGTGTAAACAAGGTCCAGCGTGTTTTTCCCTTTGTAGGAAGTCAACATGCTGGTATATTTTCGGGAGCACACTCTTTAAGTCTGCGTGATTAAAGTCTCCAGCCAAGATGAGAAAAGCATCTGGGTGGGCTGTCTGCTGCTCACTGATGTGCTGGTACAAATAATTCAGTGCCTCACTCCTGTTGTTGTTGGAGTTAGGAGGGATGTATACAGCAACGAGAAGAATGGCTGTATATTCCTCGGTAGATAGAACGGCCGGCACTTAATAATCATAAGCTCCACCAGGGGTGAGCAGTGTTTGCAGACCACAACAGCGTCGCGGCACCATACATTATTGATGTAAACACAAAGCCCGCCGCCGCGTCTCTTACCTCCCTCAACGAGAGCTCTGTCTGCTCGATAGCATGTTAGCTGCTCGAGCTGAATGGCGCAGTCCGAATGCTGTTGTTAAGCCATGTTTCCGTAAATACAAAAACACAACAGTCTCTTACAGTCCTCTGAGTAGAGCAAGTAGTCGGATGCAGTCCAGTTTATTGTCCAAAGAGCGTCGTTCGCCAGTACGATGGTGGGGATAGCTGGCTTGTGTGGGTTAGCCGCTAGCCTAGCTCGGATACCTCCGCTTACCCCTCTTCTGCTTCCTCTCACACCGCTTGAGCGCCTCCGCTGTGGGCGAGATGCAGTAGTGGGGTCGGTGATTGAGTAGGCCTCGAGCAGACCGAGGTCCCGCAGCTCTTCGGCGTGCGCGGAGTTTAACTCTAGAAATGTGGTTCTGCCGACATCGAGCAGAAACTCACGACTGTATGCGCGCTTTAAGACAGTTAGACGAGACGAATATGTACAAAAACATTGCGACTTACAAGACAAAAAACACGAAAACACCGTTCTGTCGGGAGAGAGAGAAGCCGCTGCGTCTGTTGTGCGCGCCGCCATTGTAGAACAAGTGAGCATATCTGCAATTTAGTGAGCATATCTGCAATATATTTAGGTCCGAGACCATTGAGTGACTTATAAACAAGTAAAAGTACTTTAAAATGAATCCTAAATGTAACTGGAAGCCAGTGTAAGGACCTGAGGACTGGTGTGATATGCTCAGATTTTCTGGTTCTAGTCAGAATCCTGGCAGCAGCGTTCTGGATGAGCTGCAGCTGTCTAATGGTCTTCTTTGGAAGGCCGGTGAGGAGACCATTACAATAATCCACCCTGCTGGTGATAAAGGTATGAACAAGTTTCTCCAAGTCTTGACTGGAAACAAAACATCTAATTCTTGCAATGTTTTTGAGATGATAGTATGCTGATTTAGTTACTGCTTTGACATGACTACTAAAACTAAGGTCTGTCTCCAGAATCACCCCAAGATTTCTGACTTGATTTTTAGTTGTTTGACCCCTAGAGTCAAGGTATGCATTCACCTTAAGAACTTCATCTTTGTTTCCAAATGCAATGACTTCAGTTTTCTCCTTGTTTAACTGAAGAAAGTTTTGGCACATCCAACTGTTAATTTCATCAATGCATTGGCAGAGGGAGTCAATGGGGCTATAATCATTTGGAGATAAGGCTAGGTAGATCTGGGTATCATCAGCATAGCTGTGATAGGCAATTTGGTTCTTCCTCATTATCTGACTTAGTGGGAGCATATACAGGCTAAACAAGAGCAGTGCAAGAATTGAACCTTGCTCCACATGTCATGGACGTCCACTTAGACTTATGCTCTCCTATACTCACATAGTAACCTCTCCCTTCTAAGTATGACCTGAACCATTTGAGTGCCATCCCAGAAAGCCCGACCCAGTTTTCCAGTCTCTCTAGAAGTATGTTATGATCGAAAGTGTCAAACGCAGCACTAAGATCTAGTAGTACCAGCACTGATATTTTGCCAGAATCAGAATTAAAGCGAATATCATTTATTATCTTAATGAGTGCTGACTCTGTGCTGTGATGCATGCGGAAACCAGATTGAAAATGATCCAGGTATCCATTTGAGTTTAAGTAGTTGTTCAGCTGATTAAAAACTACCTTTTCAATAATCTTACCTATGAAAGGAAGATTTGATATTGGTCTATAGTTGCTCAACATGGTGTTATCAAGATTGCGCTTTTTCAGAATGGGCTTAACAACTGCAGTTTTCAGGGAGTTTGGAAAAGTCCCAGAAAGAAGTGAGGCATTCACTACTTCTAAGAGATCTGCTTCTAAACAGTTAAGCACACTTTTAAAAAAAAGTGTGCTGTTGATTTTCTCCAAAATGATTTTTGTCTGCCATTCTTCTTGCTGATCTTTATCAGTGCAATATCATCAATAACATTCTTAACTTTTGAGTTAAATGAATCCAGGAGAAGATCAACAGAGTCTGCAGAAATGCTCGGTGTTAAAGATATTGCCTTCATAAATAGCACACTAGTGTTCTCATTAATGCATCTCTTTCTGACAGAGACAGATCTAGATTCAGTGGTGACAGAGATCAATATATCAAAGAAAATACAGAAGTGATCAGACAGAGCTACATCCTTAATGACAATGGATGAAATGTTTAGACCTCTACTGATGAGTAAATCTAGAGTGTGTCCACGATTGTGTATGGGTCCATGCACATGCTGAATCAGGTCAAACGTGTTTAAAACAGTTATCATTTCTTTTGTAGTTTTGATTTCAGCATTATCTATGTGAATATATCCCTGCAATAGCAAAACAGTCAAACTCTGAGGAAATCATTGATAACAGTTCTGTGAACTCTTCAACAAAGGCTGGAGAGTATTTTGGAGGCCTGTAAATGATGATAAACAGAATGCGTGGGGCACCTTTCAGCACAATACCTAGATATTCAAAAGACAATTACTGACCAAATGACACTTGCTTGCATTGATAAACATCTTTAAACAGAGCAGCTACACCTCCACCTCTCCTAACAGTCCTGCAGACACTTATAAAATTAAAGTTAGGAGGGGCTGTTTCAGTGAGGACTGTTGCACTGCAGTTGTCTTCTAGCCATGTTTCAATTAGAAACATAAAATCCAGGTTGTTTGTGGTTATTAAATCATTGATCACAAATGATTTATTTTTTAGTGAGCGAGTGTTTAAAAATGCTAACTTGATGGAATTACATTTTGTCTCTACAGCAATCTTAGACTGATGCATTACAGGCCACAGATTAGATGGGTCAGCCGTACGGCTTGAGAAGGCCTTAGACCTTCTATCACGTGATAAAACAGAAATAGAGAAGGCTACAGGCATACTGGGTTCCCGCTTGTTTTGTAAACATTTGTGAATGTTGCTGCTAATATAGCGGGACCCGACACATATCACTGAGAGCTGTTATCAGTTGTTTTTGGTTCACCTACAGCAGATGGAGGAGGGTTTGGGCCCTGGCGTTGTGGCAGCGGTCGGAGAGCTCTCACAGGAGGAGGCGGGAGAGCTGAGCCTGCAGTCTTTGGTGGTTGGGGGGCCCGCCGTTTTTTAGTTGATATCTGGGGGCTTGCAGAGAGTTTGGTCCCAGCATACACCAATTCCTCCATTTTCTGTGAAAAGCTTAGAAGTGGAGATGCTGGAGAGAGGGATAGTGTGTCTGGTGGGCTCTGGCTCACAGTGTTTCCGACTGTGATGTGTTGTCCTGGCTTCCCAGGCTGTTTTCCAGAAAGTCGTCCTTGGCTGCTGAGTCTCAGAGCTGTTGTAATACGTCACAGTCTGCATGTGATGAGCTCTGTGGGCAGGGCTCAGCCGGGATGTCCATGAGCAGTGCTTGTTTTGGCTGTGTGGCGTTATCAGTATCCTTGTGGGATTCTTCAACCACATAATGACTCGGAAGCTGATATGAAGTCCTGTGGTCACTCATATTCTGTCCAGGTGAGTGTGTGAGTGGATTGGCACACACCACTGAAGGATGACGGAGGGAGAAATAGAAATTGTCCTTTAGCACTCTTGCACCAAGTTTGTTTGGGTGGAGGCCATCCAGTTTAAACAGTTGTCTGTGGCCCCAGAAAATATTGAAGTTGTCGATGAAGTTGACTCCTTTTGTACTGCAGGTTCTTTGTAGCCATGTATTCAGGCCAAGCAACCGTGAAAACATGTTAGTTCCCCTTGCTGGGAGTGGTCCACTGATGAACGACTGAACTTCAAGTCTTTGAAGTGTTTCAAAGAGTTCACTGAAATCTTGCTTAAGCATTTCTGACTGCCCTTTCCGAATATCATTCTTCCCCACATGGATGATGACTCGATTTGCAGTCTTGTGCTTCATCACAATGCTCCGAAGTTCCTTGTTCACATCAGAGACGGTTGCTTGAGGAAAGCAGCAGGTAGTAGTAGTCCTGGTACTGACGTTTCTAATAATAGAGTCGCCCACTATCAGAGTCCTGGGCTCGGCTGCGCTCTGAGCTGAATGCCGCTGTCTGCTCGACCTTGAGCGCCTGTTAGTAGCAATGTTAGCTGCTGGCTGATTCGATCCGAGTTTTGTCATATTTTGGGATTCCTCATCCACATTCATCAATGCTTCAAATCTGTTCTCAAGATGTATAGGGGGTTGTAGAATACCAGTGCTTACAAGTCTTGTCATAGCCGTATCTGGGGTAGAGGATGCTACAGCAGCAATACGAGATACTCGTGACAATCTGATGTCTCGAGAGCCTTTGGGTCTCGCTCCCTGTTTGTGCCATCGATTAGTCCGTCGATTTGTTTCGGCTTGTTCCTCTACACTTGGTATAAACTGTTGAGATTCACTAGATTCACAGGACTCACCGGCTGTATGCTGAGGGGGTCCGTGGTGACCATCTGCTGTATGTTCCGTCTGTTCTGGAAGTCCAGCAAGTAACTTTGTTTCAAGAAACACAATCCTTTGTAGAAGTTTGTGGCAGTTCATGCAGCAAGTAGATTCCACTAGAGGCATTTTCTCGTAATGCCTCGTAATGTAGGTAAGATTTATTTTATTATTATTTTATTTACCAAGGACACATTAAACCAATGAAGGTGATATGCATTTATAATATCACAAATTATTTCTAATCATATTATAATATTATATATTTATAATGCTATTATTTTGAACTTTTATTCATCAGAGAATCCTCAGCTCAGTTTTGTCTCAGTTTCCACAAAAACATTAAGCAGTCCAACTGTTTTCAACATGGATAATAATAATAAATGTTTTTGAGAAGCAAATCAGCATATTATATTTATTTCTGAAGGATCATGTGACACTGGAGTAATGATTCAGCTTTGCATCACATGAATAAATGATATTTTGAACTATAATTCAAATAGAAAATATTAAATTTTTAATTGCAATAATATTTCACATTATTACAGTTTTTACTGTATTTATAAACAAATAAATGCAGCCTTGGGGAGCATAAAATGTGGAAAGATGAGAAACTGTGGCTGCTCTGTTGACAACATGATAACATCTGAGAACAAAGGCCATAAAAAAGATCTTCACAAAGACCAGAAACATATCTTTGTGATTCAAAAACATAAAAATAATATATAAAGTATGACTGATTAATTAATTCATAAAAATGATTGATTTGTGTCTCTTCAGCAAAGCCTCAGTGGGTTCAGACGATGCGAGATAATGCTTTGTCAATCGAAGAGAGATTGTTCTGGGAGTGTAAGGCCAATGGGAAGCCCAAGACTTCATACAGCTGGCTGAAGAATGGAGAACTACTGGCAGCCGAGGTAAAATTCAAGCAATGTCAGTTCAAAGATCCTTGGGTCAAACCTCATCAGGGGTGCTCTGTCAAACGTATATGACAAAGTTGTATGGATAATATAATGCCTAAATCTCTGCCGCTGTTGTTTGAGTTGAATGCACACTATTTTAAAATTGTTTTCATTGCTGTTCCTCTGTTTCACAGGACAGGATCCAGATAGAGAACGGGGCCCTGACAATCAGCCCTGTAAATCTCTCAGATGCTGGCATGTATCAGTGTGTCGCTGAGAACAAACACGGAATCATTTATTTTGGTGCTGAATTGGTGGTGCTGGGTAAGAGAACCTCCTGTACTCTTCTCGTGTCCAATTATCTTGTGCCTTTGTTCACTCTGCAGCACAATCCCAGCAAACAACATTTCATTACACTGGTTTTTGGTTGCAGTTTTGCATGCAGTATAACATTCAACATCTTTCTAGAAACTAAAATCACAAATTAATGTATATAAACTAAAATATTTGTATAATAAAATTATAATTTGTGCCAATTATTTTATTTATTTTATTTTATGTTGACTGCCATTCAGTTGCCTGCAATAAATTATGATTTTTTTTTCATACTATAATTTCAACAATGAAAGAGACTGTTTGAATGGCTGTATAAGTATATCATGAAAAATGTGAATATATAGAGTGAATTAAGACTGGCAGATGCTATATATATTTTTATTTTTATTTTAATGTAGGTAAAGCAGTTGGAGAAGTAAAAAATATAAAAATGTGTAAAATAAAATATTGAAATAACATTTTTGTTTTGTTTAATTTTGTTTGGACTGCCATTCAGTTGCCTGAAATAAAATATGATTATTTTCATACTGTTGTTTCAAAAATGAAAGATACCGTTTCAATGGCTATATAAGCAATACATTACATTTATTATACATTTTACATTTTTCATTTACTAATAATAATAATAATATAAAAAATGATACCAGCTTATAAAATAACGTAAATAATATCATCATAATGTTTAAGTGTTGGTCTTCTATAGAGTAGATAGAGTGAATTAGGACTGGCAGATGTGATGCTATAATTATGCATATTTTAATTTAATTTTGTATTTTAATGTGTATATATATATATATATATATATATACATACAGTATATATATATACCGGATTAGAGTGAATTAAGACCGGCAGATGTAATGCTATTATGATGCTATTATATATTTTTATGTATAGTTATTTTAATAATTATTTCTCTAGCAGGTGGAGAAATATAAAAAATATTAACATTTGGAGAAATATTGAAATAACAAATATTTTTATTGATTTATATTTCATCATGAAACTCCCAGTAAAAACATTTATTTGTTTTTCCATACTATTGTTGTTTATCGTACTATTGTTATTGAGACTGCTTAAACACACAATCCTCATTTGTGGGAAAATAAATGTAAACAAAGCAACACTTAATTTGCAAGCTTTTAACAAGTAACAGTGAGAACACTTATTATAGCATTTAGGTGTCTGTTACCTATTTAAGACCAGAGTAGACAGACTCAACTAAGACTGGAGCACCTTTTTTCATTTTTTACATTCTTTTACAGTGTGCTTGAGTTTGTTCTCTTCTTTTTTTATTATGGTGAGTAGACTTTGAGGCAGTACTTTTAAATGTAGCTCTGAGTCACTGGTTCAATTGGCACTACAAAGAAGTGACTAGTGCAGTTTGCAAAAAATTGAAACTGCAGTGTGACTGATTATGAATATCAGAACACAGCCCTCTCATCCACTGGTGTGCGCTTACACGAGCTTACGAGGTTTTTACAGGCAAATAATTGAAATGGGTTCGCACGCCAAGGAGCTGCCCTCTTTTCAACATTTCCCATAATAACTTTGATTTTGCAATATTTATAGTGGGGTGGCGTGGCACTGTGACTTTCAGTAATGTTAATCCACTATTGATTGGCTGGTGGGAGATGAGGAACTGTGGCCGCTCTGTTGACAACATGACAAAGCCACAACTGAGGGGTTCACTGGTTGAAAAACCTTTGAGTAGACAGTGACAAAGACCAGAGAAAGATCTTTGTCATCAGTTCATACAGAGGAAATGGTGGAAATTGGATAGAGGTCATTAAGGACACCTCTTCTTTCTGACTGCAGCCAATTCCTTCACTGGTCTTGTCTAATGATGTTTGTGTAGGAGCCAGAAACCCTCCATGGGCTAATTAGGTAATAGAGATGCTATTTAACAATGCTTTAGGCCACAGCGTGTTCGCTATGACAGTGCATAAGCAGCTTTCCCATTCACAGCATTGGATAAATGCTGCTTCTCGGCAGAGGAGACACATTAGACCCAATTAGTGCTGGTCTTTTAGCATTGCATCATCGCTATCGGAAAATGTCTTTCAAATAAGGGCTACTTTAAAAGCTGGACAACTTATATAAACACTGGTGTCATCTGACTGTGTTATATCAGTCATCGTTAAACATGTTTAGGGTTTTATACTATAAGTTTTTAAAGGGATCATTTATTCAAAAATTACTTGAATGTTGTCATTGTTATTTTTTATAGAGACAAAGAAAAACTTTATATAGAAGGACAGAAAAAATTCAATGAAATAATTTAAAAAGTTTTGGGTCGGTAAGATAATCTTTTTATTTTTTTGTTTTCTTTGATTTAGAAGGAAATTGCTTCTACTTACCAATGCTGAATTTATTTCACCAAACCAGTGTTATTTCAGTATCATTGAGGTACTATTATAGTTTTTTGTTAATATTTTGACTTAGCTTTTATTTTTTGTATTTTCTGCTTTTGTGGTAATTTTAGTATTGGTTATTGTTGCTTTTATGTATGTCTAAGTTGTTTTTAGTCATTTAAAATTTCAGTTAATTATTTTAGTACATAATTATTTAGTACAAGTTAAACTAAATGAAAATGAGAATTGTTGTCTTGGAAACTAGCTGTAATTAAATAAGTACATTTTTGTATTCAATTTTAGTCAACACTTATTTTATTTCAAGTAATGAAAATATCTGTAATGGGTTTATTTTAAGTTAACTGTATTAGCCCTGGATCAATATTACAGTAAAACAGTAATATTGTGAAATATTATTGCAATGTATAACAATGTTTTTCTTTTTTCAAATATTTTACAATGTAATTTGTTTTCTGTGATACAGAAACTGAATTTTTATTCAAAAATGTGTTGCTCATCTAATATTTCGTATTGTTATGAATATAGAAAAGATGTCCCAAAAGTATGATTTTTTTCTCTCGGATGTACTCAATAAAGACTGGTCAGATTATGGTAGTGAACTGCATCTTGCACAACCTAGTGCTCAGAACCATCCGCACGATGGGGAGCTGCACTGCGCAAATTGCATTCATCACTAATTTTCTTACCTGATTTGCATAACTTGTTTAGTGAAGCGCTAAAACAACAGATAGCGTACAAGTGAAGTCCCTCCAGAATTTGCATCAAACTGTTCCTTTAAGAGAAAATGCTAAAGTGGTCCTGCATCAGCAACACACACCAACACAAACAGAATGCGGCTGTCCGTTTACAGTAATGCACGCAGGGCATCCTTGCCTGAGGTGGCAGTTTGACTCTCTCGGCCCTGTGTTTTTCCACAGCCTCGCCTCCAGACTTTTCCAGAAGCCCTCTCAGAGCTCTGCTTAAATCCAAGACGGGCAGCACAGTCACCATGGAGTGCAGGCCGCAGGCTTTTCCCACAGCCATCAGCATGTGGAGGAAAGGCAACGAACCGGTGCAGAGCTCAGAGAGGTACAGATACAATCTTTTTCTCTCTTTTCTTTGTATTCTTGTCCTTAATTCATCTTATTCCTTCTTTCTGACCATCTATTAATTCAAGGCTTCACCCCAGCAGCCCTGCTATGTTCACACTATCTGTGCACAGCCTGCAACTGAACAGTTATCAAAAGGAAGCTGCATTGCCAATTGTGGTAGCTCACTGGCCATAACACTCATGAATTATGAAGCAGGCCATTAGGCCGGGCCGGCAGGAGGTCGCTCGGCATTTTGGGTTGAGTCTGTCAAGTATGAAATTATTCCTGGTAGGAGGCCACTTGAGGAAGCACGGCGGATCGCAAGCTTGGCTCTTTTTATAATGAAGTTGGATTAAATAGTATGGGGAGAATCCTGTCAAGGGTGCAGAAATACTCTGGGAAAACAATAGATTTGCATTAAGCTGCAGTTGTTTGTTTTGAGAGCATTCAGTGAGACGTCCTAAGTCCAATTTAACTGTAAGCGCATTGCTGGGGAATTGTGCATTACAACATTAACATTCCAGTACTGGATTACCAGCATTTGTTATCTGGTACTCTGGATGATATATTGTGAATAGCTGTTGTTATATAAGGATTTTTTCCATAAATGAAACACTGCTATACATCTATATGCCATCACTAATAGTACCATTACACTGAGAAAGCCTTGAGAATAATTTTGTATTTATTACAAGATACAAAAATGTACCATTACAGAGATGGTTGTAACTTTAGAAAATTGCTAGAAAACTAGATAAAACATCTCAGGTTACGTATGTAACCATGGTTCCTTGAAGGGAACGAGATGCTGTGTCGGAACGCTAGGGGAACGCCTTCAGCGTGATCACACTCTGAATCAAATGTGTAATCAGTCAAATGGAAGGGCGAGACGTCACGGGCGGGGTGACATAGCGACCAGGAAGCTTAAAAGCACGTGCGGTGGAGCCGGCGTCAGCTTCTAGGAATGAAGCAAGCACTGGCAGGGATGCCAGAAGTGTGGCATAGAGATGTAGCATCTCGTTCCCTGTAGCAAATACGTAACCTGAGACATTCCCTTCCAGGAACTCGAGCTGCATCGAAATGCTAGAGGAACGAGATGCCCACGCCGCCAGACTGAAAAATCCCTTCCTAGTGTGTACTAGGACGAGAGAACTGAAGAGCCGGGAGTAGCTCGCATGTTTAGGCCATAAAATCTCACGAAAGTTAGGGGCTTGGACCATCGTGCAGCGTTGCAGATGTCCTGTATTGACACACCGCAGAACGGGCTTCCGATCCCAAAGAGAGGGCGGCTGATCTGGCGGGTGAGGAATAAGATAGGGACTCGCCGTCTCCATTCCCTCCGCCAGATCGAGCTGCGAACCCCTATGAGTGCAGCTGCCGCTCCGCCTCGGCGGAAGCGGGGCCAGCGCAGTGAGGAGCGCTAGTAAAGGCTCCCTCCTCGAAGAGAGCCTTCCAGGAGTGGGGCAGTCGGCTCCCTCGAGAGCTGACTCCGCATGCTTCGCACCCAAGCAGGCCACGCACGCACAGCTTGTGTGCATCCCCGCTCATAATGTAGCGAGGGCAGGGATGGAAACAGCCTAAAACGTAAACTGCTATCGCCCTTATGCTTTGTTTTAGCTATGGCCTTGGACATAGTAGGAATGCTTGACAGACAACAAGACTCACAACGATCAGAGAGACTGACACACGTACACAGAGCGCTTGCTGAATGACAGAAAAGCTGACGCCGGCTCCACCACACGTGCTTTTAAGCTTCCTGGTCGTTATGTCACCCCGCCCATGACGTCTCACCCTACTATTGGACTGATTACACATCTGATGTCACCCTGAAGGTGTTCCGACACAAAGCTCGAGTTCCTGGAAGGGAACTAATATTTTATCAAAATATCATTGTATAATTTTTGGGTGTATTTAATGCTAATTCCTTTAGATCTCAAAAATAATATAGACTACTTGTCAAACTTTTGGTTTCAATAATATGTTTTAAAGAAAAAAACTTAAAGATTCTATTTCAAATAAATGTTGCTATTTTGAACTTTATGAAAAAAAACATGAAAGCAGCACAACCATTGACAATAATAAGAAATGTTTATTGGGCAGCAGATTTGAATTATTTGAATTATTTTATTTACAGGGGCAATGCACATTAATAAACATAACTGTAAACATGCCAGAATTAGCCCAAAAGGCTATTTTTCATCTGTAGACCCTTGACAGAATAACAAAAACAAAGACAGAGCATCACACATATACACATCATATGGAGAGAGAAGAAAAAAAAAAAAAAGAATAACAATTATATTACAGAAAACAAAAATCACACACAATCAGAAAAATCGCTACTAAAATACAAAATATAAGTGAATTATCTAAAACAAGGTAAACATGAGAGAAAGAGAAAAAGAGAGAGAGAAGAGAAAGATGTCAACAGGAGATCATCTTATTAGATTGATTTCTGAAGGATCATGTGACACTGAAGACGCAAAAGTAATGATGCTGAAAATTCAGCTTTACATCACATAAATAAATCACAATTTGAAATATATTCAAATAGAAAATATTTTTTTAAATTGTAATAATATATTTTTTCAATTACTGAATTTTTTATCAAATAAATGCAGCCTTAAGCATAAGACACTTTTTCAAAACATTTAAAAATCATATCGACCCCAAACTTTTGAATGATAGTGAATATCTAAATATCAAATTAGAACCTACATATAGTTATATAAAATAAGTCACAACCCTTTGTATAAAAAAACGATTAGCTTACAAGTTTATATTTCAGAGCCTGTTAAAAATTATGCATTGTAGAAATAGTCATGAATGGTTGGAAGGTAGACAAATTCAAATGATTGCACTTACAGGTAGATAATGCACATTACTGTATAATGAAATTAGCTTAATTTATCGGACAGCTGCATGCACCGAGCCATGGAGAGTGTCCAATGTACAGAGATTTATGTGCCATTTTATAGAAACGCATTGTTCTTCTTACTACATTTCTACTGTTCCCAAAAGATAAAACACATTTGTACTCGGAATCTGGCTCCATTATGAGTTAACCAAGTTTAAATTTGATTTGAGAGGATTGTGCTTCTCTCCTTTAGGATAACTTTGCTCCCTGATGGAACACTTAGAATTATAAATGTGACCAAGATGGACGGGGGAAACTACGCTTGCTTGGCTAGAAACCAGTTTGGTGCAGCCAGCACTACAGGAAGACTGCTGGTCACAGGTATGGATTACTGTAACAGTATTACGCTCTGAGCTTCCTCTTTGCTTTTTCTGCAGATGGAAGTTATTTTAGATTGTTGTTCAACTGTGGGAATGTTGTGTGGGAAGTGGTGATTTTTCTCCAAACTTTGGAGGCTTCACAGGCAATTGTGTGCTTGATACGGCTGCACAATTAATCAAAATCATGACAGTTTCTTCTTAATCCAAAAAGGAAAATGTTGTCATTTACTCTACATCATGCCATTGCAAATACTTGTTTTATTCTGTGGTACACAAAGAAATATATTTTAAAGAATGTCTTAACTGGTTTTGTCCATACAGTGGAAGTCAATGGGGTCCAACAGTTTTAAGCTCCAAAAAGGACATTTATGATACTTCTAAAGAAAAAACAAATAATATGTGGAAAGGTGTGAATAACATCAAACCTCACTGTTTTTTTGTGTGTTATGACATCATTATGTTCAGTCACATGACATGTAAGAACCAATGAGATCATGTTATTAATGTGATGCAGAGTTAATATAGTTATCTAAAACCAAAACCTTAAAAAGTAAGTTACTTAAAATAAAATCATCTGTATACAAAAAAAGAATCTGTATACAAAAAAAATATTTTCCTTCAGCTAGCTTCTAAAGAAACAATACATAAAACTGAAAAATAAAGTAAAACTATAGACATATTTAAAAAATATATATAATAATTAAAAACACATCAAAACTACCAAAACATAAACTACAATTAAAACAAAAAAGAAAATACTAAAAAGATTTTCTGTTACAAAAAAATAAAAGCTATATAAGTATCTCAGTTATGCTAAAATAACATTGAAGAGATGCCATATTTGATTTGGACTCTGTATGCATGAATTGATCTATAATTTTTTGATCACTTGAGAAAACTTTAAACATTATTCCACTGATGTTGTATGGATTACTTTTACGATACCTTTATTTCCTTTTTAGAGCTTGAAACTGTTGGACCCCATTGATTTTTATTGCATAAACGAAACAGCTGAAATATTCTCCAAATATCCTATTTGTGTGTAAGAGAATAAAGAAAATAACATAAGTTTGGGAAAACACAAGGTGTAAATGAGAATGAATTTTAATTATTGCATTTATTTTTTTTTTAAACATGCTTTCTTGACCTGATAGTTATCCCAGAACAACATTTACATTTATGCATTGAGCAGGTGCATTTATCCAAAGTGACTTACAATAGAGGAACAAAAGCAGCAAAAGCAACAACTAGATTCATCCAGAGGAGTATATACAGAGGTGTTCTGCCAATTAGAGGAGTTCTGTTTCATAGTTCATTCTGTTTTTATATTGCATTCTAAAAGGAAAGTTGTTTGATTGCTTTATGGGGCTTACATGCTTCTCTAGTGTAATGCGATGGGTTGAGCGGTTCAGCTCTCCAACTGGCAGGGTTTTTTTTCCTCTCAGCTCAACTCAACAGGGATGGGATACAGTGGCTTTTTTGTGTTGTTGTAATTACCCATTTTCACGCTCCGCTTATGGCATTGCAATTACCCTGGATTACACTAATGGAGTCTGTGAGGGTGTAGGTTATAGGTTGAGCGTGCACAATTTAGAGAGAAAAATATAGAATGCTGCATTTGCACTCTGGGTTTTGCTGAGATTTCTACATCGCAGTCTTTTACAGCAGATTCCATGCTGAATATGAATCTGAAATTCCACATTAAGCAACTGGGCACTTGTAAAAACATTGATGTCTTTAAAAGGGTCATATCAGTTGAATAGAAATTGAATTTGAAATTCATGAAGTTCGTTACACTATAAATTAATTTTACTTTTATTTTCAGAACATTTATTGTAACTAATCATTAAAAAAGTCCAATCCAACCCAAATTGACCCTATTTGTTTTCTTAAACAGTGTGTGTGTGTGCGCGTGCGTGCGTGCGCGCGCGTGTGTGTATAGAGTGTGTTATCTGTTCGTTTATGTGGTATTAAATCAGTCTACATCAAAAACAGAGAGAGTGAGCAAGAGACTACTAAGCCTTTTTCGTTATACAGTAGATAAAGCTGCAGTGTCCTACCTAGTGGATAGATGTAAAAATCCCATTCCTTTCCTCAATAGAGAAATAGTTTTTAGTGAGATTGTATAAACCTTTCATGACAGACCTACCGTGAGCTCCGAGGTTGTTAATATGCCTCTGTAGCAGTCTGTGGAAATACATCGCAGTGCTTCATCATGCGATTAGTAGTTCATTCATTGATAAGGACACGGTCTCCTACCTTTGTCTGCTTCCGATCGTCACATTTTTTTTTTTTGCTCTAAATCTTACTTTTGGTCTGGCTTTTGTACCCGGAGCATTGATTTCATGTTTTGCTCAAATGTCACGTTTTTCTGGTTAAAAATATGGCTCTTTTAATTCTGTGGTTTAGAATTTGTATATACTGTATGTGTATATATGTATATTCATTATTCATTTAAATGAATCAAGCTTATGTGTGCTTTGGAGCAGATCCCACAAAAATCACCCAGGGTCCAGTGGACATGGAGATCATTGTTGGGGAGAGCATCGTACTGCCCTGCCAGATCTCCTGTGACCCTGCTCTGGATGTTTCATTCTCCTGGGCCTTCAATGGGCAACTCCTCAATAAACTAGACCAACATTATGAGCATGTGGGTGGGGTAAGTCATATGCTGTTGGATATTCTTTCTGTCCGTACTGTTTAACATGTCATAGAACATCTATCTAGCATTTCAGCTTCACCAAGCAGTTTCTTGATTATCCATTTCCTAATTTGGATTCCCAGTCAACAATTGTAATGCTGTATTGTCACCAAATCCTGTGTTCAGTCGTTTTGTCAGTTTCTTTTCTTTCAGTTATAACTTTTTGTATTCCTGTTTGGAACTGATTGATCGTAGGCCTCATTGATGTGTGCTTGTGCAAAAATGATTTATGTGTGTGTGATTTCTTATGTTGGAAATTGAAAATATGACAGTTGATTTGTTTAAATAATTTAATTAAAATAAATAATTCTTGTAACACTTTAGTATAGGGACCAAATCTGTATTAACTAGTTGCTTATTAGCATGCCTATTATTAACATAATGGCTGTTTATTAGCACTTATAAAGCACATATTCTGCATGACCATATTCTACATCCCTAATTATAGCATCATAAGAGTCATAAGAGTCTGCATCATAATGTAAGTACAAATGATTTTAAACAAATTTATAAAAAAGTACTTTGCATTTCTTTGTGTAAAACCTTTCTAATGAGGAAAAGTACCAAGTGTACCTTTAATGTCTTACAATGAATAAATGTATTGTACTCATTATACTCAACAAATGTCAGCTGCTGAAGAAGTAGATCCAGTAGCTTGCTGTATAATGCTATTATTCTTTGAGCCAGACCTACTGTTAAAATGTAGAAGACTTAGCAGGGATCAATTCATCACTCTCTTTTTGAGGTTTTTAGCTGTTCCTTCCACTGCTTAGCAGCCCATGACATTCACTTTGAGCTCTTTTACCTCCTCTTCACAGAATCAAAATCAATCCATCAAAGTTTTGCCTCAAGTGTAATATCCTCATATGGCTTTTGAATGGTCAGATCTCATCTCATTCTCTGGGATGTAATGACGCCGTTCTAGAAATAGTAATTACTTTAAAGACTGAGAGAATGCCCTAATGAGGACTGACTGGTCAATATTGGATGTGCATGACTCAACTGAGCAATCCTTTAACAGATTCATTAATCAACATCCCAAAGCCATCAAAAAGATGCATATTGCATATTTTAGAGAATTAAATGAGCGTGTTTTCTGTGGAAAGCAACAGTAAAATCAAATTCATTTGGACTTTTATGTAATTATGGTAATTCCGTCATAAATGTGATCAGAAAATGTGAAGGTTTTCAACATGTGGGACACACACACACATAGGAAGCGCTCTCGTCTTCATTTAAGCCTGTGATTCTTATCAGTAATTATATTCCAGTTCTTATGAATTCTCCGATGCCACCCGTCTTGTAGGATTATCAGCATGAAGTTCACAGCTTGGATGAATTCATTTCCATAATGAAACTAAATTTGTAGCCTAATGTCCTTACTGCTGAAATCGCAGATTTACCTCTTGTTTGCCATCCACAATCTCCCCCTCAGATAAGAGCATACATCTTATCTCATGTAATTTAATTGATTTGAAATCTAAGCGCTTTTTATTAAATTAGTGAAGTTGTCCGTGCCAAAGACTTCAGTGCTGCACAGACAATATCAACATCCAGGCGAATCAGTGTCTATAAACAATGGCAAAAAATTATCCATTTGAGCAAACTAAAGATTTTTGACAGATGGGTGAATAAAGTAAGAACTAAATCCACCCATTGATGGTGCTATTTATTTACATCTGCTGCCTGCATGGTTTAAGCGACTTAAGATAATTATGCAAATCAGGTAACATCATAAAATCACCCACAAAAGTGATGCTGGTTGTGAAGTAGGTGAGTTTTTGCACTGAAATATCACATGAAATGTGACAACTGTCAAATATTCCCTGATAATTTTTTCATTGACTTCATTTGATCACCTAATTTATTTGATCAAAAATACAGTACAATTATGGAATTGTATTCTAATTTAAAATCATATGTTTTTATGATTTTATGGAAATGGAAAATTTTATGGAAATCGTGAGGCATTTTTTCAGGAATAAATTCGTTTAAGAAATAGAAAGTTCCATAGGCATAGAACACCATTTATTTGAAATATAAATATTTTGTAACATTGTAAATGTCTTTATTGTTTCTGTTGATCAATATAATGTATCCTTGCTACTTCAAGTGAAAGTATTTCTTTACTTTTATTTGTTTTAATCTTACAGAACAGTAGTGCAAGTCACGCAAATATATTTTCTTATTAGGCCTTTCGTTATAGAATGTTAATTTAATGCATACATAAATGCTTATGTTAAAAAGCATCTAAATGGAGAGCAATGGAGTGAAACAAAATGCTGGAGTCTTGAGTTTCTCAAAGTTGTCTGTTCCTTTAAAAATTGTCTATTCAGTGTTTTGGTCTTTAAATTAAATTGGATTCTTTTCTCAGCATATATTGATGCAGGCAATTAATCACCCTATCAATTAATATGATTCAAAGATTTAATCAGTTGACAGTCCTACTTTTCATATTAAGAATAAAAGTTAGTTTATCAGAAAGTACTTTACAATAATTAAGGTCCTCGGTATGATTATAACTTTATATATGAGGATTATGCTCTTTTACTTGTTAATTACATGTATCATGATGAATATAATTGGAAATATCTTTATTACTTTACCTGTTTTCACAGTACCTCATCTGTACCCTTGACAAAGCGCTTTAAAGCTCACCTCCACTTTTATGAACAACTTTCTTCTTCTTTATTAGATTAACAAAGGCGTTTAATTGTCACGTGTGGATTTAGTATTCATCACTTGTACGGTTTCGCATCTCAGGGTTTCGGCACACTGAATCCAATCACACTACCTCTTAAATGTGATTAAGCTCTAATTAGCCAATTAGCGAGTGAGTTTGGTAGCTGGATTCTGTGCAGTGCTGAAGGAGCCTAAGGCTTGGCCAGAGGGAATGTTTATCCATGACGGACATTTCAAACGTAGCAGCGAACAGCCTTTGCCAAAAGTCATCCATTAGTTGTGGAGTTGGGCAACATTTTCATTCCAAACCCAGCAGGGTGTCTACACATACTGAATCACTTGCCGGAAAATATAGCAAACTACTCACACATCTTCCTGTCGCTTTAAAGCCGCAGTTGATAGAGTGGATTGTAATGCGTATGTGTGTGTTTATATCTCTAGAGTACATCTGGAGATTTGATGATACGGAATATACAGCTGAAACACGCCGGAAGAAATGCGTCTGTGTGGTCGACACGGATGTCGAGAGTTTATCAGCGGTGGCTATTTTAATCGTGAAAGGTAAGAGAGCGACAGCCAGGCATCTGGGGGAGCTTCAAATGCAGGGTTTGGATTTAGAAGGAAAACCTGATAGAAAGACACTCAAATGCTTTGCTGGCTTTGCCAGGGAAAATGTATCTGTCTGTTGACATTGTTATTACATGTTCCATTAGAGGTAATTAGAGGAACGTATCAAAGCTGTTTATCAAAGGTTACAAATTAGATTTAGCGGGATCAATATCTTTCAATTGAAATTAGATTGACATGCCAACTTTTACTGCCAGAGCCTATAATAATGCTTTATAACAGTATAGAAGCAGGGTATAAAATTAGTGCTCAGCAAGCACAAAATGCATGTATAAACTGGCTGTAGTAACCAAATATAATCACTTGTATAAGGACCTGCATGCTTCTCAAACGGGCCAGGATCCATTAGAGGGCCTCAGCAAACTTCCAAGAGGGCTTCAAGATGACTTAAAATAATAAAAAATAACAGGCATTAAGATCATCTAAAACAACTACAAATCAAAATATTGATTTTAATTCACTCACATTGTTTTAAACAAACTGAATAGACTGCTGCAGCCATGAACCTGGAAAAACCGGAAGACTAGTTTGCTGTGGGTTCCAACAAGGTTTTCCTATGGGTTTTGTAATGTTTTTTTTTTTATTTGTGAGTAAAACAAGGTCTGTTTTAAACAAAAACTGATGATAATTTGACATTTTGATCTACATAATACACACCCATAATGATCGTGTGAATTTTGAAGCTGTTATGTTTATTTGTAAAAATGTCTGTTTGTAATAATATTGTAAGTAACTATATAAGAATGTTTGGGGTGTGAGTGTAAAAACCCATAGGAGAATGTTGAGCGAGCCCATGACGAATTAGTCTTCCAGGTTTTGACGTCACAGCTGCTGTGCTCTATAGATGGGGAGTCAAATTATAAATGTATGATTTCTACATCTAAAAAAGTCATATAAATTAATGCAGTCTCAAAACTCAATAGCCATTTTTCAGTGAATATAATTTTTTCTAGTTCTGCCTAGCTCTAAAATATTTTATCAGGTAGAAACTGTGAGTAAGAAGTATTCTTACAAATCATTATTTACTGGATAAAGGTTAAGGAACTGGAAAAGGTACTGGGAACCCTGAAGAACAATCAGCTACTAAAACGTCTGATAGTTGGATTTACAGAAACTAGAAGTGCCTGGTATTTGAATATTAGGCACGGTGGGGGTCCTTGGTTTAAAATGAATTATGTAAAATGTTAGTTTGGCAAAAGATGCATGCAAACTCATTGCCTTAAACCACCAAAACAAATATAAAGATACAAATTAACAATTTGTCCTCATGTTTTATCTTCAAGTCCCTTTTAGGTGAGAAACAAACACTGTCTGATCTTATTATTGATGCTACGAGTGACACAATGACCTGACAAAACCACTACATATTATGCTCCATTTCTTTATGTTTTCCTACAAAGGAGTGTGATTTTGACAAAGGAAGACAGCGCTCTGCACATTTATAATTGGAGGAGCCAATTAAAGATGTGCAGAGGAAGGCCTTCTTGCAGCTTTTTCTAAGAAGACATGCTGTAGCTGTTAAGAAAACAGCTCAAGCCTCTGAAAAGCTTTGCTATGATTCTCAAAGAGATCTATAGTGTTCCCTCAAAAGGAAAAGCTTAAAATGTAATAACACCTTTTAAAGACCGGCCTTATATCACAGCTTAGTGGGGCGATAAGCGGAGAGCTTCCTGGCAGGGGGTGAGCAAGGTTAGATGTCAGTGAAGGTAACTTCAGTTCTAATTGCTAATTCACTGCTAATTGTCTGATTGAATCAGGTCCCCCAGGAGCTCCAGATGGCGTAACTGTGGAGGAGATCACAGACAGCACGGCTCAGCTTTCTTGGAGACCTGGCCAGGATAATGGCAGCCCCATCACAAGCTATATCATCCAGGCCAAGACAGCTTTCACAGTGGGCTGGCAAGCGGTGAACACGGGTAACAATACAGGATTAGCTAAAGCTAGTCAAGCGGAGCATCAATTCAGCGAGAGACTGAAATTACCATAGCACGTCTCATGTGCTTTTAAGAAAGAAGCTTATGCTCGTATTGAGCACATATAAGGGCCTCTAAATCCTAACGCAAAACAACATAATCTGGTCTCTTGCCCTGCCGCTCGAATCCGAATTCATTCAATCAACATCCCACCCAGACAGGGATGTGAAATATAATTTTTTTTTTTATGTTTTGTGACATTTCTAGCTTACTGTAAACATTGGCTCAAAATTGGGCTCCTGTTGTTGACTTTTATGGCGCCACCGTGTAATCCAGGTGTTTTCGGTTAAACCGTGGCTTTTCTGTTTGCTCTCAGTCCCGGAGGTGATTGATGGGAACACCTTGACGACAACGGTGGTGGATCTGAACGCATGGGTGGAGTATGAGTTCAGAGTGCTGGCCAGAAACAGCGTCGGCGTGGGGGAACCGAGTCCCGCTTCTCTTAAAACAAGAACTGAAGATGCAGGTGAGTCACCAAAAGTGTTACTTATACACAGTTTTTAACTGAAAGTCAAATCAGAAAGTGTCTAATTTAAATTGTCTTTTTGCCATGTAATAGTCATTAATTTTAAGCATTTTTAATTTGATCTAATTTTAGTCTATCAAAATTTAATTTTACTTGAGAAAGAACAAAATTGTTGCAAACATTCAAACATTGTATATATTAAATTAAACATACTAACATTTAACAAATGAAAAAATAAACAATTATTTCTAATACGGTTCATAACTTTATTTTTACACTGCCATTTAAAAGTTTGGGGTCATTCAGGTTTTTAATGTTTTTGAAATAATTATCTTATGCTCACCATAGCTGTGTATTTGATCGAAAATACAGTAAAAAATAGTAATATAGTAAAATATTATCACTAGATAATATGGTTGTAACAGTACACATATTCGTACCAAAAATTCTCGGTTCGCTGCGCATGTGTACCGCACAAATACAGCATTGTTTTAACCACTGCACGAGTGGAACGTCATTGGAATCATCCTGTTTTGATAAGAAACAGACGGTGCTCTCAAACGGGATATTGTTTGGTCCCCTACACCCTCCATCCCTTCGAAGCTCTCACTCCAGATGTTATCCCCTTTGAAGGGATTAGGGCATAGGGATGAGCCTTTCCAAAAGGAACGCAGGGGAAAATCTCATCTTTCAAATAGTTAATTTTGTTTAAAATGCTAATTATTTTCAGTAAATTCAAACAATAAATGTCGATTGATGTGGTGCGACAGATTGCTGAATAAACGCCTTGTTCATACGGAAAGCTCATTAGTGTGATCATCTCTTCCTCTTTACTACAAAAATGTCAGGTCCACAGCTATATAATTAAACAACAATATCTAATTTAGAGAAAAAAAAAATGTAAACATTATGTGTCAGACTTTGTCTTCCTTCCTTGTGTTTACACCCATATATGGTCCTTCCTGTTTCCTGTCATTAGTTCATTAATTGTGTGTTTGATTACTCCTCACCTGTTGCCGTTTCCCTGATTACGTTATGTGTTTATAATGAGTTTCCTGAGTCTTTGTCCGTTAACTCGCCTATTACGTTGTCTTGCCTGTATTGAGTTCAGTAAAAGCTATTCATCTTACCTGAAGTCTCCGGTGTTCTTACACGACACAACTGTGACAGATTAATGGACCATACAAGATGAATTCACCGCTGTCCCAGCTCACCAAGCCCTCAAAAGTCTGCCGCTGTTAATGCCGCCGCCGCCCACAGCTCATCCTGGTCTGCCGTCGCAGGACCTTAGTCATCCGCGGCTTGCCTAGCCCGCCGCTCTAAATCAGATGTTCGTGGCCAGCTCAAGCCTCCAAGGCACATGTAACTATAGGTGTGCTAGCTCATCTTCATATTTGCTGGTCCCGCCCAGCTCACCTTCGCCTCCGCTGGCACTGTCCATACCTGAGCGCCCACGAGATTTCAAGAGCCCCCACAAGAGTCATTAAGCGAAGATTGGTTCCAGCTCACCTTGCCTCTGATCTTCCAGCTTTACTCTTTGCCTCCGCTGGTCCCGCCCAGCTTTGCCTCCGCTGGTTGTAGCTCATGCTGGTTCAGCTCTTGTCTGGTCCCGGAGCTCATTTGGTTCGCTGGTTCAGCTCATTTGCCTCCGCTGGTCCTGTCCAGCTCGTTCTCGCTTCAGAGAGCGCTGGGCAACAATCAATAAAATTTGTTAAACACCATGGCCCTATTCTTGCCGAGAATATACGGAGATTAATCACCATGGCCCAGTCTGCCATGGCCGCCTATCCCCTGATATAATGGCCGCTGAGTCCCCTGATCCACCATGGCCGCTTGAGTTTGATCTACCATGGCCGCCTGAGTTCCCAGATTCAAAGAGAGCAATTTGTTCTGTAAAATAGTAAAAAAAAAAAAAAATTATATACATTTTTCTGCTGTACCAAACCACACTGAACCATAACATCAAACCAAGCTTCATAACGAACCTCATGTTTGTGTGCCGTTACACCCCTAGTAGATAACGGTTATCAACTGTATTAATTTCTATTAAAAAAATCGTACTAAACCTAAACTATTAAATGGTAGTGTATGTTATGTATATGTCAAGGGGCAGACTTAATGATTTGGGGGCCCTAAGCAAATTTCAGCCCCAGCACAATAACTATATTCTCTTTTACGCCTAACCCTTATTTTGCTCGCTAGCTCTATCTCATTATAGCTATAACTATTATTTAGTATAACTATTACCCCTTCACAACTTAAGTAGCCTAAATAATTAGTCAACCTGATGCTGATCTAAAGCCATATTAAGCTACCTTATTTTTTTTTCGGATCACAAAAGAAGACATTATATTAAAAAAAGCTTGCACTTGTCCATTTGATGAATTGTAAACTTCTTCAGTCTTTTTACAAAAAGGATTAAAATGTCATAAAAAGTATCCCATGCAATTTGTGCCGCATTCCAAGTGTTCTTAAATCATACGATAGGGTTTGCCGAGAAACAAACCAAAAATATAATCTATCAAGTGAAAATCTCCAGTCATTGCATTCATGCATTTATACGCGTTTTTAGTTTAGCCTATATTTCATTTGCATTTAGTTCGTGCTGGAGTGCCTAGGAAAAGCACACAAGATAGTCAGTTTGAAACATCAAAACTAAAAAAATGCTGACTTGAAACACAATAATTTCTTTACTGAGGTGATCTGTTCTGAGACAGTCAAAACAGCTTAGAATGCACGCAAAGAGCTCTCCGTCTATAATCACTAAAAGATGTCCCTCACTTCAGTTCATCGTGATCTCATGACGCTCCATTAATAAGCTCTCTGCACAATTAATCTCTTATTAACATCTTATCTACACGTGGTTATAATGAGAGGATTCATAAGCTTGAAGAACTCCGCACCTGACAAAAACTCGCCATTTTGAGTTGTGAGTGAACATTTGACGCTCTCCATAACACAAATACATACTGGTACATTTTCCAAGTATGTTTCGCGAATATCAGACGGGGCACCCTGGGGCCCCATGCGGCCGTTTACCTCACCTATTGGTTAAGTCCGCCCCTGTACATGTCTATTCTAATTTGTGTATAGGATGCATTTGGGTTAATAAACCCGCTAGCAAATGCTGTAGTTTACCAGTGTTCATTCAGCTTCTGCAAGCTCTATTGACTGTCAGTGGATTTCAAAAAAATTCTTCATAGAGAAAAAAGCATTGTTAATATCTTGCACTGTAACATTTTCTCATCATATTTTTATTACAAGTATGCTTTTATTAAAATGATTTAATTATTGTGATGATGTACATTACAAACACACAATCAAAACATATTTTGTTAACTTATTTTTGCTAGCTATTGTCTTTGACCCGATTAACAAAGAAGTGGTCAGAAGCAAAATTACTCATGAATTTCTGCCTTTCCAAAAGTATTAAATACAGACTATTTCACAGACAGAACTGCTCTGCATACTCTTGAGCTGCATACTCTTAATCATGGCAAACTTTGGCAAGTCCAGTGATAATTTCATCCTCAAAAGGTACGCAACATGTCCATCAATTTAGTCAGCCAATCAGCACAGAGCTTGCCAGATCAAGAAAGCCCAATCCAGTTTTGTGTGCGGTATGCATCAGATGGTCAGTAAGTGACTGTAGGCGGCCCGTGGGCGTGCTGTCTGAGGTTGAATCCACTAATGCTCAAGTGCCTATATTCTTCAAACGTCCCATGATGAAGTGATACAATTTCGGTGCTCAAGTGCCTCTTTGTATATTATTGAACGAATTCTTCGTGCATTATTGTTGAGAGACTCTTGCCAAATGGTGAAATTCACTAGAAACAAAGCCAGTTAACTGAGACACTGCCCACAGAATCTTTTAAAAGCAGTTGCTAAGGGACCAGAGCTTTGTTTCATTTGATGCTTGATAATGAGGCTTTGAGTAAAAGAAAAAGAAACAATGAGGAAGGCAGGGGCTGCATCTATCCACTGTACTGAAAACATGGCTGCTTTTTCTTTGTTTTTCTGTATGCAGTTCCTGACACGGCCCCCACCGATGTCGGAGGTGGGGGTGGCTCCAAGTCAGAGCTAGTAATAACATGGGAGGTAAGTCATCTGTCTATATTATCACTCTCTCTGTGCGAGGTAATAGTTTTTGCTAATTAAATGGAATTGAATGAGGGTGTTTATTACCTCAGTCAAAGCCAAGCCTGTTTTCCATCTGGGCCCGTTACTCCCATAATGGCATTCAATTCAAATTTGGTTGTATATTAGAAAGCGGTTCATTTGCTCTCTCAAGAGGTTGCATCACTTTGCGAAAACTGTGTGGGATTTGGAAAGGCGCTGGATGTGAACCTGAGGCTGGATCTGGTCTGTATGTTTTAATATCACTATAGTTTCTTGTTTCTCTCCCAGCCTGTGCCTGAAGACCTGCAAAACGGAGATGGTTTTGGCTACATCATTGCTTTCCGGCCGCTGGGGGAGGTCAACTGGACACACGCCGTCACCTCCATACCATCCCAGTCCCGTTACGTGTACCGAAACGAGAGCATTCCACCCTTTTCTCCATTTAGCATCAAAGTGGGTGCCTACAACACCAAAGGCCAGGGACCGTTCAGCCCTGTTACCATTGTGTTCTCAGCTGAGAATGGTGAGACTGTCAGTCGCATTATGAGCACTGCACAAAAGCTTACCTTTTCAGTCATTTACAGTGTTTTCAATGGATTTTTCTTTCCTCTATGTATTTATTCATCTATTGTAAGGAGCAAAAAAATATTCAAAGAACAGCCTGGAATTGATTCCTTTACCATCATCGCTTTATTATGTGCAGCACTGAAAGAACACGGCTCATTTTTATAACAAATGGTCAAAAAAGCCGGATATTGTAGGATATAGATTTAGATTATATAATGTTATATCCTTTTATGGGTTTCTCCAACACTGTTGCTTGCAATTTCCTGTTCTTTTAGCAGTAATTTTCCCTTTTTAACAGGACATATTTTTGCTAAATGTCCAAGAATACATAATGCAATTTTCTGTTGATAGTAACTACAAAGTAAAGCATGTACTATAACGTCTGTACGTGATGTTGTTTGGGAATCTTTCAGCTAGTTAGGATCGGTTTGAGATGAGCTAGTACAGTGTGGAGTGACGGGCAGTCAGCGGTGTGTCAGGAAGCTACCAAATTAATTGAATTCCTGTACAGATCATGTTCCTTTATGTCACTCAACTATCCTATTAAAATAAAGGCTAGTAATTTACCATTTTAGAGACAAAAGATTTTGCATCAGTCATTTATAAATATTTTTTTTCATCAGCTTCTGATTTGTGCACTGATGATTATGCTTCTTTTTTTCCTCATATTGTCTCTTCTAGTCTTGTCTTGTCTCCTCTTTTTCTTTGTTGCATCATACACTTCTTCTCTTCTTGTGTGTTCTGTTCTCCTGATCTTGTCTTTTCTCCTCGTCTTTTTGTGTTTTATTTAATCTCTTTACATTTAGTTTTATCTCATTTACATTCTTCCATTGTCTTTTCTTCTTGTCTCTCTTTAAATCTTGTCTTATTTTGGTCTTCTCTCCTCGTAGTTGTGTCTCTTCTCATCCTGTCTTTTGATTGTTTTATCTCGTCTCTTGTCTTTCAGTTTTTACTTGTTTCATCATTTCATTTTTTGTCTTCCTGTCTCTTCTCTTTTTTCTTTTCTTCTTTCCTTTCAGTCTCGTTTCAGCTTCACTCCTTGTTGCATCCTGTTCTTCTCTAGTCTCCTTTCTTATCTCATCTTCTCATTTTATTCTCATTTATTCTTTCAGTTTGGTCTTGGTACAAACTTTGATGCATCCTCTTTTCTTCTCGTCTACTCTCTTTCAATCGTGTCATATTTTGGTCTTCTCACCTCGTTGTCTTGTCTTTTCTTATCATGGCTCATCTAATCTCTTCTCTTTCTGTGTTATATCATTTCATCTTCTTCTCTTGCCTCGTCTGTTGTTTTTTCTCTTTTATTTCAATCTTTTCTCTTTGTTGCATCCTAGTTCTTCTCATTTCATCTCTTCTAGTCTCTTCCCTTCTCTAAATCTCTTTTTCTCTCATATTCTCTCTTTTCTCATCTTCTCAGTTTTTCTCTTCTTGTCTTTTCTGTTCTCTTTCCTTTCAGTCTCATTTCATCTTCTCCATTTTGCATTCTAGTTCTTGTCTTTTTATTTTCTCTAATCTCTTCTTTTCTCTCTGTCTTATCTTTTCATGTAATCTTCGCTCTTTTTTGTCTCATCTCACCTGTTTCTTCTTCTCTCCTTGTTCCATCCTAGTTCTTCTCTTCTCTCGTTTGATCTCATCTCTTCTCATAGTTGTGTCTCATTTACATCTCTCTTCACCGCATCCTCTTCTTATCTCTATTCTTTCAGTCACATTTTCTTCTTCTCATTGTCTCATTTTGTTTCATCTCGATTATTCTCTTTTAGGTTTTTCTTATTAATCGTATTTTGGCTCTTCTTTTCTCATATTTCCTTATATCTTTTCCTTTCCTTTGTTCTCATCTCTTTTCTGTCTTTATGTATTCATCTTTTTCTCTTTTTATCTTTCCTCTCAGAGCCCAGTGGCATTCCAGACGGCGTGTGGGCCAGAAGCATTTCTGCCACTGAAATTGAAGTGAGCTGGCACATTCTCAGCGCTTCCTCAGAAAGAGTGTTGGGCTATGAGGTGCGTCCCTTCTTCTAAATGGAAATGACTCTCTGTCCAGTTTTGAAATGCACAGTGGGTTCTGTCGGAGCCTGTCATCTCCCACGCTGCACCTCAAAGTTCCCTCTGTACCCATGGAAACGCTCCATTTGAAAATAAGAATAGGGTACCCTGTTCTTACCGTATGCATAGGAGGCCCTCTCTGCTGCATGGGCGAAATGGCTTTACTTCATCCTTTTTAAGGACACAGAGAACACATTACACATTCCTCTTTGAAACTCTTCATCCATGTCACCCCAAACCCACTGTGTAGAAAAAGTGAAATGCTCCTGTATAATAATCCGCCTGCACTGAACATAATGGCACCATAGCATTATATCTGCGAGGCTTTAGATCCCACAGGCTGTGCTTTCTCTCCATTGCTCTTGAAATCAGGTGGTGTACTGGGAGGATGATACAAAACCTGAGACCATGGGCAAAGTCAGAGTGTCTGCCAATCAGAACAAGGTTAACATCAGCGCTCTGAGAGGATACACTCAGTTTTTCCTGACAGTGAGTGCTTTCAACACAGCAGGAACTGGCCCTCTTTCTCCCACCATCAATGTGACCACCAAGAAGTCCCGTAAGTATACGCTTGTTAAAATTCTACGTTTATTTAGGCATTGCCACTGCAGGTATAGAAAACTTATTATTTGTTGTTGTCCGTTTTTATGTCTCATTTTAATATTCGCACTTTTAAAAAAAAAGTTAAATTGTCCTTTGTAAATATGTAAATATGAAAAAGACACCTTTCATTTAATATACTCTATTGTTAAAGTTTTTTTACATAATTTACCAAGGGTTCATTTATTTGATAAAAAATACAGTAAAAATCTGTAGCATTGTGGGAAAATAAAACTCTTTTCAATTTTAATATTTTTTCAAATGCCATTTATTACTGTGATTGAAAAGCTGAATATTCATACATAAACTTAGTAAGAACACACTTTTTTAAATTTGATGCATTTGTGTGTAGTTGTCTCCTGAAATAAGTGTATTTTAGTCCAATGTACACAATTGTTCAAAGGTTTAGGGTGCATAACAATAATGTGTACTATAATTTAGCAAGGAATAATAAAAGATTCAAATAAATACTGTTCATTTGAAAAAAGTTCATCAAAATATCCTGAAAAAATTATCATAGTTTCCACAAAATAATAAAGAAGCACAAATGCCTAGTTCTTTCATGAAACTCTGTCAGGCTGATGGGTCTTAATGTAACTGATGATATTCACAGCATTAATCTATTTGGCACAAGCTGATTGGTTCATGTTTCATATACAGCTAAATGCATTTGCTGCTTTATATTTAAATTTGGTTGTAATACACTAGAGCAGTTATGAACAAGAGTTCCTCTGAAACCTCCACCTCTCCTGGCTCCATGTATAGATCACATGCACATGGGTTATTATATAGTGCTATTCCTCTCAGCAACAGGCAGCCACCTTAAATACGTGGAGTGGAATCTGATTGGCTCTAAGCTCACTGTTCATTGGGAGCCTGTACTTGGAGATGGAGTCAATATTCTACAACAATCAGGTAATAACCAACAGCAGCAGCAATATAAGCAGCAGCAAACTGTAGGGCATTATTTTCACATAATACATTAACATTGTTCTATTCATCACCATGCTAAAATCTTCATTTGTTTGATAACAACTATTCATTAAAAATAAGATTATATTATTTCTTCTTTCTAGGAAATATTAACAGATCAGAATTTATTAGAATGATTTCTACAAAATTTTGCTTTGAATGAGAGGAATAAACCAGGTGCTAAAATATATTACAGTAGGAAGTGGTTATTTTAAATTATTGTTCCAATAATATTTAACAATATTGTGCTGAATACTGTAATTGGTTGTTAGCACAAATAAATTAATACATTTATAACAAATCTTGTTGAAAGAACCGTGAAAAAAGTTAACACAATAACAAAAATCTGACCTCAGTAGGAGCTCACGCTACCTGCAGATGATGACTACATCGATTCCGATTCCAGAATTGATACTGAGTGACGGAGGAGAAGGATACTTGTTGTCAAATCAACATATTCAAACTTAGTAAGATTCCTATGCACTTTTAAATTTGATGCATTCATCTGTGAAATAAGTGTGATTTAGTCCAATGTACACAATTGTTCAAAGGTTTAGCCTCCAAAGTAATGTGTACTATAATTTAGCTCAGTAGCCAAAAAGCTAAGTATAATACTGTGATCGCTTGAACATTGTTCATCAAAATATCCTGACATTAATATTATCATAGTTTAAAGTTCAACAATTCAAACACCAACGTGATTCTATTCCTAAATTAAGATGAGTTTGTTTCATTCCTCAACCTTGAGGTGTGCGATCACAATGTTGTGATTCACAGCTCATTAATCTATTTGGCAGCAAGCTGCCACTTGATCTAAGCTTTCATATGCATGCTCAATGCAGTTTGCTGCTTTGTATTTGACAATGGTTGGTTAGTATTCACTAACCGGTGTATTTTTGCATTAACATTCCAACAAGCTCCACTTTATCAGATCTGCTATATATGCTATTTGTCAGCAGCAGCAGTAGTCTTAAATGAGCGCAAAGGTAAATGCAGCAACAGCAATGAACCCAGAACAATGAGATGCACCGGCATGTCAGTAAAACAGATCTATTCTGTCCAAGACCAAATACATTAACATTGTCATATCCATCACGGCGCACGCTTCTGATCGTTGTTTGATAAATACATTGATAAGAAGAAGAATTTCTCTTTCTTGATGAAATTACCAGATCAGATTAAAGCTTAAACTGTGCATTTATGAAAATGCATTACATTTCAGAACGTCTCTCAAATGCAATAAATTACTAAAATATATAACAGTAGGAAATGGTTATTTAAAATTAGAGACACTATAAATTTGATATCATTATCTAATCACTTGAATCGAAACTGGGAAATAAATAAATACATCGATAAAGCAGAATCGTTGAATAAATCGATAAATTCAAACGTTTATTGACCCAACCCTAGTAGTGTAGTGTAAATTCAGTTTTCAGTTACATTTAGACCGTTTCCAGGTTACATATGCCATATAATTACAGATGCACCAAAATAATAATGTCTGATATTGCTAAAAGGGAAGTTAGACAACATACTGTTACATCAAAATATACAATATGAAAATTGGCTGTTCATTTTGAGATTTGCTAAAGATTACATTTACCAAGGTTTATTTTCTATATTTTTAATTTTTTAAAGATTCATTTTGCTGTCATTTAACGCTCACTTAAATCTAATTATAACAATATGGGAAATGTTATAATGTGCTTCACCTTTCAAACTTAGGCTGCATAGGATATTGGATAATGTTAACCAATAGCGAAATATTTGGAATGTAACATCTTCTTTTCATCATCCAATCAACTCCCGATGAATCAAATTAAGTCCTGCCCCACATTTTTCTAATCAAATATCCTGTTTCACTCAAAAACTAAAAATTGTACTCAGCTCACCTCACTCGCAGATCTTCCTCTGTGACTGAATTCTTAACTCAATGTTTATTCCGTCCATTTCTTCTTGTGAACCGGTCGTGATACGGGGAATGACACAGAGAGGGCAAAGAGCCAATCATAGTGCTGTGAAATAACTGCTCATATTTGCTGATTAACCTTCAGGACCTTTATGACAATGTAACAAGCTCAAGAGAGGCCAAAAATAAATACATGCTACCATCCTGGTGTTTCTTTGGGACATTGTTATTTTGGAAAAATTTGTGATTTATGAATTCGATTTTATCAGTTGTTTATATTCGGCTCATTTATTTCACATCTGCATCCTTACACAATATTACATTTCCGTAGGTGAGTTCAACCTGCGCGCGTGTGCAAAGCTCATCCACTGCCCTCCTCGCTCAAAGGCCGTGATGTAAAAGATAAATATTCAATGCCAAAAGGATATTAAACACACAGGCCCCTATAACATAAACAATGCACAGTTGACCTCATAATGTTCTCCTCCTGTTCCCCCGCGTGAACAGCGCAGGTGCAGATTGCAGCGTAGACGCTCTCTTACTGCAGCCCACAGAGTTTAATGCGCCTCTCTAAATGAGTTCTCACTGATTTGATGTGTCCTCCTTGTACACCTTTTATTCTCCACTGGGCTAAGCAGTCTGATCTTTATTAACTAGCCCAAGCTCTCGCCATCTATCTCTGCCCGTTGGTCTCTGCTCCCCCATGGATACAACGTCACAGGCTGATGCAACTGCAAGGGACAACTGTTCTCTGTGGCTTATTGTTCACATTTTTCATCTAATGGCCTGCAATGTCTCGTTTTCAAGAAAAAGCCCTGACTCCTTTCCTTTGTTAATGTTGGAAATTATTAGCTGTGCCAATAGCAAGGTTTTCCAAACTGCTTCAGGATTAATTAGTTAGTCATTTAAACTGGGAAAAACTGCTCAGTGAGCATCTGCTGGACTTCAGTGAAAATGCAACTGTTTTTACACTTTTTACACATCACTTGCTCGCCTATGGATCCTCTGCAGTGAATGGGTGCCGTCAGGTTGAGAGTCCAAACAGCTGATAAAAACATCACAGTAATCCGCAAGCAATCCACACCCGTCTGTTTTGGACTGTTTTTGCTTGTAAATGGTGTTTGATCCTGTGCATATGTCTCTCCTGTTTCAGACTAGACAACTGTTTCACTGGAGAAAGCAAGACTATGTAAAGGAATCATATTTTAGCCAGAAGCAACGGCTTGAAATTAAAAACTCATTAATGATCGATTTGTTTATTACAAACACAAAGCATTTCTCTTCACAAGTTTTTAATTAATGGACTGGAGTAGTGTGGGTTACTTGAGGATTATTGTGATGTTTTTATCAGCTGTTTGGACTCTCATTCTGACGGCACCCATTCACTGCAGAGGATCAATTGGTGAGCAAGTGATGAAATTCTAAATTTCTCCAAATATGTTCAAGGTGAAGAAACAAACTCATCTGCATCTTGGATGGTACACTGTAAAAATTAATCGAGGGATAAAAAAACACGTCAAATGACTGACAGCTACCAAACAAAAAACTTAAAATTACAGTGAAATATCTTAATTGAAATAAAGTGCAAAAACAATACTTTTATACAAAGGTATAAAAGTATACTTTTATACCTTTGTATTATAGGTGTTAAATAATAATTATTTTCTTGTTTCAATTACGATATTTCACTTTAATTTTCCTGTCATTTGGCCATTGTTTTTTTACGGGACTTTTTTATAGTGTATGATAGTGAGTAAATATTCAGTAATTTATTTGTTTTTTGGATTAAACTATTCTGCTTTTTTCAAATAATTACTCTGCTGTCACAATGCTCATTTAAATCTCAATGTAACAGAAGGGAACACTGATAAAGCTATAATTTCATCCTTCAGTTCCCAACGATGGCTTCCTTTATTGCTCTTATATTACTCCCAGTCTATTTTTATTCATCAATTACAAGTTAATAAGCTTCAGCGCCTTAAAGTCCTGTTCTCCATGTTCCAGGTATGAGTGTACGAGGGTCCAGAGCCTGGCGACCCAACACCATCCCCATCTCCTTGCTTTCTATCATCGCGTTATCGACACTGAGACCGGCTTTGTGTTAACGGTCCGAAGGATCGAACATCCTCTGACCGTTTTGATTGCCTGCACTCTTCCTCGCTGTGGAATGGTTGGAGAGGTGCACCAAAACTCTTTTGAAGAGAGATTATCGATCTATCTCTCCATAGTTATCTGAGGCAATGCCCGGTGAGGCCTTCAAGGAAAAACATCAGCGTCACGGTGGTCAGATTTCATGTGCATTTGTTATGTACTGTGTATCATTGTGTCCTTGCAAGTGATCCGAGACCCTAACAAGGTTTCAACCGAAGGTTTTTGAAGCGTATTGGTGTACGAGGAGGGATGAGTCATGTTACTGCACTAAGATTTCATCTTCTCATTGATCCGTCAGAACAAATGCCTTACTTCCATGTACATGCCAAAGTAGTTAACATCCTTTTACGTCTTTCTAAGCTACTGTTTGTTAAACTTGTGATTGTTTTGTAGTTATCACATCATTAATTGAATGATTAGTTCACCCAAAAATCAATTACACACCCTCATGTTGTTGTCATGTGACTTTAATTGGCTGTAGGACACAAAGTGCGATTTTAAAGAATTTTCCCATGCAATTACAATGAATGGAGAGAGGGGCCTTTTAAAGTAATAGTTCACTTAAAGTACACCCAGTTCATTCAAGATGTAGATGAGTTTGTTTCTTAATCAAAACAGATTTGGAGAAATTTAGCATTACATCACTTTCTCACCAATGGATGCTCTGCAGTGAATGGGTGCCGTCAGAATGAGAGTCCAAACAGCTGATAAAAACATCACAACAATCCACAAGTAACTCCAGTCTATATAGTAAACTGAAAAACCACAAATCCATCAGTATAACATTTTAACTTTTTCACCATCACTTCTGTTCATAATTTATGGGGCAGTCCTGGCCTAATGGATAGAGTGTCGGACTTGTAACCCGAGGTTGTGGGTTCGAATCTCGGCTCCAGCAGGAATTGTCCACGACTGAGGTGAGACCCTTGAGCAAGGCACCGAACCCCCAGCTGCTCCCCGGGTGCACAGCATCGGTTGCCCACTGCTCCAAGTGTGTTTGTACTTGGATGGGTTAAATGCAGAGAACACATTTCACTGCTGGTTATACTCTGTATAATTGTGTATGTGACAAATAAAAAATTATATAAAATTATAATAAAAGTCCATCCCCTGTTGTCCTCTCACATCAAAATCAACCCTACATATTTGTTTAGAACTGATTTAGACAAACATCTTACAGATGGATTTGTTTATTGCAAACACGCAGCTCTTCACACAGCATTAACTGATGAACTGGAGTCGTGTGGATTAGGTATTTTGATGTTTTTATCAGCTGTGTGGACTCTCATTCTGACGGCACCCATTGGAAAAAACAAACTCGTCTATATCTTGGATGACCTGAGGATGATTAACATTTAACAAATTAACGAATTTCAAGTTAATTCTAATTTGTGAGGTCATGAAAGAGCTATAAAAATATCATAAATGTGGTCCATACAACTTGTGGGCTGTCACATTTTAAAAAATTCATATGAGATTTTTATGTGAATATTCACTTTTTGTGTTTCAAAGAAAAAAGAAAGACATTTGGAACAACATGAGGGTGAGTAAATAATGACAGAAGGCAATTTTTTGTGTGAATGATCCCTTTAAGCTGTTTGTTATACTTGTGATTGTTCTGTAATCACATTATTAATTAACATTTAGCCTTTGCTTATTAGTTCAGTTATTTGTTCGAGAGTTGTCTCTGTGCCTTATCTATGTTTTAGCACTCACAAGGCTTGTATTAGTTTGCTCCAGGCACCATGTCGCAGCTACAAGCCTCTAGTATTCATGATTGTCAAAGTGCTACAGTACATTCACAGGTTTTGTGACAACAATATCTACACAGTTTGAACTGAATTATGGGTAAATCTGTGAACACCCACAATGATAAACTAATTATATCATATAACATCTAATGATAGTGACATGAGGGAACTTATTAGACTTTTATTAATGTGCTAGAGATGTTCTTAGTTTAAAATTTGATTAGGCATTTAGACAATGTAGTCATAATGATTGGTTTTATAAAGAATAATTTCTGACGATCAAAAATGCACTGTTTTAGTAATAGGTGGGTGAAAATGTAATTTTGAGATGAGTGACCAATTATTACAGTATTACAATATGAGAGAAGTTAGATTTATTTCCTAAATAATAGAAATTATGGAGTGCTAAAGCCACATTTTAATGACCTTTTTTTATTAGTATCACTTCATTATCCCTTGTGAAAAAGAAATGTTTTTAATTGTTTTCAATTTGCACTTGTAGTGTACTTTCAATCTTTAATATTAAATATTAACGAAAAAATGCCACTTTTGTGTATGCACTTTAATGACTTTTTAACTATAAAGTCCATTTTTAATCATTGTTTAAATAATATTTTGTCATACTTCAAAGACGTACACTTATTTTGATGTGTTGACACATTAAAGCACATTAGAACTTGATTACAATTTTAATTGTAGTGGGTTATTTAAGATTACAGTTAATAGATTTATACTAAATTGCTTCATTGCAAATGTGTAATTACAAATATAGTTCAATAAATTACAAACAAGTTTCAATAGAACTGACATTAAAGCATTTTTAGTTCACCATAAATGCGTATCAGTACATTCTATGTATCAGTACACTTTAACCATACTTCAAAGACAATACAAGTGATTATGAAATGATTTTAAAGTATATTATTTCCATAATAAGTGGTCTTCTTAAAAGCGTATCTAAGTGTACTTCTTTTTCACAAGGGATGACTCAAGTATTATTCTCTTTTGTTTTTGGAAAACTGAAAATGAGTGTCCTGTAAGTGATATCAGTGTTTTTAATAGCGTTACAATTTTCAGGTACAGCAAAGTGAGTGATAGGACAGGTTTAATGTATTAATAATCTGTTAAGCTCTACAGCATAAACTCAGAATACATTCTTGACCTGATTTAACTTGTTTTATTATGTATACGTAACACCAAATTAGATGTCAGCTAGTGCTATTTTCTTTGCCCTGGGTTTATCTGCACACTGTTAGATCTGAGCAAGCATATTCAGTCTGCTGCCGGTGTTTCTTCACACAGCAGAGTATGCAAACAGTGTTGTGTTGGCCATTGCTTTTAGTACAGATAGTACATATATCAGCGCATCGCTAGTTGTTATTCGTTTTAAAAAGGTGGGCAGCGCTGGATACTGCACACGTCTGCTGTATCTTAAACCAGAAATGCTGAATGGTTGCTGAAAGACACTTATGTTTTGTTTTTGTTGTTTTGTTGTTTTGGCCATGTACATTGTGACTTGTTCTTCTGTGACTGTTAAAAGTTCTGGTACATTTTGTATTCGAAGCTTGTTTGGCAAACCTCAGATAAATAGTTTGTGTTTTGTTTGTCACTTTCTCGCTGTGCTGGACTGTGGCGCAGATTCTAGGCCACTCACCAGATGCTCCTCAGGGCCTTTATCAGCTGAATCAGATGTGTTTAGGAAAGTTCGGGACAAAAAACTGCTTACCCAGTACCACTCAAATTGCTTTAGACTCTTTCAGTCCTGGTAATTAAAGGAATAGTTCACCCAAAAATGAAAAATTGCTGAACATGTACTCACCCCCTCACGCCATCCAAACCGTATGAGTTTGTTTCTTCATCTAAACAGATTTGCTGACTCTGCAGTGAATGGGTGCCGTCAGAATGAGAGTCCAAACAGCTGATGCATCACAACAATCCTCAGGTAATCCACACCACTCCAGTCTATCAATTAGCATCATGTATTACTTGTGAATTAATGTCTCATTCTGACGGCACCCATTCACTGCAGAGGATCCATTGTTGAGCAAGTGATGTAATACTAAATTTGATGAAGAAACAAACTCATCTACTTCTTGGATGGTCTGAGGGTGAGTACATTTTCAGCATTTTCAGGTGAACTATTCCTTTAATTATTATGCTTGTGTATTGCAATCCTAAAATAAAATATGGCCTAAAACGTTGTAATCGAAAGATATAAACCCTAGAACACAGAAAAATTGAGAGGTGCTGCCTTGAAAGCACATAATTTGACTGATCCTTACCGTGATGTAGAAGCCATTAAACCACGCTAATAAATTACAGTGCGCCCTGCGGTGGCTTTTGACCAAATCTGAAAGGGAATAATGGTTATTAGCAGAAGCGAAGACAAGATGGATGTGAAATTAACAGCATGGCGAGCTGTATCAGGACTGTCCAGACAGCTGACGAGGAGCAGCTTTCCTTTTCGTTCTTTTGTTTCTCCTCACGAAAGGGACGTGGCCACCTTTCTGTGTCATTTTAGAATGACCGCACTCAAAGGGCCTTTGTACAACTCTCACTTACGCACATTTAAAGGAGACTCCAGGGCGTTGTTCAAGGCCGCCCGCACACTCGGCCTTGGTTTTGAATTGTAAGGTCAAATAGGAAGCAGTCAGAAGTGAGAGTAAATGAAAATGCTCTCTGAGTAAGAAAAGTCGCATTGTCCCTACAGACTTGCCGTACAATATAGATGTCACATCAAACTCTGTTGAAGCTCTTGGATGTTTTTGTGTCCGGGATGAAGGCTGCTGCATGATTTTGATTTAACCTTTGATAATAGCTGCTGACATTTAGGTGCCTGTTGGGACTTGTGTATTTTGTTCTGAATTGTCAGCCCATTTTGTGAATATTATTCATATTTTCTCTGGAGTTGCTTCAGAGTACTTCATCTGAGATCCTAAAGTGCTTATTATAAATTTAAAAAACAAAAACAAACAAAAAAATCATTGGTTTATGTGATTGCTTCTGAAAAAGGTTAAAAAAAAGTGTTTTGTATTTTGTAAGTATTGTTTTGTTGTTTCAGTTTTATGACATCATCTTGTAATGGCTTGTTTGTTGAAGGTCAAGCGTTGTCCTTTAAAAGTAAAGTAATTTGATCATGACTGTCACAGATTGATTTGTGGAAAGATTATGTAGTGGAATGCAAGATGATATTTTGTTCCTCTTTGGTTGAAATGTCGACGAGATCAAGATTAACTTGTGTTTTCGTGTGTTAGATTCAAATAGATCCACCTTCCATATGAATACATGTAACAACATTTGACCTAATGTTTTGATATTTCTGTATTAATACATTGATTATTGAATACATCTCTGTGAGATGATGTACTGGAGCTAAGTACCGTTTTCATATTGAAAAGAATTAGATCGTGTAAAGTAAAGCTGTGCATGTTGATTGTTTAATGTGTGTACATTTTCTAAAGCAAATTTAATAAAACAACTTACGGAGATTTACCTCCATAATGTCACGGCACTCTGTCCTTTTATTCTGAAATAAACATATTTATGACACGTGCTAGTAAATACAAGGTTCTGTCAAACTCGAGATGGTGCAAGCCGATAACTAAATTACATAATGATATCGTTATTAACATGGTTGGTTGGTTTCTTTTCACATCCGTAGCCAATGAGCTTGCTGCTCTACATTCAAATACTTGGCTAGTGCTTGCTGTAGCAGTTGCAGCGCACTTCAAAAACCCTCCACCTTCCCCAGCTCCACCTGTATAGATCTGCTAGGAGGTAATGTCATGCATGTTATATACAGGTGCATCTCAAAAATTTGAATATCAAGATAATGTTCATTTTTTCTTGTAACTTATTTCAAAAAGTGAAACGTTCATATATTTTAGACTCATTGCATGTAAAGTAAAATATTTCAAAAGTTTTTTTGTTTAAATTTTGATGATTAGGATTTACTGCTCATGAAAGTAAAAAATCCAGTATCTCAAAATATTAGAATTTTTATATTTGAATTTCAATAAATGACCATCCCTACAGTATAAATTCTGGGTATCTCTTGTTTTTTGAAACCACAATAATAGGGAACACTGCTGACTTGGCAATAGTCCAGAAGACAATCATTGACACCCTCCACAAAGAGGGTAAGTCACAGAGGGTCATTACTGAAAGGGGTGGCTGTTCAAGGAGTGCTGTATCAAAGCATATAAAATTGAATGCAAAATTGACTGGAAGGAGGAAATTGGGTAGGAAAAGGTGCACAAGCAACAGAGATGACCACAAGCTTGAGAATACTGTCAAGCAAAGCTGATTCAAACACTTGGGAGAGCTTCACAAGGAGTTGATTGAAGCTGGATTCAGTGCATCAAGAGTCACCACGCTCAGACATATTCAGGAAAAGGGCTACCAAGCCACTTCTGAAACAGAAACATCGTCAGAAGCATCTTACCTGGGCTAAAGAGAAAAAGAACTGGACTGTTGCTCAGTGGTCCAAAGTCCTCTTTTCAGATAAAAGTACATTTTGCATTTCATTTGGAAATCAAGGTCTGGAAGAAGACTGGAGAGGCACAGAATCCAAGCTGAAGTCCAATGTGAAGTTTCCAAAGTCAGAGATGATTTGGGGTGCCGTGACGTCTGCTGGTGTTGATCCATTGTGTTTTATCAAGTCCAACGTCAATGTAGCCATCTACGAGGAGGTTTTGGAGCACTTTATGCTTCCATCTGCTGACAAGCTTTATGGAGATGCTGATTTCCTTTTCCAGCAGGACAGTGCCAAACCACTTTCAAGTGGTTTGTTGACCAGGATATTACTGTGCTTGATTGGCCAGCCAACATGCCTGACCTGAGTCCCATATGTAATCTATGGGATATTTTCAAGAGAAAGATGAGAAACAGTCAATCCAACAATACAGACGAGCTGAAGGCTCAATGGTGCCTCAGCAGTGCCACAGGATGATCGCTTCCATGCCACACCTCACTGATGCTGGGGTTTGTGCCAAAGGAGCCCCGACCAAGTATTGAGTGCATAAATGAACATACTTTAAGTAACTTTAACTTTTCTAATTTGCAAATCCTTTCTTTGATTGATCTTAGGAAATATTCAAATATTTTGATATACTGGAATTTTGACTTTCGTGAGCTGTAAGCTCTAATCATCAAAATTAAAACAAAAAACTTTTGAAATGTTTTACTTTACATGTAACGAATCTAAAATATATGAAAGTTTCACTTTTTAAATAAGTTACAAGAAAAAATGAACTTTTTCATGATATTCTAATTTCTTTAGATGCACCTGTATATGGCGGTAATTTCATGTTATATGTGCAGCAGCAGTATTCCTTACATGCTCACAGCAGCATGTTTGTGGATGCATTGGCGGTAGCAAGTCTCTATACTATATATACTTTTTTATACCTTTGCACCTTTGTATGATTCCTCCACATAAAGCTTTACCAAGTTCATCCAGTGTCTAACTACAGCATTATTAGCTCATGTTAGTGTACCATTTGCAGGGTTTTACCCTAATTACAATCCAAATGTCAAAATAGTCCACGCTTTCAATAATTAGTCCTTTTTGTAAGAAATAGTTTTGCACAAGCTATTTAAGTGTGCTTAATATTGAAATACCTGTCACAAAATCTGAATTATAAAACCCTTGCAAATTTTTTCCTATTGTTCCACTATTAAACCAGTTAGGAATAATGCATGAGCTGTTTAGGCCTGTTACATAACTAATAGGTTTCAGTGAAACTGTACTATTCATCTTAGCAGTTCACTGGCAGCCTCTAACCCAGGGGTGTCACACTCATTTTAGATCAATAGCCGGACTTGGTTAAACTGTTCTTTTTTTAACCTTGTGTGCCCATGCTGTACTCGGTCTCAGAGGAGGCTTGTAAACAATTAGGAAATTAGCTTACTACCATTTTTTACTTGTACATGTCTGTGTTGTCATGATTACAAATTTGTTCAAATGAGCCAGGCTGCCATGGGACAGTTGTGTTACCCACTGATCCAGTTTCAGATGAACAGCACGATATAACTCCGCTTCTCTGACCTGAATTAACAGCTGATTTTGATTATAGTGCATGTGAGAGAATTACTGAACCCTGAAATACAAAGCACACACAGGTCATTTCTGATGAGTTTCATGCATTCTAGTGGTTCTGGATGAGAGGAATAAGGGATAACTGTAACATGTTTTAATCTTTGCATATTTGTTGAAAAAATGTTTAGCATACAGCTTTGAAATCTTTGCTCAACCATCTTTATATTAGCAATTACCAGTGTGAAATTTGGGACTGATGTGGTTAGACTAAGTTACATGAAGGTCAATAACACCCATGCTGTATAATTTGAATGGTGGTATGCAATAAATATAACAGCAAATGGAGGAAGCTACTGTGAAGCGACATGTTTGTGTATGCTACTCATTAACACACACCTGGAGCAGTGGGCAGCCATTTATGCTGCGGCACCCAGGGAGCAGTTGGGGGTTCGGTGCCTTGCTCAAGGGCACCTCAGTCGTGGTATTGAGGAGGAGAGAGCGCTGGACATTCACTTCCCCATCTACAATTCCTTCCGCCCTGAGACTCGAACTCACAACCTTTGGATTACAAGTCTGAGCTCTCTAACCATTAGGCCACAACTTCCCCCAAGATGGCAAGTAACATGTTGGATTTAACATGACATTTTAAAGAGAAAAAAAACTGAACTAGTATTTTCACTCCAGTAATCTTTGTTTTATTTACTTTTTTTTTTTTTACAGTGTATAATAAATATTATTAGACATGAGCAGTCAATTGGGAAAAAGCACAATGCTGCATATTATTTATTTAGTGAGTAGTGCTGTAATAAGTGATAGAGGTCAATCCTGAAGGGCTTTATTTTGCAGTAATGATGGGCTGGCTGTACATTATCCTACTTAAACCCCATACACTTTTTAAATAAATGACAACACCAACAGTGAAATAAAAGAGTAGTTTAAAATCAACCCCTCATTTGCATTTTAATATGTAAGCTACAGTTATGTCAGATGTTTGTTTGATTGTGTTTTTGTTTATTCAACATTTGCTGGACTCATTTCTACTGGCCTAGAGGCAGCTATTACATCCATACAACCAGAAACAACACAGATTTTTGTAATTGCATCCAAATTGGGCACCCAAACTAATGTAATTTGGTTCATTAAATTGATACATCCACAAGTGTAGGACTGAGCTCTACTTGTGTACAGGGATTTACCAGCTGTAAAAACAGCTTTTCTGGGAGCAGAGACTCTTTTAGAACACTTCTTCAGTAGAACGATTTGTTAAAAAGGCAAGGCAAGGCAAGGCAAGTTTATTTGTATAGCACATTTCATACACATTGGTAATTCAAAGTGCTTTACATAAAAGAATGTGAAATAATCATTCACAGCAATAAAACAAGAAGTTAAAAATAATAAAACAAGGAGTTTTAAAATGATATAGAAATTGATTTAAATGAGATTTAAAACAGTTAAATAGAAAATGATTCTACATAAAATACAATGCAGTCAGTTGACGTAACAGCTCATTCAACAAATGCACAGCTAAATAGATGAGTTTTGAGACTGGATTTAAATGTGGCTAATGTTTTAGCACATCTGATCTCTTCTGGAAGCTGGTTCCAGCTGCGCGGCATAATAGCTAAAAGCGGACTCCCTTGTTTTGTGTGAACCCTTGGTATTTCTAACTGACTCGACCCTAATGATCTGAGTGGTCTGTTAGGTTTATATTCAGTGAGCATATCTGACATATATTTAGGTCCCTGGGCCATTGAGCGATTTATAAACGAGTAGAAGTACTTTAAAATCGATCCTAAATGTAACTGGAAGCCAGTGTAAGGACCTGAGGACTGGTGTGATATGCTCAGATTTCTGTTCTAGTCAGAATCCTGGCAGCAGCTTCTGGATGAGCTGCAGCTGTCTAATGGTCTTCTTTGGAAGGCCGGTGAGGAGACCATTACAATAATCCACCCTGCTGGTGATAAAGGCATGAACAAGTTTCTCCAAGTCATGACTGGAAACAAATCATCTAATTCTTGCAATGTTTTTGAGATGATAGTATGCTGATTTAGTTACTGCTTTGACATGACTACTGAAACTAAGGTCTGTCTCAGAATCACCCCAAGATTTCTGACTTGATTTTTAGTTGTTTGACCCCTAGAGTCAAGGTATGCATTAACCTTGAGAACTTCATCTTTGTTTCCAAATGCAATTACTTCAGTTTTCTCCTTGTTTAACTGAAGAAAGTTTTGGCACATCCAACTGTTAATTTCATCAATGCATTGGCAGAGGGAGTCAATGGGGCTATAATCATTTGGAGATAAGGCTAGGTAGATCTGGGTATCATCAGCATAGCTGTGATAGGCAATTTGGTTCTTCCTCATTATCTGACTTAGTGGGAGCATATACAGGCTAAACAACAGCGGTGCAAGAATTGAGCCTTGTGGGACTCCACATGTCATGGACGTCCCACTTAGACTTATGCTCTCCTATACTCACATAATAACCTCTCCCTTCTAAGTATGACCTGAACCATTTGAGTGCCATCCCAGAAAGCCCGACCCAGTTTTCCAGTCTCTCTAGAAGTATACTATGATCGGACAGTGTCAAAGCGCAGCACTAAGATCTAGTAGTACCAGCACTGATATTTTGCCAGAATCAGAATTAAAGCGAATATCATTTATTATCTTAATGAGTGCTGTCTCTGTGCTGTGATGCACGCGGAAACCAGATTGAAAATTATCCAGGAATCCATTTGAGTTTAAGTAGTTGTTCAGCTGATTAAAAACTACCTTTTCAATAATCTTACCTATGAAAGGAAGATTTGATATTGGTCTATAGTTGCTCAACATGGTGTTATCAAGATTGCTCTTTTTCAGAAGGGGCTTAACAACTGCAGTTTTCAGGGAGTTTGGAAAAGTCCCAGAAAGAAGTGAGGTGTTCACCACTTCTAAGAGATCTGCTTCTAAACAGTTAAGCACACTTTGAAAAAGATGTGGGAAGTGTGTCAAGATAGCAGGTTGACGATTTAAGATGCTGTACTATTTCTTCCAAAATTTTGCTATCAATTGTTTTAAAAACAGACATAGTCACTTCTTTTTGAGATTGCTGTCGAATCTGTGTGACCCCTGTATTACAGGAAGATGTGCCAATCTCCTTCCTGATATTACTGATCTTCTCTGAAAAGAAGGAAGCAAACTCATTGCATTTGCTGTCCGAGAGCATTTCACTGGGAATCTGACTTGGGGGGTTTGTCAGTCTCTCAACAGTAGCAAGAGTGCAGTGTTGTTTAAATTACTGTTTATAAGGTTTGAGAAGAAGGTCTGTCTAGCTGTGGCTAGTTCCAAATTGAAAGCATGAAGGCTGTCTTTATAGATGCTATAGTGTATTTCTAGTTTCGTCTTCCGCCACATCCGCTCAGCTTTTCTGCATTGTCTTTTCATATTCTGAACTGCTGTTGATTTTCTCCAAAATGATTTTTGTCTGCCATTCTTCTTGCTGACCTTTATCGGTGCAATATCATCAATAACATTCTTAACTTTGAGTCAAATGAATCCAGGAGAAGATCAACAGAGTCTGCAGAAATGCTTGGTGTTAAAGATATTGCCTTCATAAATAGCACACTAGTGTTCTCATTAATGCATCTCTCTGACAGAGACAGATCTAGATTCAGTGGTGACAGAGATCAATATATCAAAGAAAATACAGAAGTGATCAGACAGAGCTACATCCTTAATGACAATGGATGAAATGTTTAGACCTCTACTGATGAGTAAATCTAAAGTGTGTCCACGATTGTGTGTCGGTCCGTGCACATGCTGAATCAGGTCAAAAGTGTTTAAAACAGTTATAATTTCTTTTGTAGTTTTGATTTCAGCATTATCTATGTGAATATTAAAATCCCCTGCAATAGCAAAACAGTCAAACTCTGAGGAAATCATTGATAACAGTTCTGTGAACTCTTCAACAAAGGCTGGAGAATATTTTGGGCCTGTAGATTATGATAAACAGAATGCGTGGCACCTTTCAGCACAATACCTAGATATTCAAAAGACAAGTACTGACCAAATGACACTTGCTTGCATTGATAAACATCTTTAAACAGAGCAGCTACACCTCCACCTCTCCTAACAGTCCTGCAGACACTTATAAAATTAAAGTTAGGAGGGGCTGTTTCAGTGAGGACTGTTGCACTGCAGTTGTCTTCTAGCCATGTTTCAATTAGAAACATAAAATCCAGGTTGTTTGTGGTTATTAAATCATTGATCACAAATGATTTATTTTTAGTGAGCGGTGTTTAAAAATGCTAACTTGATGGAATTACATTTTGTTCCTACAGCAATCTTAGACTGATGCATAACAGGCCTTAGATTAGATGGGTCAACCTCAGACGCCTTTTGAAGGCCTTAGACCTTCTATCACGTGATAAAACAGAAATAGAGAAGGCTACAGGCACACTGGGTTCCGCCATTGTAAACCCGAGAATGTTGTTGCTAGTATAGCGGGGACCCGACACATATCACTGCTGAGCTGAAGATGCAACGCACCTGCTGCTCATTATATACCGGCGCTCACCGGGCAACTGCTGCATATGATTGCATGCCAATGTGCATTGGCTCGTTTAGTTACACTCAAGTAGATTGGCCTCTCTGGCGAGATTCCTATTCGCCGGTCAGACGGACGCCGAACGTGACCGACTGAATGGGAACATGACCGTTCATTACTTTTGAAATCTTTTACCAATTTTATAAAATTGAATGAGCCTAAAATGTCTTGTGTTGTAACAATCGAGTAGTAAAAATAAGAATCTTCCTTTCACCTAAAATGAGCATAGAGTGAGCATATTCATTATCACCCCCCACGATTATTTATATATATACTCACAGGCCACTTTATTAGGTACACCTGTTCAATTGATTGGTAACACAAATTGCTAATCAGCCAATCACAACTGAATGCATTTAGGTATCTAGATGTGGTGAAGGCGACTTGCTGGAAGTTCAAACCGAGTATCAGATGGGGAAGAAAGGGATTTAAGTGACTGAAGTGGAATGGTTGTTGGTGCCAGATGAGCTGTCCTGAGTATTTCAAAACTGCTGATCTACTAGGATTTTCACACACAACCATCTCTAGGGCTTACAGAGAATGGTCGAAAAGAGAAAATATCCAGTGAGCGCAGTTGTGTGGAAGAAAATGCCTTGTTGATGTCAGAGGTCAGAGGAGATGGGCAGACTGATTAGAGATGATAGAAAGGCCACAGTAACTCAAATAACCACTCGTTACAACCAATGTATGCAGAATTACATCTCTGAACGCACAACACATCGAACCCTGAAGCAGATGGTCTACAGCAGCAGAAGATACAGGGTGCCGCCCTGTCAGCTAAGAACAGGAACGGAGGATACAATTCACACAGTCTCACCAAAATTAGACAATAGAAGATTGGATAAACATTGCCTGGTCTGATGAGTCTCTATTTCTGCTGCGATATTCAGATGGTAGGGTCAGAATTTGGCGTAAATAACATGAAAGCATGGATCCATCCTGCCTTGTCTCAATGGTTCAGGCTGGTGGTGGTGCTGTAATGGTGTGGGGAATATTTTCTTGGCACACTTTGGGCCCCTTAGTACCAATTGAACATTGTTTAAATGCCACAGCGTACCTGAGTATTGTTGCTGACATCATCCATTTATTACTACAGTGTACCCATCTTCTGATGCTACTTCCAGCAGGATAATGCATCATGTCACAAAGCTCAAATCATCTCAGACTGGTTTCTTGAACATGACAATGAGTTCACTTTACTCAAATGGCCTCCACAGTCACCAGATCTCAATCCAATAGAGCAGGGATGTGGTGGAGCAACGAGATTCACATCATGGATGTGCAGCCGACAAATCTGCAGCAACTGTGTGATGCTATTATGTCAATATGGATCAAAATATCTGAGAAATGTTTCCAACACCTTGGACACGTTGAATCTACGCCACGAAGAATTAAAGGCAAAAGGGGGTCCAACCCGGTACTAGCAAGTGTATGTATACATATATACATATATATATATATATATATATATATGATTGTTATTAATAGACTCCTAATATATGTCATAATTTGACCTTCGTGTGACAAGTCCAGATAAGATCAGCTTGTAAAATGTGTTATTACTCCCCCAAAGAGTTAATTTATGAATTAATAATCCATTGTAAGAATATTTTGCTTTCAAAAAAAAACTTTTGAAACCTCTATTTGCTAGATTAACAGCTCTACATTTTCTCCTATAATGCCTGATGAGGTTAGAGAACACCTGATGAGAGATCAGAGGCCATTCCTTCATTCAGAATCACTCCAAAACATTCAGATTCCCAGCTCCATATTGGTGCTTCTTCTCAGTTCACCTCACTAATTGTCTATAGGGTTCAGGTCAGAGGACTGGAATGGCCATAGCAGAAGCTTGGTCAGTGAAGCTTTGGAGGTATGCCCATATTATAAGATTTCTAACAGAGTCAGTCACTTTTTTATATATCTGTTGGTATTTGATAGAATCCATGATGCCATGTGTATAAACAAGATATCCAGGACCTCCAGCAGAAATATAGGCCAACAACATAAAAAATACAGCAGTATATTTAATTGTACACATGGGGTACTTTTTATCCCTGTGTTCACCAAACCAATCTTGAGTGTTTGCTGCTAAAAAGCTTATTTTTAGTTTCATCGGACCATAGAAGCCAGTCCCATTTGAAGTTCCAGTCGTGTCTGACAACTGAATATGCTGGAGAATTGTTTTGGATGAGTGAGGAGAATTTTTTCTTTAACCCTCCCAAACAACATGTGGTGATGTAGGTGCTGTTTGACTATATGATTTAAGGTTTTCTGACCCAGAGCCTCAACTATTTTCTACAATTCTTCAGCTGTGGTCCTTGGAGTGTCTTTAGCCACTCAAACTCTCCTCCTCACCGTGCATTAGGATGATATAGACACACGTCCTCTTCCAGGCAGTTTAGTCATAGTATATGTTGATGGAAAATGCTTAATTATTGCCCTGATGGTGGAAATGGGAATTGTCACTGCTCTAGCTCTTTTTTAAAGCCACTTCACTAACTTATGAAGCTCAATTATCTTTTGCTGAACATCCACAATATATTATTTGGTTGTTCTCATTGTGATGGATGATTAAGGGAATTTAGGCTTTGATTCCCCTCCTATTTAAATTTATGTGAAACGGAAAGTCATGGCTGGATAGTTACATGTTCATAATCACCCTGGGGTGCTCAAAATTGTGAATATGAATGGTTATATACTTCAGAGATATTATACTCATAAGAATGTCTAGGGATGCCAATAATTGTGTCCAACATGTATTTGAGAAAACACATTTATTTCATGATGATATTTCCCCCCATGTTAAATTCTTATTATCCAATGAAAGGTTAGATTTTTGTGATTTTTTTTAAATAAAAGATCAAAAGGATTAACAATAAAAATAATTTTCACAGCCTTCTTTGATCATATTTACCACGGTGCCGATATTTTTGGTCATGACTGTATATTTATATTATTGCTGTCAAATTGAGCGTGTTAATGCAAGTGATGATTTTTTTCAGTTTAACGCGTTAAACATTTTTAACACCGTTAACACAGGGGCGGGGCTAAGGTTGGCCACCCCACTCTATCTGCTACTTCTGTCTTAATTTTTCTCTGACAATGAGTGCATTTATTCAGTCGCAACAAGTCTTTATGACCACATCAAACCAGGCGCAAGTCAAATGAGCGCGGAAACGGTACTGTACTCATAGCGCATGCTCATGCATGCACAAATGCGCCGGCGTGCTGAAACCTTTATCATTTCATATCAAAGCGCGAAAAAACTACGAGCATGCAATGTCAATTGTTTGTTAAGACATGAAATTACCAAAAAGGCAATTAAAGCTGCCTCAAAACTGTCCATGCATGTAATATTTTATATATGAGTTACATTAAGAGCATGTCTCTGAAATGGTTTTCAAATCTGTCCTGAGGCACCCCAGCACTGTCTCCCTCATCTAACACTCCCTATTCAACCAGTCAGCTCATTAGTAGAGACTGAAATAGGTCCGAACTGAAGTGGGTCAGAAAAGCTAGAGTTGAGAGAAAATACGATGCGTGTCAGATCTGCGTCACATTATACAGCAGCAGCTCTTAAATAAATAGCAGCCAAAACAACCTAATAACCATCTGCTGTGATGTCTGTTAATCAAAGAAAAAATAATGAAATCAATAACTTTTTTAGCTTCAAGTATTCATCTGTATTTAGTTTAGAATTTAGTGTTTAATTACTTAATTCAATTTATTTATATGTCTGCTGAGGGGCACAGGTAGCTAAATATGCCATTTATTATAATGGGTTTATGTGAAGATTATTTCAAGTTCACTTAAATTAGAAGTTATTTTAAAGTCTAATACATGTTAAAATTGATTTATATTAATTATAATGTAATGTTGAATGGCTATAGTCAATGGTTAACTACTAGGGGGACATTTTTTATAGGGAAATCAGTATTAATTGGTATCAGTGATACTGGCCTTCAGCCATAAAAATATGACGTTAAACAAATATTACAAATATACTGTCTTTATGTTGTTTGTACATTAATATGAAGATTGAATGTGAAATTATTGCTATATAAAATTATATTTACAAACTTTAATATTAGGAGGATTAATTGCGATAAACTTCAGAAAATGTGTGATTAATTAGTAAAACAAATATATATATATATATATATATATATATATATATTCAAAGTAAAATATTCTTACAAAGGATTATTAATTAATAAACTACATTTTGGGAGAAGTAACAACACATTTTACAAGCTGATCTAATCTTGACTTGTCACACAAAGGTCAAATTATGACATATATAAGGAGTATATTAATAACAATCACATATAGTCATGAAGGCCTTAACTTTTAAAAGAGAGATTGAAAAACAAAAACTGAAATTACAAAGTAAGAGTTTAAAAGGAAGACAATAAAAAAAAGTTGCAGTTGATACTGAAACTGTCCATTATATTGGAGGAGGGCTGAATTGTGCTTGCATGTAGCTGTATATGGCCACTGTGAGCAGATTGTGCATTCGGTGTTATTACTGAAATTTATTGAGCATTGTAATCATCCCTGCTTGCGCTTCTGTGCTGTTCTTGAGGAGACTCTATTGGTGTCTAAAGCCGTGATGTGCAGAAGGATTTACTGCAGTCCATTCCACATGACTTTTTATGTATCTTGGTGTGAACTATATTTTTAAGTGTTTTTTTCCCCTTTCTGTGGCTTTGCTTTGGCAGTGATTCATGCCGTTCCTTGCAAACCGGTAGCCCTGGAATTGCTCTCCTGGCTATGTCCTGGCTCCCTCTGTGATGAATGCTGTATGCTCTGTGCTCTGTCTATGATAAACTGTCCATAGTGCCCTCATAAATTGCTGTGTGGTCGAGTCCGAAACAGCTGTCACGGGGAAAACAAACAAACAAACTCCACCATCAACCACAGTGAAATGCTTTGCGTGTCAGCCAAAAACATGCCTCCCGTTTTAGCCAATCTGTTTGCTTCTAATTTGCTTTACTCGAAAATGAACACATTTATGAACACTGCGAATATTGAACGTCACAGGACTATTTTATGCTAAATGTTATTACAAAATACGATTTTTAAAATGACCTCATTATACATTCATGTGCATTTCCAGTTTCATCCAATTAATTCATAAGAAAGGTCTATATGAGGAAAAAGCCTTGAGGGTTTATTGAAGAGTCTCTAAATTTAACAATGACAGCAGCCTCTAGAACCACCTGGCATTTAAGTAAATCTTTCGGATCAATATCTCCAGCGAGTATTTTACAATCTCTTGGCTCAGGTAGAGGTGATTTTAAGGGAGAAAGCCAGCAGTGCGCAGAACCTTATTAGATCAAATTTGTCAATTAGAAGTGTCTCTCTTGTGTCCTGATCTGAAACGACCCGTGGCTTTAATACAGCCGTTGCCATGCATATTTTCCTCATGCTGTCTGCTTCACTTGGTAACTTCAACATTATCTCATGTATATGAGAAACACACACAGTTTTCATGTGTCTGCTGTGTAGCGTAACACTGTGTGTTAAAGTGTGTGTGTTGATGTTCATAAGTACTATTATGTGTAATAGACCTGAGCGGGAAGGAAGGAAGGAAGGAAGGAGGGAGGAGGACGAACGGATGGATGGATGGATGGATGGATGGAAGGATCATTAGCAGCATTCTCAATTTAGAGTTCGGTTGTTAAATGTTTTTAATTGAAGATCATTCAGTTTTGAAACTTCTGGAGTCACAAAATTAATTGTGGTTCTTTAAAAGTACTGCTCTCAAGGGATGTTTTTATTCTAGTACTATATTCTCCTGAGGGAGGGACTCTATTTTTGTCCTGTTTCTTCAGGAATGACAAAGTATCCCACGAGTCTTGCTGGATTCTTGTCCAAACATACTCCAGGGCTGCTTTGCTATCTTAGTCAGCTTTAAAGTCAACATGAAATCAAAATGGACCCAATTTAATACACGTTCCTGGTCTTTCTGTGGATTAATCACAAGTGAAAAAAAAGTATTTGTAATTTTTCATAATTGTCTGGATCCTAATTCCTTCAAAAATACATAAAAAATTGAACTTATACATAAAGTACAAAGACTGACATAATCTTAACATGACTTAGATACATACAATACATGCAATACTTCTATGATGATCATGTTGAAATTGCTGAATTAAACATTATTTTAAAAAACAAACATAAAACACAAGATTATTTAATCTCTGGCCCTGAATAGACTTAATACAGTGTGTGATTATTAATAGACTATTAAAATGTAATGTAATGATGTGACATTACACACACACACACACACACACACACATGTATGTATAGGTATATATATATATATGTATAAAAAAAAAATATATATATATATATATATATATGTCATATATTATGACATTTTAGACTTTAGATTTTCAAAGTTTATTTCCAGTATTTCGGCTATAATTATTACAAATGCGCTTGTTTTCAAATCCTTTTTATCAACATAAACCGAGAGTATTGATTCATTAAATTAAAATTAACACACAGGAACTGCCAGAAAATAAATTAGTGGTAAAAAAAGGTTAGTTTATTGTTATAATATCACATTATACATGCGTTGTGTGGGTTTCTCAAATGTGTGTGTTAGCACTAGATCCTCAAAAGTAACCTGCCTTTGGGGAATTGAAATATCATTGCCATGACAACACATCCACATAAATACAATCCCAGAAAGTTTGGAATGAAATCTACCAGTTCATCAAACTATGCTCTCTTGCATTCAAGCATGAAAGTTTGGCTGTGTGCTGTGTGGGATGATGGATATGGGTCTAAAAAACACTGCTTTTGACAAGAAAGTTCAGGAAAGTATCTGATACAGATATTCCAGGACAATACAAGAGCTAATTTACTGTCCAATGCCTCACAGTACAGCATATCATATTGACAAGAACTGACCCTTCGCAAAGACTATTAACACTCCATCATTACTGTTGCTATGTTCAATAAGCCATGCCTCTCTCACACCAACAGATCGCTATAGCACCTCAGTTCAACCGATCATCTCTTTCGCTGTACTAGCTATAGTGTGTAATAAACATGAATGAACATCAGAAGGTATGGTTTCAACCATGGGAAGATGTCAATGCACGCCATTTTTCAAGTTCAAGTCCACCGACGTAAATCTACTCTCCTGTCTGGTTTGTTTGTTCAACAAAGTGGCAGATTCAGGGTTATGATTGGTCAATAAAACTCCCAGCGAAGGGTCAATTCCATGATCACATACAGACCAAACTATATTCCCTCTATTCTCAAAGTCCATCAAACCTTTAAGTATGCTTATCTTCTGTTTTTCAGGTTTCTAGATTCTGGGTTTATGTTTATTATTATGTCATATACATTTTTATGCTTTTGCTCTTTTTATGTAGATTTTCAAGTATTTTAGTTCATACAATAATACATTTATTTCAATCCCCTGCTGAAAAAAACTAAAGAAACCATCAATAGAATTTGTAATGGTTTTATTGGTTATAATGGAAAATGTAATGGACCCTGTTGGTCTCTACTGGTAATTGGTCATGTATTATTGGTGGCTTTTGTTAAAAGCACTAAATCTTAATGGAGCATGTCCCAAAAACAAACTACAGGAAACCATTATTTAATGGTTAAAAGTTGATGGTTTGTAATGTTTGTAATGGTATTTGTATTGGAAACCATTATAATTTATGATGGTTTCTATTGGCTTTTGTTGTTGTTTTTTCCAGCAAGGTCACCATGGATTTTGTGATGTTATTTACCATCATTTCAATACATTGATTGCTGTAATATTGTGAGATAGTAATTGTTTGTAATTGTGGTAGGCTTATTTGGGATAAAATCCAGGACCGTTTTTACTCTCACTCCGTCCCTGATTGTTCTCGTTCAAAGCACCTGGGAAATGAAAATAATGCGTGTCTATATCAGTTCGCTTCCCTAGTTTTTAGTCAAAGCCTGAATGATTAGTACACATTGCTTCATTTGCTGTCAAAATAGATTCTACAGTCTTAAGACAGCAACAAGGCTCACGTCATTAAAGGAAGAGTGTCCTTGTCCTTCCCCAAAGAGCTCTTCTCCTGTTCCTCACCCACTGTCCTTCTAAATGAGTGACTTCTGTGCTTTTACTCCCACACCACTATTTGAGAAGCTTTAAACTCTAATTCCAGTGGAGCAAAAGGAAGAAAAGCATCGCCTAGCTGAATCGGAGACGGAGGAGGTCATTGTACGGTTTGGTGTTCGGTCGGCGGTGACTTTTAGAAAGCAAGAGGCTCCATAATTTCATTTGCCTGAGCTGTGATTCTTTATTATTGGCGTGTTGTCTAACATCCATGTCCCCAGCCGCTCTGAAAGAGGATGCTGCTTATTGCTTTTTGGAGAAGAATTCAATAAAGTGAGATTTGGATCTGAGGGAATAGTGACACCGAAGGACCTCGCAGGTCATGCACTAATGAATGTATCTCCTCTCATCTTGAGGGTTGTAAGGGCCTTAGCACCCTGCTAAAACTTGTTATCTGCCTGCACAGTCAATGCTCACGATTCAGACCTCCAACGCCCGACTCAACTGCTTATCTTTAACCGCTACAGTCTAGATATCATGGTGAAGTTTGAGAACTAACTCTGGTTTTAGACAAAACAATGAAATATGTGAGCTGTAGATTCTTTCTTCTAGTTAAGCTACTTTCGTTAGCCAACATCCGGCAACCTGGTATTGCGCTAGTTTTGCATGTGCAAGTGTCACTTGTGATAAAAATATATATATATATTCTTCGGGGTATTAGTATTCTATAGTATCCTATCAGCCGGGATGTGCTGGTCTCATCTTTATCTGTATCTGTTCAAAATGGAAAATAAATTGAGTGCTGAACACTAAAACAGATTTAATATCAAATACAGGTGTCAGAGAAGGTTTCAATATATGCTTTATAATAACAACAAGGCCAAATACACATATATGATTTAAAGAAAATATACGCTGTTTTCTATCTTTCTGTTTCTTCTGGAGCACAGCCGAGCATTTAATAGCAGCCATTTCCACAAAATGTATACACAAGAGGTATTTTGGATTAATTGCCTCTAATTTTGTGAGGGTGCAAGAATTTTACATATTACGCTTTATGAAACCAGCAAAACTGTGACCAAAATTTCACACAAGAGAAAATGTGATGAATGGCACCACTGCTTTTGATGATGCCTAAGGCATATAAAAATTAAAAAAAAATCTAAAGAAATAAATCATTTTTTCAAGCCTATAGTCATATTAGTTACATTTAAAGGTATTTGTGAGCATATAAAATATGATAATTGAAATATACAATTGTTACACAGAATTTTCTGGAATTATGATCGTAGAATTTGAATGTGACTGCATTCATTATTAAATCATTTATCATCCCAGGGAAAGTGTTGAGAGGTCCAAAACGTTGACACCACTAGTGACAATGCTTTTAGCATTTTTCTAATCTAATGCTTTTTTATCATAAATTATATTATTTGCATAATGGCTTCAGTAAAGAGTTAAAATATTCGTAAGAGTTTTTGCAGCACTTATTATTTGCAAATTAATTTTACATTTAGAAAATTGCTCTGTTTTATTTATTCGATTTTGAATCCCAGATTTTCCAGTTGGACAGAATCTTGTAGGATATTTGAAGCCAAAACACTTAATTTGGTTTAATTCCTGTAGCATGTTTAATTGGGCTTAATTACAGTAGTGTGCTTATTTATCAATTCATTTCTAGATTCTAGATTCCTCTTAGCTTATTTTGACATCTGATTTTGAGTGCTGACATCAGATGAGTTTTATGGCTCTCACACAGCGCAAGATGAATGTAATATAAATTGTTGCACTCTCCAAATAATATGCTCACACTATGCCAAAAAATCTCTCTAAAGTAGCAAGAGGGCTGGCACGTGTTCAGAGCCGACACAATTGGCCAGTAATGCACTAATGACTCTCACTGTAAAAACAAAAGGATGGGAAAGGGAGGGGAAGGGAGATTTCTCTTTCATCAGGTGCCTCGCTAGACTGCAGACTTCCAGCTAATCCGGCTCTCATGGAAAGTGGGGGGGTCGATGCAATCAATGCGTGATGCCCCGATGCAATCAGAAACAAGCAGGGCATGCGCCATGCTCTTTAAACACCAGCGAGCTCTTTATGATTACACAGTCTGACAGCGACTGTGACAACTCTCTGAAAGTCACTAAGATGCTAGCGGCATCTTAAGCATGTCTGAACTGTCCCACAGGACATGAACGAGCCCCTCACACTACCACAATAAATCAATCATGGGATATTCAAGCAATCATGGAATAACACAAATGAATACGAATGTTCTTTTGTTTTTCTGTACAAAAAAAATGACAATAGATAATAATAATAATAATAATAATACAGTTTTAAAAACAATGTACTGAATTATATTAATATGAATACTAGTATTTTACATGGAATTTTTGCACTGCAATGTGTTGTGTTTTAAGGTTAACAGAAATGTCTGTAAAATTGATAGTGTGTTTTTTTTATATAAAATACAAGCAAAATGTTAAAATACTCCACCGAATATTTGAGTGGTGTTTACACATGCAAAATTGCTATGCAGTTGCTGAAATATTGCTTGTACTCTTTGTAGAAAAGATAACCCTGCACTGTGCTGAGCTGAAAAAATGAAAATCAATAATGGATTAGAAAAGAGAAACAGTCTAGCAATACAATACAAATATAATTATCATAATAATAATAATAATAATAATAATAGTTTAATATAATTAAAATGTATTTTTGCACAACATTTGAGTGCTATGTATCAGTGTTATTTTAGTATTATTTATATGCTACTGTTTTTAATACATTTTTTGAATAGCTTTATTTTTATATTTTCAGTTTTCATTTTAATTTAAGTTTGAGATACATCCTTTATTGAAATTAGCATGCAAGATCAACTACAGACAAGATCGACAACAAACAAGAAGACGTAAAAAAACGAATCTAACCTAAGCCTGTGATGTTTATAAACGTACCATTCATTCTCTTCATATGGGAACTTTAATTATAACTAATAAGCCTATAAAGTCAGATGTACTGTGAACTACGAGGTCATGGGTGTCAAACTCAGTTCCTGGAGGACCACAGCCCTGCAGAGTTTAGCTCCAACCCTAATTAAACACACCTGATCTACGGTGCCTTGCGAATGTATTCATACCCCTTCATTTTTTTTCACATTTTGTTATGTTGCTGCCTTATGTTAAACTACTTTAAAATATTTTTTCCCCCACATCAATCTACACTCTATACACCATATTGACAAAGCAAAAACAGAATTGTCACAACTTTGTAAATTTATTACAAATAAAAAACTCAATTAAGTACATTGCATAAGTATTCATACCCTTAACTAAATATTTAGCTGAAGTACCCTTACAGCCTCAAATCTTTTTTTGTTTGATGCGTCAAGGTTTGCTCATCAACATTTGGTAATAATCTGCCTTTGTCTCCTCATTGTTGGATGAGACTTCAGGGCAGTCGTTGGCCTAATGGATAGAGCGTTGGGCTTGAAACCCGACCCGAGGTAACCCAAGGTTGTGGGTTCGAATCCCGGCTCTGGCAGGAAGTCCACGACTGCTCCCCGGGCGCTGCACAGTCGGCTGCCCACTGCTCCAAGTGTGTACACTTGGATGGGTTAAATGCAGAGAACACATTTCACTGCTCATTATACTCTGTATAATTGTGTATGTGACAAATAAAGCTCATCCGAGCTTAATTTGTTGTTGTGAGGGCAGACGCATATTTTCAGGTTTCTCCAGAAATATTTGATGGGGTTTATGCTCAGGCTGTAGCTGGGTCACTCAAGGACATTCACAGAGTTGTCTATAAGCCACTCTTGCTGTGTTTTTAGGTACATTGTCCAAACCTTCTGCCCTTCTGAGGTTCTGAATGCTTTGGACTGGGTTTGTAATTAAGGTTATCTCTATATTTTGGTGCATTGAGCTTTTCTTCTACTTTGACGAGTCCCTCAGTCCCTGCTGCTGAAAAACAGCCCCACAGCATGAGGCGGCTACCAGCACACTTTACTTTTGGGATGGTACTCTGCAGGTGATGAGCAGTGCCTGCTTTCCTTCAAACATGATGCTTGGAATTGAGGTTCATCAGACCAGAACCAGATCATATTATTTATCACAGTCTGAGGGTCCTTTGGGTGCTTTTTTGCTAATTTTAAGTGTGTTTTCATGTGTCATCACTGAAGAGAGGATTGAGTTTGGCCACACCACCATAGACCCCAGATTGGTTGATGTTTGTCCTTCTGTAGATTTCTCCACATATGATCATGGAGCTCAACTAGAGTAACCATCAGGTTCTTCGTCACCACTTTAACCAAAGCCCTTCTCCATCAATTGCTCAGTTTGGCCAGGAGGCCAGCTCTAAGAAGAATCCTGGTTGTTTCAAACTTCTTCCATTAAAGGTAACAGAGACTACATGCTTCTGTGACCCTTCAATGAAGCAGAATTTGTTTCTGAACTCTTTCCCATATATGTGGCTTGATGTAAACCTGTATCTGAGCTCTACAGACTGCTGTTTTGACCCCATGGCTTGGCTTTTGCTCTGATATGTATTATCAGCTGTTGGACCTTTTATTAAGACGTGTCTGCCTTCCCAAATCATACCCAGTCAATTGAATTTGCCACAGGTTACCTTCACTCAAAGTCTAGTAACACCTACAAGCAATATGAACGATCCTGAGCTAAATCCCAACTGTCCCAGATAAGGGTATGAGTACTTATACAATGGAATCATTTAGGTTTTTATTTGTAATAAATTTGCAATGATGTTAAAAAACTGTTGTTGTTGTTTTTTGCTTTACCATTATAGTGTATGGAGTGTAGATTGATGTGGGGGAATTAACATAAGGCAGCAACATAAATGTGATTAAAAAAAACTAATGAATACTTTCACAAGGCACTGTAGCTAGTCAGGTCCTTCTGGCTTATTTGAAAACGACATGGTATGTGTGTTGGAGAAGGATTGGAACTAAACTCTGCAAGGCTGCGGCCCTCCAGGAACTGAGTTTGATATCCCTGTACTAGGTTATCAGTCTTTTGTAGGTCATTCTGCAAAGAAAACTACACGAATCAGAGAATCAAAAAACAAGCAAATACCACTAAAAGAGCTCTTTAGCATCAGCCCAGTCCTATTAAACACTTCAAATGGGACAAAGCCAGTCAGTGTTTATGCTTACGAAAGTACAATGTCATTAGCCTAGCAACATACAAGACTCAATCCCAGACTGAACTGAAATCAATTCCTCTCCTCAACAAGTCGCATGATCTGAGGTAAAACTCATATTCGTAAAGCAAGCGGTGTGGGAAGTTTAATTCTGTTGTGCATTTGAGCAAATAGAGATGTCTGCCTTAGCAAGAAGCACTAATTATCCTACACGATAACACTGTCTCACAACGCACCAATTATTTTTATTTGGCATCACAGCAAATAGCGCTGATTATTCGACAATGTATCAGTGTTGTAGTTGGACAGGTATGTTCTCTCTTTATCAGGGCCAGTGTTCCATCATGATGCCAGTTAATGCATTTTCATTTGAACGCAACCTGCATTCCTGCTCGGCTGCAAGATAAGGAAATGAATTAGTCGGGGTTTGCGGCACGTCATTAACAGAGGTCCTAGAACATATTAAACCTGAAACATATCTGAGCTGAATGACCTGGGTAAGAAGAGGCATGGAAATCCATATCTCTCTCCGTCTGAAGTTAACAGAGCAGGGGCCCTCAGGGTCTCTGCTTGTAATGAAGAGCCACTCTTTATCTTCCAAATCAATGCAGAGACATTAAAATGTCTGGTTCATGCTCTCTGTCTTGTAACTCATGATTGGAAAAACTCTAAAATGTTCACCTCAGTGGTAAACTTGGTGTGCAAGGACATTTACATAAAAAAATGGGGTTACAATTTTTTTAAGGTGTCCTTGTTAAAGTGTAATTATACATTTGAGTACTGAGTAAATTAATTAACTACACGTACTTACTATATGGTTAGATTTTGGCTTAGGGTTTCTTGCATGTAGTATGCATAATTTATTGTTGTTATAATAGTGAGTACATGTAACATGTGTAAAAAGGTTACCAAAAATGGTATAGAATTTTCATTTATAAATTGTTAGTAAACTTCACAAACAATTATGAAATAATGGCAAGTAACACTGAATTAAGTTAAACTTTAAAATTGTAATGTTTTTTGGGGGAAAAAATGAAACTTGAAAAACTTTTTATTCTTTTTACAGTTTATGTTAACATTAGGAACATCAATAATTAACCTGAACCAATGATGAACGATACTTTTAAATAATTATTAAACAAAAGAATATGTATATAATGCATTATCTAATTAGAAACTTGTACATCCTTAGTGTTACCCATAATATATATATAAAAGTGTGTGTATAGACCTACTGTATGTACAATGGTGACAAAATACATTTGGACTCTTAAGTCACACTTAAAAATGCCTGAATTGTAAACAAAACCAAGATTATTTAATTTTTTGCAAGAAAATACAATTTAAGTTTTTCTACTTCAAAATGTCATGTTTAATTAAATGTTACGTGCCATTTCTTTGTAATTATGTTAAATTAACTACCAATTTCTGAGTGAAAATCGTTTAAGGCATTTTTTTCTTTTCAGTTGTAGTCTCAGAAGTTAGTTATTTTTCCAGAAAATGTATCATTTTATATCCAAATGTTTTTGGCAAAATATAATTTTCTTCTTTTTTTACATGAAATAAACTCCTGTAAATTCCCACAAGCAATAAATCCTGAATCACAGGATATAAAGCATGATTGATGTTTTGTACCATCAGACAACATATTATCCTACCGCCACGAAATGTATATCTCACAAACTGGTGAATCTTCACTGTCAAGATTCTGCAGCAGAAGAAAACACTATTTGATATATAAATTCATCGCTTGCCCTTTGAAGATAATAATCATACTTGAGAAATGACCAGCATTCTAACACCAACCACAGATACGGCTGGAGGTTTCGCTATAGCAGGGACTGAAATTGATCTTTGAGTCATAATATATAACATTCAGACTCAAAGCAACGCTGATCCTGTGATTCAGGAAAAATAATAGACCTCATTGTGCGACGGTACATTCACTGAACTTGCATCCTGAAATGTTTTCAGATTAAACTGAGGGAACGCGTCGAGATCCACGCTAAATTACTATTGATTGCGCTCTCTGTTCCTTTTTAGCTTTTGTGTTTTGATGCAAAACTAACAGATGTTTGAATCGGGAGAGAAATTAATAAATAAATAGGCTACATTTTAGCATTCAAGTTATTTTTAGTATATGCCACCAATCTCTCTCTCTCTCTCTCTCTCTCACTATGAGGTGTGATTTTCGTTGGATTTTCTGGCAGCGTGATCTGCCTGGTGGATTAAATCTGAGCCGAGCATCTTGTTCCACAAGCCTGTCACTTTATCACCTTACCGTATACCACATTTCAAGTCTTTGTTCCAGATTTGTAGCTGCAGCAGTTAATTTGTACAATCAGAGATGACAACTACTACAGAGCAGGCAGTGGGACGCAGAGAAGAGAGAAGCTTAGACACTCCTTTGTTGCATCACAGGAGCACTATTCAGATGTCACAGACTGTAAGTGCTAGTGTAAAGCCGCAGAAGTAGGCCTGATCATCTCCATTCTCACATCAGGGCTATTGTTTGTTCAGTGCTGGTCTTGTAGAACCAGACTTTTGAGTGTCGGCGTAAAGTCTGGTTCACTTTGCAGCTTATTCTGGCCAAGAACTGACAACTTTTCAGTAAAGCAGTGTCCAAACGTCCAACATATATCACATATGCACTCACAGAATTATATAAACAAAGATAAAATGCATTACATTTATTTAAAAAACATACAATATTTAATCCTATCAATACTTAACCTAGTGTGAACAAAAACATAGTCTATAACATTATAATGTATGAATTTCATTCTATTAAATAAAAACATGTACAGCTGCAAAAGATAAATTAATAAATAAATAAATATTATGACAGAGCTTTCTGTGAACTATCATCAATTTCTGAACCTTTTTTCAGTTATTTTTAATTAAAAGATCCCAAGGTCATTTTTCGTGGATGTATGAAATAATTTCCCCTCAAGTTCACACATCACGCGTCTTGGGAGAATAACCGCTGGTGTAGTTATTATATCAAATATTTTCCAGCATTTTTCGATTTCTTTTCAGCATTTCTTTTCTAGTTTGCTTTCTAGTTTAGTTGTATAATAAACCTTGCATTGCATATTACGATTAGTCTTGGCTCTTTGATGAATTGCTTTTGTAATGTAATATATTGGTTCATATTTTGCAGCCTAACAAGCTTCATTTTGTGAAATGCTTTAACCCAAAAGTGTGCTTTTGCCATGTTTTTTTTTTTACATGAATTAATCTTGTTTTATATTCTGATAGAAATAGATATGTACATTTTTAATTGTTGCTTAAGTTTCCAAATACTTTTTGGGACCATTTGTTGGGTGATTATGTATGTGTATTTTAATGCAATATGTCATTTTAATACAAGTTTTGTACAAGTTGAATGTGAGGCAGAAAGCAAATGCAACAACATTTGTGCATTTGTGCATTAAATTTCAGATACATTTTTGCATTTGCGCACTCTTAATGCATGACTTGTGATATGTGCTGCTGTGCAGTAAGTAGCTTAAAATATTAACTGTCTAACAAATCCTTTACTGAAGTTGAGAGATCTTTCAAATTGATTCAACACTACCCTATGGGTAAGATAATTGTTTGATAGCTCCAAAATCCACAAACCTATGTGCTTTAGTTACACGACATTCTGCCTGCCCAAAAGAAAGATTCTCCTGTGACAACTTTAGCACCTCCAGCATCTATTTTGTCTTAATTACTCCTTTTACACACACTGTATACTGTGGTTAATGGCTGAACTGTGGACGGCTGCATGGTCTTTATGTCCGCCTACAGTACCTGGAAGATGAATACAAGGCCTTTAATTCCACCCATGGCTCTTCCTCTGACTGAGTCACCCCCGCTTTCAGAGAGGAGAGACCACGAGGGCTGCTGAGGCAGCACATTCACTTTGTATTTGTGTGCTGTGTTCACGCTTTGACACACACTGTCAGATCACATCCTCTCATAATGAGCTCTGGACTGATAGCTCCTGTAACACTGCTCCTTTAATTCAAGAGACACTCGCCCTATCATTGGCTTCATAACTAAAGCATGGTGTCAAGATGGACATCAAGATTTAAACTGAAGCAAGTCAGCCAAGATAACACAACTTGGACTTCACTAAAGTTTGGAGGCTTTACAGAGCAAAAAAGCATGTCCGCTTGAAATAAAGTACTGTATTCAGACCAAAAAAAGCCAAGGCGATCGATCAATTGCTTTTTTTGACCTCAGTCGGACGTTGCCGCACAGAAGGACCCGTCTTGCCTCAGGTTCAGCTCTGAAGGACGGACCATTGTGTCCATTAAGCTGTTCTGCAAGGCGACGTCTCAAATTGTTAGGAGAACATGTGGCGATGTGTCCAATTTCCTGCAGCCCACGGTCCAGTCAGGCAGGTGACAGAATGATGTTCTTGCTGATGAGAAAACTGTTTAATGAGATTTCTTCCCAGCATGCTGTAATAGCGATGATCAGTTTTGGACAATAGACGGTGATGAGAAGTAAATAATTGATTATCCTGCAGGCACAGAAGCAGAAAGGATGGTTTTATGTGAAGGCCAATAGAAGGACACTGGATGGGAGAAGCAAGCTGGATCAGCCATATTAATCTGAAAAGACTAGGAGAGTCTTCATTGATTTAGAAGTTTCTAGTGTTTCCAAGAGAAGCTAATTATTTTGGGCAGGTAATAATGAGTGCATTCAGAGCCCTTGAATTAATCAAGCACTAAAATCTAAGGACATGTAACAATATGTCATAACCAGGGGCGATTTTTAACAACAATCCAGAGACAAGAAATTCTTAGAGACTTTGTCTGGTGTTCTAAAATATTAGCATACATGAATGTTCATCATTTCCCTGTTAAATCATTAAAACTCTGTAAGAAGATCACAAAAACATTTTCAGACTGAATTAAATTAAAACTGTAATCTATAACAATTTATAGATTGTGTCATGTGTTATGTGTGATAAGATTACAGCAATTGATTTGCTAGAGGTATCGTCGATGCGCTCCATGTAAATGAGCCAACAGACATATTTATTTATGTCTGTAAGATAACTTTGACAAAATGTGCCTATGGAGACATAAACAACTCTTTCATTTCATGTCTTCTCAACATTTGTGAATAAATCTGTAGCACAGAATCAGCTGTTCTCTTTATTCAACAAAATGCAGTAACGGAAATATGAAGTAACTAACCCAAAATGAAGTAAGTTCAATATTTGCCTTTGACATTTACAATACATTCAATTTATAAAAAATGTTAATCTTATAGAGGACTACAAAAACAAGTAACTTGACCAACATGCATTTTATGGTTTCATATCCTCTGTCACACTGATTCACATTGCATCAGGTGATCAAAAAAATCATATTTTTGCACTTTTTTAATCTCTAAACATATAATGCATTGTGATCCACTAAATGTATTGGTTTGGTGAAAAAAGATTGTAAATGTAAACCGGTTACTCCTGTTCATGCTTGTGAAAACATTAATCGTTCATTTAATATTAAAAATCTCTGAAATTATTTATCAACTGAGCAAGTGATTAAGAAATGGCACAGAGTAAACACAACAGAAACTTGATTATGTCACCACATATACATTTTGGCAGAGTTATTAAACAACACACTTTAAAGACTTTAAAGAGGTTTACTTACTAGAACGGAGCAAATCCCTAATGCTGGCAAATAACTGGCTGTGAACATTAAATCATAAACAACACAACACAAAATATATAAATTGATATGATTGTTGAACAGTTACAATCTAAATTCGCTTTGTTCAGTGCTGATTTCAACATGTTTGGTATGTAATTAGTCTACTTGTCTGAAAGGAGTTTCTGTAACCCAGAGAGCATGCACTACTTGCTTGTCGCTTAAAGGTGCTGTATGTACGTTTTTGACTCTACTAAAGCATAAAAATACCATATGCTTGCAGATATTTAAGAAACATGCTACGTTAACATACTTGTTTATCTGAAAAATAATGCTACAGTCAGTTATTCTCATTTAAAGAAGTACAATTCAGCCCGGAATGTCTGTGTTATCCTCAATCCTACATACAGCATTATGGCAAGCCGTTTTGACTTTTATTCCTTCACATGGTATGATTTCTTGATATCAACAATTTAATTTTCACTATTTCAAATGTGAATTATTGATATCAACAATTGATTTTGAAGGGCAGTCTATGGTGACATTTAACTAGTGAAAATAAAATTACAGATATCAAGAATTATAGTTGTTACTAGTTGAAATGTAATTCCTGATATCAATAATTTGTATTTTAACTAGAGAAAATTGAATTGTTGATATCTAGAATTTACATTGTTACAAGTGGAAATGTAATTGCTGATTCATATCCTGAGAATGAATAAAAGTCAAAACGGCTTGCCATAAAAGCACCTTTAAACAGCAAACAGAAATTCACCAATAGACTATCTCAGAAACCGAACAACACTGTTTACACTGAATGAGAACTGCTGCACTACACAAAAAAATAACAGCCAATCAGAAATATGTTAAGCCAACTACTGGACCAATGAAATCTCACAATAGGCGGAGTTAGCCAGCAACATTGGAGAGGGGGTGAAACCAAAATAGTGAAAGCATAATGTGTCTATCTGTGCTATTCACACTTCTCACAGTTAGGACAAGAATATTTCATTTTATCATGTCGTCAAACATGGTGAAACAGTGTAAATGTTTTTGACAGGTGAATTAATAAGTAATATGTGTTATTAACTTAGCTTTCACCACAAAATCAGCTTTACTGAAAATGTTTTCTCTTTTAGAAGGGTCTATAGATGTTACATTTTACCCAATATGCTGATACTAAATGCATAAATGTAAATGTATAAATTGTCGTTTCTTGACAAATGTTCTTGGTTGTCACATGAGACCTGAGAGTTGCTCTTTATTAAAGGGTTCTAGGCTCATTCCTGCGGTGCCAATGTAAGATTGACGGTAAGTTAATGACTGGACACAGTGGAGAGAAAATTACACCTCATTTTCACCTATCAACAGAGCTGACTACTAAATAGAGAAGCATTTCACATCATTATAACCTAGAGTTAACCTAGAAACACATGCATGTACCGACACTCAAACCTAGATTACACAATTAAAATATGGTGTTATTGTTATTATTTACATTTTTAATTTTTGTTGTGAATAAACAAAGTTTAAAGATTGTGAAAAGTTTACCACACAAACTAAACTGGGGGGGGGGGATAACACCACAAATTCATGATTAATTATCATTCATGTCTTAACAATGCAAGAATAATCTGAAAATAAACAACATATAGACATACACATAGTTCATGATTTAAACTAGACTAGCACAGATTTAAATAACTATCAATTTACACAGATTCATTTTGCCGTATGTTGTTGCCATAGAAACACGTTATTACAAGTCCAAGGACATGAAATGCTCTGTCCAGGTTGCCATCCAGTAATCTCAGTAATTACGACATGGCGTGAACGTGGAATATTTCTAGGTCACTAATCAAATAAGTAACTGGGTGATGTTGAATCTTTGACTTATTGTAGGTGGTCAGATATTTCTACTTCTACTGTTCTAAGTTAATTGGATAAATTCTCAGATAAAGCTCAGATAATATGCATACATTTTAATAATAAATATAATTCTGTAAAGTAAAACTTTGAATAATAAAGATTTTAGAAATGAAATCATTTAAAAGGCATTAACTTCAGTTCTGCTGTAATCTGTCAATCAAAATCGATGAATAGGAAATATCTGATCTGTTTTGCAATCCAACCTATAAAAAACACATTGATGAAAACATTCATATTAGGCCATTTAGTTTTAATCAACAACAACATTTAATCAACAACACAGTCAGTTCTTTATATCAACAACACAGCTGTTCTGCATATGATTACCTCTCTGGATCTGTTAGTCACTCCTCTCTTTTGCCAACTGGTGGATTTTGAAGGTTTTTAGTCTAATCAAGGACTTATTTGGAGATTAGTTCTTACTAATGAAGCTAAATTTGAACCCAGGCTGATTAAACAGCTCAATTACATAAGGTTTAAGCGTACTATATTTTTCTACCATGAATTAGGCCGAGCATCAGGCATGTGTGTTCAGGTAAGAAGCCGCTCTCACTTTGATCACACTTGATGTCTGAGTGTCCATGTGCAGTCTTGTGTGTAAAAAGTGCGATGTGAACTGCGTTAACCGTACTTACCGATAAATCTCATTACTGCCTCAGCAAGTAATCTGCTATGATGGTTTCAGTTCAAGAGGCCTCCTCTGGAAATGGTGCCTCTTTGTGGGGTTTCTGCTCACCCTGACACTTCAGTCCCGCCTCAAATGGATGACCGCGTGACTGTAATTTGCCATCGTCCAAGAAATCAATACACGTTTGAAATCTGTTTCAACGTGTGTTACGGTGAAGCTTAAACTTCATGATTTATAGCTCGTGAAGATAGGCGTCTGTAGTGAAAATGTCAGCATTCATGGCCTGAAGGTCTCAAAGCGAGACTGGGATGAGACAGCAAAGAGACATTGAGGAGATGCTTTGCTAGCTGGTCTGAGTTAAACATTCAAAACCTCTATTACTTGAGAATGAGTCTTCGAGGTTATGTGAGTGTTAGAACAATGTTCCATTTTATCTATTGAAATACATTCTAAGAACATTCTCTGATGTCGGATCCTTAATGATTAAAGGACTTCTGAGAATAATGGTCAAGAATGTTCTTAGTTCACAAGTCATGCTCCAAGATTGTTTTCCTAAGAAACTTTTCTATTGATATTATGAGAAGATTCGTCAAAAACGAATCACATGGGTGTGTCAGGATGAACACTATATTAACATCGTCACAATGTTTTATGCTAACTTAAAAAAAACATTCAGCAAATATTAATAACATCATAAAAGGCCGAGATTGTTTCAATAATGCTTCCTCTCAGCATTATGAGAACAATTATCAAGTAGGGCCTACACAAATAGCCTAACTTGCAGAGCCGATCATCCCTATATATAGAATACGCAAGCTGTGTAGGGTCTCCGAAACACCAGAGGACCCATGCTCTCAAAGATGTTTTCATTTTAGTTTCGTTTTTGAATTTGGTCAGCGGTTATTGAAAACATGAATGATCATTTATTGCAATGCGGTGCTGTCACCCTCTCTGCATAAAAATCAGTCAAATCAGTCAAGCGCACTGAGCCGCGGAAGAGACAGTGTTTCTCGAGCGCTTTCCGCGACTGTGCGATTCGAGAAACACGGACAAATGTGTTTGCTTCATCCATTCCTTCATCCCAATCACCCCCGCCGGCGACAAAGTTTTGCGTAGGGCCCCCAGAAGTCTAGGATCGGCACTGCTAACATGAAAGCGTTGTTCTAATTATGTTCCTCGACATTACTAGATCATATTTATAATGTTATTAGAGCATTCCATAAACATTATTTTAAGAATAGTTTGTACTAACATTTCCATAACCTTTAAATAAGTGAAAGTTATGGGAACGTTACTGCTAGCTTGGACAGCAAATATTTACTGTTATATTTGAAACATTAAACATTTGAAAAACTTTTTTCTAACACGGGTAGAGGAACGTTTTTCAGCCGTAAGTTAACATCGCTTTTACCCTGGGTTATGAAACCCTGCTCGGGGGAATATTTGCTGTGCCAAAAGTGTGCTAAACGATGCGGTTTATGAATGTTACGGCTAGACGCTTAGCAACCGACAGCCAATCATGTGCCTCATATTCACAACAACATTTTTATTGTTACCTTTATAGTCCGAGAAGTCAATTCAGGTAAAGTTACAGGCAACAATATATAAATATGAGGATATGCAATGCTAAAACCGGTTGCATTGCAAATATGTAAAAATAGGCTATAGGGGAATTAAATATGAAGGAAAAAAAGAACATTAAGCTTTTCACATGGAATCCTGGGTTATCGTGTTTCTGTTTTGAGTGCTACATCAGTTGACACAACTTCTCTCCCCACTGCTCTTCTCCCTGTACATGAATGACTGCACATCTAAAGACCCCTCCGTCAAGCTCCTGAAGTTTGCAGACGACACCACACTGATCGGCCACATTCAGGACGGTGACGAGTCTGCTTACAGACAGGAGGATAAGGAGCTGGCTGTCTGGTGCAGTCTTAACAACCTGGAGCTGAACACGCTCAAAACAGTGGAGATGATCGTGGACTTCAGGAGAACCCCCCTTTTTACATTTTGACTTCCTTCGCCAGCTGAGGAAGTTCAACCTGCCACAGGAGCTGCTGAAACAGTTCTACTCTGCATCATTGAATCCGTCCTCTGCATGTCAATAACTGTCTGGTTCAGCTCAACCAAATACGACGTCAGAAGACTACGGAGGGTAGTCCGGACTCATTGGTACAACCTTCCCCACTCTCCAGGAACTCTACTTATCCAGAGTGAGCAAAAAGACTGTCAAAATCACTCTGGACCCCTCACATCCAGCACACTCCCTCTTTGAACTGTTACTGTCTAGTCAATGCTACAGAGCTCTGAACACCAGAACGACCAGACACAGAAACTGATTCTTCCCTCAAGCAATCCATCTCATGAACACTTGACATTAAACGTGGAACACACAACACTATTATACAATTATTTATTCACCACACACACTTATTTTTTCATTTCAAATTTTTATATTTGTATATTATTATTTTGTTATGTGTCCTGTCCTGTTGCTGTCATTCTGTTGCACTGTGGAGCTTCTGTCACTATAACAAATTCCTTGTATGTGTAAACATACCTGGCCAATAAAGCTCATTCTGACTGATTCTCATTCTAAATGTAGTTCTACAAAGCAACATAAATGATTGTGTCCGAATATTTTCAAAGCATTTGCAGCATTTGCATTCGTGTGGAGATGAAAACAAAATTTCTGAGATTAAATCTCACTGAAGCAGAACTTTTGTATGCTGACATTTTAATCATAACTGTTTGATGGACAGTTGGTTGAATAAATAATAGTGGAATTATACGAAGGCTGTCATTGCCATATGTACAAAGAGAAAGACGGCGCTGATTTCATGATTCCCATATAAGCCTGAGGATTCTTGATATGTGAGCCAATGATTTGCTGTCGGATTAAAACAAAGCAAATGTTATTTTCTGCAGCATGCACACAGGTGACTGTTGTTCATGCTGATATTTAGCAAAACAGTGCCACTCAGAGTGTGTGATGGGAAATACACCCACTGTTGCTGCTTCAATAGATGGCGCTATTGCACGAAGTATCAGGTCAGTTACTGAAGGACAGCTTGTGCTCTGGAGGTGGACTCACTGAAATGATCTCATCAGCAGTATCTTGGAGACTCTCTTACATGTGTTTTGTGAAAGACAGGGAAATTGGTTATCTCGGTTTAATTCAAGCACCCAGTGCAGCTAATCGGCAGAGTTTGCTGTGCAATCAGGAGCAGAAATTACCCGAGATAAGAGCCGTAAGAGAAAAAATACCATCCTCAAGCATTTGAAACTGTTAATTTAAGAAGTGCCCTGTGAGCTCTGCAGATTTCTAGCATGATTTACTCATTCTAATGGGCCTTTAGGGAACTAATTGGATCTAGAAGTTCTATAAGGCCTAAATCAAGCCCACCGCTTCAGATAGCCAGAGATGCAGTTAGCAGTTTTTCATCTGTTCAAAAATGGAGTTTAAAGAAAAAGAGAGAGAGAGAGTGTGTGTATATCAGAAAATCTTCTTCATACACAGATTCATATTCTTTCTCTGTCTTTGTCGTTTCACACAAAGCATCGGTCATGAGTGAGTGACTGCCTGTGGATGTGAGGGATATATTAGTTTGGCTGTAATTCAAGGCAGAGGATTTAGTGTGTGGTAGCGGCGCGTGAGTCATCAGGTCACACAATAATTCAGCAGCTGTTTCCTCTTGCAGATGTAAATAGGTTTGGCCAAACATTAGCCTGTGGCAAGAATCTCTCCTTGACTGCTTGAGTCTCTGTATTCATATGTTACACATTTGTCATATTAATAATGGCATTATACAAAACAGCACTGCATGCTCTTCCGAGAGAGCAGGACACAATTGTATTATCTTTATGTTGAAAATATAAGACGCTCCATTCAAAAAAAAGAAAAGATAATTCTCAGAATGTCCAAGCTGTTCTTTTTCCTATTTTGAACATGTACAGCAAAAATGACTTTCTTACTTAGTATTTTTGTTTTTTTCCCAAATATGAACAAATATTGAAGCATTCTTGAATCAATATACATTTACTGGAGAAACCAAATGCCTTAAGATATTAAGTCTTGTTTTACGAAAACTGTCAGACTTGAGGGAATTTGTGCTTACAGTTTTTTTCAGTTGCTAACATCCTTTTGTCCAATCTCTAGTCACATTTTCAAAACTCTAAACACAATTAGCACAACTTCCATCTGTTGTGACCATACCATTAACGCAATTTGTGTTGTTTTCACACAATATGCAGTCAGTGTCCATGTTTCTAAAATGCTTACATTTTCTTTTCATTCAAGCTTACTCAAAACCAAAATCATGGATCTTTTTAGTCTTATTTACAAATGCTTAAACACAGCACGTCAGAAATTAAGACCTAATGTTCCAAACCTTAAATATTGTATAAAGCTTCTACTTCTGCAAAAACAGCAGCTCAAAAGTATTGAAAAAAATATCTCTATATAATATATTGTAACAACTGATAAGTATTTTTAAGTAACAGATCACTGAAATATTTATAAATAACTGATTCCAGTCTCAGTTGGAGGAATAGTCAGGTGTTGAAGCTCTCTCCATTACATCAACAACATAGAGTGAAAAAGACCTCTTTGAATTGGTTTTGTGGATGCAGAACAACACAGAATTAGAGAGAGAGAGAAAAAATATTTTAAGAAGAGGTAAGAGAAAGGAGTGAGTGTGTGTTGGACTGTGCATTTGTTATGTTTGTTTGTTTGTTTTTCCCCTTACACAAGTGGAACCTATAAAAGCTTATCTATGCCATGGAATATAAAAGGTAAAGAGTAATTGTGACTTTATCTCAGATATTTTGTATTGTTGCAATTGTGAATTTACAGTATCTCACAATTCTGACAAAGTCTGAATTGCAAGATGCAAACTTGCAATTCCAATATAGAAGTCCGAATTGTGAGATAAACAGGTCACAAATATGGTTTTAACTTTTTTATTCTGTCATTGAAACAAGCTTGCATAGAAACCAAAGGCCATGTATGTTGTATTTTTTGTTGATCACTGGCATGAGCTACCACGGGGGCACATCCACACCCAGCTCTCACCCACTGAAAGCAATTTCAATCAAGGTTCCAATTGAATTTCTGCATAGAGGACCCTATTTTTCTATTGTACATTCTATGAAGTAATGACTCATTCAATTTTAGATAGTATGTTGTCAATAATTAACATATTCAACACTTAAAAATGTAAAATAGCTTTCAGTTGAAGGTTAACTGAAGGCTAAATTACAACCAAAAAAACTATGGATTTGTATATTGTCTATTATATGCAGGTAGAACTGAGACATGACAAGTAATGCAGTTTTTGTAATGCCATTAATTGTTATCATTTTGACAGTCTATGCACTATGATTGACTACATGTTTCTGTTGGATAGAAACTAGTGCTAATGTTTTGACCGAATGACTCCATTTTGAATCGTGTTTGCTTTGTTTTGATAGAGTTAGTATATGTAGAAAAAGGTATTCAGCATTTTGAAATGTAGAGTTTGTATTTATTTGACAAAATGTGGTTTTGGACAGAAAATTAACCAATTAACCAATTGGCTAATTGTGTGATGCAGGTGTGTTGCTGTGTTAAGAGTTTAGAAAAATAACTTTAAGTACTTGGTAAACACTTGTTAGCAATTGAAAAAAACTGTAAACATTGGGTCAGACGAAAATATATAGCCTATTTTTTTCTTACCTCATTTGTGGATATTTTAGGCATAAACTCACTTAATTTTGATACATTTTTCAGACAACAAGAGTTAATATATTAATACATTTAGCTTCACAAATAAATATCTTTTGTTTCAAGAATGTTTTATATATTTGTACTGAAAAACAAGTTCGAAAATGTTTTTGCAGTGCTTTTTATTATAACAATTAAAATGTCATTGTGTTTCTCATATAAAGCTATTGAGCCATATAGACTTAGAATATAGCATATAATGCTTATTTTTGATATTTTTGATGGCCCCTGGCCCTCATCCACTGTCATTGTAAAGAAAAGTGCAGCGTGAACTTTCTTCGAAACATCTCATTTAGTATTTCACAGAATAAAGAAGCCCATATGGGTTTGGAACTTCAGAAAATAATGACAGATTTTTCTTTTGAGTTAACGATTCCTTTAAGGCATCAAATCACACTAATGAGGTGTCAATTTAAGTTGTTACATGTTTCCATTTTTGTCTATCCTGTCATGCAGACTTCATGCAGACAATGACTTGCGATGCTTGTTCATCTTCACTACTAGCTGTTAGATGTGATCTGTTGTCAGTTTATTTTTCATCTTTCCTAAACTTCATTTAACACAAGCGCTGATAAGAACATGAGAACGTGAAGCAAAACATCTGCAGTCTGTACACACTAGCTTTTTAACCAGTTTAGATCAAGCAAATATGAAAAAACTGACCATTGTTTGTTCTAACAATTAATTTATTTAAACGTCAGACCAGATATGATCACATAATTTAACAACTCATTCAGCTTTTTGCTTATGTCTCCAGGATGCATTAGCTATTTCTTATGAGCACAAAATGTTTGATTTGTCCAACCTTGTCTCTTTTATAAATCGTTCCTAAGACATCACCGCATCAATGCAAGCAGACTAGATCCAGGCGGGTGTATTAGACCTCAATATCGTTTATGTACAAGGTGAACTGTCAAATGCCTGTCTGAGAATCACATAAACCTAATAGGTTGAGATTAATGCTGTTTACCCACACATGCCTTTAAACGGTGCCCTATACCTCCCCTTTAACTAGGTGCTGAAAAATAACGAGATGTTAATGAATTGTTCCTCGTAGCCTATGCCTAACAGATAGCTTTTAATTATCCCGCACTCTTCCATCTTCCTTTTCCTCCAGCAAAACAGCCAGCTGTCATGTTAGACGCTGAAGATTTACCTCCCAATCTTCAGGAGTTTGATAAGGCTGCAACCCACTGCTCTCACAACACGTTTTCTGCCATTTGACCCTGTGCTGGAAATACATTAACACTGCTGTATCTGCACAGGGGAATCAAGCAAGTGCTGATGCTTTAGAAATGTAGGCCTGATAAGAGGCAGTGGATGCTTGACATGAGCAGGCCACAAACTTGCAGCTTAAACCAACATCCAGCTGGCTTCAACATGCTCCTTATTATTCAGTGGGCATGTGATGCTGAGATAAAGTGTAGGTAGCTTTATCTTTTTATGTGTAGTTGTGTTAAATGTCGAAATATATTAACTGGAACATTTCTGAAATATATCAAAATAAATAAATATAAAAAACAAGCAAAAATATGAGTTCATTGTTTCGACCAACAGATATGGTTATTAGTAAACTGTATTAATAACGACATGGCACTGATAAAATATGAGAACCTGACATTAATTAAATATCACCATTGTCCTAAACTGAATTGGTCTGTCAGATAAGGAATATGTTATTAAATTCAATTAAGTTTTATTAATCTAATTTAAACATATTTAATTACTCACACACACACACACACTACTAGCTATAATGGGGACATTTCATGGGTTTGAGGGTTTTTATACTGTACAAACCGTATATTCTGTCACCCTAAACCAACCCTACACCTGAACCTACCCCTCACAGAAAACTTTATGAGAGAACATTTTTACAATATTAAAAAAACGTTATTTGTATGCCAGTTTTACAAATGAGGAGCTTGTTTAGCTCACTTTTGGGTACAAATTTATCCCCAAAATATGGTTAAGTATGTGCACACACACACACAAAATAATTTATACAGCTGGATTTTCATGAAAAGTAAACAACTTTCCCTGTTCTAACTGGTGTAATATATAAAATAGTGCTCTATTATTGTTGGTAATGATTTGTATTTCCTTTAATTAAAATAATAATTAAACATTGTAAAGAGATAAACTGCGTAAAATAATTACTAAATTAAAAAGAAAAAAAACTACCCAAGGCAAAAACTGTCTTAAATTGTTTCTCAAGTTATTAAGATTATTATTTCAATTTATTTCGTTTTTTATTAATAATTTTTTTCAGCAAAGACACATTAAATTGATCTAACGTGTAAGTAAAGACATAAATATCACAAATGATTTCTATTTTAAATAAAAGCTTTTTCTTTTTAGCTTTCCATTCATCACATAATCCTGAAAAAATGTATCGCACTTTCCACAAAATATGAAGCAGCACAATTGATTTCAACTTTTATAATAATTAAAATGAGAATATTAGAAACATTTATGAAGGATCATACGGTCTAGACTAGAGCAAAATATATTAAAAACTGTTATTTTTTGTATTATAATAATATTTCACAATATTAATGGTTTTACTGTATTTTCTTATTAAATAACTGCAGACTTGGTCAAAAAGAAAGTATCAATAATAAGAAGAAGTTAATTTTATTCATATGTACGTCTCCTCATTTTTTTCCCATTAACATTTTTTTATTATTACCAGAATATAGTTTAAGACGCTACTCATCACTCACTTCATCATCATCATCATCATCATCTACATTCTTTAATCGCGCGCTCATCACACTGCTCTGCTCGTTGAGTGTTTACGGTAGCTCGCGCCTCTCGTCCTGAGTGAAACTACTAGTTTAATCGATCGTTTCGTGAGCGTGGGTTGACAGCTCTCTCCTCGTTGCCGAGTCGTCCCAGAACTTCACGTCAAGATTATGGGCTTTGACCTAGACCGTTTCGAAGGTCCCGTGGATCCGGACCTAATCTGTAAACTGTGTGGGAAAGTTTTAGAGGATCCTCTCAGCACTCCGTGCGGACATGTCTTCTGCGCCGCCTGCGCGCTCCAGTGGCTCTCCAAAGTCAGCAGCTGCCCTGTCCAGTGCCAGAAGATCTCCACCAAAGAGCTGAACCAAGTCCTGCCCCTAAAAAACATCATTCTCAAGCTGGATATCAAATGCGACCACCGTGAACGAGGCTGCAACCGGGTGATGAAGCTCCAGCATCTGCCAGAGCACGCGGAGACCTGCGAATTCTCTCCGGTGAGATGCGGGAATGAAGGATGCGACGCGGTGCTCAGCTTGAAGGATGTGGCTTCGCACATGCGGGAGGGATGCGAGCGCAGGGCGGTGGAGGTCTGTAAGGGTGGATGCGGACTCGTGCTGACCCTCAAGGAGAAGTCCGAGGATCACAGCTGTCTCCAAGCTCTCAAGACACACAGCGGTCTCCTCCAAACCAAAGTGCTGAGTCTGGAGAAGGAGCTGAAGCGCCAGTCGCTGAGCTTCAGTAAGAGGGAGAGATCTCTCCTCTCCAAACTCTCCACTCTCCACTGCGAGCTGCACATCACAGCGCTCAGTTTTCAGAAGAAAATCACCGAGTACAAGAGCAGGATTGACGCGCTGTCAAACAGCTGGATGCCTCTCGATAAGGTCAGTGTATATATATGTGGCCTAGACCACAACCCAGTCTTAATTGAGTAGCACGGGTATATTTGTAGCAATAACAACAAGGCTATGGGTCAATATTTATTATTTTTTCTTTTATTCCAAAAATCATTAGGATGTTAAGTAAAGATCATGTTCCATGAAGATATTTTTTTAATTTGTTACCGTAAATATATCAAAACTTAATTTTTGATTAGTAATATTCATTGCTAAAACTTAATTTGGACAGCTTTAAAGGCAATTTTCTCAATATTTAGATCTTGGCCAAAATATAACAAACCATACATCAATGGAAAGCTTATTTATGCAGCATTCAGATGTATACATCTCAATTAAAAAGAATGGACCCTTATGACTGGTTTTGTGGCCCTATGTGTTGTGAAATGAATGAACAGTGTAACAAAAATCAACCCTCTAAAACGGAAAGCTTCAGTTTAAATTTGTAAGTCAAATCAAAGTGACAACCTGAGTGAAGTTAATTAATTAATTTATTTGTTTAATTACTGATCAAGTTGAAACTGTGGGAACTCGAGTAGACCTGAAATCATTGTGACAAGTTAAATCAATGAGAACAAAGATACTGTCGTAACACGTTGTAAACAGTTTAGTCGAAAGTGCAGGTTAATAATACTGACAAGGCCTGCTGTGAATGTTTTGTGGGAAACAAAAAGATAAAATGTGGATAAGATCAAGTTCATTTAACACTAAACTGAAGTGTCGCATGTTGTGACAATGTGAACCAGCTGATACTTTTTCGAGCAGAGTAACTCTTTCAAAATATGCAATGTTATATAAAATATGCAGTATTATAGTCAAATTAATATCCTTCATTCTACTCTTGAAAACAAATTTAAACCATTGGCATGGAAATCGCAATACATTTTTTTATACTAGGCTATATAACATTTTAATTGTGTTGTTGACAAGTGATTTTGTATTCTCTTGTTTACCCAAGAACAAATAATACAAAAATATAATGACTTATATGATACAAAAAACATTTCACTTTTTATAAAATCCTGTACACTTTCAGAAAAAAATGCAAATTATGTTATCAATGCCTCACCCTTCTTCTCTTCCGAACTTCTGTGACTGATTTTCTTCTTTGAAACTTGAGAGAAGATATTTTGAAGATTGTTGGTAACCAAAAGGTTTCTGTTCCCATTGACATCCATTACACTTTTTGATCATACTCTGGAAGTCAATGGGACCCAAAACTGTGTGGTTACCAACATTCTTCTAAGTATCCTCTTTTATTTACACAGAAGAAACCCTTGGGATACAGTATATATGCCCCAATCTCCCATCATAAATAAATAGTTGCTGGAATCCACTGAATGTTTGTTTGAATCTGGATCTTTTATATGAAGTACTTTCATATAATACGATTTTTCTGTTGATTGATCCACACTGAGACTTCTCTCAAGACTGTCTCTTAATTAAAAACTCTTCACTGTCACCAATCCAGCACTGTCAGTTCATTTTCATGTCAGTTTAAAGCATTCACACTTGAATGATCTAGATCTGAAAAAGAGAAACAAAACTTGAACGTCCTCATTCTGTAGTCAAATGCGTTGACATAATTACACCGCTCCCATCGTATTCAAGCAATCTGGATGTCTGTGAAACCAGCTAAATTAAGACTTAAGTCTAATTGAGTTGACAGGAGGCATGTCTTGTGGACTTCAAGGACATAATATGTAAACAAAAGAGTCCCTTCTCGTTCTCTCCGCTCTCTGTGGTTGAGTCAGACACTAATCAAGAGCTCATGATGCTCGTCTCACTCATTGTGACAGATTTCCGCCTGCAGCTGCCGTTTCAGCAGAGGATGCCACTGCTAGGACTGTTTGATAGACAGCTTACTTAAGTTCAGATATTTTAAGGCTATCTTAAATCTGTCGTTCTTGAAAAGTCACAGGCGCTGCCTTGCTTTTCACTCGGCCACATCTGCCTCATGACAGCTGATCAAACCCATCTGCAGAGAGATGTTGACGTCTGTCATTGAGCAGTATTACTAATATGGATTGAACTTTACTCGCCTTTTCCATAACAAATATTATTAAATAATACAATTAAATACGTTTGCAGTCTAAAATATACCTTCCTCCAAACCTGCTGCTGATGGACGAGAATTTACAGGCCTGAAAATGATCTCACCAGCAATTAAATATGTATCTCTTTGTTCATAAATAATTTTTTTAGACATTTATAGCACCTTTCCTGTGATTTTGCCAGGTGTCTCTGAGGGTGTGATCTGTCTCCACTGCTTTATATATGTTAATCCCCTGAATCTCATGTGGCTTTGCCGTTTCATTAGGTAGCTAATGGAGAGAGCCCTGCTTCTTAGGGGAGAGATGGTTTGTAGGGTGTTGAAACCTGCTGTAACAGTCTGTTGTGGCATCTGAAATATGCCGTTTCTTCTTTGTGTTTCTCTCTTTCTGTCCTGTCTCTCTAACCCAGGGTGAAGAAACAAGGAGCCTCAAAGTCACCCTCGACAGAACATCAGGGTCTCTTGGATTCAGTATCATTGGAGGAAGATTGTGTGGGGTATGTAAGCTTACTGTGCAAAGATGCCATGTAAGATGTATTTAGATCAAAAATTTACATTTTCTAATCATCATTCATGTCAAAAAGATAGAAAAGCACCTTAAATGTATCATAAAAGTAGTCCATATGACTTATGGGCCAGTTTTACTAAACAGCGCAAATTGGTGCGAGAGCACAATTCCAAAACAGCGCTGATGGGTGTGGAAATTTCTGCGGGTGATTTACTAACACAAAGCGCAAATTAAAGAACACAGGTCTATGCAACATCTCATTTATATATCAACCAACGCAATATACCAAGCGCAGCTCAAATTAGTGAAGTCGCAAATAATGAATAAAGAAATAAAAAGCCAGCACGTTGAAAGGAACCGGAGGCTAAAAAATTAAGGGTTGCAAGAAGTTTTGATAGACCTGGTATTGCATGACTCCTAGTTGCGTGTTAAATAAATTAATATGCTTGGAAAAAATCATCTTCCTTCTACGTGCGCTCGCTGTTCTATGCTACAATCATTGCAGCAATTTCAGGCGCAAAATAGTTTAAGACATGCTTTTTGGGGACTCTCCACACATAAATTTTGTGTCTGAAAAGGAAACTCGATGAAATGCATATTCAATAAGGTCAGGCTTAAAAATAACTGTATCCACACCTTTTCAGTGCTAATTCATTACTGCGCGTCTTTAGTAAAAACCTGACAGTACTATTTTAATGCCAAAAGATGGTTTGCACTGGCGCAAGCTGTTAGTAAAACTTGCCCTTTATTTCAAGTCTTTTAAAGCCATTTAATAGCTTTGTGAGAAAGCTTGAAATTTAGGTTGTTATTTACTGATAATCTTTGACAAACATGCTTTTGAGACATGTTTACCATACATGATATGAAATCCGCTTAGACACCATGTATTTACTGAAATGTTCTGTATTTGAATTCAAGTTGACTGGGACACTTTCTGCAGTTGAAATGACTGGGGAACAGTATTCCAATCAAACTGAATTCACCCTGTGTATATACTGTATTTAAATGACAGAAATAAAAACGTAACACTAACATATTTGTTGTAATAGTGGGTTAGTTCATCTTTTAGCCACAGAAAGCATTTGTGCAGTCTTTACTAACTCAACCAACCCCGCCATTGCAAGAAAGAAAATCAAAATCAACAACTGAGCCACATGTAAAAAGATAATTGCAGATTGCACAGTTTGAGCTCCACACATTTCTCTCGAGTACATTGTGTGAAATGCGAGCGTGGGAGCTATTAAATTCTCGCATAGATTGTGTCCAAGTGGAGAGAAGAGAGCAAGCTGTGGGTTTGGCTTTCACTCGCATCACATGCTCTTCTCTAATCTAGTGCAGAATCACCACAGGCTGTTTACCACCTGTTCAGTCTTAATGGACAGCCGTAGTTAACCTTTTTCAATGCAAGTTTATCTGTTATACATACAATTATGCATAGACAGCGTGTGAGGCTCATGCTCCATTCATAATTAAGTTGAGAGTGCGTTTTAAATTTCAATTGAATTCCCAGAATGCTCTAATTTGTAGCCTTCAAAATGGAGTCAAACAACATGAAGAGGCTTACAAGATAACAGAAAATATCTGTTTGTAATTTCATTGAAATTACAATTTATGATTTCATTATTTTTTTATTACAGTATAATATATATAATTAAGAGTTCTTCAATAAATAAAAAAGTGATGGATTTTTCTAATCAGTTATTTTGTTATTAGTTATTGATAGTTTGTTTTTAGCATTTTAATTTAGAAATGAGTTGAATTATTTTAATATATTAATACTATTTTGTATTAAACTTTACATACTTAAAAAAAAAAAATTGGGGAGGGGGTGTTTGAAATACTTTCAAGTCATTCTACAGCCACTTTTGCTGAGGCGCCCTGGTTGAGAAACACTGTCATAAATTGAAAGAATATCTAATAATTTATTGATTTCTTCATGCAAACTGAATTCCATCTAAACTTATTTTAATGACATTTTCAACATTTGCTTCTATGTAAGGAACCAGAGCAGCATGAGGATTTCTGTGACGGCATCTATGTATCCAAGATAGTGGGAAACGGAGCTGCTGACAAGGCCGGACTACATGTTCATGACAGGGTCATTGAGGTTTGTCAGTTGATTTTATGGACGCATTTGTTTTTAAATTGCAGGTAGTACACGTTTTTTTCTTAAACAGGATGAATACCAAAATTCTGGATGCAATCAAACTCCACACTGTAGAAGAAAAAGGTCACCAAGACAAACACTAGACAGATGAAAGCCAAAGGAGATAGACATCCTATCGCTAGCCTGAGCTGCTCAACTGGTGCCAATGTTTTCACAGTCTGTCTGTTTATTTGTCGGATCTAGTCAGACTAACAATGTTGGCACCATTGTAGGTTGATTTCACACTGGGCAGATTTCTTTAAAAATGGTGTTAGTCTGTTCATCCAGCAGTACTGTTTCAGATATCTAACAGGAACAAAGTGTTTCATATATAAAGGAGAATGCTTTCTACGAGGGCACATAATAATGACAACACAACATCAAGATATAGTAGCTTGTAAATATCTACAAAATGTGACATCTGTGCCCATCCAGAATGCTGTTAAAACATCGGCTTGTCGTTGAGTGTTTAAGAGAAAACCCATGTTTCATTGAGTGGCCTCTTATATGAGCACATCAGCGCATGATGATTTCTTTCTCGACTCACAATGTCTCATGTGGGCTCTTTGCTGTCTGTCTGACGTGATCAACATAACAATGGCGGCAGTGCCTTTTGAAATCTGTGCATCACACTCGATTTGTTCCCCAAAGAATGCATGATACAACTGCTGGTTTCAAAGAGGAAGTCAGCCATGTAGCTTTTGTGGTGGTCTCAGGGCTCGCTTTTATAAACAGAAGGTACAATTGGTTCAGAGATGACATTTTAAAATTGTATGCTGTCATTTTTTTGTGAAGCACAAAAGAGAAATTATAAATTAGAAGTAATTAATATGACTTCTATGGTGTATCATAGGTTTTTTGATGTCTTGAGTTTGGATTTTTAGTTCTAATTTAGTTCTTTAGTTTAGAATTTTGTTCTACTCATACAAAGTTGTTGTGGTACATACTTGGAATATTGCTCACAAAGTCAAATACTACCTTCTTCTTTATAGTATTTTGTTTGTTTGTTTTTGGGTATTGATAGTCATGATCATTAATGATATTAGACCTCATTCTGTACCATTTATGCGTGACTATATTAGCTATTTCCATGGGCCCTAATGCTGGGTACACACTAAAAAAAATTTTTTTTTTATCTTATAAGATCTTCAAAATGTGAGAGACCACAAACATGAGGACAAAAAATCCTAGATTTAACTGTTTTGCTCCTATAGTGTGCGGTGTGCCTCGATGTGACAAAGACAGCTCACCACACACCAACAGATTTTCAATAAGAGTCCCGACTGTGAACACGGGAAACCTCGCAAAATCTCTCGAGACTTGAGGATAAATATGTTTTACAGGACACGCATAAACACTCCTGCTGTTGCCACAAATGAACAAGCAGATCCTCCATCTCTGCGGTCCAAATGCTTTTGTGCTGCTCCATGACTGTGTTTGTAATGCTTCTGTCTTCTGTCAGCTCGCTTTCTGATTGGATATTGTTTCGTTTCACGTGATAGTCTGCAGATCGAATGCGCGTTCGTCCTCGGGGTTCCCCCCCGAGCGGATTCAGTCACTCTTAACACACCTTACACCACAGGATAATCTGATAAGATAATCTTTAGAACCACCAAGATAATCGGGACATTACCTAAGATTGTCGGAAGGGGAAAATTTGGCCTAAAATCAGCCCGATTATCTTGTGGTGTGTACCCAGCACACACACACACACACACACACACACACAAATCAAGACAGGTGGAGCAGGGGAAGGTGGAAGGTTTCAGAGGAATTCACAGCAGGACTAGCTTACACTGAACAATCAGCCAGTCTATTTAAGTGTTGAAAAAGCAATCTCATTGGCTGAAGAAAATGAGCCCAACTCCAATCAGCTATTGCCATGTAGTAAACGATGCGATTGCTAGCAGATTGCATGTTAAGCATCTATCAGCCTGACCAGCTAGAGTTGTAAAGCTGAACTAGATAGATATATATTTAATATTACATTTTATATTTTATAAATATTTCTAACATTTTATATACTCATATTTGATTAAATATTCATATTATTATTATTATTATACTTTTTTCATAAATGTAATAATATCAACTAATTTTAAACAGTTTAATTCATAAACACTTGTGATTGAAAATTATGGCTTACATTTGTTAAACTAGCTAATTTGTCTGGACAAAACATCATCGATGCTCAGATCATTTTACCTAGACAACAAGTGTAAAGTGTTGACAGCTGAATTTCTGACCAAATTTCACATAAGGCCAAAATATTTAAGTTATGCAAGCTATAAAAAGGCATGTACATAATCTAAAAATGTGAGCTTTTGTTTGTTCACCTGTTTGTTAATTTCTTTGTTTTATGTTTGTTAATTTATTAGCTATGTGGTATAGCAGTAAAATCTGCTTGCCCTGTCATGTTGCACTGACATTTCGATGTGTTTGTGGATGGATTACCTAAAGGCTTTCCTTCATATGCTAAAAGACAGTAAGCATGTTTGTGACATCCAGTAAACCTGGAAAAACAAACTATTGGAATGTTTTTCTCCTGAGTTATTATGCACAGGCAGGACAGCTACAAGAACATTATTTTCCTCCTTCAGGTTGTGAGGTTAAGAAAGCATTCCTCCGCTGATACTTTCATTAAGCGCACCGGTGTGTGGTGAAAACAATTGCTGTGAGCCAATTCAGAGGTTAAGACCCCCAGCATGGGAGGTCAGTGTCAGCAGGACAGCAATGATATTTTAGCCTGCAAAGTTTATAAAACGTGCTTTGAACTCACATCTCGCACTAGGGGGCCTATTGCATCCTACAGGAAAACAAGGGTAGAAGGCAGCGATCCGGGTCGGAGTGGTTTTGGAAGAAATAGGAAATATGTTTGAAGGGAAAATCTTTCTATATCTTGGTTTTGTTTTGTTTTTTCAGAAAAAAGCAGCCATTCTCAGGCTCTCTGTAACTCAGGCCTTGTCTTTGAACCCGACAGACCACAAAATTACTCCCCTCTAGAAAAATAATTCAGAAGAAAATCCCTCCTGTGGATGTATGTTCTCAGATTGTGATCCATCAGCAAAAGCCTGTGGGACCAAATGGACTCTGTCCTCATTACAGAGACAAGGATGTGTCCTTGTTAAGCGATTGTCTAATGCTCGTTTATGACCTGGGCACTTTTTGCAGAGGTTCTACATCCGTTTTGCTCTATTCTTTTGAGAAACAGTGTTGAGAGAGACTCCTTTGATCTCGGTGTGCTGTTTATGCGAGTTAAACCCTGACACCGCCTTTCTCGACTTCAAATCTCTAACTGCTGCTTAGAATAATCACAACACGTGGTGAATTAGATTAAAGATACAGAGAAAAACATCAGAAAGGATCATGGAAAGATTAGAGGAATGAGGAAACAGGGCTCTGACAATGGTCACTGAGCCGAAAGCAAGCTCATTAAATGAAGATAATGCAAACTCTGTTGGGCCTTAAAAAAACTGTGGTGTTGTAATTGTAATTTTATGTCATGTACATAATGCAGTTGCTGCTGTTATTTCAGGAGTGGTCTTGCCACATTGTTAATTTTTATTTTTACACTGTTCTTTTTGTTCTTTTTTGTTTTTGTTCAGACGTTTGGGGTTGGTAAGATCCTTAAAGTTGCAAAGACTAAAGTTTCAAACCCAAAAATATATTCTTCAAAAAAGTTAAGACTTGTCTACGCCCTCTTAAAAACGGCTCATTCAAACACGCCCCCACATGTCTATGTCACTGTGTGGGAAGATTTGTATAACACCGCCCAAATGTTTACGTAAAGAAAGAAGTCGTAACTTTTATTCTTGCTGTAGGACTGCTGGGTCCCCTCATGTCCATGTCCTAGACGCTGTTTCGCTTGAGATATTCGCTTCCAAAAGAGGACACAACTGGAAATCAGTGGTTACAGTTGTATTTACAACACTGTCCCAGAACGATGAGCTTTTTAAATATTGATGTGTTTCAGAAGGAGGACTGCTGAACATGAGAGTAGCCTCTATATGCACAAATGTTGAAATAAAATATTTTTTGAACCTTAACTTTGTAATACACAAAATAATGGTTCTTTTAGCAACACATATGAGTATGTTTTAACATATTTGAAATTTGCTCATGATATTAAATATCATGTTTTTTTTATCTGATTGTTATGATCTTAGGTTGTATTTAAAGATTGCATCTGATGCTTTATTGCAGAAAAAATCAAAGTATAAAGTATATTATTCAAAGTATATGGTCCATACTTTAAAGCCATTTCTAATCTAGTCATGATGACTGTGAAATGTTCTTATCATATTCACATGCAATACATTTACAGTAATTGTAGTTAAGTGTGTGTGAAACTAATGAGATTAATTTGATGAATGTGTTTCAGCAAAGGCACATTACATGACAGTGTTTTGAGAGCTGATGTACAACCTCACTCAGCTGCAGCAAAAGATTCATTAGACCCTGAGAAAGGAACAAACAGCTATTCATTGGTTCAGTTCAAACGCATGCTTTTGAGTTATATCATTAGATACATCACAAGGATTTTAAATGTGGATGCTCTAATGGGTCCGTATGACATATTTCACACTCTAATGTTGACAGCGGCACATTTAACACCTGCATTTACACTGGAATCAACCTCAAGAAGTCTGAGACTTTGGAGTCTGAACACCATATGACTTCTATCATTTTGATCAGTGTGTTTGCTCATGATATTAAATATCATGTTGAGTATTTTTGAGCTGTGAAGTAATGGCAGCAGGTTGTATTTAAAGATTGCATCTGATGCTTTATTGCAGAAAAATTCAAAGTATGTATATTGTTGTTCATAAATGCATAAGACCAGATATGTATTGGCTATTTAACTACGTCATAAAACAGAAAAATGGAATGATGATCCGAAATTGACATTAGATGATTCATTTGATATGGTAATCTCAAAACAACCATAAACAACCAGGGAGATGAGTTTCCCATCAGTCAGCATTCATCAATCTTTCAAGCAGATCTATAAACAGTCCTCTGGTAATTTATTAGCAAATTATGCATGTGTTGAGTATATGCTGTCTTGTGCAAGAGATTATCTGATGTAAATATTATGTGTCATTGACCACGTGAACACACAAGTTTTAGGAGTGGCGTCACGTTTAATGCCAGAGTGAATCCTGTAAATCATTTTAAGTCTTCCTTGGCCATTTTGTGTTCATCTGAGAGCCACTATTACAAAATCATGGAATATGACATAATTACTATGTAAGTTAATTTCTTTGCTATGTATTTCTAAAGCAATTACAATTGCTTCCTTCTTTCACAGAGTCAACAAAACGACTTTTGAACTCAAATTAAACATTTGCACATGAACAAAGATGCTGGATATGAAGATAAAAGTCTATGTTGGAACTGATTAAACACAATCATTAATAACAAGATTGAACTTAAAATAGCTTTTTGCTTTCAGACATTTACCATGGTAACCATTATTTCTGCCCAAAATACAATAATTTCTAGTTATTATTGCAATAAAACTCTTAAACTGAAACTCAACAGTCACAAAAAAAATGAAATGCTGATTATTAAACATGGAAATAACTTTGTATATTATTAGCAATCATTTCAGTAACTATGGTAGCTGGCAGAAACTATGGTAGATATTTATAATGAATCACACAAAAACATACAAAATTCACAGTACATTTTGTGAAGCCTGATTTATACTGTAACAAAGATTGAATTCCAGTATTTTTGTGTTTTCGAAGAGCACTGTGAAAAGGGGCTGTATTCAAAGGATTGTTTCAAACAAAAGTGCGCAACTAAGGAAATGATTGCATAACGTATCACCCCAACATTCACGGGTTTGTCTCCTATACTTACAGAAACGTCACCCTAAATTATTGTTCTGTATGTGTACAATATACAGAAGTGAAATTGGGATGATTCGCACAGCTTTAACCATATAACCAAACAACGGTATACCTACTAAAAACTTGGTGGTATGATGGTAATTTTAGAAAAGCATTTATAGCGCCAGAACTGTAGACTTGGTAAGCTCACTTTGAAAAATCTGGAACAGAGAAGCTCTTGTGCTCCACAGATTTGACTGCTTGTGCCTCTCAGGGAAGGAAACATGTGAGAAATCCCCTCAGTGGCCTGCAGAGTAAAGTATTACACTTAAAATTCAGTTAGAAACCTAAAAGGAGACTCAGAATACAGGATGTGTCATGTAGAATGTAAGTCTTTGCTTTTATTAAATATAGATTATGACAGAGTAAGACATGTTTGAAAGATTGGTCGACTGATATGGATTTGTGTCTAGACAAAATATACCAAAAAATTAAGAAGTGACATATATTTGATTAAGGCTAATTAAATAGTCCCAAATCAGCAAATATTGTCTAAATATCAGCGGGTTGTTTATTCATTAATTTATGGTTTGTATATAATACAGACTTATAGACATTTATCTCTATTATGCCTGATAATTTCAAAGAGAGTTTGAATAAAAAGCATCATATATTGGGTAGGCAGTTATTAATTTGCATTAATATGTGTGCGTGAGTTCAAATGCCACATGCCTTTATTACTTCTGAATTATAAACAATGTTTGCCAACCATGCAACAATCCAGATGTTACTGATTACACAAACAATGTGGAACTCTGAATGTATTAATTCATTCTGAAATTCATTTTAGAAATTCCATTTGATGAATCTGGACTGAGCTGGCAAACACAATACAGATTTGCGTGTTGAATATGTATTCAAGGAAGTAGAATGGAATGGAACTCTAAAGTTTAGTTTTAGTTGTACCTGTAATTTTATTTCCAGGCGTTCCTGTTCTAAAAAAACATGAATCACTGTTTTTTGCAACTCTCCTGATATGCATCCATTCCCAACTCTAATGAGTCTGTTTTCTCTCACAGAAATGAATAGAGGTATGAAGAGTTGTGAATGCAGTCGCCTGTAGATTTATCCATTTACTGCAGGTTAAAGTGCCCAGAATATCCTCTGCATTCACCTCCAGTGAAATGGGACTCTGGTCTTAAGTTCAGCCTTGCTTTTCTTGGCATCCTCCGTTCTCTTGTGGAAAGAAGGCTGAGCGGCTCTTTTGTACAATTGTTTATTCCCATTGTTCCTTTCAGGCCTTTTTAAAACTTGAAAGTGTGATTAGTCTCAGAGGAAGTACCTTCTCTTGAATTCTGCGAATGTGTGTTATTTAAGGAGCACTGAACTGAAAGGCTATAGTCTTTGCAAAGAAAACCGCTACAGCAGACAGAACAGAGCAGACCTGTTTAACTACAACATTATGTGAATTCTCCTGGTGTTAACAAATGATGACTGGCGCATAAAGCACACTGTGTACAGTACCTGTTATGTGTAGTAGTACATTAAAGTAATGAAAATGCATTATTTACTCTCCATCTTGTTGTTCTGAACCTTTATGACTTTTTGTTTGTCATCAATAGTGAAGAGGGACAAACAAAAAAGTGATACACGGCTTCTGAGCTGCAAATCTGACTATTTTTATTGTGTAAATATTAAATCAGTTTTGAAATTAAATGTTCAGTGATTGGCGCTAAAAGGTACATGCTTTACCACGGTGAAAATAATTGTACCACCTACACTATACCCTACCCTACCCTAACCAACAATGTTAACAAAAGCAACATGAGATAGAAATGCATTTGCTGAAGCAACCATGTCCATTTAGATTGTCTACAAGTCTTAGAGCTTTTTTTGGTGACTTATGTTTCACAGGATCACTCATATCTGAGTGCTCTACATCTCAAATGCAATACTGTACCAGGTGAGCAACTTTACTGCATTAGAAAAGTCATACATATGCAGCTGCAATGTGATGTAAACGTAAAAATATATTAGTTTACAAATCGTGCACTATGGCAAATGTGTTTTGAGGTCGTATTTTGCAAAGAACCAAGACTTTAATAATCAGTAATCTGCACCTGCAATAAAAGTTGTTAGTGTTTTACAACCACTTCATAGTGAATTTTGGTATGTTTTGTATTTCATAGGTATGTTTTGGAGTTTTGCACAAATGTAGGTATGGTACTGTATTTCCAATGAACTTGGGTTGAGTTAAAATGTCCGATTGCACTCAATAAACTCAGGTAAACTTCCCTAATTATTCAAAACTTTCTTATGAGATAGAAAATAAGATATTTTGAAGAATGTTGGTAACCAAACAGATGCTAGTAGCCATTGACTTCCATTTAAAAAGATATTATAATTATGGAAGTCAATTGTTACCAACTAGTCAATTTTGAAAATATTTTGATAATTTTGAATATATAATCAAAAATTTTAATATTGTTATTCTGACCAAATCTTAAATGGACAGTTCACCCCCAAAAAAAAAAAAACTGTGAGTTTGTAATGAAGGGTCAGTGACGTTGGGATCCATGTGCAGCTTTATTAATACAAAGCAGAAGTCAGACAGGCAAAGCTCAATCAACAGTATCAAGAGCAACGTCGGCAAGGCAGATTCATAAACAGAGTCAAAGCAAAAGGTCGGCCAGGCGGCAGACAGAGAATAGAGTAAATCCACAAGGCAGGCAGGGTCAATAAGACAGGCAGCAAACGTTCAGATGAGAATCCATGTTGTCAACAGGCAAACACATAGGGGCAACCGCTCAGCAATGTCAGCAGTAGCAAAGCAAGACTTCGGAAAGAGGGTATGGAAGGCACTGCTTAAATAGTTTAGGTGATGACTGACACCTGTGTAAGTGATCAGTCTCAGGCACGGGTCATGGGGAATGAAGTCCGAAAGAAACGGTTAGTACTCTGGTGATGGTTCCCTCTGGTGGTGATTGGAGGAAGCCACAGAGACTAGATTTGTGACAGAGGTAATAAGTCATTTCTTTCTTTCTTTCTTTCTTTCTTTCTTTCTTTCTTTCTTTCTTTCTTTCTTTCTTTCTTTCTTTCTTTCTTTCTTTCTTTCTTTCTTTCTTTCTCTTTCATTCTCAACTGCTTCCTCAACTGCTGCAAAATAATTTTCCCTTTAGCAGAAGTAGAATTAGCTTTTGAAATGTTGCCATGGTAAACCAGACACATTGTTTGTGTATCTGTGGGGTTTATATTAAAAGCAAGGGTTCAGCTGTCAGTGTTTGAACAGGTGTTTTTATTTACAGTACATTTCAATAAAACAGTACAAGAAACAGTTTCAGTACAACTCCAGGATTTATTTAAAGAAATGCTTAGTTCTGCAAGGTAGCTATGTAGCGTACTGTGTTTAAAAGCAGCTGAAGCCCTGGTCCTGGAAGCTAAATGGGATTATTTGTGGTTGTTTTTATACAAGTTGTCCTAGAAAACGTCAGTGTAGCAAGTGCTCTCATGTCAGGATGTTGAAAACAGGTTTACAGGTTTGTCTTCTGTGGAAATCATGAGTGAGTGCACTGCGACTGTGTTATTATGATAATTGTGTTGATGTGTCGAAAGAATATCTCATGATGAGGTAGAAAGTGATTGTGGAGAGTACAGCTCCTTTGCAAGCAAGAATCATGATTCACTGAATCATGATTCATAAGAACAAATGCAAACCATGAAAGCATTAGAGTTTCAATGATTTTACCATAGTAAAAGTGCCCCAATTATGGGTAGTGAAAGGTTCATATTTTTGTTTTGGTCCCCAACAACAGGTTGACATGCATGCAAGATCAAAAAACACTTTCATTTTCTTATAATATGCATTTATTCGCTCAACAATTAATTTTTCCTAATACGCTAATCTGCGGTGATTGGTCTCATTTTAATTTCACCATGCCTTTAATGCCTGATAAAGACCTCCGTGAAGTTGGCCCCCCACCCAACGCAAAACGTCGCCAAAATAGTCTCAATCGTTTGTGCTGCATTTGTGCTGTAAAAATTTTAGTTTGTGCTGCTTTGGTTTTTTATATATTAAAATAATATTTATGGGTAATTCTGAGGTCACTCAGCCCCCCACATACTCCAAAATCACCCCGAATAGTCTCGTTTGTTTGTGCTTCGACTGTACTGGTTTGTGCCGATAAAAGTTTCATTTGTGTTGCTACGGTTTTTAAAATATTAGACATTAAAATATAGGTGATGACGTCACTCAGCCCCCTACATGCTCCAAATAAAAAATAATGGTTTTGTTTGTTTATGCTCCGTTTGTGCTGGTTTGTGCTGTAAAAAGTTTTTTAGATATGCTTTTAAAATATTATTTAATGATTATTCTGAGGTCACCCCAATTAGTCTTCTTTGTTTGTGCTGCTTCAGTTTTTTTTTAGAAAATAAATGGTGATCATTCTGAGGTCACTCAGCCCCCTACATAGCCTACTCCAAATTTACCCCAAATAGTCTCATTTTTTTGTGCTGGTAACATTTTCGTTTTTGCTACTGACTTTTTAAAAGATTTTTGTTCTATTTGCATGTTTATATTTAAATGATTAATATAATAAACCATCCTTTAATATATGGGAATCTAGGCGTAGCCTATTCCACGCTCAAACGAGCGCATAAAGCTTGCTGCAAAGCACTATGGCAAAAGTATTGATTATGAATGCGTCGGGGGAAAAAAAGTCATTGTAATTATGTATTACTAAACTAGTGCTTTCTCAGTCAGTGTCGGCTGCAAAGATGAAGTTGCCAAAGTTAGCCATCTCCACAGTATAGGCTAATGAATGTGCCTTTAATAGAGAAATGCACCTTTCATATGGATCACTTAATTAGAGTTTTTTTTTTTTTATTGGTTTGTTTAATAGTAGACATTTCAAGACCCCGATTCCAAAAAAGTTGGGACACTGTACAAATTGTGAATAAAAAAGGAATGCAATAATTTACAAATCTCATAAACTTATATTTTATTCACAATAGAATATAGATAACATATCAAATGTTGAAAGTGAGACATTTTGAAATGTCATGCCAAATATTGGCTCATTTTGGATTTCATGAGAGCTACACATTCCAAAAAAGTTGGGACAGGTAGCAATAAGAGGCCGGAAAAGTTAAATGTACATATAAGGAACAGCTGGAGGACCAATTTGCAACTTATTAGGTCAATTGGCAACATGATTGGGTATAAAAAGAGCCTCTCAGAGTGGCAGTGTCTCTCAGAAGTCAAGATGGGAAGAGGATCACCAATTCCCCCAATGCTGCGGCGAAAAATAGTGGAGCAATATCAGAAAGGAGTTTCTCAGAGAAAAATTGCAAAGAGTTTGAAGTTATCATCATCTACAGTGCATAATATCATCCAAAGATTCAGAGAATCTGGAACAATCTCTGTGCGTAAGGGTCAAGGCCAGAAAACCATACTGGATGCCCGTGATCTTCGGGCCCTTAGACGGCACTGCATCACATACAGGAATGCTGCTGTAATGGAAATCACAACATGGGCTCAGGAATACTTCCAGAAAACATTGTCGGTGAACACAATCCATCGTGCCATTCGCCGTTGCCGGCTAAAACTCTATAGGTCAAAAAAGAAGCCATATCTAAACATGATCCAGAAGCGCAAGTGTTTTCTCTGGGCCAAGGCTCATTTAAAATGGACTGTAGCAAAGTGGAAAACTGTTCTGTGGTCAGACGAATCAAAATTTGAAGTTCTTTTTGGAAAACTGGGACGCCATGTCATCCGGACTAAAAAGGACAAGGACAACCCAAGTTGTTATCAGCGCTCAGTTCAGAAGCCTGCATCTCTGATGGTATGGGGTTGCATGAGTGCGTGTGGCATGGGCAGCTTACACATCTGGAAAGGCACCATCAATGCTGAAAGGTATATCCAAGTTCTAGAACAACATATGCTCTCATCCAGACGTCGTCTCTTTCAGGGAAGACCTTGCATTTTCCAACATGACAATGCCAGACCACATACTGCATCAATTACAACATCATGGCTGCGTGAAGAAGGATCCGGTACTGAAATGGCCAGCCTGCAGTCCAGATATTTCACCCATAGAAAACATTTGGCACATCATAAAGAGGAAGATGCGACAAAGAAGACCTAAGACAGTTGAGCAACTAGAAGCCTGTATTAGACAAGAATGGGACAACATTCCTATTCCTAAACTTGAGCAACTTGTCTCCTCAGTCCCCAGACGTTTGCAGACTGTTATAAAAGAAGAGGGATGCCACATAGTGGTAAACATGGCCTTGTCCCAACTTTTTTGAGATGTGTTGATGCCATGAAATTTAAAATCAACTTATTTTTCCCTTAAAATGATACATTTTCTCAGTTTAAACATTTGATATGTCATCTATGTTGTATTCTGAATAAAATATTGAAATTTGAAACTTCCACATCATTGCATTCTGTTTTTATTCACAATTTGTACAGTGTCCCAACATTTTTGGAATCGGGTTTGTATAAAGATTTATTTATTGTGTCTGTGAGCTGGGTAATGACAGAGTAGGCCTATTTTAAGTTCTTTCCGCAGGGGAAAAATGTGATAGATTGCATGGGCGCCTCCATATCATACAGTAAAAAATGTGATTATACTCCCACACTCCTCATGAACACGTGAAATGCGCCTATATTGCGATTTTATTTTTCATATTAAAAAAATAATACATTGTTTTGGTCATATTTACTATGAATACTATGAATTTGGTCATATTTACTATGCCCAGCTCCCCATCAATGATCTAGCACAGAGATATAGTTCTAAACTGAACGTGCGGGAGAAGCATTAGCCTACTTCTAATTTGGCCAAAGACAACTTGTTAAAATAAGAAAATACAACATTAGATTAATTTGTGAATTTTAAATGTTTACTAAAAGGTGCAAAAATCTAAAAATAAATAAATAAATGTTTCATCATGGTTAAAAAAGGAAAACAGAATGAACGCAAAAGTATAGGACAGTAGGCTATTGCATGTTTTATTTGTGCGCAGAAACGAAAATAGGCCTATGTATATCAATTCTTTATTTTTATTTATTTTTGTTATTTTTAGTTTTGGTTTTGGTTTTGTAAAGACATAATGAAATAGGCATAAGTCGATTTATTCCCCCTGTTTAATTAGTTTAATTTGGGGTGAATTTGGAGTATGTGGGGGGCTGAGTGGGGGGGCTCAGAATGACTTAGAAATACTATTTTAATATCTAAAAAACCAAAGCAGCACAAATAGATTTTTTACGACACAAACCAGCAAAGATTATTTTGGGTGAATTAGGAGCATGTGGGGGTTAAGTGACGTTGTCGCCTATAGTTCAATGTCCAATACTTTAAAAACCGAAGCAGTACAAACTAAACTTTCAACTGCACAAAGCAGCACAAACGGTTACGCCTGTTTTGGTTGAATTTGGAGCATATGGGGGGATGAGTAACGCCATAGCCTATATTTCAATCTCTAATATTTTAAAAACCAGCAAAAAACAAAGCACAAACAAACGAGACTATTCGGGTGAATTTGGGCTGTGTGTGAATGACCTATATATATTTTTTATAGCAAAAACAAAACAAAATAGCACAAAAATGCATAAACCAGCACAAACACAAAACAGATTGAGACTATTTTGGCAACGTTTTGCGTTGGGTGGGCAGCCAACTTCACGAAGGTCTGATAAAGAGATTAAGTTTGTGAGCGCAGAGCTGATTTGTTACCGGGGAAACCACTATTTTACACTCCAAAAGTGGCACCTAGTGGCAAAAAAGGCATTTGCATTTTCTTTCAGACCAATGAAAAGACCAACAAGTGAGCGGGCAATATGCTAATGTTTCATGTTGACGTCAACATGAAACCGCTCAGGAACGTACGAAACGACTCGTTTCAATTATTCAGTCGACTCTTTTTTTTGAGAGACAATCACTTTATACACGTCGCACTTTCAGATATAAAACTTTACGGGATGTTTTCATTCACTTTGAGCTGTGTTACACACTGCATGAAAGATACTTTTCAAAAATCCATAATAGGGGCACTTTAAGAGTGAAAAGACATGGTAAAATGACAAAGCATGCGTTCTCTAGGAATCAAACCCATGGCCTTATATAATAATGAGCCTTGAGTTATTAATTATTGTTTGCATAAAATGCCCAATAGCAGGTGTGTTTAATAAAGTCAATAATAACCAAAATAAGCTATTATTTTGAAAATACTAATATAAAGTTGTACAGTTCAAACGTTTGGAGTCAGTAAGATTAAACCAAAATGTATTGCTGTTTCCACAAAAATATAAAACAGAAATTGGTTGAGCACCAAATTAGCATATTAGAATGATTTCTGAAGGATCATGTGATGCTGAAGTCAGCTTTACCGTCATAATAATATTAGGTTATTTTAAATTGTATTTAAATTTTAAAGTTGTAATAATCTTTCACACTAGTACAATTTTGAATGGTAGTGGATGATTTTCTGGAGCCTGATATAATAGAGTATGGTTTGTTTCACTTTCATATAACTGTCCAGATGGTTTAGAACAAGAGAATAGAACAGAAGAGTGAGTCATGGTTTTCCTGAGATGTTCAAAAGAGACTGAGCTTCTCTCCGTACAGTCACAAAAGGTGACTCAGTCCTGACACTGTGTTCTTCCACAAACTGAATCATCTCTGCTCAGTTTACAGGCAGAAATAGAAGATATGACCACAATGAACTACAGCACAGCTGTCCAATGACGTTAAGAATCTCTATAAAGCTCAGAACTGATAAAGCTCTCGGTTTCTGTAATGAAATGGTTCAATTATGCACTAGTGCTGCAAATTTCATGACAAATGTATAATATCGATTCCACACTGGAGGTTCCAGTGGAGTGTTTAATTTCTGCACCACTTTGCGAATGTAATTACAAAAATAATGACTAACGCCATTGGTTGAGAAAGTGAAAACCCACACTTCACCTTTAAGTTGGCTGCATGCACTGCGGCAGACTCTGCAGCTCAGTGATACACAACCTCAAGCAGAGATTTTCATTAGCCTGATGGAGCACTGAGCCATATGAGAGGATTATATAGACTCTGAGGAACAGCTTAATGATATCTTGGTATCAGTACACAAGAAGTGTAAAGGGACTTTCAACCCTTTACCACTGCTTTTACCATGTGCATCCTCACTGTTTGCATACATATTATGTATGTGCCCAATTCATACTGCATGCAGTTACTGATCTGGAAGGACTGAATGTTGGGTTTTCTTGCCCCAGAGAACACCATGTGTCTGGTTGTCATGTGTGTTTGCATGGCTGACAGCCACCAAGATTACACAGTATCTGCCATACTATTAGTTTTCTTCCCTTTCACCAAGCTTAACTTGGTATTTTCATATGTAAATGTATATTTGCACTCTTTTATTTTTTGTAGCTTAATGGAGATAGGACAGGAAATGATGAGGAGGGTTACAGAATCTGTAAACATCACATGTTAGATTCAAACTCACATCACCCACGAGCACCAGAGCTCAATGTGTCACAGCTTGTGGGCTAAGAACCCAGCCACAGCTCTAACTAGTGGTTAAATCACTGAATCTTCAATAATTCACAACACACATCTTTATGTTGATTTGTTCTTGCAGGCTGCACTCAAAAACAAACATACAGAGCCACCAGTGAAGTCTAATGCAAATGTCTCTTATGAGCTGGATATTCTAATTAATCATTAAGAAGACGGGTTAAAGTGTAAATAGTCAGATGAAGCCTTCACTAACGTTTACATGACACCAGTTTGAACTAAAAGTGGAGAACGTCTGCATTGTGGCCATTCATTGAAAGAGATACTGTTATCGTCGCCTTGTAAACTATGAAAATGTGAATTTGTGAAAACAGTGAGATCATGCACATGCGTAATACGTGTTCACTTTATAAGTACGTGTGTAGATGTATAGTGTTATATCGCCACAAAGTAATATCGCCAACTACTGGCCTGACATGCATAATACAGCATTTTTAGTCGTTTTTCTGTGTTTATGGAAATAGTTTTGACAACATAGCTGTCTGTGCGCAAAACTTAAAAAAACACAAATGTAAATGTCCCCTAAATGAACTCACTGAATCAGTCAGAGCGGCTACTGAATCAATCTGACAATTTTGTGAATTTAAAAAGAAAATACTTAATATTTGATGAGAAATTTACATTTGTATATTAAAATATAATTATTTTACAATAAACCGTTCAACAGTTTGAAATCAATGTGATTTTTAATGTTTTTGAAAGCCATGCTGACTATATTTCAGCAATACTACAGCAATGGTGTGGCATATTATAATCATTTAAAAAATGCTTTCTATTTGAATATATTTTTAATATGTAATTTATACATGTGATGCAAAGCTGAATTTTCAGCATCATTACTCCAGTCTTCAGTGTCACAAGACCCTTCAGAAATCATTCGAATATACTGATTTGCTGCTCAAGAAACATTTCTTATTATTATCAATGTTGAAAACTGTTTTTTTTTAAACGGTGATCTTTTTTTTCTCGATGTTTTTGATGAATAGCAAATTCAAAAGAACAACACTAATTATAGTTATGCATTTCTGTCTCTCTTGGTCAGTTTAATGCCTCCTTGCTGTATAGAAGTAATAATATCTATTTAAAAAAAATCTTACTCACTTGATGTAATTTCATCAGTCTGTTCTTGTAGGGTTCTGAAACTTACAATTATGGTTGTTGTCATACTACAGTAACTCTGATATATGAAAAGGAAATTGCGATTTCTCATTCCATGAACCGTTCAAGTCCTGCTCATGTCTGCAGTATTGCTGCAATATGCTCCTCAGTAACCTTTACCCTGTTTGTGACATGCCACATTACATCACAGCCTGGAGCCCACAGGCTGAGCATTCGTGTACTTTCGGAGGAATATCAAACAACAACACCCTCCAGTTGCGTTCGTACCGCTGCTGAGTGCTCTGACAAAACAAAACCTCATTTTACTGCAATCATTTTCCTATCGACGTGCTCGTGCCAGTAATTGGAGAAGGGAGCTTTTTAATTGGCCCCCAACAAAACATTTTCACGACTTGTTTGTGCACATTACGAAAACAGCCTCTTTTGCGCCACACCTGAGGAACGTGGTTATTATAATCTTCGGTAATGTGATGGATTGTTGATTATGGGTTTGAATTGTTTTTATGATCATAAAAACAACATAGTTGAGGATATAGACAACACTTTCCTTTAATGATGGGGAAATGGCTGCAGTGAATGGGAGGAGGGAACAAGCTCTCACATGTGTGGTTTATAGACACAAACACAGGCTCACGCTGGAGTTGTTGTGTCTGTAAACTTCACTCTCTTTTATGATCATGTTTTGGATCCGGTGTACTGTTTGCTGATGTGTTTCCACCATGGGCTGCAGTCTCTGTACTATACAGCGGTCAGATGAGCACTACAAACAACTACAAAGCACATGTCAGGTAAAAGAAATCCATAGTTGTGAAGTTATGTTGTGTTTTTGTTGACTTGTCAGAGTCGTTTTGGTTTGTTTATTCCTCATTAACATTCGCTGGGATTAACAGCTTTACAGTCTGATTAAATTCAAATTGATTAAGAAATGCCATTCATTTTTTATTGAATTAATCATAATTTGATTAAGAAGACCATTGAATGAACACATTTCGAATTCCTTGTTCCGCGGTTTGTCTCCGGTGGTTGTTTTGCATGCTAAAAAGGTTGCGAAAGGTTATTTTGCCGAAGGAAAGAATGTGTTTTGGAGACTGTGTACATTTGACAGGGTCATGAGAGGGTCACACTCTACTGAAGAGAAATGCTTGGCGTCTCATTAAATTATTTAATGAATGTGTGTGTGTGTGTGTGTGTGTGTGTGTGTGTGTGTGTGTGTGTGTGTGTGTGTGTGTGTGTGTGTGTGTGTGTGTGTGTGTGTGTGTGTTTGGTTTATTATAGATCAGTGACGTTCCCACAATCCTCGAGTAATTAGCTCCCACTGTAATTTAACCTCCAGATGACCTCCTGTATGGCTGAAAGTGTGAAGTGAACTCTTTAAAAGAGGCTAAAAAAGAAAATTGAGGCTAAATGCAAATATTACAATGAAACAAGCCATATTTTTGTGCATAGTTAGAACTGTGAAGTAAATAGGCTTATTAAATTCAATCCAATAAAACTATATTTTATATTTTAGTGCATCACTTTGCAGAAACTAGCATTACACTACATTCACTTTTTTTGTAAGGTTAGCAATTTTGGTGTGTAGTCCTGAGTAAAAAAAAGGCTTTCTACTTTAAAATGTGATGTTTTATTCAATGTGTTACTTGCTGTTTCTGTGTAATTATTTCTGCAATTTGCTGGCAATTTCTAAGTAAAATATTATCCATTGTATGAAAGAGAGAAGTAGGCAAAAAACAGAATGTCATTCTTTTCAAAGAAAAGATGGAAATGTAATTATCAATTCATCAATCAAAAAAATATCAACAGGTTAATCGGCTATCAAACTAGCTGAACCACTACATAAAGAATGGGTCTTGCTTTAATGCAACTTTAAAAGTGGCTGTAGTCATGCAGGCAAAGGATGTCTTGTTGAATTAAACTCAAGTACATGCAGTGAGTTTTCTGCCCTGTGTGCCAAAATGCATAAGAGAAACAGTGTGAGTGAGTGAATTTAAAGTAGTTTGTCAGCTCACACATGAATGGGCACACTGACAAAGTTCCCATGTGTGTTATTGCCACTGCGAGATTCCAGAATAGACAGCAGACTGAGTCGACGTCCCTGAGGACATTAGCTTTGAGATTTGAGTCTTACAGCGCTTTGATAAATGAAGTTCTCTCCCATTAGCTTATACTGGCACATGGCCATTTACTCGTGCAATTCAAAAGCTTTTACACACCCTGTTGGACTTCAATCAATGAATGAAATCTCACTAACTGTGTGATAATGTTAAAACGGAGCTTCCGGTCATAAATATCTCTGTGAATTTATCCTTGCACATTGGTGAACGACTTTGCAATGTTTAGCCAAATTAACAGTTTTTAGGTCAAAAAGTCAGTGTTTTATATGACAACATTTGCCTCATTAACTTGTATCTTGCAGGCTTTGTTCTTATGTGATTTTTCTCACTCCAGTCAGCTAGAAATATTTATAAGCCTAGTAACTGAATTAACAGAGAAGAATGGATGGCATTAGACCTTTGCTTTGTCTTTCTGTACCATACACCTGGATTTTAATTATACATGATTTTTGTTTAAAGTTGGTTGTGTAAAACAATCCTCAGCTGTCCCACCTGCTATGCATTACCTGGAATCCTGAATCCCCTCCTCAGAAATCAGCATGTTTTTGGATTTTGACCTCAGATCTGGGTTTAAGGTTAATGTACAGCCAGCCACACATGGCACTCAAGTTCAGTTTACATTGCAAACTTGGGATGACAATGCATACAATTAAAGTGACATTTTAAGTATATTTTATAAAATATCAATGCTTGATTTGCATTTCATAAAAGTATATAGAAGAGTTTTGCTCCTTACGTTATGTAGATCTACAGCCTGTTGAAGACAACTGTATAATGTGAAGTGAACCTTGCAAAAATAGATCTCGTAGAGAATGCAAAGTCTTCTCGACTAGTAGAGCATGTAAAAGCAATGTCAAGGTTATGGGTTGGAATGCATAGAAAATGCATACTGATGTACTTTGGATTCAATTTGTATACACATAAATTTCAGCAAAAAAGGAAACATCCTTTATTTTGTACATTATTTTGTAATTTAAAGATAATTGTAAATCTATAAACGCTGTTTTTCATGCTTGTTCAATGAACCATAAACAATTATTGCAGATGTGACCAGAGCAATAAAACGCACTGTTTGTAAGTCATTTGTAACGACGCCTCATTCTACAGTTCGACAGGAAGGGCAGCTTATTGTCCTCGCAGACACATGTGTCCCCCCCCATGTTTGGGAACTTGTGGCTTGGTGGACGAGTGGAGTAAATATCTTACAGCAAGAACTAGCAAATCTGGCTCAGTCCTTGAGGATGAGATGCACTGAAGTACTTAAAGCTGCTGGTGGGCACACAAGATACTCACTGTGACTTTTGATATTAGCCTCCATTTGTTCAGGGACACGTTATTCCATTTCTGTTCTTCACTAGGAAGCAGTCTTCAATTTTTAACCCAAAGGTCACAGGTTTGATACTTATTACCTGCAGGAATTGTAGGTGGGGGGAGTTAATGTACATCACTCTCTTCCAACTTCAATACCTACAACTGAGTTGCCCTTGAACAAGGGACCAGAAACCCAATTGCTCCCTGGACACCTGCTGCTCACAGCTCTGGGTGTGTTTTCAGTGAGTGTGTGTGTGTGTGTGTGTGTGTGTGTGTGTGTGTGTGTGTGTGTGTGTGTGTGTGTGTGTGTGTGTGTGTACAAATTCAGAGTATGGATCACCATACTTGGCCACATGTTATGTCATTTTAAATGTCTGAACTTGTTCAATTTATGACTCACTTACATCTTTTGATGTTCAAACAAATACAGGTGCATCTCAATAAATTAGAATGTCGTGGAAAATTTAATTTATTTCAGTAATTTATCTTAAATTGTGAAACTCGTGTATTAAATAAATTCAATGCTCACAGACTGAAGTAGTTTAAGTCTTTGGTCATTTTAATTGTGATGATTTTGGCTCACATTTAACAAAAACCCACCAATTCACTATCTCAACAAATTAGAATATGGTGACATGCCAATCAGCTAATCAACTCAAAACACATGCAAAGGTTTCTTGAGCCTTCAAAATGGTCTCTCAGTTTGGTTCACTAGACTACACAATCATGGGGAAGACTGCTGATCTGACAGTTGTCCAGAAGACAATCATTGACACCCTTCACAAGGAGGGTAAGCCACAAACATTCATTGCCAAAGAAGCCGGTTGTTCACACAGTGCTGTATCCAAGCATGTTAACAGAAAGTTGAGTGGAAGGAAAAAGTGTGGAAGAAAAAGATGCACAACCAACCGAGAGAACCGCTGCCTTATGAGGATTGTCAAGCAAAATCGATTCAAGAATTTGGGTGAACTTCACAAGGAATGGACTGAGGCTGGGGTCAAGGCATCAAGAGCCACCACACACAGACGTGTCAAGGAATTTGGCTACAGTTGTCGTCAGAGGCGTCTTACCTGGGCTAAGGAGAAGAAGAACTGGACTGTTGCCCAGTGGTCCAAAGTCCTCTTTTCAGATGAGAGCAAGTTTTGTATTTCATTTGGAAACCAAGGTCCTAGAGTCTGGAGGAAGGGTGAGAAGCTCATAGCCCAAGTTGCTTGAAGTCCAGTGTTAAGTTTCCACAGTCTGTGATGATTTGGGGTGCAATGTCATCTGCTGGTGTTGGTCCATTTTTTTGAAAACCAATGTCACTGCACCCGTTTACCAATACATTTTGGAGCACTTCATGCTTCCTTCTGCTGACCAGCTTTTTAAAGATGTTGATTTCATTTTCCAGCTGGATTTGGCACCTGCACACACTACCAAAAGCACCAAAAGATGGTTAAATGACATGGTGTTGGTGTGCTTGACTGGCCAGCAAACTCACCAGACCTGAACCCCATGGAGAATCTATTGCAGGTATTGTAATGAAAATGAGAAACAAGAGAACAAAAAATGCAGATGAGCTGAAGGCCACTGTCAAAGAAGCCTGGGCTTCCATACCACCTCAGCAGTGCCACAAACTGATCACCTCCATGCCACAATTGAGGCAGTAATTAAAGCAAAAGGAGCCCCTGCCAAGTAAATGTGAGCCACAATCATCACAGAAGAACCAAAGACTTAAACTACTTCAGTCTTTGTGCATTGAATTTATTTAATACACGGGTTACATGGAGTTGAATTACTGAAATAAATGAACTTTTCCAAGAGATTCTAATTTATTGAGATGAATTTACATGTTAACACATTTAATAATGTTAACATTCAAAGTTGAATGTGAGATGTTTCTTTCTTTTCTGAGTTTAGACACAAACTGACCCCCAAAAGAAGTTACAATATCACTTATTATAAGGTTCTAATATACTATTGTTAGTAGTTCATTTGGACTTGTTGCCAGGGTTAAAGAGCATTGAATAATATGTATTATTATTATTCTGAAAACCTTGTCCCACATGTCTGATTTTATTCAAACTCTTTATTCTGTAGGTAAATGGAAGCAGCCTTTCTGTTACCACCCATGACCAAGCAGTAGAGGCTTTCCAAACTGCCAAAGCCCCTATTGAGGTTCAGGTACTGCGAAGGACAGCACACAAGCATTGCAAGACTCTTAAACCAGCCCGAGAAATGGATAACAGTACTCAGACCAACATTACGCTGAAAACCTCGAAACATATAGAGAATTTGGCCAAGTCCCCATCACCTTCATCACCACATATGGCTTTGCTGGACAGTTTTCTTTCACCTTCACAGTTAGTGCTAATCAGTGTTTCTTTCACCAGCTGTATCAAAACAAAGAATCTTAACAGAAATTTCATTTTAAAAGAGATATTCTATCAATGAGGTTTCAGTTAATGCAAATTTTTCATTGAAGGTATCAAATGGCAAGATGTGACTCACCTTACCCCTCAGACTTCCATGACGGTGTACAGAAAGACAATGAGAGTACAGGACTGGAATATGAGGTATTGTGTTTGCATAGACTGTATTCACTCACTCTACTAAGCAATGCATGTTCAAATCATGTTTAATCCGTGTGTCTTCTGAGGTCATTTTAATTTAGATTGCATATAGCCGCTAATATTTTGCCAAGACCAGTTTAATTACACATGGATTTACCATACAAATGAATCATCATCTATATAAGTGCGGCAAGCACTACAAATTCTCAGACTGGCTTTGGCTTATGTCTTAGGTTAACAATGACTAAAATGTTAAATCTTTGTCATCAAAATCAATTACCTGTGTTTTAATAGGAGGTGGATCTGCAGAGGAAAACCACTCAGGATAAGCTTGGCCTGAAGTTATGTTACAAGACGGATGACGAGAAGTCTGCCATTTATATTAGCGAGGTAGGGTTCTACAGTTTCTCAGGACAGTAATTGTTCAGGCAGTTTTTCCAACAGTTACATCTTTGGTTCAGTACCTGCTTAGTGTAGCTTTAGGTGCTCCTGTGTATTCTAAATACACTGTTCTTACCCTGCTTAGATTGATCCAGAAGGAATTGCAGCAAAAGATGGCAGAATCCAGGAAGGAGACCGGATTATACAGGTAAAATTTATTGCATTGGGAATGTTTTGAATATTTTGGCTCAAACATAAGACAAAGCTTATTTGTTTAATTCTTCATGTGCTGAAGATCAATGAAATGGACATCCAGAGCCATGAGGAGGCAGTGACACTTCTGACCAAGGTGGAGAGTAAGAATGTAACCCTCCTAGTGGCTCGACCAGAAAGTCAGGTCTGCGCACACTTGCTGTTCTGTGCACTTGCAGATAAAGATTGTGGTCAATTACATTTGATTTATTTCAGGGGTTTCCAATCCTGCTCCCGTAGGACCACTTTTCAGCAGAGCTAAGCTCAAACCCAAATTAAACACCAACTAACTGGACCAAAATTGTGCATGAAGGTGGCCTTCCTGCAGCAGGTTTGGACATCCATGATTGAAGTAAAAGAATGACATTGCATTTCGGTATGGGTTGCAGGATGTTGGCTGGTTGGAGGAGGATAGAAACATCTTAGTAGATAACTTGCAGATGGGCACACTGGAGCAGCACAAGGTCAAGGAATTTACTACAAGTATGCTGCAGAAGGTAAGTTAATAAGGGTCAAGTCAACAGTAAATTGCTTGCTTCATCCAATTAAAGGTGCAATCCTCATTATAAAAGTGATTTGCAAGCTATTAAACATTTGTCCCACTCGCTTTAACAGAGCACAAATGAAGAAGATGGAGGCACTACAGATACGGCTACTTTACTATCCAACCAGCATGAGAAAGATAGCGGCGTAGGCCGCACAGATGAAAGCACTCGTAATGATGAAAGCTCAGAGCAGGACATTTTGGGGATGACCAGAATTCCCTCTGTGACCCGCTCCCAAAAAACCACAAGAAGTACAACTATAATCAGGACACTGTCGAAAGTGGGGACATACATTTAAGCAATGACTCCTTCCTTTCGGCTTACAATGGAGTCAGTGGAAACTTCCTTGGAATACCTGGCACGGCATGTGAACGTTTCCGGAAACTGCTTGATTTGAAATCTCTTGTGAATGGTAACAGTCTTCAGGGATTTCTGGAGCATGATGACACATTGTATGGAAAGGGGGTTAATGTAGACTGTGATGATCAGGAGATTCAGATGCTTAATGAGGAGTTGCTGAACATTGAGCTGGAATGCCTGAGTATCATACAAGCACACAGATTTCAGACTGAAGGTGGTGACCAGCAAGCCAAAAAACCTAGTGCCAAGCAATTTTTTGAGCAACTCCATCAGGACCTCATCAATAACCAAGTGGACAATGAAGCCTCTAGTAGTGCTTACAACACTGGAGAGAGCTGCTTGAGTTTACATCCTACTCTGGCGCTAGATTCTCTTGAATCCCAAAGGATGGTTGCTGGAGACAAGGGTAAAGGTTCTCCTATGCATAGACGCAACTCAACAACAGCATGCTCCAAACATAACCTCTCTCCCATTCAGGAGATCAGCCCTACCAAGAGTTTACCTGGAGATTCAGAGGTTACAAATCAGGGGAAAAGAAAGCAGAGTAAGAAAAAAAACCCAAGGAAGAGTCTTCTGACTTCCTTACGTCATTCCTCATACAAGAACACATACATCCCAGCCCATGCACAACATTACCAAAGCTACATGCAACTTATCCAGCAGAAGTCAGCTGTGGAATATGCTCAGAGTCAAGTCAGCTTAGCCAGCATGTGCAAGAACGCAGTAACCAACCCCACTGAGTCCAGGCCCAAGACGGGATGGAAAGTAAAGATTCGTAGCGATGGAACCAGGTATATCACCAAAAGGCCCATCAGGGACCAGCTTCTGAAGGAGCGAGCTTTGCGTATTCGAGAAGAACGTTGCAGCGCAACTACAGATGATGACGCAGCAAGCGAACTAAAACTGGGTCGATACTGGAACAAGGAGGAGCGCAAGCAGCATGCGGCACGAGCCAAAGAACAGCGTCAGCAGCGGGAACTCATGAAGCAGTGCTGCATAGAGAGCAAAGAACAATCAGGAGCACTGGGCGACAAGAATGAGCCTGATATTATCCAGCTTAGCCGTAAAAAGATGATGAAGAGGACGAACAAGAGGATATTTGACAATTGGATGACCATTCAGGAGCTGCTGACACATGGCACAATGTCCACAGATGGTACAAGACTACACAATTCCTTTCTTTCTGTGACTACAGTATAAGGGATTGCATGGTTTAGGGTTCTAAGGCTATGTTCACACTTGACGTCTTTTTTTAAGCTACCAGTAGGTTTTACATTATAATCCTATGGAGAAAACTGTGTTTTCAAAAAAGTCCTGAGCACTTTTTAAAACGCCATCGCCAGCGTCTTTTCAAGCTGAAAAGTTTAACTTTGCTGAAAAAACACCCCTCAAGCGCCTTTTTGACTGCTGACCAATGAATGACAAGTGAGTGGCGAGTCGTTTCCATAACAAAAACAACAAGAAAAAGATAGATGAACTATGTACTAGTTTCGGAGCACAAGGAGTTGTATGAAACCGTGCATCATCTAGCTGGAGCTCCTGGACTAAATTGTTGGAAGCACCATAGTTTCCTTCCCTGTATAATGTCGTGCTCCCACAAACGTTGTTGTGAACCGACAAACCCTCCCTGTTAACTTCAAAAGCCGACATTTCTGCAGCACACAGCGCTAGGCTACCATTGCAGCTGTTGTTATAGCAACAAAAGACACCCTCGGCTGTAATTTGTAACCAAATGCTGCCAGCTTTTTATTTTATTAAAAAGCACTCGTCAACTTTTTCTAGTAAAAAAAAAGCCAAGTGTGAGCTCGCCATTACTAGTTTACTGTGTAAAATTATGTGAGGGTTGGTGTGGGAAATCTTGCCTCATTTCAAGAGGTGGGTCATTTAGAGACTTAAGTATAAAATATTTGTTAGACACAGTAGTTTGAGTACATAACCGTGTTGAAGAAATCAAAAACTATAGATTTCCTATCTTAATACTTTATAGAACTTGAGGGTGCACTAACAATGCAGTTTGTACTGAAATATTTTATATTTCTCTATGACTCATCATAGTTTAATGTAAGAAGAGATGTGAATCTATTTTATATGAAATTCTAGCTCTTAATTGCAGTTACTGCCATTACTTGCATATCATCCATTTATTAAATGCGATGGCTAGCAATATTACGTTTCACTTAAACATTGTGGTGAAAATGAATTGTGTTTATGACCTGATATTCCAAAGAGTTTTATTCAGGTATGTTAGAAATATCTCTGGTTGCCACAGATTAAGCATATCACTGCTTTTAATGTGAACATTTATTGCTCTTCAGAAATACTGTTGAAAGCCCAAGCATTCAGTTCACATGGAGATCATACAATTTTCACTTTTCACAAAAGCAGTGAACACTTATAATCTACAAAATCTAATTTAAAAATTCTACATATCAAAAAGGAGCTGTGGAAATAGGTATGGGTAGAACAGCCTGCATACATGTCTGTAGGAAGCATGAAAAGTACAGTTTAAGAGATGTTGGTGTTGACAGTGTTGCTCATTTGAACCTTTATACAACTGTTTTCCATTGTTTAATGAAACAAAATGAAAATCTTATAACAAATAAGGATGGCTCAATAGTGGTTAAGCATAATATTTCAGTCGAAAAGACAGGCTCACTATATTAAGTTACACATTGCAACCAACAGCACTCGAGCATCTAGTGCATGGAAAATCACATCAGTCCATTTTAGAATCTATTTACCAGCATCAGTGGATTAATACATGTCGGTGCTATTCTGGGAAGGCAGTTAAAAATCAAAGAACCTAAAAAGAAAAGAAACATAGCCAAGAAAGGAAATCGGTCTAATGCTGCTATTGAGAACTTTGTTCTACAAGCCAGCAGAAGGCAATATGAGGGAAAAGGGTGTTCTCCTGGAATGTTTAGACACTGGTCTGCCGGTCAACGGAAATCCTGAGATCATCTGTTGACTGGACTTAACTAAAGGAAGTGCGCACACACCCCTCACCCCACAAACATATGCACGCATTCACACAAACCAAAGATTTGCCAAGTTTTAACATTTAGTAGAGCAGGAGAGAGATCTGACATGATGAAAGGTGTTTTACCCAACAGCTTTAGAACGTGTTGATGTGGAGTTGATGGACGCCCATGATTAGAACAGAATTACAGAAAACCGCCATGGACACAAGGCATTCGAGTTACTCAATGGCAAATGCTGCTCAACCACCAAAAAGATGAGCTTCCAGTTTTTTTTGTTCTTCAGAGAATAACCCATATTAAGAGATGATGCCCGTAGAAGGGTCATAAGGAGTAGATGTGTCATGAGAGGCCCTCCAATGCCCTCCTCTCCTGGTCTATAAAGGATCTGCTAAACTCGCAGGATAAGTGATTTTTGGGGTTTTGTACAGTAGAGTGTAAAATCAATAATGTGCAGCCAAACTTCAGTCTTGCTCCATGGTGTCATCTGCAGTCTCTGAGCTGTCTGAACTGATTTCTGCAGTGGCACTGCCCTCTGCCGTCAGCTCTGTGGAACTGCTGGGACATGCAGACGGAGTCTCTGCACTGGACACTCCCTCGTCACTGCTGTTATTGCTGCTGCTGCTGCTGCTGCTACTGCTGCTGACAGGGTCATTTCTCTCGTCCGTTTCCTGAGCCTCTGCGCTCTCTTCCCTCTCCGACCGCTGCTCTGGTGGATCTGATTCGTTGCCGGTCACTTGATTGTGGGAAGTGTCGGGTGAATCGTCTGAAGTGGATTTGTCAACACCGTTTTCTACGACCTCTGACTGTGTACTCGAAGGTTCTGCAGAGAGAGGAGCAGAAAACGTAAATGTATGCAAACAGCTGCAAAAATATTAAAATATTAGCACAGCAATTACTCACATGACCAAGCCGGTTGAAATAAAACAAGAACAATTTATATTAGTGGCTTATTTTACACTGATTGAACCCAAATCCTATGGTCTGTTATGATTTTAAGTCACCCACATTCCTTGTACATTGAGGAATGTACAATATGTACAAAATAAATCAATAAAACGTTAGGACACACTTGACTGAATGAGACGTCTTTATAAAACCAAAGTTCAACAGAAAGAAAAGTGTAAAATATTAACAACCAGAGATGGCAAAAGTACACTCATCCACATCCTTTTACTCAAGTAGATGTATAGATACTTGTGTTTAAAAATACTCTGGTAAAAGTAGAAGTACTGACTACACTTGTTTACTCAAGTTAAAGTAAAGTAGTATGGGCTCTGACATGTACTTAAGTAAAAAGTACCCATTACTACAACCTGTTGTAGCGTCACACTAATAACTGGACCTCATGTCATATTGACACATTAATACAAAATAACTTGCATTTAATATTACATTTAATATCGTTAGCTTATGAATGTATCATGATTGAACAACCACCATGTAGAACAGCCCCGGACTGGGACAAAATTTCAGGCAAGGAAATCTCAGACTCATCCAGGCCATCCCATAAACCTAAATCTAAAATCTGAAACCACAGATAACCCTTTTTGTATGGCCATCACATAAAAAAAAAAAAAAAAAGGTTTAAAACTATTGGCTGGGGTCATGCAAAATAATTAAAGGTTCTCTATTGAACTGCACCTTCACTTTATTTTTCCTTTTCAGTCTCTTCATTTTCCACGATATCTCTCTACATCTTACATTGTGTGTGTTTACTTTTTTCATTAATTTTCTTGTACCTGTCACTTTTCCCATCAGCCATCTACTTTTCCCATCAGCCATCTACAGAACTGTCTCATCTTGTTGCAAAACAACCACCTCATTGTATTCTGTTTGCAATAACATACCTTTATTTTAGTTCAATTTAAAGTATAACTTTATGACCATATGTTGTTGTTTCTTATAATCTTATAATGACTTAAATACTATAGATTTAACGAAACTATACTTTCTAAATTGCCTAAATGCCAAAATTAGTGCAATATTACATCATGACAATATCTTTAAAGAAAAATCCTAATACTGTAATATGTTATTGCATTATCATGAGACATTTGTCTCTTACCAAAATGTACCATGGTTCATTACAGTATTTTTATTTTATTTGTCAGAATGATTACAATCAGTTTTAATTTACAACCATCAACCATAGTGTTACGACACATTTCATGGTTAGACTATGGTTAGTGTAGCATGGTTTTTGGTTTGAATTTTTGTAAAAACTGAACTGCACTTGAAGCCATGAACTGGTCAGTAGTTTTGCCTCTCTGATCCACTCCAGTCTCGAGTCTCTTGCATTGATTACTCTGGTAGAAACCTTTTGGTGGAGACGAGGAGCGCGTTGCCAATCAAGACTAACCGATTCATGATTTATTATAGATTTGTTGTCGAAGGGTGATCAAAACTAAAGTAACGAGCCTGGTTTGAAAATGTAAGAAGTAGAAAGTACAGATATTTGTGTAAAATGTAAGGAGTAAAAGTAAAAAGTCGTCATAAAAATAAATAGTGAAGTACAGATACCAGAAAAATCTACTTAAGTACAGTAATGAAGTATTTGTACTTCGTTGCTTCCCATCTCTATTAACAACCAAGTTGTTAATCAGTAGTTGTGTCCAAACTTCTGACTATTAGCATTTATAAAAAAGCATCTGTTTATTTGTTAAAGATATTCACTGCTCATCCAGTTGGCTTTATCTGCTATCATATAGTGGGGACTTCCCTGCTTTTAGACCTCCAAACTAAAATAAACAAAGACAAGACATAAAAAAGCTCTAAAAGCCTGTGATTACCCAGATATAGCCTCCTTTGAGACATGCTAAATCTCCGGTTTAAACACCAGACTGACTGGCAGAGGGAGAAGAGTACATTTTTTGAATGAGGCGCACTAAACCTTCAAAATGGGATTGTGGGACAGGGTTTATGTGAACTCTAGGATGGTACTAAATGGCACAAAAGTAATCTGGTTTATTATGTGGAAGCCTATTACAGGTGCATCTCAAATTAGAATGTTGTGGAAAAGTTCATTTATTTCAGTAATTCAACTCAAATTGTGAAACACATGTATTAAATAAATTCAATGCACACAGACTGAAGTAGTTTAAGTCTTTGGTTCTTTTAATTGTGATGATTTTGGCTCACATTTAACAAAACCACCAATTCAACAAATTAGAATATGGTGACATGCCAATCAGCTAATCAACTCAAAACACCTGCAAAGGTTTACTGAGCCTTCAAAATGGTCTCTCAGTTTGGTTCACTAGGCTACACAATCATGGGGAAGACTGCTGATCTGACAGTTGTCCAGAAGATAATCATTGACACCCTTCACAAGGAGGGTAAGCCACAAACATTAATTTCCAAAGACTCTGGCTGTTCAGAGTGCTGTATCCAAGCATGTTAACAGAAAGTTGAGTGGAAGAAAAAAGATGCACAACCAACGAGAACCGCAACCTTACGAGGATTGTCAAGCAAAATCGATTCAAGAATTTGGGTGAACTTCACAAGGAATGGACTGAGGACTGGGGTCAAGGCATCAAGAGCCACCACACACAGACGTGTCAAGGAATTTGGCTACAGTTGTCGTCAGAGGCGTCTTACCTGGGCTAAGGAGAAGAAGAACTGGACTGTTTCCCAGTGGTCCAAAGTCCTCTTTTCAGATGAGAGCAAGTTTTGTATTTCATTTGGAAACCAAGGTCCTAGAGTCTGGAGGAAGGGTGGAGAAGCTCATAGCCCAAGTTGCTTGAAGTCCAGTGTTAAGTTTCCACAGTCTGTGATGATTTGGGGTGCAATGTCATCTGCTGGTGTTGGTCCATTTTGTTTTTTTGAAAACCAATGTCACTGCACCCGTTTACCAATAAATTTTGGAGCACTTCATGCTTCCTTCTGCTGACCAGCTTTTTAAAGATGTTGATTTCATTTTCCAGCTGGATTTGGCAACTGCCCACACTGCCAAAAGCACCAAAAGTTGGTTAAATGACGTGGTGTTGGTGTGCTTGACTGGCCAGCAAACTCACCAGACCGAACCATATGGAGAATATATTGCAGGTATTGTCAAGAGGCAAATGAGAAACAAGAGACCAAAAAATGCAGATGAGCTGAAGGCCACTGTCAAAGAAGCCTGGGCTTCCATACCACCTCAGCAGTGCCACAAACTGATCACCTCCATGCCACGCCGAATTGAGACAGTAATTAAAGCAAAAGGAGCCCCTACCAAGTATTGAGTACATATACAGTAAATGAACATACTTTCCAGTAGGGCCAACAATTCACTTTTCAAATGCCTATAATTATAGATTTTGTTGTAACAAACTTTGATCAAACTATGAATATCCAACAAAACAATTAATTATTACTCATTATAATCTTAATAAATAGTGAAATAAACCATTTTAATAGTCATTATGTGAAAATTATCAATTAAAAATGATTGTCCCACAGTTGTGGTGTCATTTAACCACAGAAAAATGGTTACAGCCCCCTCAAAAGCTAAAGTACTTCTTTACCAATGAGACAACAGTGTCAATGAGAAGCTTTAGATGAAATGAGAACTATTAAATGTGTGGGAAAAAAGTGAAATCACTTATAAACTGAATTTACAGCAATTTAAGCAAAAAAAAAGATATTAGGAATTTAGATATGTAAAATGACGGCTGTGGAAAATATTACGATTTTAAATATGAGTAACACTTTAAAATAAGGTTCATTAGTTAACATGAACTTAGTTAATGTTAATTTCAGCATTTAAGGCATTATTGAAATCACAAGTTGTGCTTGTTCACATTAATGCACAGTGAACTAACATGAACAAGCAATGAACGACTGTATTTTAATTAAATAACATTCACAACGATCAATAAATAGTGTAATAAATGTATTGTTCATTGTTTGTTCATGTTAGTCATTCCTATTAACTAATGTTAACAAATGACACCTTATTTTAAAGCATTACCTAAATATGTAAAATAACAGCTGTAACTTTAACAAGCCTAATGGGTTCTTCCAAAAATACAAGAAATGCAAAAAAAAATCATTAATCAACAATAGGTCTACATCTAATTAACAAGAGTATCACATCCTGGCATTTTGCACTTACTTGACTGTTCTGTCTGATTGCTCTGAGGCTTGTTCTTTGTTTTCTGTGCTGTCAGGAAGGCCGTTGGTAGCTATACTGCTGGACAGGGAGAGTTTTGGTCTGTTCAGTGGCCTGTGTGTTCTTGGACCATTCACATTTCTATCACAGACAAGGCACATCAAGCCATCAGACTGTGAAATTAAGTCCAACAAGCCTCTCTTTACAGTGAGTGCTAACATTTCAAACCGAATTGGTTTAGTGACCCATGAGGCTGATAAAGTTTCACAATGCTGGTTAAAGTGATAAACTCACCTATCTGGAAACGCTAAAGTGTTGCCAGGGAACATGACACCATTCACTCTGTTCACACAACCTGGCCCTTTTTTCCTGTAAAAAAAAAAGGATGCAATAAAGAACCGTTTTTGAATACATTACACGCATCACTGAAAACTGATACCGAAAGCTGCCCATTCACAAAACAGTCAAATAGAGCAGGAAAGAGTTGAACTCACTCTGAGGTAGGATAAACACAACTGACCACCATCACATTCTGAAAATGAAAAATACTTCATTTAAACGGAGCGGAGACCTGCGTTAAGACCTTCAGAAAACAAGGCACAAATAAAATGAATTCCCAAAGCTTAGTTTGTTTATTTCCTTGAACGCAACATACCTTCTCCACACCCCTGAGGAACTTGTCTGTTCCTGTGTAGTTTCTTTTTGGCTCGGTAAGAAGCTCACACAGACGCTGAATAGTGAAAGGAATCCTGAAAAATACAAAATAAATGAAATGTTTTTAAAAGGGACTATGGAACAACTGTGGAATATGCATCCCGTCCCTTACCCATTGTATCCATTGACGATTTTAAGAATCCTCTGCTTCATCTCCTCAAAGGGAATGTACTCTACGTTTGGATTGGCAGGTCCCCGTTGCTCTGGACATGAGGCTATAAAATCATCCATCACGTTCTCCAGTTTAAAGAGGAAGTAACCTTTAAACTGAGACCATTGAATCCTGATGATGTAGAAAGCAATGATTTAAATGACGATAGAAGAAAAATCTGAAACTTCACATTTCATTTGTATAGTAATAATTTACTCTAAAAGCACATTCTGATGCTGTGACCTCATGTGAGTGACAGGTTGCTGAAGGGGAGGGATTATTATTGTCCCGCCCTCACGCTGCTGACACGTTATCAGAGAAGAGACATCCTTGCGAGGGGAAGTTAATGTTTCAGTGTTTCCGATGGGGGGAGGGGGTATTCCGTTTGAATTTTTCTGGACTCCTTTTTACTTGTTAAATTAAATGTTATTAATCAAAAAGCATGTCTAATTAATTAATTAAAATCATGAAGCTTAAACAATTTAACATCCATTTATTGCAATTACCTAAAATTGTATATGTTTAGGGTTCTATAAAATGTTTTATTTTTTCCAACCTTATGTTTTATAGTTACCAAATTCTGTGTTTTAGTATGTCTAATTATTTGAAAGCATAAAACAAGTTTCATTTCTTCTTACAATAGCCTTATGATTTTTTACCTCAGAAAATCTGTGTTGTGTATTTACATTTTTAAGGCATAAAACATTAATTTCATTTATCTTTGAATTAATGAAAATTAAATAAATTGTATTATTTAATATTACAGAATGATTTAATATTGCAATTAAAACATTAAAGACATATTGTATGATTATTCCATAAAAATAAGGTTAATCATTTTAGTAGTAGTAGCCCATTACATACATTCTACTGAACAATAGTAATATATTTCTGCTGCAAAGTCTTAGAGTTAAACCCAACTTTTATTTTGAAGGGTTTCCATGAATACCTTTATATTTCTGTGTGTGTATATGATATGATGAGGATAGTTCTACTCAAATTAAACGGTCAAATGCTAATGAAGTGACTCTCAGAGCAGTTCATGTATTTATGTCCTCGTTTAGTAAGACGTGTCAGTACAAGCAAAGTCTCTTTAAGACTTTCATTTTAGGTATTCTATAGTCTTTGGTACAAGTAGAAAACAAAACTGTGTGTCTGCTCCATTCATTAACATAGAGACAATGCACAATTCATATTTAAATAGTTGTTTTGCGGCTTGATATTTACAAATACTAGTGGAAGTGTGCTTGTGTGTGTGCGTGTGTGTGTGTGTGTGCGCGAGTATCGTGGCAGAACTCTGACATGCCCGATACAGAGAGCGCGACCATGTAGTGTAGAGAGAGAAATGACATGCCGTCATGTAAATAAGATAAATAACATAAGGTTATTTTGTTTATTTAATAAAATAATAATAGACCTGTTCTATAGAAAATGTATCTTTAAATGACTTCTGTTGTGATCTGGCGCTATAGAGAAAATACAATTAACTTGACCTTCAAGGGGGGGCGGGGGGTGCCCCCTCAATATAATGGCAGGGGGCCATTATATTAATGGCCACTGCGTTTAATGTAGGGCTGTGCAATTAATCGCATGCGATTCTCATGCGCACCTCATCAGTAAAGCCGGCTCCGTGATTGGCGGTAAATCTCCATCACCTGCTCTCAGATGGAGCGGCAGTTAATACACAGAGCCGTAGTTACTGACAAGCTACGTGATATCGCGTTCATAATCGAATGCGATTAATCTGCGATATTGAACGTGATATTGCGTAGCTTGGCTTTACTGACGAGATGCGCACGAGAATCGCACATTAAATTCATGTTCATATTAATGCACAAAAACAAACATCACATTCATAAAATGTACATCTTGTTCAACGAATACATGTTATGATCTATGCAGATTGCAGACCCTTTCAATTATGAGAGGAAAACAAATCAGAATTGAGTAAAGTCCTGAATCGTGAGATATCAACTCAAAAACTGCAATATACAAAATTGTGAGACAAAGTCAAAATTACCTTTTTCCCCGAGGTTTAAACCAGGCTAGTGTCCTTGAAAAAAAGTTTGTCTATAAAAGCAATATTCTCTTTAAACAGCATCTGTAGAATCTGTGTGTGTGAGAACTGAACTTACATGGTCTCTCCCGTTTTTGCAACATGGGATAGAAACTGATCCAAAACGGGGCAGGTTTCCTTTTCTCCATTCTTCTCGAAATCTACAGTGAACAACAAAGTAAATAATAAAAGCTTCTAGTATAAACAATTTGATTCGATTGCATATTCGGTTTAAAAACTTTACTGATACATTACTTTATTGTTATTGCTTATAGTGAGCATTCATGCTTTGGCAATTTTGTATGAAGAATGCCAATTGAAATTCTGACATGGTGCTTGGTCATGGAGGAAAACTGGATTATGGATATGTAAAAGTATTTGTATACAATCTAATATCTTGAGTTTGTAAACAAAGTCAGCATCAATGATCTATGACAGTTTAAAAGCATCACTCAGTCTTTGGCTCCAACTTTGGCTCTTCTGTAATTATTAGAAACTTTTATGCTGACTATGCAGCTAAGTTACTTTAAGTAAGAGGTTTCTGACAGTAACGTTAAATAAGCGACTAAGCCTGTGTATTGAGTGCTGCTCACATAGTAACAGCAGTGTAGCGTTAGCTCAGAGCTAACCGGCTTTCTATCTGTTGCAGGGTTGCAGAGCACTTTATCAACTTCCGACCGGGTACATAAACAAAATCAACTCAAACACATTTTCTGTGTACTGTTGAGAACCAATCGATATCGATCATTCGTGATTTTTAATGGTTTCATCCGCTGGATCAGCACCTAGCATCGGCTGCTAGTTTGATTTCCTAGCTTAGCTTACAAGCTAACGAATTTATCAAACCGTTTTCTGTTAACCGTTATTGGTCAGGTGGTGCCTGCGGTACCTCTAAATGCTCCAAGAAGTGTGTCGATTTCCATTGTGGAGGTATGTTTGCTTCTCTCTGAGTCCAGCTGGAAACAGAAAGATGGCAACAGCGACACGGAGAAAAAAAGCAGCAAATCTTTAATATGGCGCCGGTGACGTCACTACCTGCCTGCTGCTGTGGCGCATGCGCAGGGTCTCGTGTTGATGGAAACTCTTCATTCTGCAGAGGAGCGAGACACAATCGTGTTTGTTTGTTTATATATCAATCTGTAACTTTTGTGCTTCTATCTACTAAAAAAAATAAAGAAATAAAGAAAAAAGCTGAAGGTAACATTACAAGTGGAACTTGTAACATGTATGTATACTAATATTTGGTTGTTTAAGCAGAGGCAATGATTTTTCAATCCAGAAAACGCATCATAAAACAGTTCTGATGCTTTGTGTCTTGCTTATGGGGCTGCATTTAAATAGCACTTATCAATACCATGTATGGCAGAATAGCACTAGAGAATAACAAAATATTTTTAGAACTCAGAACTTAACTATAGGAAAATGAAGAGCAGGGTTGTAAACATGAATGGATATGTAATTCAATAAAATGGAATACGTTTAAAATATGTCTGAATATTTTTGCAAGACACTGTAAATTAAAACCTAACCAGAGGGAGGCAGTGTATGCACGAAAAATAAAGTTCTATTATAAAAAATAGTGGCTTCCCCTCTCAATTATCGCTAACCTTAATTTAAAGTCTTTCAATGCAAAGGTGTGTGTGTGTTGTGTGTGTGTGTGTCTGATTTGGGGATTTTGTCAGATTTTCTTGTGTTTCAATTGAAGCAAGAACATCTGACCTTTTGTGCAAATGAGTCACAAAATCAATTTACTCGTTTGATATTTGTTTTTCAATTAAACCCTTTATTTTCAGAGATGTTTTCAACTTCTGTAAAACCTCTGTTTATTTTCATGATTTAATTAGATTTATTTGTCAGTGTAGTCTCAACTTATTGGGACTTATCCTATGAAGTGTTCCATCATTTATTTGTTTATTCATAATTCTTGCTATTTTTCTTCACAGGTTACAGTAAAGGTTTGCCATTTGCAGCGGTCGCAGTTTCAAACGAGCACATTTCTGTATAAACAGACTTGTAAATGCGCGCGAGTTGTGATTGGCTCAGAGTGAGGTCACGTGACGGAGCGACGCCTCGCGCTGCAGCGGTCAGCGAGTGCAAGTGTGCGATAACAGCAGCAGCGGCTCTGTCTGGAGCTCACACTGTACATTACAGAAGCCCCTCCTCTGGAAGACGGTGTTTCTCCCATTATGGGCGACAAGAAAAGCCCATCCAGGTATAGAAACATCTCATTCTCTCTGTCTTTTCATAAAGCACCTCGCGCGTTTGTGTACACTGGCGAATAACCGTGTAATGCGGTTGCAGTCTACTTATTCTCCTGGTCGGATTTTACGGAAAAAAGCGCAGCCATGGCGGATACGGAGCCTTGCATGACTCCTGGTATCCAGCTTTAGACAAAGGGAATTTAGGAAACGCCTCCTCTCTTCGTTTCTCTTCGCATTTTTCAACAGATTAACGCCAGTTTGCCCTTTATGCATGCAAAATCGTCAGATTGCGAGTGTGTAATAGTGTGGTTGTGGAGGACGGGCGTCTGAATACACCATGTAGTATTAGGGCACATGATGACATTTGAACTAATTAGTGTGCAGCATGCTATTTAAATACCCTAACCAATTCTCCCTTTAAATCTTGCAGGCCAAAAAGACAAGCCAAGCCCTCTGCAGACAACGGATTTTGGGACTGTAGCGTCTGCACCTTTAAAAACGGTGCAGAGGCATTCAAATGCAGTATATGTGATGTGCGGAAAGGTACATCTACAAGGTAAAGTGACACTGCATCTTATAAGAGGGAGCTATGCATTCATAACCATCATAAAACCAATGCACATGCATGCAGTGAAGATGTCAACATTGATATTTTGTCTCGTTGCTGTGGATTGTGTCTTTATCCATACTGACGTCATATGATTCCTGTAGAATTTCAATGACACTCTAGGACAGGCGGCAGGAACTGGCTGCTGTGGAGGTATCCTGGTCTGTGCGCAGGGCCCCATTATGTGATCCTATAGGAAATGGGAAATTGCAAGATGAAGGCTTTAATCATCTCAGATTTGCTAGTCCGGTGTTATGCACGCTGTGCTGTTTGTTCAGTACTGTGCAAAATATGAAACGCATGGCTTGATGTATTGCTGGGGTCACTAATGCACTGATGTTATCTTCTTGATGATGTTATGTGCTAGAGTGTAGGGTATTATTGGCGCCTATGGCATGCAGCCATAAATTATATTTAAGTGCATTAGATGAGGAAAGGGATCTGTCTGTCAAATCAAAGATCATAAATATAGGCCAATGGTGAAAATATATATTTTTTTTTTGTAGTGGATATAAAGTACGTTCATAGTTGTTTTGCAAAAGCAAAGCACAGATGGTAATGTTTGATTATTTTAGCTGTTTAAGATTTTCCAAAAGTGGATTATGGGATACAGCAGGGATATTTCTGACACAATTCTAGGTCACTAATCAAATAAGAACATTTGTGGCATTGAACTCCGTACAAAATATCACACGTTTTCACCAAACATCAGATGCTTTTTGAGGAAATTTAAAATGGCTATAAAAAAAATACGTTTCAAATTTTTATACTTGGTATTTCTATGTTAAATATGTTAAAAAACACCGGTGGTTTTAGACGTTTGGACTCCAATGTAAAGTGTTTCATCTTTCATTTTTTTCAAACGGTTTGCTCTTAAAATGGACAGATCATGAAAGAAACACCATAATCCTTTTATGTTTTGCTCCATTGCCTGTCTTCAGCTAAATATTCTAGTCGGATGAATGTGGCGAGTGCGCACTGGCTTTATCGCAGGTGTTCATATCTCTACCAAAGTGACAGTCTTTTCATGTATTGTGTACGGTGTGAAGCACGCAGGCATCTCCTCTCGGCATAAATTGCATGCTTGAATGTTGATTTTCTGGCTTTGTTAAAGCAACAGGATCAGTCCCTGCTCTCTCATAGAGAGGTCGTTTGATGAGGCAGGGTTTATTACGCCGTTCTGAGGTGTGCTTCTGCTGACTTGAGTGAATGTCGTCTGTGTCTGGCCACTCTTACACACCAGAGTAACAACAGCTGAGGGAATCAGCAGGGTACCACATAAACAAACCAGCACAGACACCCTTTCTCTCTCGCGCTTTTAAGCCATTCTCGTGCTGTGAAGTGGACCACACACTTAAAATAATGCAAAACATGTCAAAGTAGTTTTTCCACTTGTCAAATTGGATTTTTGCATAACTCAAAATGTGGTAATACCGCATAATCTCAGTTAATTGGTGCAAAACAATGGCATTTTCCAGTGTTGTACGGAAGGATTTGTGTTAATGATGTTGCAGCAAAGAGAATGTTAATTTGTATTTATTTAGCTGAATTAACACAGTTTTGTTGTTTAATAAGATTAGGGGCTGGTGATTATGTGCTGTCAGTATGAGGTTAAATCGGGAACAGGTAATGTAATTAGAACCGCAGAGAGCTGCCAATCAAAGACCTGAACGTCAGCAGGGTGTTATTAACTCAGATCCACATGTATTTACTGGGATTCTTCAACTGAAATTGACTTCGAGAGGTAATGTTTTAAACCCAGAAAACTCCCCTCGCTCATAACACTAAAGCATCTCTCAATGCTTTCTGCTGTGCCAGTATGAAAAAAGTATTGAGGACATTGATACATGAACTTGTGTTTGAATTATTGATAGACCTAATGTATCATTCGAGTAATTGCCATTTGGAAAGTATCTGCATTGGTCTAGAAGTTGTTCCCCCTTGCATCAGTTCATATATAATGACAGCCTTTAAAATTGTCAATATATGCTCATGGAGTATAAGGAGCAATTATCACTGTGGGGAGGGGTCATATCAATCAGAACACAGCTTATGCTGCTCTCTTCTAATGAGCTGATGATCTGAATCAGGTGTGTAACTAAGAGAGACATGCAAAAACGTGCAGTGTTGGGTCGTGAGGACTAGTATTGGGAAACGCTGAGGTAATGGATTCGTTTTTTTATTATGTGTCCCTTCCACCGTTATTTTTAAGCAGCGAATGTGAGCACAGAACTTAACTTACATAAGAACATTAGGACTGACTTAAGCCAGCGCGAGTTTAAGCACACACACCTTAAAACACGTCATTGTTTCTGAACACGGTATTGGGATGCGACGGTTTGCGGGGGGTGAGGATCACGATACTATGAATCAACATCGTGATGTCTTTTAGCCATCGGTGATGGACGAGGGCATCAGGTGTGTTCGACTTGAAGCAGCGCGCGCAGAATGATGACTGGGTGACATCAAAGTACCGCGAGAGCGATTCGAATATACAATTTTTCCGCACCCATGTTAAGCGTTCACACTGCACGCGGTTGCGGTCCGGAAGTGCGTTCCTGAGCGGTGCGGCTGCTGCAGTGCAGCTATCGTTGCCGCACAGAGTCTATTTTATAGCGCTGAATTAAAGTGACAGCTCTTTGTTCGCGGTAAAAAGAACAAACATCAAAATAAATAGATATAATTGAAGTATACTGTTTTCACAGGCTTTTTGGCTAGGTTTAAAACAAATAAAAGTGCACTTTTAGATAAACAAGGCAGCATATGCACTTGTGTCTTGTGGAGGTAGACCCACGGGACTGTTTGTAATGAAGATTTAAATGTAAAAGGCACGAGAGCCGACTGTTTCTGTGTGTGGTAAGTTTTCATTTAAAATATTTGTGAAAAGTAGGCTGTATGCTGTGTTTAAATGTTTCCACTTGCTTGAACAACTTAATATACAAATCTAGAAGCCAAATGCATTGAATACGTTGTTTATATTAATTGAGGCGAAACAGACGAGGGTCCGTCTGCTCTTTTATCGCTCTCGCGGTACTTTGATGTCACGCAGTGATCATTCTGCTTTAAATCAAACATCGAAACGCGCGCGGGGGGAGGGCTGAGCCCATTCAGCACTACGGGAGCCCAGAGTGGAGCCTCGGCGGATGTTAAAGAGAAACGATTTTCATTCAAACAAGTCGACATTAACTACACATTCGAGTTAATCGATAAAATAGATTTATCGGCCAGCCCTACTCTTGTGCCTAACAAATTTATTTATGTGATGTTTGCATTTATTTGATCAATATACAGTAAAACAGTCATGTTTTGAAATACTATTATAATTTAAAATAGCTGTTTTCTATGAAATATATTACATCAAATGTAATTTGATTCCTGTGATGCAAAGCATCATTCTATTTTAACATCATTTCTTCAGTGTCACATGATTTTTCAGAAAGCATTCTATATTTTAAATGCATTCATTTTGTAATAACGTAGTTTTAATAATATTTACTACCAACATTAATATGTAAATTAGTTTTATAAATAATTAGTAGATGTCTCAAGTGCACTGAGCATATATTAGGTATTAATTGTAGTATTCCTGTGGCTCAGTGGTAGAGCATTGCGTTAACAGTGCAAAGGTTGTGGGTTCAATTTCCAGGGAACACACATACTGAAAATACATGTATAACCTGAATATACTGTAAGTCGCTCTGGATAATAGCATCTGCTAAATGCATTAATATAATGTAATAAATGTAATTCTGACAAAAGCTGGCAAAGTGGGCACACAAGGGATCATTTGGCATCATATTTTAAAACAGCTTTGTTGGTCATCTGTTGCCCTGCACTCCATGGCCATAAAAAAAAAAAAAAAGAAATAGTACAGTGAAGGAAATTAATTACTTTTCTAATTTAACACTCTATATTCTAATTAACTCTATTAATTATTCTGCTTGGTTTCTTAAAAAAATAACACAAGCTTCTCTATTCTTTTTGTATTCTCTGTTTTGTATTTATTATATAATTAAAAAAACCTTGCTACGTGTACTTGTCATAGCACTTGCATATTGCTCTTTTGATTGTTTCCATTGTGCACATTTTTTAGTCGCTTTGGATAAGTGTCTACTAAATGTAATCTTTTTTAAATATTTGCAAATAAAACAATATGAAGCTGTCTCAATATAGCATATTAAACTAATTTTAAATGCATAGCAATATATTTTATTAGAAAAACAAACAAGCATTTTACTAATTCTGCCTCATTTGCCACCCAATTGAAGAATGACCCAATTGTCAAATATTAAATGTTTTGCTACATCAATCTTACTCTGCTCTTTCAACACTTTTCACCTACTTTGATTTGATTGGCCATCTTACTCATTTTGGCATTGAGCTCTGTTAGACCCCTGAGGCAGACCAGAATGTAACTTTTAAATAGGGCTGTGCAATTAATCCGAATTCAGTTTCGATTTCGGCCTACAATGATTATGAAAATACAGTAATCGAGATAAAACAATTATTGCGCCCCATCCAGCGGTGCTCTTTTCTTCCTCCATAAAAGGCCAATTTCATGTGCAAATCATGTAACGAGACTTTAGTAAAATGGGACATGCTTGATTTATTTAAGTTGATTAGATGCATTCTTGTTTTTAAAAGACAGAACATGCGCTTCCTCGGGAAGATTAGGCCTACTGTGTATGCGATCAGAGACCGAACACAACACGGACATGTAAAGTGACCGTGCTATATTCCTGCTGCGACTGTGTGCTTTATATTAATAATCAATCAACAAAAGACAAATTCAAAATCACACTCTGCTCTTCACTGTTTCTTATTAAAGCTAGACAAGTCCTTCAAAGGAAGTTTAATTCTTACAGTGAGTAATTTGCTTTTATTTTATAGTAGTTTATTCAATTTCTCTAGTAGGCTGTTATCTGAATAGCTACTTTAGACTTGCCTTTATAAAACTTAAAGGACAGTTTGTTTCATTTGTATTTTTTTTATCCCTTTGCTCTTATTACTGGCAGTGTAATTATTGTCAATTATTTTCAGGACTGTTGTTGTTTTTTACTAATATTAGTTACTCTGGTATTCTGCCGTGGTATTGAGAATCGTGACATTTCGCTGGTCTCTAAAATGTAGATGTCATAGCAAGCTTATTTACAGATAATATATATTTGATATATCATTAAATCTTTCATACAAAGTTTTGGTCATATGGCCCACTAATAATCGTTTTAAATAATCGTGATTACAATATTGACCAATAATCATGATTATGATTTTTGTCATAATCGAGCAGCTTTACTTTTAAACCCTTTGTCATCCTAACAACAAACAGAGCACTTCATATTGGAGTGCAGCACAGCAGTGCAAGAATTTCAAATATTCCTCACTATAAATTGGCATCAGTATTATTGACAAAGCACTTGATTTCTGGTGACGTTTTCTGTTCCAGAAAACCTAGGATAAACTCTCAACTTGTGGCACAGCAGGTCGCTCAACAGTACGCCGCCCCACCCCCAGCCAAGAAGGAAAGAAGGGAAAGGACAGACCTGCCTGACGACGACCACTTCGACATGGACAACTCTGACTCGGATAGACTCAGCAGTCTCCACCCGGACTCCGACCATCCAGAGAGATTAGGTCTGGACGGAGGTCAGCTGGACCGTGGACATTCTCACAAGGATCAGAGGCAGGAGCGTGGTCTAGACAAACCGCAACCGCTCCATACAGACAGGAGGCCTGAGAGAGCCGAACTGACCGCAGACCTGCTGCAGGAGGAGCACAACAGAACGACACGGAGCACGCGGACAGAGCAATGCTGGACAAACTTCAGCCTCACAGAGAGCACATGGATAAAGATCATCCACACACGGCAGGCTCCGGGATGCAGCCGGCAGAGAGGATGGGTGCAGAGCGGGAGGAACTCAAAAAAGGAAAAACCGAGAGAGCCATGATGGAGAAACCCAAAGAGAGACCTAAAAGCCTCACGCCCAGTAAAAAACCCACTGCTAAGAAGATGAAGTGAGTGTTTTCATGCAGCCATGCTCTGCTAGTAGTCTTTTTCCTTTTAGTTTGATCTAATTTTGTTATTAGGGTTGTCAAAGTTAACAAGCGCATGCAATTAATTCATTATGCCAAATTCTTTTTATTCTGTTAATGCATGTATTTTTACTTCATAACAGTGGGGTTCTGGAATTAAAAGTCCCATTAATTCTCTCCACTGGGGAACTGATCTTTAACAATAATTTATAAACCTATAAAGACAGACCAGCTGCGAGTTTGTTAATAGATGGTATGTGCTTTTGTTGAATCCATTAATCCACATTATTTTTTAACTTGATTTATATCTGCAATGCTTCATTGGATTATAGTTATTTCCCTCATTAAAGCCATTAAGTACACAGTCTTGTACCTTTGCCTTTTTGAATGATTTTTTTATACTCCGTTTGTAATGTTTCACAAACTTTGCAGCTGGTTGGTTTGGTTCATGGCTTGGAATTCTTAAACAAAATTTGTTTTAATATTCCTATGAGAAAAATGAATGGGAAATAGTTCTGGAACCACTGAGAAATAGATGGCCACTTTTGCTTTCTATAAAGATTTTATTCGGTTATTTCTATTCAGAGCTGATTAAAACGGGAGCAGTTAAAGTATCACACACACGTATTCATTTATTGGATAATTTATTAAATTAATAACTCAACTGGTGTTATTTCACTTGCAAATCTTCAATGAAAAAAGCATGTTCCTCATTTCTAAATCACTTCGGATGAACGCTTCTGCTAAATGGATAAATGTAAATGTTAGAACACCAGTGGAGAATTGCTATTAAAATACATTTACACATGAATAAGTCTATAAAGTGTGGGGAAAGTTGTATGGTAATAGTTACTAATGGCATTTTGAATCAACATTTACAGGCCCAAACTCGCTCAGAAAGGTCCAGCTGGGGAAAGTAACGGCATGAAGGCTGGCAAGTCTGTCACAAAGAATAACAAATCTCTAATTTCACGGTAAGTTCAGAGCTGATCTGCTATTCTACAGTTTTTAAAGTTGGCATGAAATGGAAATTCACATGATCTGTTTTCTAAATGCATCTTAATGATCTTGTTGTGATTGATGAATTTTGGTCTGTAAAATGGGGGACTTCTCTCTGGTGGCATGTGCCGTATTTCTGCAAGCTTGCATTCAGATATTTCTGCATTCAGTCAACAATTAGTGGATAGAACCAATTTTTTTTCAATAATCCATTACATTTGGATATACATCACAATACGTAAAAATGTTTCCACTTATGTTACGTTGTGATTTTACGGCAGGCTTTTACCTGCATTAGAGTATTCTTGATTCCTACTAAAGACTTCATATTCAATTCATACCGTTACTGCTTTGAGTTATGAAGAGGAAATCCAGTGAGAGGCTATTTAACTTGCTGCAATGCAGACGGTTAAAACTGGATTATCATATTCAAAGCTTTGGCCTGGATTAAACATTTAGGGTGCTTTCACACTAGCGCTTTTGCTGCGCACCCGGGTTCGTTTGGATGTGAACGCTGTCATCCGACTTTGGGTGCGCACTCATGAACCATACCAGAGTCCGCTTAAAAAGGGTGCTTCTGGGGTACGATTCATGTGAACTCCGGTGCGGTTCGCTACTGATGTGAATACAATCACAACAAATCGTGGAAGTGAACTGCTGTTAATGTCGTATTATTTGATAAATGTTTGTTTCACTCACTTTCTGTATTGTGTTTGCCTTCAGCGTTCTTTAGAGCATTTGCAGTACATTCGTAAGAAAGTGTCGTTATGCACTAATCTTTGTAAACAAAATTAACGGTTCAAAAAGGTTAATATATAAAAGTGAAGAGGGCAATGTTTTGCATTTTGCCGCTGCCTTCTGCGCAGTCGTTACTAGGCAACGGGGTAAACAGCTGCTGGCTTAATGACGCAAACGAACTGCGGTTTGGACCCAAATAAAATATGAACACAGTCCAGCAGGTGTAGGGGGAAGCAATCGAACTCTGGTTCGGACCAGGCAATCGAACCAAGTGTGAAAGCACCCTTAAAGATACACTCCTAATTATACCTAAAGAAGTGAAAAGTACTTCTGATAAAAGCGTATGAGAATATACACTTAAGGTAAAGACTCTTATAGTCATATTAGAGTCCTAGAAAAAGCTGTTTTATTGTACATAAGAGGGCCCACCACTTATAATGGATGTCATCACATGAAGCTTAGTACTCTCTTTTGTTCAAAAGACACGTTTGTTTGTGGAGTGAATTTATGATTGGCTACAAAAACGTTTGCTTTTGCATGATGCTGCATCACACTTTGAAATGGCTGCCAGTGATTTTTGGAAAGATAATTTTGCTCTCATGATGTAGTTACAGCAAACACTACATTTGCAGCCAAAACAACCAACCATTACTTGGCGCTCCTTTTAACAATACTAACTTGCTTTATATTTAAAAGGTTAGTTCACCCCAAAATGACAATTTTGTCATTAATTACTTCTCAAACCCACAAGACTTGTTCAACTTTAAAACTCAAATTAGGATATATTTTTGATGAATTCTGGGTTTTCTGTTCCTCCATTGAATGCTCATTCTAATGTGATGGTTCAAAGGCAAAAGAAAGACAAAAAAAGATCATTGCGCATACATAAAACACATCAAGCATTTACAGATGCTCAACTGTACATGAAGAACAAACCTGATTGGTTCTCACACATCAGTCAAGCACATTTGAGCTTCAGTTTACCATAATCGATGTGCTTATGGGTGTTATTCCATATAATATATCAGACTATCTATGTAATCGTGTTTACGCAATAAATGCTGCAGTAATAAAGATGTGTAATTCCTTCTTCCTCCATTCCTCTGTTACACTTCAGACCTAAACTGAAGAACGTGGACAGGAGCTCGGCTCAGCAGCTCGCTATAACGGTGGGCAACGTGACTGTTATCATCACAGACTTTAAGGAGAAGACTCGCTCCTCCTCCACCTCCTCCTCCACTGTCCCCTCCAGCGCTGGCTCTGAGCAGCAGCACCTGAGCTCCAGCTCAGAGAGCACGGACAAGGGGTCGTCCCGCGCCTCCACCCCCAGAAGAGACCATTCTTCCGGCCACAATGAGACCATCTGAAAGGGAAGAGCACACACTGCGATCTCACACGTGCCACACTCGTAGCTGTGCATGGAAGAGGGATCTTTTCAATCCATTCAGACAATGTCCATCTTGACACATCGGCAGAAGTGTACCTGTCGAAAACCCCAGTGGAGCACCTTGTAGATTGATGTGTTGATGTTCACGTGAGTCACTTTCATGCCGAGACCCACTGTATATTCTGTGCCCTGCTCCTTTCAGATATAATCCATTTTTGTGCACCACGGAAATCGGCGCTCTCAAGTTTGCATTATTGTTCATTGTCATTAAATCATGCAGACGGCTGTTTTGACTTTTAGAAGGTAGAATCGTTTATGCTAAATGTACAGTATCTGAGCTCATTTCTCCATCTCTCAGACAGCTCCGAGTCAATGATCTGTTGCTGCGGCTGTTTATAGAAAGCGAGTTCTCGACAATAAGATCACGCTAGACCACCGTGTACAGGGAGATTTGTTCCTTTTTATTATTTCATATGACAAACACTTGTGTGTTTACATGGTGGAAACACAAACTGTGATGATGTAAGTTTACAGTGTTATAAATGCAAGGCCAACTTTGAAATCATACGGTGGTGTACCATGTAGACATGTTTTGTGGTTCACAAGATGATAAGAGTATTTAGAATATTGTTCTTTTTCTTTGTTTTTAGACTTTAAACCTTTGCATATTTCTTGTAAAATGATATAGAGATTTACAGTACTGTCTATTATTCAACTTCATGGCAACGAACGGGTGGAGTAAGAAACCGGCAGTTGTTGGAATATGAAGCAGCTTATCTATTTGTGAGATTTCATACAGTATATTTACAGTTTACCAAGATCTCTTCTAAAACATTTTGAAAATACTCCCAATATTGATTGTGTTTTAAAAATTGGCGGCTTCTCGCCCCATAAGGATGATTTGCACAGGTTGACGCACTCATTCTGAACTTTGTTAAAAATCTTGAAGCTTATGAAGCTAATAAAATCCTTCTGAAACGTATGGTCTCAAAGCATATTGGGGACTATCTAAATGATCACATCAGTTTATTCGTGTATAGTAACCAATGTATATGAAGTGAAAATCTGTGTTCTGAATGCATGCTGTTGGACTTATTGTGAACAATTCATCCATGCATATGCTTTTTTTATTTAGTTTTTTGACCATGTTTAATCACAATGACAACCGGACCTTCCACAGAAAACAACAGTCTTTTATCTGGTGATTGTATGCAGGACTTCTTCATTTAGTCCTGTCACTGCATGCTCAACTGCATCTACATGTCAACATCCAATCACCTGATGCCAAGTCCCTCCTAAACACTTATTTTGTTTGTTTTAATAATCTGTTAAACTCCTATACATTGCAATATGGAAGAAGACTTCTGTCGTTACTTCTGCTTCATCTTGACTTTAAAACGGGTGTATATAATCACAAGCTCTTTTGCATGTTTTTAGATATCCATTGACTACCACAATCTTAGCAAAACTTCCCAGTGTGATTAGATAAGACCTATATTCTTAAATCAACATATCTTGTTGTTTCATTAATTACTGGAACATCAATGAAATTGTGTCGGTCTCAATCCCAACCCCTTAACCTTCGATCGGAGGGAAAACAAAGGATGTTGATGCAGTAACATGTCCTATCTACCCTCTGGTTTTAGCTGTGTTTTGGTAAATAATAGCTAGTTTCTAGCTGGTCAGAACTGGTCATTAGTTATTACCATGCTCCAAATATCACCTTTACCTCCCTAATCATAATCTTATACTATAATATACTAAAATTAAAAACTGAAAAAAGCTAATTCAAAATATTAATTAAAATAGTTATTAATATAAATTAGTTTTAGTAATTGTGCTTTTTTTTACTTCTATTTAGCTTTATTTTAGTAATTGTATGCACTTATAAGGTTTTTAATAGACTACATATTTCTATTTAATTTTAATTAGTGCTGTCAAACGATTAATCGCAACCAAAATAAAAGTTTTTGTTTATATAATGTGTACTGTGTATATTTATTATTTTTTATATATAAATGCACGCATACAGTATATATTTTGAAAATATTTACGAGTCTATATTTATATTCATATAATTTATATTACAAACATTTTATACATCAACACAATTTTTCTGAAATGTATAAATCTTTATACATACACATAATAAATTACACCGTACACATACATATATTATGTAAACAAAAATTATATCGGATGCGATTAACGTTAATCACGATTGATCGTTTGACATTACTAATTTTAAGCAGTTTAACTTAAACTTCACTGCCAAGGCATTATCATTCACTGATTTATGTAATCTAAGTTATCTGTTAAGTATTTTATTTTGTCTCTCTCATCTAATATTCATATTCTATGTTATTTTGGCTTTATTTCAAGTTTTTGTAAATATCAACACGGTTTGACGCCGGTACACAAGTGGTTACCAGCAAATGGAGCAGCAAGAAAACAGCTGTCAGTTTAGGACTGCTTTCCAGCAGGAGTTTGCCTGATTAAACGCGTAAACCTTTGAAATCAATACCACTTATTTTAAAATGCGTCATGCTTTTATTTTGAAGTGCGTTTGAGACGGGGCGCTGCGTCTGACTTCTCCTCTCTGTTGTTGTTGTGTCGGTGACGCGGCAAGTCCAGCCGGCAGAGCGGCAAACGAGTCAGCATCAATAATCTGCATATATGTGGATGTGGAGATTATTTTAGATCTCCCAGCAAAACACTCGCACATCGATTAGCGGTTAAAAAAAAACAAGCAAATATGGCGGTTCCTGCAGCCCCAAACCTGCAGCTGAACACGGCGACACAAAGCAGCCCTGTGAACTCTACAGAAAACGACATCCACATCGACGAGAGAGAGCTGGAAAACATCACAAAACACATCGAGGATGGCACCTCGCTGCCGCTGCACTCCCCGTGGACCTTCTGGCTGGATCGGTAGGCTGGTGTTGGTTTATTAACGTTATTATGGATTCGCTTTTCTATATCCACAAGCCTGTCAATAAAGGCCCAAGATTGGTATTTCTCTTTTTATAGCGAACCATACTATTTTCAGTTTCTAGACGAGCACAGCTAACACTAATAGATTTGTTCGGTGCCTGTATTAAGTGTTTGTAAGCTTTAAGAGTGTCATAACGCAGAGCTGATATCATAACTTAGTAAAGTAGGTCGAGTCACTTGCAGGTCATGGTTGTTATTTAATATCAGATTTCATGTTCTTTCTGAAGCTCTGTAAATCAACAGAGTAATATGGTAAGGGTGTACCTCAAGGCGTTGTCAGGAACCCATTTACGTTTTTGTTGGTGTTTTTAAAATGTAGGGCACGGAATAAGTTTTGCAGAATAAGTGAAATTACCACATATAAGTTGATTGTTCATTTGCATGCTATTTTAAAGCTGATATATAACCAAATAACTGATATTAATAATATATAATTTCAAATGCGTTTTCCTTAATCTCCTCTTTCTTAAAATTATTTCTGCAGGTTTTTTGGCAATGATTTACAAAGGGTTGAAGTCCTGTTTACATCAGACTGAGATTTGGTTGCCATAACGATTGTGAAATGCTTCACTTGACATAAGACAGAGAACCTTTATGGTTTATGACACAGATATGGATGATGTGCCAGGCTTAGTGTAGTGCAAAAATGTCTTGTTTAAAGCCCAATTCACACCACACAGACAAACGCCAACAAACAATTTGGCCGTTGGATTTGGAAACTTATGAAAAATAACTGTCATGTTCACACTGCACCAACAGACACCGACCAACTCTCACTGACTGGGGAGAAAATGGATGATCTTATATCTATAAGCATGTTCAGTCGGGTGAAAATAACGCCAACCAACGCCAACAGGGATAACACACTGATCCAACAGACTAGTTTGTTGGCGTTTGTCTGTGTGGTGTGAATTGGCCTTAAAGGGATAGTTCACCCAAAATCTGTCTTTATTTACTCACCCTCATGTCATTGCAAAACTGTATGATATTTCTTTACACATGGAACACAAAAGATGGCGTTTATCACACAATATGAAGCTGTCAAGCTTCAAAATGACAAAAAGCACAGCACTTCAAGCAACCATTTGTCATTTTGAAGCTTTACAGCAACAGTTCACATTCACTTTCATTATCTCGGCCACTCTTTTGATTATATCACTAAGAAATTCACCTTTGTTCCCCAGAAGACAGAGAGTCATACAGGTTTGGAATGACACGAGGGCGAGTAAATGATTACATTTTATTTAATTTTTTTCAAGTGAATTGTTCTTTTAAAGCTATTTATTGGTGTGCATTTAGAAATGATTTTAATTCTTTATACCTTCAAGGTCATTACCAGGTACAACGGCAGCAGAGTGTGAATCAAATCTCAAAAAGATATACACTGTCCACACTGTACAGGTAGGTGTTGCACTTTTATTAGAAGTCATTTCATATGTTTTGCCTGATCAACCTGCAAAGCTAGTCCTTTGATATGTTAATCAAGATGTGGTGAAATGTCTGTTTTTGTAGAATTTGAATTGAGATATAAGCAAATTTGGCAAACCCAATATTTTGCTTGATCATCTTTCCAATGTATTATAGCTTCCATTTAGATTTGTATATGAATTAAATGAAATTAGGCACCAAAATACTTTCATGGACAATAATAGTGTTTAATTGTTTTGTAAACCAGCAGAAAAAAAGTGTACTGTTGCAGTTGGGAAAATAAATATTGTTGCTGATATATTATGCATCACCTATTTTTCATAACATAAAGAGTTTCTGGAGTGTGTACAACAACATCCCGTCTGTGTCCGGCCTCCCTCTGAGGTGTAGCTACCACTTAATGCGAGGAGAAAGAAGGCCACTATGGTGAGTCTTCAGCCAAATCACGATCATTTTTTCTATTTTTATTTTTTTGTTAAAAGAAATTAATACTCGTTATCAGCACTGATGCATTGAATTGATCAGAAATGGCAGTGAAGACATTTATAATGTTACAAAACTTCTATTTCAAATAAATGCTGCTCTTTTGGACTTTGTCTGTTTTATTTAAACCGTTAATAACAATGTTTCTTGAGAAGCAAATCGGCATATTGGAATGATGACTGGAGTAATAATGCTGAAAATTCAGCTTTGCATCACGTTAATAAATTGCATTTTTAAATGTATTAAAATAGAAAACAGTTATTTTAAATTGTAATAATATTTCACAATAGTATGGATTTTACTGTGTAGCTGATCAAATAAATGCAGCATTTGTGAGCATAAGACACTTCCTTTAAACGCTAAATCTTATGACCACAAACTTTTGAACTGGAATGCATGTCTGTCCTTAGCTTGGGAAATGCCTTTGGGAGAATTTATATAAACCATTTGGTTTAAAAATGTTTTTCTGTCTACACAGGGAAGAGGAAAGCAATGCCAAGGGAGGTGTTTGGAAAATGAAAGTGCCAAAGGAGAGTGCAGTAAGTCTGCTACACTTCGACTTGTAGACACTGCATAATGTAAATACACAAAAATCTGCATTTTCCCATACATTCTGGTGTGTGCTATCACTGCCAAAATATCATTCGTCCATATCCTTTTTTCTACCAGTCAGCTGTGTGGAAGGAGCTGCTATTGGCTACAATTGGTGAACAGTTTACAGATTACTGTGCATCAGGTGAGTGTAGAAATGTTTAATTCATGATTATTTTATTGATAGCATTAAATGAATAATTCAATATTTGTTTGTCTTTAGAGGATGAGGTGGTAGGAGTAAGTATCAGTGTAAGAGAACGAGAAGATGTGGTTCAGGTCTGGAATGGAAATGCTTCTTTTGCCAATGAAGCAAACATTTTAGGAAGAATCCATGAACTTCTCCACAGATATCTTTTAAAGCAGTATTTTATAAACGTAAGTGTCAGTGGTTTACATTCTTCTCACTGCATGCCGCACTGTGCATGCTGAGAGCTCACCGTTTATTGTAAGAATAGTTGCGTGAGAACTCCTAATGGCTTGATACATTCTTCAAGTTAAATTAATTGTATTTATAGATTTGGTTAAGTTAGTTAACACCATATAAGTGCAAAAACATCATAAAATTGTTATTGACAGATTCCATTTTTTTTCAGCACACGAGGAGCACCATGCATTTGAAGGTGGTCGCTCACGACATTAGCAAGCTTTGCACATTCACCACGGTTTTCCCTGTTTTTGGACTGATCATAGAAAATGGACTGAAAATGGAAAAAGATTCCCTCCTGGGCGAACAGAACTCTTGGGTTTTGCGGTTGTTTCATATCACATAGGGAATGAGTCACAGCCCTGTTTTTAAGTTGTAAGCGTTGCAGATGATCCCTCCATGCTTTTCGTAAGGAGTTTTCTCCTACCAGATATTTAGGCAATATCAATAAAGCTCACATAGCCAGTTGCACATGTAATATAAATCATCACGACAGAGCAATGTTGCCAATTGTTATCACCCCCCCTCCCCATTTCTAGGTTCATTGATTAAATGTGCAGTCCAGTGACAGTTAGTGCTTGTCAACGTATATTCTCGTGTTAGAAATCCATTAGGATCAAACTCTTTAGGGCTGTTTTTCCTTAGACACGCATTAGGCATATCCTTAGACTAAAAAAGTCTAATGCTAAAGCTTAATCTGCTTCTGGGAACTCTTTTATGCAAAAGTATTGCACATTTGTCTTTGGAAAAACTCTTTGGCTTGGAGGTTATTACTGATTTCAGAGCTAATGTAAGTGGGTGTAACAGCTTTGGTTATAACCGTAAGTATACAGCAAAATGCATATGCAATTCCACGTTTTCACCCTAAACTTGATATTTAAGTACATTTTAATAATCCTGTATTAATCCCATGAGGGCAAATTCTTGCATCTTGCGAACGGCTTTGCTTTTATGATTTAGAAAACTGTATCCAGACCTCCTCCTGTAGTATTTTATGTAAATGAAAGCTGTTTTAGAATGGCGTCATAGCACTGTTGAACTTCTCTTTTCTTTTTTGGTTACTGCCTTGTGGTTGATATCCTGCATATTGTTATATGTGTTGCTGTAGGCGCTTAGTGTCTCGTCTGTCAAAATAGTCCAAATGCTTTTATTGTCTGAAATCATTAAGTCAATTTTTTTAACTTATGCATTTGCTTCTAACTGCCTTGTTATTCATTATAATCACACTGTGTCTTGTTTCAGAGTGCTTATCATTGTAGTTTGTTTTATTGTGTTTTTTTTGGATGAATGCTTATTATGTTGGACAACTTGTGAGTCGAGGGAAGCTAGTGTAGATATTGTCAAATTATGAAACTGAAAATGACCCGTGTAATCATCAGAGCATATATTTTTTAGTTTTTCAGTACCAAAGAGATTTCCTTTCTGTTTTCCGGTGTTATAATTCATCGTCGTCTGTGATCTGCATGTGTTTGCGTCCTTAGAGAGAGTTAAAACCATGCTTCTCACGTTCGTCTTTACTGATGTCTTTTTCACTAGCTCACTTTCTGCTGTGTGGCGATTTTATTTAGGTTTGCCAAGTCGGAAACTTCAAGCCCAAAAAGACCTGCATCACGAACCAGGTCCCTTAATGCACTAAAAAGCACAATTATGATTTTGTCCTTCATGTGGGCAGGGATGTGCAAAATATCCTGTACATGCAGCTGACCTGGGTTTTTGAGTTTATTTTATGGAGCATTTGTGTCGGTTTTCCAGGATCTGAAACCTCAAACTGATTGTCAATCTTCTGGAATGGTGCCTTGTGTTCTCCCAGAGTTTCACTCACAGAATGTGTTGTTTATCTCTATGTATTCAATCGGTTATATTATTAATTTTTTCCTTTATTTTGCTTATAGGTTTTTAAATATTGAATAAATACAAAACAGAATTCGAAATATGACTACTGCACTTATTTCAACAACAAAAATGTAGTGTCTTTCATTTCAAATGTATTGTGTAAAATACTAATGTAGTAACCACTAGCTGTCGCTGCACACCCTATAAACACATTTATTAATGTCTACACTTCTCTGCATCTTCAATACCTTTTATTTAACTCACATTTCACCAGATTAGCTCCACAAATCGTTCCGGCTAGTTCGTGTTTATGTTATTGATTAATGCTTCATGGAATGAGTCATATCCAGTCTAGTGCGCAACATTATTTATTCCTCGCTTCTTGAGCGACGCACTACAGCCCTCAGCAGGTGGACGTGACGTCACGCCCCAACAGCTACTCTGCTCTCAAACTCTCCTCAAAAACTCGGTTTTGACACGGCTCACACACTAAATGTACCCAATGAATCTTGTTTATAATCCGACGTTCGCTGTAAACGGTCCCATATACGTGCTAAATCCAGGCGCGTGGTCCGTAAATTAGTCCCTGTGTCGCGCACTGCGGAAGAATACACTTGTTTACATTGTGCAGTGTGGCAGCCAGTGCGCGGCTGCGCGAGCTTCATGGGAGACCGACACACTGCGCTTTCCAGCTCGCAGAAGTTCGTTCCGGGGTCGCTGTTAAAGTTTTAATTTCTGTCCGTTGAGAAATCACTGCATCCCCGGTAAGTTTATTCTTCTTATCAAGTTTCCTTCACTGTGTTTATTCATAATTTACATTGCGAGGTTGATTTGCTAGTTATTAGCCTTATCAGAACTAACGGCAGCGGTGGGGAGCAGACAGGAGCAGCTAATTCAAATCTCTCCACACTTTTATCGCCATTTATTTAGTGTTTTATAAGAGGCAATTTACCTTGAACATAGTCGGTAGCTTTCGTTACACTTAGTAATTGTCGCAGCATCCATTTACACCCCTTATGGGAGTGTTAGCTGGCTAACATGTGCCTTTGGTTCAGTTCGTGTGGAGAACAAAAACAGCAACTTCAGTTCAAGACACTGCTCGCAGTCTGCCGTAAATCACATCTAACCTCCAAATCCCCATAGTTTTTTATTCTTTATTTGTATTATTACATTGTTATGATTACAAACAAATATTAACAATACAGTATGTACTAACATATACATTCATACTGTACATTTACATACATTCATACATACATAAAATCTACAAATGCATAAATTATTGGACTGTTGATCAAGCAAAATATACATACACATATTTTTGTATCTTTGGAAATTAATCCAGTAATTTACATTTTTCAGTTACCCAATCATTATACATTTAGACTTAAAATAAAAGTGTAATTTGTTTAAATCAGTTATTTTCTTTTTGAACATATAATCTTTACCCATATATATATATATATATATACCACACTAATTATGCAGGCTGTATTACAATCTTTGTCAGTGGGCATTAGTCAAACCTCATTCAATTGAGTGTTAATCCTAACTGGGTGGTTTGACTTTGGTCAGCAGGTTTAAACAAGGACTCACATGCATCCTCTCATAGAGGTGTGCTACTTAGGTTGTGTCTCATAGTTGAGTGAAGTACCTATCTAGATTTATTTGAGGGAACCTATAATGCAACGAAGTGCTGCCTAGGTAGGTTGGTAGATCTCTAGGTTTTCACAGCCAGTATTTTTAGTCTACTTGGTTTGCTGAGTTTCATAATTCTTCATGAGTGTACCAAAGAGTTAAAAAAAAGTTCTACTTCAGTTTCATTGTTTGATTTTGGAGTTGTTGAAACTACAACAAACACAAAAAAGCTACGCCCCTTGACAGGTTTCATTTCTCCTTTTTACCTCTGAGCGTTTACAATTCAGTTAATCATCTGTTGCAGCTTTTTACAGGCATCCCAGTCTATTTTACTTCAGTTGTCTGTTCTTAAACCAGGTGTTACCTGCCTTTAGAATCTGGTTCCCTCACTTTATGGTCCATTGTGAAGATCTGTCCATTCAGCACAACTGGATAACAATTTCAGGAGTGTTAAAGAGGATTTCATTTGTTAGTACAGAGAGTTCTCAAATTATTATTATTTTATGCCAAATTCTTTACATCTAAAATATTAACTGAAGTACCCCTCTGAGATAAGTTAATATTTCAATAATTTAATGACACATTTGTATGTTCACACTTTTATGATGTCAGGTAATAGTCACGTGATATGCAAGTAAACAGATAAACTATTATGTTTTCTTTAATAACTTTCATTTAGAGATAGGTGTATGTGCACATTGTGTGTATATCTGAAATAAGCACTTGAATAAATGTAATAAAGTAAGTAATTGAATGTATAACACAATCATGTATGAATGAAATATAAACAGATTTGTTTTACAGCTACAAAAAATGTTCAGTCAAGATTTTTGTTCATAATCTCTACAATTTGTTTGAGAAGTAGATTGTGGATGTCTTCAAGATTGATCATGAAAATTTGTCACGAATTTGTCAGATCGCTCACTTACTTGGGTTCACTCTTTACAAGAATAAGCTCACACCAAAAGTTACTATACAAATATTTGTCTTATTCACTTGAAGTTGTTCAAACCCTCAAGCTTTTAACATGTCAAATCTTCAAGCTTTTATTGTGGTTTAATATTGGCATGCTGTAAACGTCTGTCCACAAAAATGTTGGCAGTTCTGCTTATGTGAATTTATAAAAAGTAAAGTGAACCCAGTGCACGTTAATTTTCCAAATGCATTCCCATTTCCAGCTCTGAAAATATGGTATTATGAGCTGCGCACACTAAAAATGAACACAGTGCCAATCTGAAACTTCTACTTCAAATAAATAGCAGTCTTTGATTTGAAAATTGCAATTTGATAAGGTCAATGGTTTCAGCTTTATTAATTGTGCAACCCCACTTGTTTATTTGAATGTTATATTCGATTGAATTAGGGCTGCACGATTAAATCAAATGCGATTGTCATGCGCATCTTATTAGTAAAGCCGGTTCTGTGATTAGTAGTAAATCTGCATCACATGCTTTCAGATGGAACAGCATTTACTACACAGAGCCGTAACGTAGTTCACTGACAAGCTACGCAATATCGCGTTTATTATCGCAGATGATTTAACCGCGTGATAATGAAATCGAAGATATCGTTCTGCGATAATGACAGCCTTTTGTGCAGCTTCTCAGTGAACTATGGCTCTGTAGTTAACGCTGCTCCATCTGTAAGCATGTGAAAATACCACATTTTATCACATGATTTTACTCCAAACTCTCTTCATAATATCAGTCGAGTGTTTGAAATAAATCCTTCTGTGAGATGATGTGGCTTCTTACACAGAGTAAAGCACGCAACAAATGTTATAGTATTCTAAGCAGCGATAAAGGCTATGTTGATAAGCATTGCATTATTATATACTTTATTTTAATGACATTTTTAATAATAATTATAATAAGAACTCTGATAAGTCATATATTGTTGTAGTTCTGTGTTTATTAGTCACATTGAATTAATGAAAGCAGTTAAATCTTCTGTTTATTCAGCTGCCGCTATAAGGATCTCTTGGATTTCTTCTGCGGGGTGTATTTAGTTTCCGCATGAGAGCGCCCTCTAGCCTTCGGATGGAGATTTACTACTGATCACGGAACCATGCTTTACTGAAAGATACGCATGACAACCGCAGCTTCTGCCTTATTGCGATTTCATTTCGATTGATCATACAGCCCTAGATTGAATACATTTTAGCTTCCAACTCCTGAACCCCCGTTTGGGAAACCCTGCATTAGTGCATTCTTCCTTCAGATCTTACACCTTCAGGCGTTTTTCTGTATCCTGGAGCTTCGTCATATTGTTCACAAACCTGTTATGGCCTGTCTTGTTTCACAACTGCGTTATTGATAAAGAGTTATTGTCTTTTAAATAGTGTTTATAAACTGCCTGTTTCTGTCACTTTTATAGCTAACTGAATAATGTGACGATTCACAGATTTTGTCCTGCTTGTGTAATAACAGCTTTAATGACTTACGCAAAAGTGATGCCTTATTTCTTAATGACATAACTTCCCCCACCTCCTGCTACACCGTGAATAAGATGGTCAGGAACTGGTCATAATCCGATTACTGATTTACAGTTTTCTTGACGTGTCTAGATAAACAGCTTTATGGCACATCATTCTCAGACATCCTGCTGTGATGGCCGACTACCTAATAAACAAGTCTAGTACATAAATTGCTATATTGCACTCTTGAGACGAATGATGTGAGAGTTGAAGGGAGTGCCACAAGCATGAGAGAATGTAGGAGTAAATGTAATGCGGTTTGTTCTTTCCGAGGAAGCGGCACGTGTGGCGCTCCTAGGCGTGGATGTGTAGATGAACGTGACTGATATTTCCTTTTTAGGTGGGAGTTTTAGATTCTGTTTCCCCTTTCTTATGTTCTGGCTTCACCAAGGGTTTCCCCTCAGGTGAAGGGGTTTCAGATGAGTGCGCTAACACTGAGCAAACTTTGTTGTGGTGAGGATGCGTAATGGCTGGTTGCTTGTTGGACAAGGTGTCAGGTTTGTTCTTGGTTAGTGCTATTCAGTCACTACTTTTCCTGTTAACATTTGGCAGAGTCAATAAGCCTAGTTCTCTGTGTGGGTTCATTTTTGAAGTAAACGAAACGAATAGCTCATAATGTGTGTGCATAGTTATCAGTTTCTGGTAAATACGCACAAGTTTACTTTGTGGACTGGGAAGGTGTTGATGAAGAGTTGTGAAAGAATTGCTTGTCACACCATGCTGTCTATTGGTGTAATCTATATGGAAATGTGGATAATTCTGCTGCCCTATCTCAACTGACTCGCACACCTATTCAAATCTTCCGGAACCGTAAAGTGTGGTTGTTTGCCATCCTGGAGAGTTTGAAGCATGTACTTCATATAAGAATATTCATTTATATAATTTGTTTTGCTTGAGGTTAACGGTGGTGAATTAAAAATACTGTTGCATCTTTAGCAAGTCTCAAAATGATTATAATTTTCTTCATAATGTTGATGCCTAAATTCAATTGTATCGTTAAACGAGTTTAGTTCAGTCTTTAAGTTTTATGTAAGCTACTGTTCAAAAATGTGTGAACGGTCAGATTATTATTTTGTTTTTGAATGGTGTCTCACTGTCTTGTGCTCACTTAAGGCTGCATTTGTTTGATCCAAAATATAATAAAACATTATAAATGGTTTTACTATTACTTTTGATCAATTTAACCCTTGTGCACCCTTATGGACATTTTTGTCTATTTATTTATATAGTTTTTGTCTGTGTTAATGCTAATTGCATACATTTTGGCTCAGGTATGTATTTTTATTGGAATTTTAATATTTACCTCATTTCCTTTAATAAATCTATCTTACACAAGGTACAAAAAAGTGAACCACTCAGCACCTTTTGGACAAAAAGGTCCCCATTGAAACCCATTAAAACTGCTATTTTTAATCACAGTGCCGTTTAACTGTAAAATGATGCAATTTTTGTTAAAAGGCTTTCATTCTGTTGGTTTCAAAATTACATTTTTTACCAGATGGTGCCATTTTTTTCAGGTTTGGTCTATAAAGGGCCTATAAAGCAAATACTTGCTTTATTCCTGTTTTCTGCTTCTGCATATTAAAGAGCCAATAGGAAAATAATGCAGCTAGAATTGTGTGGGTGTGTTGGTATAGATGTAAGAGTGTGGTTTGTATACGTGTCATAAACAATGTGTGTGTGTGTTCTTGTAACAATTGAGAGCGAGAAAACTCTATTGCAAATCACAAATCCAACCACTGTGTGCACCAGCATCTAACGGGGGAAAATTTAGTACTGCGCCCAAACAAAATTTTACTAAAAGCTCATATTTTGAGACTTGTTTAGATTTATGGCTTTGATTTTCTAGCAGGTTTAGAGTTCAACATGTTTCATATATAAAATATTCATAAAATGTAAATATAAAATATTGTTCCTAAATCATTTCATAAATTTAAACCTGTATAACCTTTTTTTGGTTTCACTTTTTAAACTTTTTTTTACTTCAACAATAATCTGCCATGGGTCTTCTATAAAATGAGACCAAACTTAAGTCTGTGCTCCCAAGCTTCCAATTTGTATTGATGCACAAGTGTTAATTTATATATAATATATATTTATATATTATAGGCCATAATATGTAATAATTATTTGTTATTAGCCAGAGTTTTCATATTTGTAATATTGTTCTGGAGGATTTGTTCTTGAATGCTGTTGTTCAGAAATCAAGCAGAGGTCTCCTTATGCACAGTTTGTCTTTAAGGCATTTTCTTATATAAATAAATAAAACTTCAACAAATTACTATCGTCCTTATCTTTATGTCCCTCAGAAAAAGTTTCAGCCTTGACTTTTGTTTGTAATCTGCACACACTGTTAATTAAGCTTAAAAAGTTTAATGTTTGACAAGCCTTCATCACCCCCATTTTCAGTCTCTATGTGGAAACCACATCATTTCCATCTCAGTAAAGTGTATTTACATAGTAGTACACCAGAATGAAAAGCAGGCACTATAGCAAGCTGTTCTCTGTACTAAGCCTGTCACATATTTTCAAGATAATATTGTCTGGCCCTGTAATTTCACTGATGCAGCCTGCCTATCTTTTCCTTGGCTTGTATCCGTACAGTGTGGTTTTGTGTATCAGCGTAATTTGTCATGTGTTCATAGCCAGGCTATGAAATGTGATATTCTATGAGGGCTGCCTCTTCCATTATCTCAGAAACCTCTCTAAAAATAGATCCATGCATCCAGACACCATACTATAGCCTACTACAAGTGCCATTAGCCCCTTCTTTCTGCCTCATGAACTCAGGCTTCTGATGTTTAGCTGTCTGCATGTTCAATAATCACTCTTAGATAGATCCAGCAGTATTAAAGAGCCTTGAATGAAGTGAGACAGTTGTATACAATTGCCATAAACTAGGGCTGTGTATTGGCAAGAATCTGGCGATATGATACGTATCACGGTACAGGGGTTGCGATACGATGTATTGCGATACTGTAAGCAAGGCGATATATTGGTATATTTCTTATTTTAGGAATAGGTTATATTTTTTAGGAAAGCTGTCATCAAGAGGACACCACCACATGCTAACCTTAGCAATAAAATAATACAAAATAGTTTAACCAGAACATACTGGGATCTGCATTTGCAATAATTGCAATACAAATTAAAGTGCTTGCAGGATTCTTTAGTAAAATGTAGACTTTGAGACTTTTATTCAGAGCATATTACAGTTAATATAACAGCCTAGTCAGTAAGATGGTGTGGTGTCAGTCATGCAATCTGATATTATAGTAAATATAATATAGTGAATTATTAGCTGAATGTATTTAACTAGCCAAACATTATTTATTTCCCTGAACTCTTTATCAAACATCTTCCTGTAATAGGTGGAGCTCTCTTTCCTCCACATTGCTCCCCTTTTTAAAATATTTATTTATCTAGTGATTCATTCCTAGACTGCGCACAAGGTGTTTTTTTTTAATCTGACTCGTTTCATGTTCAGGGTAAATTTCTGTAACGGAATAGCCCGAGGCTGCTATTGATGAACTGGTTTTTATTTTCCATAGCTGAGGTGAAAAACGCACAGATACGTGCTATTATGGAGACTTAATAGGTAGACTGAGTCTGATGAATGTGTTTTCTTTATATCATTACTTGGTCTAGTGAATTGATTAATATACGATCAATACCTAGAAGTAAACCACATTAGACAGCCGTGCCTGGGCGTATTAATTGTGCAGTTGAATGTTCATATGCATTATGCGTGAGAAACCCCACCACCCTCAGACCTAGTCATAATTACACAACAAACAACATTTGTTGTTAATGTTCTTGCTAATTGTATTATTCTAACTCAGTTTAAGAGCCACGTCTTGGTGCTACATCACATTAAGCCCCTTTAGAGCTCAAGAGTGTGCGTTTATGACTTTGCTTTCCTTCTTTGTGTTATCAATATCTCCTCATTGAGACTTCAAAGGCATTCCTTCAGGTTGGTGTATGTTTTCCCTTCCTGACAGTTGAAGTCCTCAGAGGCTTCACCTCTCCCCTAAAATCCTCATGTTTGTGTTGCTTGTCGGCTAAAGTTTGTGTCTATGGGAAAATGAGGCATTAGGAATGCAGAGAAACGTTCATGAAAATGAAGGCCTATCATCTGTGAAAATAGACTGATGCCAGTGTATGTCAAATAAACACGCACAAAACATTCTTCAGCAGTTACACTGTTGACGAGCTTTTGTTCCCTTTCATGTTTCTGACTGTTAGAATGTTTAACCCAAACAAACATGCATTAGCCTTTCTTTTAAACAGTCAAACAGGCCAATACTGGTTCAGATTGGCATTTTGTAGTTGTTTCTAACACATCTATTTACAGCAAACATGCCTGGTTTCAGCCTATGACAGAATGACACGGTGTAACTCACAGATTTGTGCATGATTCATATGTAGGCCGGTTTTTCCTCCACATTTGTGGACTGGTTGCATTACAATGTAATGCTCTCATTATGTACACTTTGTATGTTGTAGTACATATTTGTCATGGTTATCATGAGCATAAGTGTTTTCTCAGTTGTTGGATATTTGTGCAATCTATGTTGGATGCCGTTTCGCTCCAGATTTCCTGCTCTGTGCCATTTTATCCTTGCTCGCTTTTTCTGCAAGTGCACATTTTATATTGTATAAACAGATATTAGTTCTGGTCCTGGATGCTGATTGGTCAATTCACCATTCAACTATGACGTGAAACATCTGTTCACCTAGCTGTTGTCATTGTGCAGCATCCATTGATGCCAACTTATTGCCATGGAAGGATGGCACTTAATTAATTGATCAAAGTCATGATGAAATGTTAGTAGTAGGGGTCGACCGATATGTGTTTTTCAGGGCCGATACCGATACCGATTATTACAGATCAAGTAGACCGATAACCGATATTTTGAACCGATATACGTGTCTGGTGTAAAATGAAAATTAATGCCAAAATTAATAATAACAAGAGCTCTGACAAAAAGTTCTTTAAATGCTTTTAAACATGTCTTTAATTCTGAAAACTGTTAATAACAACAACATTAAATAAACAGTAATATTAAAAATATTAATAATAACATAAGTACAGAGATCACCCAGAAGCATTCTGTAAACATTTTGTAAAACTTAAAGTAAGCGTATTTAGCGTATTGTGTGATTATTCTCAACAAAAGTTGTAATAATTGTTGTAGTTGTATTACGTATACAGTAATATATTGCTAAATCGAACTTATATTTTGACAGGTTGCCATGAGGACCTTTTAAGTTTCTGTAGCCTATGTGTATATGATATGACGATCGCTTTACTCAAATGAAACGATCAAATGCTCATGAAGTGACTCTGCGAGCAGTTCTGGGGATGTTGTTCATGTATTTATGTCCTCATTTAGTGAGGCGGCAGACGCTGAAGTCACTGCGGCGCGCCACGTGCGCTTCAGTATGTGTGTGTGCAGTAAATGAAACCGCACGTCTGTGTCATTCATTAACAGAGATGCAGAACATGCAGGATTCATATTTAAAGTGTTTTGCGGCTTAATATTTATAGATACTAGTCCATAGCGAGTCGATTTAAGTGTATTGACCTACTTTTGATTAATTCATCCAAACTTGACACATTCCGTGACATTCCGCGTTATACGGTAAATTCCATTATATGACTGCATTCCGCGATTCCACCCGCATTTTCCGCATCGCGACATCATGGGTTATATTGAGGTGTTTTGCAACTTCAGCAACGTCTGCTGCTGCTTTACCTTTGAGAGACAACTGATGCGTGATCACTGAGGCAGCTCCAGTTAGCATGTGCTTTCGGTGTGAGACTGCCTTCAGTTTTCGCGTTGATTGGTCGGACTCGTGACTCTCTACATATCAGATGAGCGTGGGCGGAGATTGATCTCAGAGATTGAGATCGCCTCACTCTCACAGAGTGTTGAGCTCAGACAGGCTGCATCGAGCCAAATAGTGCATTTAAACATTACATAGTTTCACCTGTATTATTTATTCACCAATAAATAATGTCACCTGTAAATAGTATGTTTGTTTGCATTAAAAAAAATAAAAAAAATAAAAAAATAAAAAAAAAAATTATCGGCAAATCTGTTTTTAAAATGGCCGATATCGATAATCGGTAAAATGCTTAATATCGGCGCCGATAATAGGTCGACCCCTAGTTAGTAGCAGATTTCTTATTCCATATTGTGATTTTAGTGAAATGGACTGGCAAACTTTTGATTGCAAAGTTTACCCGTTCCATGTTTGGTCCATATCTTCCTTGCTATTTTTTCATGGACTTCAACAGCATGTATACAACCCCACACCAATCTAAAATTTTGTCCGTTGTTCTCTGTGAAAGTACAACTCAGTGTCTCTGCCAGCCGAAACAGGCTCTGTGTTAGCAGCCCTAAATGACAAGCACTCAAATCCCACGAGCTCTGTTCTGGTTCACATTCATGTCAGGAGAGGGGTTGCTTGTTTGTCTAGAGATTTTCTTCGCTGTTTACTCTAGCTGTGTTGCTTTTCAAGCCGCTCCCCCGCCCTTCTCAGCTGTTTACATAAGGCCCTCCCTGTGTATTATGGCACCTGCCAGATCTGCAGATTGTACCACCTGGTTAATGTTAAATTGCTCCAGAAGGAAGATGTGTTTGTTAATAAACACCGAACCTAGGGCCCCAGTGTTTACTGTAGTCATGGTGGCAATCAGTTATTTAACAAATATCGGCCCCTGCTTCCTTGTGTTGGGAGAGTGTTTAACTATGTAAGAACTAGAGAAAATGTTCAGCCAGACAAGGGAGGGCTAAATAACGCGCCTAGGGCTTAAAAACGAGTTTTATGAAGTTAAGATCTATATTCTTATATAACTCTTGAGTTTTCATATGAACAGGTAATCTTTAGACAAGTGGTTTCTTGCCATATGAGGATGGGATAAAAAGAGAACTGTAAACATGTCATAGTTTTTCAACTGTACACAGCCCACGCAGCTGTATTGTCTTAAATGGTTTATTTTAAGATTTGTGGAAGGCAGGCAGACAGGTTATACCAATATTCATAAGAACCTGCCTCTTACAATTGTCATTTCTGAAACAGGCATGCTTCAACTTTTAGTTTTTGTTTCTCAGTATTTGCTGAGAAAGCACTCAAAAATCATTATTCAAAGACAAAAAGCAGCTTTAGAATGCTATATTTGTTAAATATATATTGTTTACTGTAGGGGTCGACCGATTATCGGCGCCGATATTAAGCATTTTACCGATTATCGATATCGGCCATTTTAAAAACAGATTTGCCGAAAATTTTTTTTTTTTTTTTTTTTATGCAAACAAACATACTATTTACAGGTGACATTATTTATTGGTGAATAAATAATACAGGTGAAACTATTTAATGTTTAAATGCACTATTTGGCTCGATGCAGCCTGTCTGAGCTCAACACTCTGTGAGTGAGGCGATCTCTCAATCTCTGAGAGCAATCTCCGCCCACCGCTCATCTGATATGTACAGAGTCACGAGTCCGACCAATCAACGCTGAAAACTGAAGGCAGTCTCACACCGAAAGCACTTTCTAACTGGAGCTGCCTCAGTGATCACGCATCAGTTGTCTCTCAAAGGTAAAGCAGCAGCAGACGTTGCTGAAGTTGCAAAACACCTCAATATAACCCATGATGTCGCTGCGGAAAATGCGGGCGGAATCGCGGAATGCAGTCATATAATGGAATTTACCGTATAACGCGGAATGTCATGGAATGTGTCGAAGTTTGGATGAATTAATCAAAAGTAGGTCAGTACACTTAAATCGACTCGCGCTATGGACTAGTATCTATTAATATTAAGCCGCAAAAACACTTTAAATATGAATCCTGCATGTTCTGCATCTTTGTTAATGAATGACACAGACCTGCGGTTTCATTTACTGCACACACATACTGAAGCGCGTGATGCTCGCGGTGACTTCAGCATCTGCCGTCTCACTAAATGAGGACATAAATACATGAACAACATCCCCAGAACTGCTCGCAGAGTCACTTCGTGAGCATTTGACCGTTTCATTTGAGTAAAACGATCGTCATATCATATATACATAGGCTACAGAAACTTAAAAGGTCGTCATGGCAACCTGTCAAAATATAAGTTCGGTTTAGCCGAATATATTACTGTATACGTGTTACAACTACAACAATTATTACAACTTTTGTTGAGAATAATCACACAATACGCTAAATACGTTTACTTTAAGTTTTACAAAATGTTTACAGAATGCTTCTGGGTGATCTCTGTACTTATGTTATTATTAATATTATTAATATTACTGTTTATTTAATGTTGTTGTTATTAACAGTTTTCAGAATTAAAGACATGTTTAAAAAGCATTTAAAGAACGTTGTCAGAGCTCTTGTTATTATTAATTTTGGCATTCATTTTCATTTTACACCAGACACGATATCGGTTCAAAATATCGATTATCGGTCTACTTGATCTGTAATAATCGGTATCGGTCTATATTGTTTGTTCTATTGTGCTATATAGGGCTCACATAGGCTAATCACATTCAAAATAAGCTTGTTTACATACTATGTGTACTTTGTATATTTATTATGTATATATTAGTGCTGTTAATAACGCGTTAAAGCAAATTCATTTTAACTGCACTAATTTTATTAGCGCGTGATTATTTGACCCGTGGCCCAACCCGTAGTTGGAGAAATGGAGATGCACTTTGTTGCCAACTTAGCAACATTGCAGACCCCTTTACGACTTTTTTCCCTTCAAAAAAGCGCCCAAGCCTTAGCGCGTTGGACTTGAAATCCGAGGTAACCCAAGGTTGTGGGTTCGAATCCCGGCTCCGCGACTGTTCCCCGGGCGCTGCACAGTCGGCTGCCCACTGCTCCAAGTGTGTGCACTTGGATGGGTTAAATGCAGAGAACACATTTCACTCCTCATTATACTCTGTATAATTGTGTATGTGACAAATAAAGCTCATCTGAGCTTAATTTGTATTGTATTGTATTGTATAGTCTTCACTGTGTTAATTTGATCTATCTATGATAGATATAATTAACACGTGTATTATGTATAGATTCTATACATATTATAAATATATCATTATTATTGTTATTTTTTATTTATTTTCTTTAAAGTTACAAAAGTGATTTAGTCAAGACCAGGGAGAGATTTTCTAGCAGTGTTATGATTAACATGAATGGCAGATAGAACGAATATTGGACAGCTTCCCCTTTAAGACCGAAGTCCGGATCTAATACACTGTTACACATGCGTTCTCTTTCTGCCGTTTACTCGCTCTTAAGACCTAAATCGCTGTGTTTATGAGGATACTTGCAAAGGACGGGATTCTGACGCATATAAGTGTGTTTATGTAATTGTTCAAAGTCGGCAAAAAAGAAAACGCGCGCTCCTCTCAAACAGAAAGAGACGGCACACGCATATAGGTCTGTTGTTTGATTTTCAACGGCTTAAAATCGGTTGTTTTAAAACTGCAGTGCTTAAAAACGCATGACCATACTACAGATGTAGTCTCTCGTTTAGGAACGAGCTCCTCGTTTTGTCCTGGCTGGTCGTTCTGTCTCTCCTTCACGCCCCGTGGTGGGCGATAAAGATCACTGCGATCTTTATCACGCCACCACGGGCGTGGAACAATCGGTGAACAATCGAGTGAACAAGCGAGTGAACAATCACTCAAATTATGAAAAGTATTACCGGAAACAATGTATTTTATGCGACACCACGATATATAAACGATAGAACATAATATGAAACGATAGACTTTTATTTCGCCCATATATCGTCATATCACACAGCCTAACTCATGCCAATCATGCGATTAATCATGATTAAATATTTTAACCGATTGACAGCCCAAGTATATATAAACAAACACACACATTGTTTTAAATATGTACATGTGGATGTGTGTGTGTGTGTGTGTGTGTGTATGTATATATATATATATATATATATATATATATATATATATATATATATATATATATATATATATATATATATATATATATGGTCATATGGTGGTTATCGGCGTTAACGCTGCGTTAAGACTCTTATCGGCGATAAAAAATATCGCCGTTAATCTATTCTCAAAGTTGGGTTGGGAGCTGGGTCTATACTACGCAAGCTATGATGACTTTCACCCTGATATTTTAGCGCGGATGTATACCTAATTGCACTGTAGGGGCGAGAGTCTTGAACTAGAGGCTGCAGTCCGTGATGGACAGATTGTTAACGGCTGGTCATGTGGTAATACAATCGGGCAGGACATCCAAAGCTCACCTATCATTCATCAACCTCAAATATGGCTTTTCATCTGAAAGATGTATGTAGCAGCTACGATTTCTTTAAGACTGCAAGGAAGCTCAGCTTCCCCTATAATTGTCAAAAATGAATGGTCAAATATATGTACTATTATGTTAACATTGTATTGACTAAAAATGCGTTAAACACGTTTCATCTCGAATCGAAAACAAAACAATTTCGTTCAGAATCAGCTACTTAGGTCGGCTGACTCGATTTCCTTCTCATTCATTCCCGTGGCGCACAGTGCATTACTCTGTTGAAGCCCAGTCCATTGACTTCAATGGGGCTGCTTTAAACAGTTTTTTTCAGTGCTCAAAAACAAGACGGTCATTGGATAATGCTGCGATTATGTCCACCACGGACGCTCAGCGTCTCTGGGATGAATGGAGGAGTGGGCTGGCCCGGACTCGAGCCGTCTGCGTGATGATTGGAGGGTCTGTCGAAGACTGCGTATCCTTTTGATTGACAGCGATTTTGTACTATAAAAAGTCGCTGACGCTGAAGCTATCCGAGCTTAGTCCCATCGCGATTTTGCAAGTGTAGTCGAAAGGCAAACTGCTGCAACCTATTTCTTGGTATTTGCTTGGCGAAATTGTTACCAATTTTCATCATACATTTCACACAGTTATACACCACATTCCTTGTTTCAGTTGAACCTAATTCCCACATTTCCTCCGTCGAGTTTAATATCTTTTTTAGATCGCCTGTTCATTCATACAGTAGGCTAGACTAGAGCATTTTCTTGAAAAGGAACATAGAGCAGAATTTACGATAAATAAATGGACGATTTTTGATGTTGGAAATGAGCTTCCCCTCTTTGAAAGCACAGCAGCCGCCACTGGTATGTAGTAGCAACTTTACATGGCCGCTCAATATGATGTTAACCTAGAGAAATGTGCGCTATTGAAGTGTTTGTGTGGAAGCGCGTTTGCTGCAAGACAGGCTCCGTGCGCCACTTGCTCTTAAAATCTCCGTCATTTTGGTCATACAGATAAAAGTAGCCTAATACATCTTTCGAATCTGTAAAGACTCTACGTTTATTTGTGTGCACTCAGAATAACAACGAACGCTATGCTTTTAAGCAAACAGGATGCGCTTTAGGTCTCATGTGAACTTGAGCGAGAAACTTGAAACTCGAATTTATCTAAAAATACAGTACATAGAAAAATATATCTAGAGAGTGAAATGTCAAAAAAAAATAAAAATAGAAGACGTGTGTGTTAGCATGGATGATTTACATGAAATTTAATCTGTGCAACACTGTGCATAATAAGATGGCTTTCAGTTCAATATAATAACAAAAAATGACATTTTGGGTTTTTATTCAACTAATAAGGTGGGCACGCTGTGATCTGTACTATATTTTTACTGTAATTGACAGTTATCGGCAAAAAACAACAACATGGGAGTGGGAGGAATGGGAGTCATTCTTCCGGGAGTGGAACAGGATTTTCCTCCAGTTTTTTCGTGGATTGGGACGGGAAGAGATTAAAGTTTGTGATGCATTTTGGAAACAGGAGATGAGCCCCTGGTCTAATCGCGCCACCTGGCTTGAGAAACCCGTTCTCAAAGACTTACTTTTAGTCATTATTTAGGTAGCACATATTCTGAATGCCTTGAATTCAAATGAGCCATTTTAATCTAGATTAATCTAGATTAATTCCAAAATTAACCCTTGTGCATTGTTCAAATTCACTACCCTTTCGTTATGTTCGGGATGAAAACATCCACTAAATTAACTGCTGTAAAATTGATCTGATAAATATTTTTTACCATTTTTTGCATAAATCTGTTAATCAACCTCAGTCCTGATCAAAACTAAAAATTAAAAAATCCAGGATTTTTACTCTTTAATTGCCAAGTTCATAAGTGATGTCACTGATTTTGGAAAAAAACACACAAAATTACTTATTTTCAATATAAAAGTGATTGTGGACTGGAATTTTTACATTTATCACAGTCTTGACCATGTCCAAGATTAGTAAAAACATTGGCTTTGATGCATTGTTAGTTTTGAGCAGCATCAGATTTACATTTTTCTCCCTCATTTACTGTTCGTGGCTGTTTTGCCCCATTGACTTCCATTATAACTACATTTTTGATTGCAAAGCCATGACACCATATAATCATGCATTTTTGATTGTTGGTGGTTTTCCCTGTTGGGAAGAGGTCAAATTTGTAATTTTACAGTTGATCACCAGGTAGCACCATTAACCCTTTAGATAGGCCTGTGCAAACAAAAGCTTAGTTTCTGGCTTGTATATGGAGTTATATGGAGTATAACAGCATATTATAGTATGTGTGTGTGAGTGTGTGTGTGTTTGTGTGTGAGAGAGAGAGAGTGACCTTTGTGCACTTACCTTGATGCGTCTGAGAAAATCTAAATATGCACCTCAGCTCTCAGAACTACACGGAGTAAACAAAAACAAAGTAAGTGTATTTATGCACCTGCTGCCTTTTGATGGTGAGAAGTATAGATGGCCTATGTGAGAAACGCTTGTCTTTTCTTGATGTAAAGAGCCATGTATAAAGCCAGTTTAAAACCTTAAAATCCTTCAGTGATACACTTTTCAATTTTTTTCTGTAAACAATCTACTCTGCATTAGATTTATGAACATAATTTATTATGAACCAAAATGCAACAACAACTTCAAATAAACTGAACAATGGTGCAAGAGTTGAGGATGGATGGAGAACTAAACAATTATTCTAAGTATTTAGTGTGAGAATTGTGTGTGTGTGTGTGTGTGTGTGTATGTTCAGTCTTTCCAGCAGGACTTGCAGCATATCACTTGGTGCTCTTTGCAAGTGTGTCCACCACAACAGATGCAAGAGCTGAGTGTTCTTTTTTTGTCCTCTGCACCACTTGCATGTTCCCCTTTTCACTCCTGAGCTGCTGGTGCCTGCTGGTGTCTGTGGATTTGTGTCTAGAGGGACAGCTGCAGGAGACTGAATCTCTCCCACCAGTGCAGTAATGGCACATACCTTGTGTAGAGTTTCGACACTTCCCTTGCAGCGGTTGTAATCTGTGGTTTGTGACAATACATACTGCAGCTCGCTGGAGGGTCAGGCTGCATAATAATTTCTAAAACTTTGGTACAAGTCAAGTCCTTTCTCATGTTGCTTGCTGCTCTTCTCACCATCAAATGACCAGCAGGATGGTATGCAAGGGTTTAAATCCACTTATCTTGTTTTTATTTAGTCTGCACTTCTCACCATCAAAAGGCAGCAGGTGCATAAATACACTTACTTTGTTTTTGTTTACTCCATGTAGTTCTGAGAGCTGAGGTGCATATTTAGATTTTCTCAGATGATCAAGGTAAGTGCACAAAGGTCTTTCTCACACACTCTCTCTCTCTCACACACAAACACACTATAATATGCTGTTATACTCCATATAACTCCATATAAAAGCTAAAAACTAAGCTTTTTTTTTGCACAGGCCTATCTAAAGGGTTAATTGTGCTACTTCATGATCAACAGTAAAAATGACAAGTTTTATCTCTTCCCAACAGGGAAAACCACCAACGATCAAAAATGCATGATTATATGGTGTCATGGCTTTGCAATCAAAAAATGTCGTTATAGTGGAAGTCAATGGGGCAAAAACAGCCACGAACAGTAAATGAGGGAGAAAATGTAAATCTGATCCTGCTCAAAACTAAAAATGCATCAAAGCCAATGTTTTTCCTAATCTTGGACATGCCCAAGACTGTGATAAAAGTAAAAAATTCCAGTCCACAATCACTTTTTATATTGAAAATAAGTAATTTTGTGTGTTTTTCCCAAAATCAGTGACATCACTTATGAACTTGGCAATTAAAGAGTAAAAATCCTGGATTTTTTTTTATTTTAGTAGTTTTGAACAGTACTGAGGTTGATTAATAGATTTATGCAAAAAATGCAAAAAATATTTATCCGATACATTTTTATAGAAGTCTAATTTAGTGGATGTTTTCATCCCGAACATAACGAAGGGTAGTGAATTTGTCCACGGTGCATCGTTGAGTTTTGAAAAAATTCAAAGCATTTTCCTAAAATATGTGTTAAAATAAGATTTGTCACCAAAATCATTCCATTTGCTGAAACACAAAAAAGTTGTGGCCAAATTAACACTCAACAGCACTTAGTGGACGAAAACGTCCCCAACAGCACATAAGGGTTAATCTAGATTAATCTAGATTAAAAATTAATATATGCCCACCTCTAATATATATATATATATATTGTGTGGCCACCATTATTTTCCAGCACTGCCTTAACCTTCTTGGGCATGGAGTTCACCAGACCTTCTTCATAGGTTTACACTGGAGTCCTCTTTCACTCCTCCATGGCGACATCACAGAGCTGGTGGATGTTAGAGACCTTGCGCTCCTCCACCTTCCGTTTGAGGATGCCCCACAGATTACCTTTACCCTTAGCTTCTTTAGCAAGGCAATGGTCATCTTGGAGGTGTGTTTGGGGTCATTATAATGTTGGAATACTGCCCAGCGGCCCAGTCTCCGAAGGGAGGGGATCATGCTCTGCTTCAGAATGTCACCGTAAATGTTGGCATTCATAGTTCCCTCAATGAACTGTAGTTCCCCAGTGCCGGTTGCACTCATGCATCCCCAGACCATGACACTCCTACCACCATGCTTGACTGTAGGCAAGACACACTTGTCTTTGTACTCCTCACCTGGCTGCCGCCACACACGCTTGACAACATCTGAACCGAATAAGTTTATCTTGGTCTCATCAGACCACAGGACATGGTTCCAGTAATCCATGTCCTTAGTCTGCTTGTCTTCAGGAAAGTGTTTGCGGGCTTTCTTGTGCATCATCTTTAAAGAGGCTTCCTTCTGGGACGAGGTGTTTCCCAAACACAACCTCTGAATATGATGCTGAGCACGTGGACTCAACTTCTTCGGTCGATCATGGCGAGGCCTGTTCTGAGTGGAACCTGTTAAACCGCTGTATTGTCTTGGCCACCGTGCTGCAGCTCAGTTTCAGGGTCTTGGCAATCTTCTTATAGCCTACGCCATCTTTATGTAGAGCAACTATTCTTTTTTTCAGATCCTCAGAGAATTCTTTGCCATGAGGTCTCATGTTGAACTTCCAGTGACCAGTATGAGAGAGTGAGGACGGTAACCAAATTTAACACCTGCTCCCCGTTCACACCTGTGACCTTGTAACACTAACTAGTCACATGACACCGGGGAGAGAAAATGGCTAATTAGGCCCAATTTGGACATTTTCACTTAGGGGTTTACTCACTTTTGTGGCCAGCGGTTTAGACATTAATGGCTGTGTGTTGAGTTATTTTGAGGGGACAGCAAATTTATACATTTACATTTATGCATTTAGCAGACGCTTTTATCCAAAGTGACTTACAATTGCATTCAGGTTATACATTTTCATTAGTACATGTGTTCCCTGGGAATCGAATCACAACCTTTTGCGCAGCTGACGCAATGCTCTACCACTGAGCCGCACAGGAACACATTTATGTGTACACATTTATACACTGTTATACAAGCTGTACACTCACTACTAGAGCTGCACAATTAATCGTTAAAAGATCGCGATCTCGATTCGACCCCCCACGCGATTCAGCCAATTATATTTGCAAGGACAGGAGACGAGCATAACTCGTCTGATCTCGAGATAACACGCAATCACTCACAGCGGGCGTGTTGACGCCTGACGTCACATGCGGTTTTAGCGTAGGCAGCTTCCAGATGTGCTTGTTACCTCCACCAGAACAGTGGATGCGAGTCATGCGTAGAGTTGGGTACCGAAACCCAGTACCAACATGGCACCGGTACCTATGGAACCGGTATGTACAGAATCAGAACGCAGATTTCGGTGCCTCATTTCGGTGCCATGCCTGAGCGATCGGTTGAAATATTTGTCATTTGTTTCTCCGAAACGGACGGAAGAAGCATCATCACCGGCACCACACGTGCAAAATTATTTACAGACTGAGAAAATGCACATGAACTCAATTCGGAAAGCTCTAATAATACAAGTCCAACAAATCTTTATAGTAAGTTAACCCGAGTGTGCGGTTTTCACATTCAGACTTAAAAGCACAACTCAGGGAATGAGAGTATCTGAGGAGCACGTAACTAACTCATTTGATTAAAAGATAAATTAAATTAATGTTTATATGTAAATTAAAACCAACGGAAATGTTGTTGTTATTAACAGTTTTCAGAATTAAAGACATGTTTAAAAGCATTTAAAGAACGTTTTTTTGTCAGAGCTCTTGTTATTATTAATTTTGGCATTAATTTTCATTTTTACACCAGACACGTATATCGGTTCAAAATATCGGTTATCGGTCTACTTGATCTGTAATAATCGGTATCGGCATCGGCCCTGAAAAACACATATCGGTCGACCCCTAATTTACATGTATATACATTTATATATTTTTTTTATAGATTTTATTATTCAATAAATATATTTAATATATTTTTCTTAAATATATACATGTATGTGTTTATATTTATATATACATAATATACACAGTACACACTCATATAATATGTAAACAAACTTTTATTTTGTATGCGATTAATCCCGATTAATCTTTTGACAGCACTAATATGTACATAATAAATGAAGAGGCTCTTTTCCAAAACGCGATAAACGCCAAATAAAAAAAAAACGAGTTCGTCATGCCATTTTGCTGTGTACTGAACCTATTCACTGCTCCATCAATGTTTCGTGCCAAATCGCTATATTTCCTTGTTTAAAATGTACTGCAAGATGCAGTTCCTTTCCAAACCACTATAAGCGCCGAACCTGCTTTTAGCCTAAATGCGATATGCACTCACTCAGGTGGTTCGTCACTCAGGATGCGCGTTAATACCCACTGTGGGATGTCAATGTAACAGATGTGTATGCCAATAAAGGCGGTGTGTAAACCTCACTCTCCTGACACTAGAGGCTGTAGCCTTTGGCGTTCCTTGTTAGAGCGCCCGCCTCCCGCGCCGGAAACCCGGGTTCGAAACCCACTCGGTGTGATGGTGCGGACCCCGGGAGGTTACATCAACACAAGGCTGGTGCGACCGGTTTATAGTATGAGTCCCTGATATCATATGTTGCATGTTATCTTTTTTTTTTTTTTTTTTGACATAAACCAACATTTAAAAAAAAAAAGGATGGATTTTTGGAGCTTTGAATTTATAATCGACAATATTGTTGTTTCATTTAACAATCATTGTTTAACATGTTCAGACTGAGCCAACAGACCATTTTAACAGGATAAATTGAATATTAACAAAATGTATGGGTCTAGGTAAAAAAATGTCATTTTCCTGAAAACTATTAAAATGGATTTATAGCGTTTTGGAAAAGAGCTCTTCAAATATACACAGTACACTACACACATAGTATGTAAACAGACTTATTTTGAATTTGATTAATTTCAATTCATCATTTTGCAGCCTTCATGTTATAAAGTTGGGCAATGTAGACTCTTAAACTGGCATCTTTGGCTGCTGCATCACCCATTTTTCAGGGTCTCACGCCATGAGCCTCAAGTTTTTAAGGTGTAAAACCATGACGGCATACTTGATCTGTCATAGAAAAATCCCTTACAGAGTTTGCAGTGCGAATCAGGAGGCGCAATTAATTACATATTCATAATTAATTGCATTAATTAACACCATTAAGTTCACATTCTTATTACTAAACCAGCATTAGCATCTCTGATACTGAAAGTGAAGTACAGTTAGTACTCTGGCCTTTCTCTTTGCTGATTGTATCAGGCTGTGAGGAACGTTGTCTTTGTTCGTGTCAGTTTTTTGTAAACACTCTGATGTGATCAGGCTGTTTCACACAGATGTTTGTCGAATTTAAGGAGGAAGACACAGGATTTTAATTGTTCAAGAGCAAAACAGATATTTATCTGGTTTCAAAAGGCCTCTTTCAAAGACAAGGTGCATAGAAGAAAAGTTTTGATTAGTCTTGTATAAGATTTGTCTCTAGTGAGCGATCGTCTGTTATTGGCAATAACATGTCGGTTGGCATCAGATGGTTTATTCTCAGAATTGTTTGTTTATAATGCAGCTATCATATTTGTGAACAGTACAAACACAAATGTTTGTGTTGTGATGTCAACTCTGCTGGCACGCATGTTTTGTCATGATCTAGTCTGTGGGCTTATGTGGGGGGAGCAAGAAAAGAAAGGAAAAGACTTTCTAAAACTTGCACTTCTATGACAAAAGTAATTTGTTCTGCTGGCAGCTGTCTTATTTTCCCCCTACTGTATTTCAGGTTGTCATATCGACATGCAGGAGTCCAAGACCGATCAAACAACCAATAGCAGTCCAGCTGGGCAGGAAGGTCAGAGCTCAGAGAGCGAGAAGAGAGTAACCAGAGAAACGTCTTCATCCCCATCAGCTACAGCCCAGACCCTTCAAACACAGGTAAGAAATGTAACTAACTTAAAATGTTAGCTGATGGTCTGTTGTCATTGTTTTGTTTCTTTTTTTGCATTGAGAGACTACAAAAATTTCAGAAGCCAAAGTTCAGTGTCAATATAATTTCCCAAAAGCTTTGAGAGCCAAGCTGATTGTAGAGACCATTAGTGGCAATGGTTCTGCAGCCCTGTACAGTTACAGGTTCATCAAGTCAACAAAATAAAATCTAACCAATTCATACTTGATTTGTTTAATAATAATCCTAATATGTTAAATAATTTTGCGTTAGTACTTATATGGGACATGAACATGTGACCCTCTACTTTTAATGTGTGATTCATATCACTTAACCAGCTAAACAGAGTAATTAAGAATAGCTGTACTGTCGTCTCCTACTGTTGTATAATACGTACTTTGTATGTTAGTTCACCTAAAAATGGAAATTGTCATAATTTACTCATCCTCCTGTCATTCCAATCTTAGGAAGGCAAATTAAGTTATTTTTAATATTCTCTCATTTATTTGTTTCTTCGTTGAAAGTCTGTGTAATCAAAAGTCTTTTGTAGAGACTTTATATGAACCAATTTAATTTAGGCTTTTATTCAAGCATAAACAGTGATCATTGTGCACACATACAGCTCATCAAATATGGTAAATATTGTATAAAGCTGTAATGGTTAATTTGCTATAATGTTGATTTATTTTCGGTGGAATGAGAAAATATTACAAGTAGTGTTTCAAAGAAAGTCATATAGGTTCAGAACAACATGTGTGTGAGAAAATGACAGTTTGTTTTATTTTTGAATGTGTCAACTCACAAAAAGATTTATAATGAATTGAATCGAATTTGCAGTTAAATCAGAAGTGAATTGTGAAATCTGTGCCGGAACATGAGACTGACGTGTTGAAAATGTTCCAGGAAATGCATTCTTAAAGTAATGAAGCTTTTATTGGTATTTCAACATTTGTTACACAATAGCCTTGTTGCTTATTAGAAAAATTGAGCAACTGTAGAACACACCCATCTTCATTTAAATCATTGATGTGTGTTATGTGAATCGGAGTGAGGGGGGCTCTGTGATTATAGTTCTGTCTCTCAGAAATAGTCCTGTTGTCACTAAAAATCACTAAAAATTATGCATGCTTTTATCTGAGTATGTGTGTGTGCGTAAAATGAACGCACATGCTAAAATTGTGACGGCAATGTTGAGATAGACCCACACATTGCCCCGATGCCCCATGTTCAGATTCCAGATGCATGATGTCATCTCTGGAATATCGGCCAGACAGCTGTGGGCTCAGGGCACCGTCCTGTCTTAAAACAATGAGAGCAGGCTCTAAAACGCTCCTGTTAATACTTTCCCATGTTGTTTTCATCTCCCAAGGATTACTGTGTCATGATCTGTCTGCTTTCCCTTTTCTATTCACACTTCTCTATTGAAGTCTCCCATATCCGTTTGCTCGTATCTCCACCCTTCTTTTGAGAAGGGGAGTTCCACAGGGCCAGATGTTTGACCCTTCTGAGGTGTAAGAGGTCAGATTGGAGAGGATGGTCCCATCGCTGTGGATATTGTTCGCTTGCACTATTTGCATTTCTCTTTCCTTGATTTCTATCTGGAGAGCCTCACAATGGAAAATAAGACAAAACAACAGAGTGAGATAGACGTCCTTTCAACAGCTTTTGGAGACCTCTCATTGCTTTGGCACAGCTGGGGTATTTACTTTGTGGCTGTTTCCTCCTGACAACTGTTTTTTTCCATTTCAGAAGGTGTATAATGTTCTGGTTTAAATAAAGAGCAGGTTTACATTGTCTCATGCAAAGACATATGCTAATGTTTTTTCAAATGTTACCATGTGATAGACTTCAGAGGAATGTGTGATAGGATCCAATCACCAAGGGACTGCGCTGTTAATAGAGCCAAAGGTTGGGTCCTCTGCACTTTATGCACTGGCAGTGTGGGACTGTCATAGCAGAATTTTCACAGATTATTAAATAAAAAATGTTGCTCAATCATGATCATCACTTCATTTGTTCTGTGAGGACTTGTCAAGAGACTTTATAGCTGTGATAAATTTGATCAAACCCAAATCAATCCCATAACGTCTTTTGCTTGGATATATCCAGTGGAGATGTTTTTAAAGGAATAGTTAACCTAAAAAAGTCAATGATCAAAAGTCTGTCATCATTTACTCACCAGCTAGTTATCCAAACCTCCTGTATGTTTTTTAATTTTGGGGGGGAAACAAATCTATCTGTATTTTGATTTTATTTGATCAAAATACAGTAAAACCGTACTATTATGGAACTAAAGATAATTATATTGTATATTAATATATTTTAAGATGTAATTTATCCTCATGATGTTAAAGGTGAATTTGTAGCATCCATCTTCAGTGTCATGTGATCCTTCAGAAATGTCAAAATGCTGATTATTGTTATCAGTGTTAAAAAGAGTTATGCTGCTTTTAACATTTTTGTAGAAATAGTTATACTTTTTAAATAGGATTCTTTTAATAAAAATAAGTCTTTAAACATCTTTACTGTCACTTTGAATCAGTTTGATGTATCCTTGCTGAACTAAAGCATTAATTTAAACATTAATGAAAAAGCATTAGTGGAAAAAATATTGTATAGTAGTGTCTTTTGTGTTCCGCAGAAAAAGAAAGTCATACAGGTTTGGATTGACGTGAGAGTCAGTAAATGATGACAATTTCCATTTTTGAAAAAACTTTCTTTAACACAGTTTCACAAAAAAAAACTTTCACTTTATCAACCAATCTTGATTACGAAATATGTTGCCTTTGCATCTGTGTTCCTGAAAACAATGTGAATGGTCCTGGGAGAGCAGAGCAGCTCAGAAACCAATCAGAAACTTGTTATTGTTTTTTGGCATCTTCAGGTGCTACAAGTTGCTCAACAACAACATCAGCAGCAGCAACAGCAACCGAGTGGTGAGAAGTCCCCCAAGAGCTCAGAAAAAGAGGCAGACACAGGTAGAGCCGTACTCTCCTCCACCCACAGCACACGCATACACCTCCAGAGAACCATGTTGTTTACACTATTACACAAACCGACTTGTTTATGCTGCCTTCAACCGATCATAAAGAGATGGGGCAATCAGGGTGTGTTTTATTATTACACATTGTTGCGATGGAAGATTCCAAGTTCACTTTTATTGTGTGTGTAGCCTATTGTAAAAGTATTTTCTGTCATGTCAGTTAACAGATAAGGCTATATTACTGAAGAGAAATAGACGGCTGTAGAACTTAAGCTGCAAACAAACACAATAAATGCTACCTAGTGCACAGCTGTCTTTATTTATTCATCATGAATTGAGTGCTTTGTACGTGCGTCTTGTGTGAATGTGCATGCAAGTGGTGAAATGAGGGTTCAGATAGTCAATAGTTAAAATCAACATGCCACTATGGCAAGTGCAAGGGGCGGGCTTAGTAGCCCGAGCCATGTGACTGGATGGTAACATTACATTTGGGATCCTAGTGAGAGCATTATTGGAGAGTGGGTTGGTCATCGGGGTTGGGTAGTTGAAAGAACAGTAGGAGGAAACTGGTGTTCTCCCTAGTCTTCAAACATTCTGCGCAGCTCTCTGTTCCTGCCGCCCATGGTGTTATCAAGGTCTGTGAGTACTGAGATGGAAAGGGCAAAAGATGTAACGTTTGCTTTAGTTTGTCCAGGTATTTGATGTCTGTTTGAATTTTAGGAGTGTTTTTCAGGCAGTTTATTAAATTAATAAACCTTTTCTGTTTCCCCACTGCTTTTATATTTATTTATTGCATTTTTTTTTGTAAATTGCTGTAATTGTCTTTAGACTTTAACTTCGAGATCATACATTTAAAATGCACTTTGTTGTTCATTTGTTAAAGACTCATTTTTAATTGAGGGGCTTTTTGTATCATTTGTTGCTGACATTGTAGAAGAGTATTGTTTCAGAACTGTTCCAGACTCTCTTTATTTTCTATCTTAAAAGGGAAAGATTAATGAAGTGACTGACCAATAGGGTCCGTGGTATCCGATCTGACAAAGGAATGAAAGCTTTGAATAGTCACTGGAACCTCATTTTTGTGACTCACTGTCTTTGAGCTGTAATTGTATTCCCTGAATTACTCCTCTTTGTCTTTTAAAGGCTGTGCTTACAGAACTGAGCCTTTTCCCCCTCCTGTTTTTTTTTTCCCCTTACCTTTGCAATTTATATTTACCCAGATGCACAGTACAGGAAAGAATGTTATTTTTACTTTGGGCGAGGAACCACACCAAAATTGTTCAAGGTATTGAAGGGGAATAACAGCGGGCTCTATTTGTTTTTGGGCTGCTGATTTATGGCTTGTGTTTTCAGAAGCGATCGCTTGTTGACATGTACTCACTCATGGGGAGTTGGTTCTCTGACATACTGGCAAGAACAATAACAACAACAAAACAATGTTTGGACTTGTCTGTTGTCACGGAGACAACACTCATCAGTGCTTACTGTGCCTCCGAGAGAGAATATTTACATTCATTTGCTGGCATGTCTATGTTCTTCTCAGGCTTTGACATTTCAAATATTTCTGTGTTGAGACTCGAAAAGGCATCTTTTTCCACAAGCAAATGTTTCATTTGTTTATAGGCTGTTTTTCTGAAGTGCAGCACTTCTGAATATCAGTTTGTCTTAATTTGTTAATTTCTTCAATGAGTTATTGTTATGGAAAATCTTTTCCTGTGATGTGTGGTCATGTATACAGCTTAGAAGTGTATTCTTCTGCTGATGAAGAGGGAACACTGCGTTTTCTGCACCACTTTGCAAGGCTGGCAGTGGGCCGCTGCTGAATGCAAAGTACCATGACAGAAGAAATTATATTTCAGAGTTGTGAGTTAGCAATATGAAATAATACACTAACAACAATAAAAATAAACACTTTTTTTGTTGCAAGCAGCACATGGCCAACCAGGAAAGCACTCGTGAATGAGTTGCAGCAGTTACTGAATTAATCTGACTCACTGAACCGCAAGTCATTCATTTGAGTCATGTTTAACTGAACCAAGAACTACTAGGGCCTACTGGGTTTTTTATAGATCGTTATAATTAAATAAAATATATTACCATAAGTAACATTTAGCTTTTATAAATATTGAAATCATTTTAGTGGGGGTTTTTTTCTTCAGTTTTTGCATTGTTTTGTCACCTTTGTGCTGCATTAAAAAGTCTGTAAACTAGGGGTGTAACAGTATATCGTGCCTCAATATATTGCCATACAAATGCTACAATACGTATCAATGCATAATACATGAAATGATCTCATGTCAGTGCTGGTTAGATTACTTACAAATTGTAATCCGTTACTGATTACAGACTACAGGATGAAAATTTGAGTTAGTAATTAGGGATGTTCATTTTAACCGTTAACCGACCAATAAGAATTTTGAACGATTAATACAATCAGTTAAAGTCACTTATTTATTCATTTTTCAGTAATTTATCAAAACATTTAGATAACGCTTAACAGCACGAATTTTACTACATATTTAAATGGAGGAGTGTGTTTTTTTCCATATGTTTGACTGATTGTTTTTTATAATGGTAATGAACCCAGCATGCGGCGCTGGAGCAATCACTTGTTTGTTTGTTTTCCCCTTCTAACAGTGGAAGCAGTAAATTACACCAGGGTTTCCCAAACTGGGTTTAATGTAAGAACTACAGTGGGTTTGTTAAGTTGTTTGTTGATGAGTTGATAAAATGAAGAATTAGGGGAATCAATAAATTATGAATAATTTACTGCCACTGTGTGAATATGTAATCATGTAATCATTGCTGTCAAATGATTAATCGTAATTAACCGCATTCCAAAATATGTTTTTGTTTACAAAATATGTGTGTACTGTGTATATTTATGTATATAAATATACACACATGCATGCATATATTTAGGAAAAATTATGTTTATATATCAAATATATTTATATATGAATATAAATATATACATGTAAATACTAGGGGTGTGCATGAAAAGTCGAACATTTGAATATTAACAATAAAAACACTATTCGAATTTTACTATGTGTTAAATTGCTGTCCGTAATTGCAGGGAATCCATGATAAATCCTAAGGAGTTATAACTTCATGCACTGGGTGGCGCTGTGGAGCGTGTTAACAAGTTGATAGGATTTGATCACAGAACGTCATCATCTGCCTCGTGAAGTGTGGCTTTACTTTGATCTAAATTATCTGACAAAATGTAATTACTTCTGATTAAATTAATTAGTGAAATATCACAATATCACCACCACAATAAGAAATCATGAAATCCAAACTAGTGGTGCAATGGATCACAAAACTCACGGTTCGGATCATACTACGGATTTTGAGTCACAGATCGGATCATTTTTCGGATCAGCAAAAAAATGTTGTGTGAACTACTAGCTTAAGTCAGTTATAAAACAAGAACAATTACACAAATAACAAGCATAGATGAAAAGCCTACAACATACAATTATAATTAAAGGCAGTAACAGTAGTATTCAGGTGCAGAAATGTAAAAATTAAGTGTAAAATAACACAATCATGCTTACTGCATAAGTTAAATACAGATGATTAGCAGACAGAAGCAGGTATTATAGGCTGCTGTCTCTTTAAGACTAAATGCACAGAGCAAATACTAACACGCATCCGTTGAGGCGTTGTCTGAAACGCGGTATCCGAATCGTGCCTCTCTCTCACTCTCTTTCTCTGCGTGCGGTGTGCGGCAGCGGCTGAGCGCAGAAAACCAGAGTCCCGAAACGTGTGCAAATTATAAACTTAATTATTATTAACTTATCAGTTAATCCGCGAATCACATGCGTGCCGAACCGTGGAGACTGGTCCGTACTGCTAGTACTTTTGAGGAGAAAATATTTGGAAGTAAATGTATTATTTAATAGAATTATTAATTACAGAACGAGTGTCATTTAAATTCCTAACAGTTCCCAATCACCTGTGAAAATGAGAATCTGAGGTCAGTGAAATATCTTAGTGCCAAGTAGGAAAAGAGCAGCATAAACATTCTGCTAAATAGCTCCTTTTGTTTTCCATCAAAGAGAAGGTTATAAAAGTAAATAATGTCAAGATTTTACATTTTTGGGTGAAGTATTTCTTCAATTTTCCGGATTTTGGGCCATGATCAGCCCCTGTACATGCATGTGAGCACACACTGTATGGGAAATCCTGTGAGTACAACAGTCAGCTGTTATTGTTCTCTCATAGTTGCAGTATCTCAGTCCAGCAGCATGTTTATATGAGTCTGAACACAGACTTCTTTTTTACTGGAAATTTGTGTTTGTTTGTGGTTCACAGACTTAATTAAAATGCTATCTCCAGTTTTGTTTTTACAGTTGCTGTGTACCCCAGTATGTATTATTTATACGAATCCGAAAATGTGACTTTAATTATTCTCTTTATGTTTATTGTAAACATCTTAAAAGCTGTGTGTGTGTGTGTGTGTGTGTGTGTGTGTGTGTGTGTGTGTGTGTGGCTTGAGATGTGGTAATTGCTTCAGGCCAAGTGAAGCATAGCCTTACTCATTGCAAATCCAGTGCATTTACATTTAAAACACTCGGCTCTGTTGTGGGTATTTTTGTTTGTCTGTTTTCGTTGGTAGCATTTTTAATTCCAGTGTTTGAGCTGCTGTCAACAAATGAATAATGTATTTGTCTTTGGCTGGTTGACTGGTTGTTTGCCTCTGTTTATGGGCAAATTAAATAGAGATAACTGAAACGAATGCTTGTGAGAGACGTTTTTCCAGTTGTGGGCAGAGGGGTTTGTTCTTGCATTTTATTGAGGATTGTAAACATTGCGGTTTTCAAAATTGTTTGTGTATTTGTTTACTTGGTCTTGTTGATTTTGACCGTTGAGGCCCAGAGGACTTGGAAACTATTCCCTGAATGTCTAAACAATAAAATATACAAAGAGATCTGGCATAGTCCTATTCTGGTGTCTCTTGTTAGCTGTTCACTTGTTTTCAAAGTGTTTACTATACTTGGGGAAGAGGATTGAAATTGGGTTTGTGGAAAGCCCTTTGTTCTTGGAGTTAGTGTTAATGTTTTTTAAATTACTTTAAGTTAATAAGTTTATCCAGCCGAGTGCAGCGAATAGTTGCCTCTTATTCTTCAATATCTCCAGTAATTGATATTAACAACAAAATATACAGCAGCAGGCCAATTAAGCTATAAAGCACACATCCAATATTTTGACAAACACCCAATGTTTTGTAACAATCATTTATGTTCAGTTAACTCAAAACTGACTGCGCTTTCACTGATAACAAGACACGCATTTTAATCATCAGTACACACAGCCAAATCATCACAACGTATGAGTGTGCATCCGGAAATAGTTAGATGGAGTGTAGGTATTGCATTAAGTCAGACACTGTTTGAAGATTTTTTTAGGTGCCCTCTATATTTTTATTTGAAGTACTGATTTGGTACCAAAGCCACTGACTGTATTTATAAAACTGATGCAATATGGACAATATGTCAAGCTGCAGGATGACGATACATTTAATAGCCTCTTCAAAATGGTTTTGATTGATTTCATCAAGTTGAACAAGGCTTGAAACATTTCATCTGCACACCTTGTGATGTAAAAATAAAAAAGCATACAACATTAAGCCTAAGGGGAAGAAAATGCACTGCGAATTTTAATCACAGACCTGCTTCTCAGTTCAATTCTGATAATATTATCACTAATAATAAAGACTGTATAAGTACATTTGATTACTTTTTGGTTTAGTTTTTAATTTGTAAATGTTGAATATTTGATTTTGCAAGCACTATTTACTTTGTTTATGCATCTTTATTACAGGCTGTTTAATAGAAAAAGCTTGAATCTGTGTTTTTTATTTAATAAATATTTAAATTATTATTTTACAATGTAATAAAAGCATATTAGATTTTGTTACGATATCATAACAGTCCTCAAATTTCACTGGTATAGGTATCAGCTACTACATTTTTGGTATCAGGGTAAATCTAATAAACAGCTACTGCATGATAAATAATGAAGCGGTTGTATGTGTGTATCTCTAGGTGGCTGTATCAGTGGGGATGATTACTCCTCAGGCCATCACCTCTCAGCAGATGCAGCAGATCCTTCAGCAGCAGGTCCTGAGCCCCCAGCAGCTCCAAATGTTACTGCAGCAACAACAGGCCCTCATGTTACAGCAGGTACACACACAGTGTGGTGCATCTTCGCAGTACCGCAACAACAACAAAATATCATTTAGTGTAGTTAGTTACTAAAAGAGACTCAGGGCTGTGGTCCTCAACTCCCCTCTTATATAATGTAAAATGTCTCAAAATGATCTCAAAACGCCCAGATTTCAGATTATTCATCAACCTGGTCAATATATTAGTCACTCACTAGTGTGTAAAATACCTTGGATTGATACGTGACTTGTTTTTGGTGTTAATGTTTTCTCAGCAACAGCTTCAGGAGTTCTATAAGAAACAGCAAGAGGAACTCCATCTGCAGCTCCTGCAGCAACAGCATGCTGGGAAACCCAGTAAAGAGGTAACAGCATCACAATATACCCCAGAGGATATTGTGAGCGTACTGTGAGTGACACCGGCTGTGGTGTCTGCAGCTTTACTCGCTTGTGTGAAAGTGCCGGCTGTGCGTCGATGCTATGAGTGAATGAAGACACAGGCAGTGACTGTACTGGGAGTGTCAAGTGTCTGTCTCTGTATTTCTAACAGCAGATGATGGCTCAGCAGATGTCTATACAGCAGCAGTTACTCTCCGTTCAACAGCAGCACCTGCTTAACCTGCAGAGACAGGGCCTGTTGTCTGTCCCGTCGGCTCTCACCAGTGCACTGGCCCAAGGTAAGTACCCCTCACTAGGGATGCTCATTTCAGTTTTCCCAACCAAAAATTGCTGCTCGTTGTCCGAACATTAACCGTTAACTGATAAGATTACAATAAAAAATGAGTAGGCTATTAAATAAAAAAGTAAAAAAATGTGTGTGCACGTGCACGAGCCATACATTTTTTTAAATCAAAATCACAGGTTTATTTTAACAGTTAAACAGCAGCATAGAGAACAACAGCACCTGGATTCACACATCGTCCAGTTTTCACGCACCTGCAGCGCTCCTGAGAACAGAAAAACAGACTACAATAATTTAAATGAAATAAATAGGCCTACACTAAATATTATTTCTATTTAAATTTTTCTATTTACACTGACAACTTCTATGCCCTTAAAAGAACTGTCAGTCTTTTTTGTCAGACATAAAAATGAAATAGCAGTCCCACCTCAGCGGGATCCTCCAGCATGATCTGTCAGTCACCTCTCCTAACCATCGACCTGTGATCAGTCAAGCTCGTGTTGGATGTAGGGTTGCAAAGTGTGTGTTTTTTCCATGGAATTGTTGCCCTGGGTTGATATTTACTCGTGGTTCATCAAATATGTATAGCATACGTTTCTTTTACCATGCAGCAAACTTAAAAAAATATACTTGGAAAAGATACTTAAAAATATACCCTTTAAACTGGTAGTTTTAATCAGTCAAACATTTAACTTTCGGTTAATGGTTAAACTGTTAATATGAGCATCACTATCACATCACATGAAATAGCAGTATGAGACTAATGGAATTTAAATTTAGGTTAATGTTACCCTTTGGGTTACATTATAAACACTAAAATATAACTTCCTGTAAAGCAGTGTGTATTGTGAAAGCCAGTATATAAATAGATATGAAATAGAAATATGACTTTGACTTTCTAAATACTATGGCAAATATATCACGGTTTCTACAAAAATATAGCACAACTGTTTTCAACGTTGAGATTATTCAATCTTTCTTGAGCAGCAGAGATTATTTGAAATACAGTAGTCACATGGGTTTCAGAGGTTAATGGGTGATCGAATGGAAAAACGGAATCATAGATATAGAGGTCTTGTTAGTTTTCTAGTGATCTAATGAAGGCAGTGTCTCACTCACAGGTTTCATCCCTGCTGAACTTCAGCATCTGTGGAAAGAGACAGCAGATGCACGACAGGAGGAGAAGAGTAGAGGCGGCAGATCCCCTTCTCCTCCCAAAACTCAGATCCTCAACCAGCACTCAAGCACTAACGGACACCATGTGCATCGGCCCAGCCGGAGAGACTGGTACTACAGCATTTTTTTTTCTTGAACCAATATTTTATTGCATTCAAGCATGTGCCATTTATTTAGGTTTAGCCAGAAATCATGTGTGTCTTGTTCTTAAGAATACTTATATTTGCTCTTTCGCTCATTCAAGCCAGTAATAATGTTGTTGTTTTTGTCAAAATGGTCCAAGATTCTAATTATTTCTTAGAGTATTTATCGCACTGAAATGTAGTATTTGATGACTAGTCAAACCAGCCAGGTTGTGGGAGGTTCCTAATACAGTATGATGTGTTGAAAGAATACTGTTGACAAATGTCAGGTGTCTTTAAAGGCATTTGTCTTTGTGGCTGTGTGAAAGGTGACAGTCATTGTCAATGCGTTCCCTGTGGGCTTTTCTTCATATACACTCATGAACAAACATAATAATAATTAAAGCTGCGAGCAGCATTTAAGCGGGCTTCTTGCTTTGAGGGCATCAGGGTGTGCTTTTATGGTTTAGGCCAACCTTGATTCATAGGTGACAGTGAAACACATCGAAAATGGACAACAGGCTCACAGAAACACACACACACACATGTTCAACAGTTTTTTTGATAATTATTGATCTAGAGAGTCTAGAGAATAGTACTGCATTGATTTGAGGTCATTTACCTTAGAAATACTGTGTTTTGAGGCCTTTTTCACTGTTATAGCGCCACCTATGGTCCGATGTCCATGAAACTTTGCATGCCTGTTAAGAGTCATCTGAAACATGTTTTCACCAACTTTCATAAAGTTTCAAGTTTTTGTTTAGGTTTTATAGGCCTTTGGTTATGAGTAACCAGGCTCCATTTTTAAATGAGCTAATTCTAGCTAACCAAAGGACAAAATTCCACTTTTTTTCAATGATTATTGATCTAGAGAGTCCAGAGATTATTACTGCAGTGGTTTGATCGAGGTTGAGAAAAAAACCAGAGACTAGTTCGCAAAAGTAGGTTTTTGACATATTTATTAATATTTAATGAACGATTTGATTGACACTAATGGTTCTAGAGGCAAAGTTGCTCAGTATGACGAGAGCTATCAAATGATATGCATATTGTGTGGATAAGTTAAACGACACGTGATTACAGAGCCATAAAACTCGTTAGCGCCAACTAGTGGCCGATTTCTTTCAAAATTCTTACAGACCTTTAGGGCCATGAGTTGAACATGCCCACCGAGTTTTGTTCTGATTGACCTCTATTAACCTTGTCTAATAGGTGTTTAAATTAGTTTGGCCAATGGCGGCCATGTTTTTTGAGAAACGCAAATTTCCTCATAGTATTTTGTTCCCCTTTGGACAGATATACTGTATACTAAATTTCAAGTCGATCGGACTAACGGTTTACTCGTTACAGTTTTTCCAATCTTATAGCGCCACCAAGTGGCAAAGCTGCGCAATTTTTTTTATTTGACCAAAGAATTATGTCATAAATAAGTTTCCAGAGTTTGGTGAAGTTATCTCATTACATTCAAGAGTTATAGCTTTTTAAGTAAAATTGGCCCCGCCTCTTTCGATTGTTTTTACGCCCCTTTTCAAACGTGAGTCGAAATTTCTACTTTTTTTCAATGATTATTGATCTTAACTCTCTAGAGAACATTTCTGCAGTGGTTTGGTTCCGATAGGGCAAAAAACCTGGGACTAGTTCGCAAAAGTAGGTTTTCGACAAATTTCAAAATGGCGGCCAGAAAAGTCTAGGCGGAAATGAAATCGGAGATAGCCATTCTCATTTGATTGACCCAAGGATTCCAAAAGTGTAAAGTTTTTGAGTTTTCGACTATCGGTTTACGAGCTAAGGCCAAAAATGTCTGAAAATCTAGTGCTTTGCTCTGTAGCGCCCCCTATTAGCCGATAGGGGCGAGCCTTTGATTACTCGTTCCTCGACGACTACTACAAGCTGACCAAATTTCAGCTCTCGCCCTTACGGTTTGGGCTGCACGTTCAGTTTTAGGCGGAATAATAATAATAATAATAATAATAACGAGCCAGCATTGGGTTCTTGCTTTGAGGGCATCAGGGTGTGCTTTTATGGTTTAGGCCAACCTTGATTCATAGCTGACAGTGAAACACATCGAAAATGGACAACAGGCTCACAGAAACACACACACATGTTCAACTGTTTATTGATAATAATTGATCTAGAGTGTCTAGAGAATTGTACTGCATTGATTTGAGGTCATTTACCTTAGAAATACTGTGTTTTGAGGCCTTTTTCACTGTTATAGCGCCACCTATGGTCCGATCTCCATGAAACTTTTCACGTTTGTTAAGAGTCATCTGAAACATGTTTTCACCCAGTTTCGTAAAGTTTTGGATTTTCGTTCAGGTTTTATAGGACTTTGGTTATGTGTGACCAAGCCCACTTTTTAAATGAGCTAATTCTAGCTAACCAAAGGACAAAATTCCACTTTTTTCGATAATTATTGATCTAGAGAGTCCAGAGATTATTACTAAAGTGGTTTGATCGAGATTGAGAAAAAAACCAGAGACTAGTTCGCAAAAGTAGGTTTTAAACATATTTATTAATATTTAATGAACGATTTGATTGACAGCATTAATCCTAGAGGCAAAGTTAATCAGAATAAGGAGACCTATTAAATAATATAAAGTAGTGTTTTATGTGAATTATGAACATGCTCAACAATGCTAGGTCATTTTCTATACAAATATAGTGTTTTGAGAGCTATTTTTACTGTTATAGCGCCACCTATGGTCCGATCTCCATGAAACTTTGTATGGCTGTTAAGAGTTATCTAACACATGTTTTCACCAACTTTCGTAAAGTTTCAAGTTTTTGTTTAGGTTTTATAGGCCTTTGAGTTTGTGTGGCCACGCCCACTTTTTTAAATGAGCCAATTATAGCTAACCAAAGGACAAAATTCCACTTTTTTTCGATAATTATTGATCTAGAGAGTCCAGAGATTATTACTGCAGTGGTTTGATCGAGATTGAGAAAAAAACCAGAGACTAGTTCGTAAAAGTAGGTTTTTACAAATTTGTGAATATCTAATGAACGATTTGATTGACAGCAATGGTTCAAGAGGCAAAGTTGCTCATTATGAGACAAGCTATCAAATGATATGCATATTGTGTGGATAAGTTAAATGACATGTGATTACAGAGCCAAAAAAACAAATTAGCGCCAACTAGTGGCCGATTTCTTTCAAAATTCTTACAGACCTTAAGGGCCATGAGTTGAACATGCCCATCGAGTTTCGTTCTGATTGACCTTTATTAACCTTGTCTAATAGGTGTTTAAATTTGTTTGGCCAATGGCGGCCATGTTTTTTGAGATACGCAAATGTCCTCATAGTCTTTTGTTCCCCTTTGGACAGAGATACTGTATACCAAATTTCAAGTCGATCGGACCAACAGTTACCCAGGAACAGTTTTTTTGTATTTTTTGCGCCACCAAGTGGCAAATCTGCAAATTTCATTTTTTTTTGACCAAAGATCTTTATCATTCACATGTGTATCAAGTTTGGTGAAGATATCTCATTTTGTTCACGAGTTATAATTTTTTTCATAAACATGGCCCTCGACTTTCCAACGTTTTGGGGCCCCATTGCAAAATTGAGTCGAAATTTTAACTTTTTTTCGATAATAATTGATATTCACTTTCCAGAGAACATTTCTGCAGTGGTTTGGATCCGATCGGTCAAAAAACCTAGGACTAGTTCGCAAGAGTAGGTTTCGGATATCACTAAAGTTTATGAAAAACGGGGCCCGTGAGACCCCAAATCACAGGGGTTTTCGATTTTCCCTGACCCAAGGATTCCAAATATGTAAAAATTTTGAGTCTAAGACAAGCGGTTTAGGAGTTATGAGCAAATACACGCTTTTGATTGCTATAGCGCCACCTATGGGCCGAAAGGTGCGAGCCTTTGGATTACTCGTTCCCGCCACGACTACTACAATCTGACCGGGTTTCAACTCTCTCGCCCTTACGGTTTGGGCTGCACGTTCAGTTTTAGGGTGGAATAATAATAATAATAATAAAAAAAATCCTTACAATTACAATAGGGATTCTGCACTTCGTGCAAGAACCCCTAATTAAAGCTGCGAGCAGCATTAAGCGGGGTTCTTGCTTTGAAGGCATCAGGGAATGCTTTTATGGTGTAGGCCAACCTTGATTCATAGCTGACAGTGAAACACATCGAAAATGGACAACAGGCTCACAGAAACACACACACACACACATGTTCAACTGTTTTTTTGATAATTATTGATCTAGAGAGTCTAGAGAATAGTACTGCATTGATTTGAGGTCATTTACCTTAGAAATACTGTGTTTTGAGGTCTTTTTCACTGTTATAGCGCCACTTATGATCCGATCTCCATGAAACTTCTCATGCTTGTTAAGAGTCATCGGAAACATGTTTTCACCCAGTTTCGTAAAGTTTTGGATTTTCGTTCAGATTTTATAGGCCTTTGATTATATGTGGCCAGGCCCCATTTTTAAATGACCTAATTAAAGCTAACCAAAGGACAAAATTCCACTTTTTTTCGATAATTATTGATCTAGAGCGTCCATAAATGATTACTACAGTGGTTTGATCGAGGTTGAGAAAAAAACCAGAGACTAGTTCGCAAAAGTAGGTTTTTGACATATTTATTCATATTTAATTAACGATTTGATTGACAACATTAGTCCAAGAGGCAAAGTTGTTCAGAATGAGGAGATATAACACATGATATGAAGATCTATTGTTTTATGTGAATTATGAACATGCTCAACAATTTGAGGCCATTTTCTATACAAATATAGTGTTTTTGAGAGCTATTTTTACTGTTATAGCTCCACCTATGGTCTGATGTCCATGAAACTTTGCATGGCTGTTAAGGTTAATGTGACACATGTGTTCACCAACTTTCATAAAGTTTCAAGATTTTGTTTAAGTTTTATAGGCCTTTGGTTATGTGTGACCAGGCCCCCTTTTTATATGAGCTAATTCTAGCTAACCAAAGAACAAAATTCCACTTTTTTTCGATAATTATTGATCTAGAGAGTCCATAGATTATTACTGCAGTGGTTTGATCGAGGTTGAGAATAAAATCAGAGACTAGTTCGCAAAAGTAGGTTTTTAACATATTTATTAATATTTAATTAACGATTTGATTGACAGCATTAGTCCAAGAGGCAAAGTTGTTCAGAATGAGGAGATATAACATATGATATGAAGATCTAGTGTTTTATATGAATTATGAACATGCTCAACAATGTGAGGTCATTTTCCATACAAATTTAGTGTTTTTGAGAGCTATTTTTACTGTTATAGCGCCACCTATGGTCTGATCTCCATGAAACTTTGCATGGCTGTTAAGGTTAATGTGACACATGTTTTCACCAACTTTCATAAAGTTTCAAGATTTTGTTCAAGTTTTATAGGCATTTGGTTATGTGTGACCAGGCCCCCTTTTTAAATGAGCTAATTCTAGCTAACCAAGGGACAAAATTCCACCTTTTTTCGATAATTATTGATCTAGAGCGTCCATAGATTATTACTACAGTGGTTTGATCGAGGTTGAGAAAAAAACCAGAGACTAGTTCGCAAAAGTAGGTTTTTGACATATTTATTAATATTTAATTAACGATTTGATTGAGAGCAATGTGCGGTGGGCCAAAGTTGCTCATCATAAGGATATCTATCAAATGATATGCATATTGTGTGGATAAGTTAAACGACACGTGATTACAGAGCCATAAAATCTCGTTAGCGCCAACTAGTGGCCGAGTTCTTTCAAAATTCTTACAGACCTTAAGGGCCATGAGTTGAACATGCCCAATGAGTTTCGTTCTGATTGACCTCTGTTAACCTTGTCTAATATGTGACAATATTGGTTTAACATGGTTTGGCCAATGGCCATGTTTTTGAGATATGCAAATGTCCTTATAGTGTTTTGTTCCACTTTGGACAGAGATAATGTATACCAAATTTCAAGTTATTCGGACCAACGGTTTATGCGTTACAGTTTTCCCAATCTTATAGCGCCACCAAGTGGCGAATCTGGGTAATTTTTTTAATTTGACCAAAAATCAATGTCATACACATGTTTCCTGAGTTTGGTGAAGATATCTCATTCCGTTCAAGAGTTATAGCTATTTAAGTGAAATTGGCCCCGCCTTTTCGAACATTTTACGCCCTTTGCGAACCTGAGATGAAATTTAAACTTTTTCGATAATTATTCATATTCACTTGCCAGAGAACATTTCTGCAGTGGTTTGGTTCCGATCGGGCAAAAAACCTAGGACTAGTTCGCAAAAGTAGATTTTGAACATAATTGAGAATATTTAAATAACACTTTGATTGATGGAAGTACTCCCAGAGACAAAGTTGTTCAGAATGCGGTTTTCTATCATATGATGTAAAGATTATGTGTATGTTTGAAAATATGAAAGTTTTTTTACAAGTTACGTTTATGTACAAATGAAATATTGTGTTTTTGAAGGCTTCTTTTACTGTTATAGCGCCACCTATGGTCCGATCACCATGAAACTTTGCATGGCTGTTAAGGGTCATCTGACACATGTTTTCACCAACTTTCGTAAAGTTTCAAGTTTTTGTTTAGGTTTTAGAGGCCTTTGGGTTTATGTGGCCACGCCCACTTCTTGTAAATGAGCCAATTAAAGCTAACAAAAGGACAAAATTCCACTTTTTTTCGATAATTATTGATCTAGAGTATACAGAGATTATTAATGCAGTGGTTTGATCGAGATTGAGAAAAAAACCAGAGACTAGTTCGAAAAAGTAGGTTTTTACAAATTTATGAATATTTAATGAACGATTTGATTGACAGCAATGGTTCTAGAGGCAAAGTTTCTCATTATGAAGTGAGCTATCAAATGATATGCATATTGTGTGGATAAGTTAAACGACACGTGATTACAGAGCCAAAAAACAAATTAGCGCCAACTAGTGGCCGATTTCTTTCAAAATTCTTACAGACCTTTAGGGCCATGAGTTGAACATGCCCACCGAGTTTTGTTCTGATTGACCTCTATTAACCTTGTCTAATAGGTGTTTAAATTAGTTTGGCCAATGGCGGCCATGTTTTTTGAGATATGCAAATGTACTTATAATATTTTGTTCCTCCTTGGACAGAGATACTGTATACCAAATTTCAAGTTGATCGGACCTACGGTTTATGCGTTACAGTTTTTCCAATCTTATAGCGCCACCAAGTGGCAAAGCTGCGCAATTTTTTTTATTTGACCAAAGAATTATGTCATAAATAAGTTTCCAGAGTTTGGTGAAGATATCTCATTCCATTCAAGAGTTATAGCTCTTTAAGTAAAATTGGCCCCGCCTCTTTCGAACATTTTTACGCCCCTTTGCGAACGTGAGTTGAAATTTCTACTTTTTTTCGATAATTATTGATATTCACTTGCCAGAGAACATTTCTGCAGTGGTTTGGTTCCGATCGGGCGAAAAACCTAGGACTAGTTCGCAAAAGTAGGTTTTGGACAAATTTCAAAATGGCGGAAAAACTATCTAGGCGGAAATGAAATCGGAGTTATCTATTTTGTTTTGATTGAGCCAAGGATTACAGGGATATAAGACACTTGAGTCTACGACAAGCGGTTTAGGAGTTATGAGTCATTTTGCGTCGGTGGTCGCTATAGCGCCACCTATGGGCCGATTGGGCTGATAATTTGATAAGCTCTCCTCGATTTTTGGTCTACCTATTGGCAAAGTTTCAAGTCTCTAGGCCTTACGGTTTGGGCTGCACGTTGCGTTTTACGGCAGAAGCGTAATAATAATAATAAAAATCTTAACAATTACAATAGGGATTCTGCATTTCATGCAAGAACCCCTAATAATTTGTTACATTTATATAGTGCTTTCTGGGTACTCAAAGCGCTTTACATAGTAAGGGGGCTATCTCCTCAACCACCAGCAATATGTAGCATCCACCTGGATGATGCGACGGCAGCCATTTTGCGCCAGAACCCTCACCAAACACCAGCTTATTGGTGGAGAGGAGACAGAGTGATGAAGCCAATCAGTGTATGGGGATGATTAGGAGGCCATGATGGTCAGAGGCCAATGTGGTAAATTTGGCCAGGATGCCGGGGTAACACCCCTACTCTTTTTCGAAGGACATCCTGGGATTTTTAATGACCACAGAGAGTCAGGACCTCGGTTTAGCGTCTCATCCGAAGGACGGTGCTTTTTACAGTATATTGTCCCCGTCAATATACTGGGGCGTTAGGACCCACCCAGACCGCATGGTGAGCACCCTCACTGCACGTGGTGAAACACTCCTCCATATCCATGTTTGTCGAGGTCTAAACCAGTTTGTCTATATGTTTCAGGAGCTTGTTTGTCAGAAGCACTTGACTGTTGTCAGTCTTTAAACTCTCACTGTGTGAACATTGTCTATATAATATGTTGCTACATCTAGACATGCTTGAACTTGTTTCCAAAAGTGCATGAAGTGGAGAAATTTGGGTTAAGAACCAGCAACCTTCTGGATCCCCAGCCCTGAGTCTTAACCGCTACACCACACTACCCTGTTAACAGTCAATGCTCAGATTACAGTAGGTGCCATTGTGTCCTAGCGTTGCATTGATGTGGTCTATATTGTCAGCAGAGCCCTCGACTGTGATTGTTTGCATGATATTGGTGGAGGTGAGAGCTCAAGGACTGTGTGGTCAGTTTCATGTGTCATGTAAACTCCTGCCCGCCAGAGAGACGCCTGCAACTAAAACCTTAAGTGCAGCCGCTGGCACCAGAGAACAAACCCTTCACCCCTTCTAGAAGACCACAACACGCGGGCATTGTCTATCCGTCTCTCCTTTTGGCTTACTGAGTGACATGCAAACACACTTTCCCGCTGATGGAGTGAGGGATGAAATGTAATCAATCCTTTAAAATCTGCCATGCTCCATTTTGATACGTATACTACTGTAACGTTGAGTGCTTATTCCTGAGAGGCGAGCGTTTGACATTGGGCTGGGATCTTTAGAGCCCCATCTGCAAGAACAAAGTTCATTGCTCAGATTTTTTTGTATTGTGTCTGCTTGCTAGCTTCTTTGACTGTTCAGCGTGTTATAAGGATGGAAAGAACGAAGTCAGTTTTAATTTGTCAAGTGTGAGTCATCTGCCTAGGCTGGGGTTGTGTTCAAGCATTGAGAGAAAAGATGCCCGCTGTAGACGCGTTCTCTTTGTTTAGGAAGGAATCCGCTGGCAGAGACACACAGGGCTCTCTCACAGCGAGAGTAAAGGAGAAGGTCATGGGTCAAAGGACACAACCTCGCTTGATCCCAAAAATATAAAGCATTCTTGGCATTTTTTAAAACACAAAAATAAATCACTTTCTTAAGCAGTCCACTGTTTGATACAAAGTCCTAAACATATCCAGCTAGTTTGTCAGATGGTTCTGAGCCGAAGAATAGTGCTTTATGAAAACATCTGACAAAATGCTATTTCATTCCCAAAAAAGCATAAAATACTGCGCTAAACTACAGTTTGAAAGTTCAGGGTCAGAAATAAATACTTTACTCTGCAAGGACAGATGGGATAGAAAGTGACAGTAAATACTGTATATTTGTAATGTTATAAACGGTTTCTATTTCAAAGCAATGCTGTTCTTTGAAACGTTTTGTTCATCAGAGAATCTTGAAAAGAATTTATCAAGTTTTCCACAAAAATACTAAGCAGCACAGTTGTTTCCAGCATTGATAATAATAAATCAGTGTATTAGAATATTTAAAGGGTTGTGTCATGAAGACTGAAGACACTGAAGTCACAAGAATAAATGACATGTTTTATAAGTTACCCACTTTTTAAACTGTTCTTGATCAAATAAATGCAGCCTTGGTGAGCATAAGAGGCTTCTTTCAAAAACATTAAATCTTGCCAACCACAGAAAGGTAGTGAAAAATATTTCAAATAAAAAACAAAACAAATGCTGTACAACAAATACTATCAAAATGCATATACAATTCTAACAAATACTATAAGTTAGAAAAAAACCTGATTTTTTTAAGGAAAAAAAAAATCATGACAGCAATCTTAAATAGAGCTGCACGACTAGTTATTTAACGATACTGCACACACAGTGATTCATGCCTCACAAGATGCATCACAATATCGAAATATTGTGATTGAAAACAAGCCTGTCGAGTGGAAAGACACTCAGCGGAAAGCATGAATCTGCAGTATCAGGTGCAATCTTTCTTGCAGTTTGCCTCGTCTGTTTTTTTCCATACCTTACTCTTAGAAGCATCTCTGACCACAGTGAGAAACTCTGGTTTCAGAATTTATGCTAATGTTCTTCTTTCCTTTTAAGTATTTGAAATGAATGCAAATGCCTAAAAATCTCGATTGCTGTATTGAAGGATTGATGCAAAAAGAAAGTTTCTTTGTTATCGTAGGCTTTATTGGTGTAATTTATTTTATTCTTTTGATTTTGAGGTGAAAGATGGCAAACGTTCTAGACAGGCTTTGTGAGATGCACAACTTCTTGACATCATCTTGGCATGGCCCAAACATTTCAGAGATTGCTCAAGAATAAATGAAAGTGTATAATAGTGTGGTTTGGGTTCAAATGGAAGAAGCAGAGCCCTATGGGTCACAAAGTTGCACAGTGTCACAACACAGTTCACAACAGTGGCATTGTCCAGTGCAATCCTGTACTATTAACCCTTTACGATTCCTGCTAAATTTTCCTAAAATGCCTAAAAAAGGCATACCCAAAGTAAATTGCATGCTGTTCTTGAGCCATTTGGATGATATGCATGGTGTTGTTCTCCTTTGAAAGGTGACACTTCTCAACAGTCAGAATCACTGTAAGTCTTACTGATATTGAGTAAAAGCACTTTGAATACACTAAAAAAACAAAAAAATAATTCTGCCTGCATTTTCTTTGTAAATAGAAGCCTGCAGATGACTTTAGCTGGGAGGTGAACTGGAAAATACAATGGGATCACAGAATGAAGCCTTACTAAGCCAAATTTACAATTTGATAAACAATATATTAGAAAATTAGTGTTTTACACATGTTTATCTAATTTTATGTCTAGACGCTTCCAAAAAAATTACACTTGGGAGACTCCAAGCGACCCTTTGTAACCAACGACACATACAATGCTGTAATTCTTGAATGCTTTAATGTACAGTCATCATTTTGGGCTCTAATGAAAGGTTACACTTAGAGCTATTCAATTTCTCATCCAGATTCACTGTCAATAATTGCTGACACATAGTAACTGAAGCATAAACACATTATAGTGACATTTATTTATAGAATCCAAAATGTGTACACTTAAAATTACATACATATTTATAATTTATAATCTAAAGACATTTTTTTCTATTTCTGTACATAGTACATTATTTCATTTGTGGGGTTTTTTCTTATATTGGTGTTATATTGCATCCCTACTGTGTTATTCCTATGTATATCTATACTATCATGCATGTCTGCATTATGTCAACAAAAAAGTGGTCTCATAAAGACACAGATTGTACATGCTGTGTTTATTGTATCTTAAAAGGGTTTACATAGTTGAAATCACAAGAATCTCAGCTTTCCGTGGATATATGACATGTCCAACTGTTTTTTGTTTTTGTCCGACTGCTTTACCCTGTCACTACTAGGCGTCCCGCCGGCGATTAACCTTTAAAAAAAGTACTTGACCGGTACCCATGCACGCTTCAGATTCTGTATTTATTGTCTGTTTTTGCTTCAGTTCTCAGGAGAGTCATTCCCAGAGCGCCCATCCTTTATACAGCCACGGCGTATGCAAGTGGTCAGGCTGCGATGCTGTGTTCGGAGACTTCCAGTCATTCCTCAAGTGAGTCAACAGCTCTCATCCTCTGCGTTTTATTATGCTGTTTGTCCTGTTTGCAGATCTGTGAGGAGGAGCTGTAATCTAATTATCATTTCTGAGTGTGCTTGCTGCCTTTTTTACAGCTCATTTTATGTGGTTCTTTTCCCCTTTTATCTATTCACTTGTTTTTTGTCCTTATTCACTCCTTCCACTGTCGCTAACCTCGCTTTACTTGTGTATATATGTGTATTCCACCCATGTCTCTATATTTTCTTTCCGTTTCCTTCTCTCTTTCCCTCTTTCTTTCTCTCTCTCCCCTGTGGCGTTGCAGCCGTGGGGCCCCTCAGGGTTGAGCTCAGTGCACTGATAAACAGAGTACCCATGGTGATCCTGGCCATCCCTCCCAAAACAAACAACAGGAGGATGTTTATCTGTGCCCCTTCCACTGACCCTGACCCCTGCTCCTAGTCCGAGGCCCCGCCCTGTCTATTGCCACAACACTGCCTTTGTTCCTCAGCTCAGGCAGAGTTGCACTATTAAAAACATGTTCCAAACTATTCAAGATTATTTGTATAGCGCTTTTTATGATACACTTGTTGCAAAGCAGCTTTACAGGAAATTAAGTTTCTACAATAGATTTATATATTGCAGAAACTTAATATATTTAACTTATGGCAAAATGTGGTTAATTCAGTATACTGTCTGAGGGTTGGCATCATCTCTTCTCAGGTGTTCGGTCATCTCAGATCATTTAAGGGTTGGATCCAGACTGAAGCTTGGGTAATTCCTAGTTACCACTGGATGTTAATCTCAAATTATTTAATCTAATCTCAACAAATAGAGACCTAATTAGCGTAGCAGTTGTTCCATCCAAACAAAACTATCACATCGCTCTGAGATTCACGTGCCGTACCTGAGAATGAGGTGCTTAGCCTTCTAATAAGCATTCTTCATTCACAAGTATGCTATAATCACGAAAATTGCATTACTGTAGTAATTTTCAGAATGTCAGAATCTTCCTCTCTCTTTATTCAGTAGTAAATTCAGTACTGTACTGTCAAGAAGACAACTGTGTTGTCATGTATGTATGTTCTCAAAAGCAAGTTATTTGTTGGAGTGTTAAAGAAATTCATTTTTGTTGATATATTTTTTGCTAGAGGGGGAAGTTGGTTGTATGAAAGCCTTGCACAGATTTTCTTTGAACACAGCGCTCTCTACTTCTCAATAGTAGTATTGCGTCCTGTACGTTTATGTTGATTTAGTAATGTATGATATACGGTCTAATCATTCTTTTGAGTTCATTGTTTTAAATATTTATTCAAACTCATTCACGTTGCATGTGTGGGAGTAAAAAGCTGAAGTGATGTTGAAATGTAATCGTAGCAACAATATGCACTATAAAAGTTTAGAAGCTTTTAATTAAAGTATTAAATTAATTATTTAATTCAGCAGTGATGCATTACATTGATCAAAACTGAGAGTAATGGCAGTTTTAATATTACAACTGAGTTTATTTCCATTAAATGCTGTTCTTTTGAAATGTATTTTCATTTAAAATAAAATCTTGAATAAGATGTATCATGGTTTCCACAAAAAAATACTTAAACATTTCAACATTTCTAAATATTTCTTGAGTAGAAAATCGGCATATTAGAATGATTTCTGAAATCATGTGACTCTGAAGACTGGAGTAATGATGCTGAAAATTCAGCTTTCTATCACAGATATAAATTACTTTTTAAGTGTATTAAAATAGAACATGTATTTTAAATTGTAATCATATTCCACAGTTTTTCAGTTTTTATTGTATTTTTGATAAATGCAGCCTTCAGTGAAAATAAGGGATTTTCAAAAATGTGTATGTTTTTGTTTCTTTGGCCAGTTCATCAAACAATTCCAATGATTTGCTTGAATGAATGAACTGTAATATTGTAGTATTGTCCTGATTAAACTTTGTGTTGGCAAATGAAACTAAACTTATTTTCTTAGTAAACTTTGGGCAAGACAGAGCAAGTTCATTTATTTAGCACATTTCACACACATTGGTGATTCAGAGTGCAAGAGAAAAAGAAAGATGTGTTTTAATGACAGTGCTTCTACTGAACGTCTGCGTATGTGTGTTGTGTTTTTCAGGCATTTGAACAGTGAACACGGTCTGGATGACAAGAGCACAGCGCAGTGCAGAGTTCAGATGCAGGTGGTTCAGCAGCTGGAACTGCAGGTAAGGCTTTACAAACACTCAACACAATTGATTTTTCTCCAAACGGAACTGGTGTATTTCATTCTGATTAGACTGAAGAAATGTTTGTTTACTGCTTTGCATGTAATTGAACATCCTGCTTTAACAGCTCTAAACTTTTTCCTGTTCTGTATGTACACATAAAGAAAAAGCATGTGAACGCTAGACAACAGAAAACTCCAGGTTTATCAGTGGTACATCTCTGTTGTGTTTGTGTTTGTCAAACAGCTCGCCAAAGACAAAGAACGTCTTCAGGCCATGATGGCCCACCTCCATGTCAAGTCTGAGCCCAAACCTGCCCTTCAGCCAGTATGTCACTTTATTTGCCATTTACTCGGTTTGATTAAACCCATTTGTGTAGTTCTGAAGATACACTTCAAGATTGCTGGTGAAATATTCAACTTTTTTTTGTTGTGGTTGTTAGGTGAATCTGATGTCCAACCTCTCGCTTGCCAAGGCTACCGTTCCCAAAACCACTCCCTCTATGAGTCTTTCCCAGAGTGCCACAGCCCCGTCTACACCCCTCATGTCACTCCCCCAGATGCCCTCCGTCATCATACCCACCAGCATGCACAGCATGGGACCCATCCGCAAACGCTACTCTGACAAATACAACATGGCTATGGACCAAGGTGAGATCCGTGACCTCTGACCCACAGTCACTGTAGTGCAGTGATCAGGGCTCTACAATAAGAATGACCCTAAATCAGTGTGAGAGAAATGTGGGTCAGTATAACATGATTTCAAGTCATAACTATTTTTCCCCAAAAAGAATAAAAGTTCGATGCTAAAATGAATTTGCTGTGTATGCAGAGAAGAATAGGTCCTGCACTACTGTAACATTTGCTGTAGTAATAAAAAGTAATAATATAAAATAATAATAATAATATTTGTAATAATACAAATATTGCTAGCATATCAGCATGTAATTTTTTTAGATATAGAGCAAATTAATAGATTTTTAATTGTTTAAACTTTGTTTAAGCTTAGTTACTATTTAGAAAGTTACTTACTACAAACTTAAATTAAGTTTAGAAACTTACAACAAAAAACTTAAATAAAAATCTATTTCACTTCTGTTTAATTTAAGGATAAACTGAAAAAAAATGGCCTATATTTTTAAAGATAGTGAAAATATTATTACATGTAAAATCTGAACTACAGTTGAAACATCTAAAAAAAATTATAATGTTTTGTAACACCTTATTACTATTGTTTTTAATTTGTTCAGATGTTTCCAACCTGTAAAATGCTAAACTATTGCACAAGCCTTTCTTTCTTTCCTGTGTGAAAATGACATCCGCATACATGGAAAAACCAAAGACAGGATTGCTTTGATAAATGAAGTGTAACAGACAGCACCCTTCTCCTGTGTCTCAGATATTGTGCAGAATAAGGAGTTCTACATGAATGCTGAGGTCAGGCCTCCATTTACATACGCAGCTTTGATCAGGCAGGTAAGAAACCATCATCGAGGTCTGCACCATCATTTCTGATAAGACAGCCATCAAACAGGATTTCTGAACAAACCGGAGATTCATTTTAGTTAGACGTTGATTTGTATTTTTCATCAGCTTCCATATGAGATACATGTTCCCCTTTTTAATTTATAGGCCATCTTGGAGTCTCCTGAGAACCAGCTAACACTAAATGAAATCTACAACTGGTTCACTCGAACATTTGCGTATTTCAGACGCAATGCAGCTACGTGGAAGGTAACTGAAAAGATACAGTCTTGAATGATTTCCTGTGCCATGGATCAGTTTGTTCATTTATTCTGTGATCTCAGAATGCAGTTCGCCACAACCTCAGTCTCCACAAGTGTTTCGTACGAGTCGAGAATGTGAAGGGGGCCGTTTGGACTGTGGACGAGCTGGAGTATCAGAAAAGAAGGCCACAAAAGATCACTGGGTAATTGCAAGTCTCATTGCAAAGATTGAATTGGCACAGATTCCTGAGGTCATTGTTGCTAATGACACTGATGTCTGTTTCTTCAGATCACCTCTGGTGAAGAACGTCCAGTCCAGTCTGGGTCAGAATCCCGCCTTGTCTTCTCTGCAGGTTTGGAGTCATTCTTACATAAGCTACAGTTTTAATAGTTTGAGGTTGGCAAGATTTTTTATATATTATATAGGGATGCACGATATGACAAATTGTTACCGATAACTGACAATTCGGTCCTTCTCACAGCCGATACCGATAACCAAGAATTTAGTATTTTTATATTATAATTTGCAGTTTGTGCACCCAGGAGAATACAAACTCTAAGATGCACTGATGAAACTGACATTTAGTAGCTCTGGCCTAACTATAATATCAAACATCAGTCCTGACTCTTCAAATGTTTTTATTTTTGTGTAAGGCAAAACAATACTTAGTAACATAAATGGATTAACAGAACTATGGTTTATCTGCAATTAACAACTCATTAACCCTTTAAGGCATCTTGTTTGTGATATCGGTGTTATATTTCTTGGTCTTAAAACATTGTTTCTCCTCAGGCAGCGATGATGGACAGCAGTCTGCCCCTGTATGGCTCAGCGTCCATGGGAGCGTCGAGTCTGAAGGCTCTGGCCAGCGCACTGCATGGGGACATGAGTTCTCACGATCATGACGAGGGCTCCCACAGCGACTCCAGCCTGGAGCTCTCTCCGGTGCCCACTCTGTGAGTCCACTCTCCTGCCTGCCCTCACATAAACCCTGAGAACATCTGTCAGCCACTGACTGGCTTATTCAAAGATTAAAAAGGATGTTATTTTGAGTAGAGTAAGATGGGGAAGATGCCCCCTTCAGGTCAGAGTGCATTTACTTTTAGCATGTGCAGGATGATGATGATGCATCATAATTAAACGACCAGTGACAAAGAAAGTAGAATCCCAGTAAAAGAGATTCATCTGAAAGTCAAATTATTCTGTGACTTACATACAGGCAAATTAATATACTTAAGTTGCCCATATTTTAACTGAAGATATGTCATAACGGCAACACTATGAATGCTAAATATTTTCACCCAATTAGCCTGTTTTTACATGTCTGAAATGTGAATCTAATTTATGGAAATATTGAATAACACCTCCATTATTATGGGCCATCATCTTATCCTAAAGGTCTCATTTGACCTTTTTACATCAAAATAAAAAATGTATATAACTGTTCTTCCCCAACAGCATTATAACTAAAACTAAAATGAAGACCATCAAATAAACACATTCATTATTTAAATATGAACTGAAAGAAAACATTTCATAAAACCTTTCATTTCAGCTAGTTTCAAAGGCAACATTTCTCATTTTGATTTAGTTCAACTTGATGTATTAAAATAACTGAAACTGAAATTAAGAACTATAAAGATACAGAGAAAAATAAAAACTACTAAAAATAACAAAACAAAATCATTACATTTAAAAGGAAAATAGAAAAATAAAATATGAATAAACACTAAAATAGTATCTCAATGATACCAAAATGACATTGCCTCACAAATATAACATTAATATAATACTTAAAAAATCAATTATAATAAATATTTTATATCTATAGTATAAAATATTTGTATCTCTCTATATGTGTGTGTATATATATATATATATATATAATGCATGAAATATTTAAGTTTGAAGTTACTAAAAGCTTTTAAACTTTAAATTTACTTCAAATTAAATTTTTAAGTTTTGAAACTTGAAGCAAAAACGTTAATGATTCTGTTTCACCTCTGATGCTTATTTTAAAGATAAGCTGCTAAAAATGGCCAGATATTTTATCTCAGGGCTCGTGAAAATATTAAGGCGTGTAAAAATCCGAACTACAGTTGAAACATCCAGACTTTTTTCTTTTTAAATTTGTTTGTAACACTTCACTACTGTTTTTACTGTGTTCAGATGTCTCCTGTAAACCTGATAAACTATTGCACTATTTATGTGAGAATTATGTCCAAATCTAAAAACATTAAGATAATTCAATATAACAATGTAATGGATCACCATTTTCCAGAGACTAAATTCGATAGACCTCAAAACTAGTTTGACTGTCAAAATCTCACAAATGTTGATATTCCGCTTAAAAGACAAAATAGTTATTCATCAGAAGTGATCCATTCATCAGGTTTGATCCTGGCTGACGTGAGCCGTCTGTGTTCACAGGCATCAGTCTCAAATCAAAGAGGAGCAGATGGAGGCCGAGGACTACAATGACTCCATGTCTCCAGAGACAGAAGACCAGCACAGTCCAGACACCAACCACCACGAGCACGACTCGGCCTGCCAGCCGGGGTTCTCCTCGTCACCTCAATCGTTCCACTGCTGAGATCCTCGCCCATCCGTCGGCCCTCCTCCATCAGACTCACAAAACTGACAGCTGCAACTTCCTTCCTTTTGGGAACAACCGTTTATTTATTGTTTCGATGTACCTGTTTCTGTTGTATGCAGTGGTTTGACCTCACTGGTACTAAAGGGCTCCTCTGTTTGAAAAGGTTGCAGAGGACAAAAGAGGGCGCTGTAGACTACACGTCTTCTTGGTTTGTATATTAAACACTATTGAACTCCCATCAAGCGCTTACCTGGTGGTTTCCCTGTCAACAGAGGAAAATGAATTTTTAAGCTGTCTATGATGAGATATTTAGCTTTCCACGAAATCTGTTCACTGCAGCTGTGAATGCTGAATGAAAAGCTCTTTGTTGTTGATGCAAGTTTGAATCACCTCTGCCTCAAATACTGTAGGGTTACCATCAGGGCCGTCACTTACGATCACGGGGCGCGGACGATACTTCGATGGGCTGTAACATAGAGGACCTGACGACGGCCCCGGTAACGTGTGGCCTTAAGTTTCGGGCTGCTTATTGGTAGAATGGAAAATGAAATTGTGAATGTCTTTTATCTTTTTTACCTCTGTTTTTACAAGATAAAAACAAAACCAAAGGGGAACATTTTATAACCAGCACTTGATGAATGTTTTTTCAATTGTAATTGTAGTTTTTGATTTGTTTTTCACTTGAGGTTACTGTATTTTGATTATCCAAAACATTTTCGCAAAGGAAACTCACAACGGTCCCAATCATTCGCTTACTATTAAAGCTGAACCAAACGTTTGATTTCTTTCATGTTCTTTTTAGTTTTTCGCTGTTGTACTAGAAAGAATCAACAGTTACCAAAGATTGTGAAAGATGTTTTTTGTGTACCCTGTTTACATTGTCCCTTTTGAAATGGCCAAGACTAAGAGGTCTTCACTTGATGAGTGTAGGATGTCAAACTCATGACATTGAGCATGTTCTAGCTGTAATCATTTGATCTGACGACTAGTAATTGTACCACAGAGAAAAAGTGAATAAGGAAATAATTGTTGGCGGAGTAACTTGTTACACGTCTTAAAAGAAATAGATGACATCTATTTCAAATCAACTATGTCAGTTTGTTCAATACTTCTGAATAAAAGGCCTCATGATTAATACATTCTTCTATGAAAATGTGAATTATATGGTGTCAGCTTTTCCATTAGAAATAATTCTAAATGTATAAATTCACTTTTTTCATTTATGCAAATATAAATATGAACGGTGCATTAAATGCACAACAAAAGGGTACATAAAGTTAATAAACATTAGACTAATCCAGTTTGATGTGTATTAATAATACACACACACACACCGCTCTGATTTCAATGATGACAGTGGTAGATGAATAGAATAGAACTGAAATAATTCACATCATGCATTCAGATTTTGGTACCATGACTTTACATTTATTATATTTTTCACTTGTGCATACACTGAAAAAATAACATATGGTAATAAAAACAACTTTTCTTATCAAAATCCTTCCATGTAGTCTTTTTTTTACCTTCCAAGTCAGCTGCATGTGTGAAAATATATTACTACATCAAAAGATCAATAAGAAAATACAGAATACAATATATTAAAGTCATACACGTGTCTTACTATCTGTCAAAAACAGAAATAACTTGTTGATAAAAGCAAGTAAAATAAATGGCACAGCTTAGTAACTGGTTGAGTACATGGCCACGTCTTTGGTTATAAACAACTTCTGGAGATCGTTAAATCATTACGCCAAGAACTGAAGGACGGAAACGTCCACCCGTCCAATCAGTTGACTGGTTACATTCCTATATAATGATCTACTACACAATATGGTAGGCAATGGTACAGCATGATGCGTGACGGTCAGCTGACAAAGCTATGGGTTGTATATGATGTGGATGGTTATAAACCACTGTCTGCTGCCTTTTATATTCTATTTATGAACAATGCATGAAATACACAACAAATGGGTCAAAATAAAGTTCCTTCGCTCTCTAAAGGTAAGCAAATTCTCTCTGGGTAATAATCACATGACCGTCAGCCTTCCATTATTACATCATACTACAAGACATTTAAATCTTCCTAAAACTGGGACTCCAGCAGAGCACAAGAGCTGCTCAGCGTCACCACTACGCCATGTCTGGTCCTCCATCTGTTTCTCCTCTCAAACGCTCAGTAACTTTCCCTATCATTCACAGACACCGGGCCAGAGGCAGAAACTGTGGAAGCTTGTTCCACCAAAGGAACGAGAGTTTTTCACACAATTTGGACTCAATTCTGAGAAATAAAGTCAGAATCACAAGATGTAAACTCAGAATAGTGAGACATAAACTCAGAATTATGAGGGAAAACGTCTGAATCGTAAGATATAAACTCAATAGTGAGATATAAACCTCAAGTTATGAAATATAAACAGAATTACGAGATAGAGATTCAAAATTGTGAGATATAAACAGAATTATGAGGGAAAAAATTCAAGATAGAGATTCAAAATTGTGAGATATAAACAGAATTATGAGGAAAAAGTCAGAATTACAAGAGATTCAAAATTGTGAGATATAAACAGAATTATGAGGAAAAAATCAGAATTACAAGATAGAGATTCAAAATTGTGAGATATAAACAGAATTATGAGGGAAAAATCAGAATTACAAGATAGAGATTCAAAATTGTGAGATATAAACAGAATTATGAGGGGAAAAATCAGAATTACAAGATAGAAACTCAAAATTGTGAGATATAAACTTAAAAGTCGTTTAACTTAAACTTAAAATTGTATTTATATATATATATATTTATGATTGTGGCTGAAATAAGTTTCCAATAGAAATCATGGCACCTCCTTTCCAGTTAAAAGGACAACAAAATTAATTTGAAATTTGGCTTTTGAATAAAAAACACATTTTCGACTGTAATTTAGTGCGCGTCACAACTCAAAACCCAAATTGACATCAGTATTCCTGAAGTGATGATTGTCATACTGCGGAGACTGTTATCTGTGCGATTCACAAGAATGAGTGCATATAACAGATTTATTTTACTCATGGGGCAATAACAGTGCATTATATTTGTGAAAACCCCTGCTGCCAGGGTTATTTAACAATCTTAGTGAATGTATTTCAAAAAGCCCTTTACAATCCCATTAACAGCTCCACAACAGACTGCTGGCTTTAGTTTGCTTACATTCTGTAGTATATTTTGGTTTTAATGTGTTTTGGCATCATGTTAGTCAACAGTAAAGCCCTTGTCTTTGTCGAAAGTCTTAAACTTAACAGAAGGTGTAACGTTACAGTCTTGTGATGTGCGTGCGGCAGTGTACGTCATCCGCCGCCCGGGGCCCTAGCGTCTCTGTGGTGCCAGCATTACTTTGTTAATGAAGTTGATGATGGCAGTCGCGGGCTGTTCGGGGTCCAGCTCTGCAAAAAGATGGCACACATTCTCCGCCACGCTGCCGGGCTTCTTGGCAACAAAACCAAACACTCTGAGAGAAGACAGAGAGATACATGAATGAGCGACTAGGGATACAATATCAGTCAGACCTGCAATCCATATAAAGCGTGAACGGACAGTCAGGATGATCGGTACTATGGTGATATAAGAGTAAATGAACATCAGTTATCAGTTTCCTATCAGGAGGAAACAAGCTGTCTGAACAGTCCAGACGACACACATATCATTTAGACTTACTTAGAGGTCGTGCTGTCTGAGTTAGTCCACCTACGCCAGCAAGAGGGAGACAGAGACAAGACTGAGGAACAGACTCTCTCTCACACACGGGACGCTGCAGCCACACATGAACATGCTCTCGATCTGAGGACAAACATACTCTACACCAGTACTTCTGAGTTCTGATCCATTTCCTATTGCAATGTGAAATCGAGCTCATGTAGCTAGATTTTGATTTCATTTACTTGTGTAGAGTATGCTTTGGATGTAACACACAATGCTTTGAGGCTTCATCTTGGAGGTCTACGTCAAATCATATTTTGTAAATTGTAACCGAGAAGCTGTTTTAAAGGAATAGTTCACCAAAAAGTCAATTTTTTTGTAATACATCCATAAATAAAATAAAACAACTTCAAACCATTGCTTCTGGGTAAAATATGAGTATTCTATATATAATTTAGTTTTGGCCAGTGAAAAAGTTGTATTGTCTGAATCAGGAGAGAAATACGCCTAAATATGTAGGTGGATTTTAATGAGACATTGTTACTGGAGGAAGAGCTATTTTGGATTATGAACTCATATTTTGATCAGAAGTGAAGGTTTAAAGTAAAAAATGTCATGATGGATTTGTTTCTTACTATTTTTTTATTCACAATGATAGACTGGAGTTATGTTTTTATCAGCAGTTTGGACTCATTCTGACGGTACCCATTCACTGCAGAGGACCAAGAGAAGTAATGCAACATTTCTAAAAAGATCTATTCCCATGAAGAAACAAACTCATCTACATATTGGTTGGCCGCCTGAGGGTGAATACATTATCAGTACATTTTCATTTTTGGGTGATCTATTCCTTTAAGTTTGATCAAAGGCCCATACATTTTTTTTTGTGGGGGGGGGCTCATGCAAATGAAAATGCTCTTTCCAGTAACATCTGGTTTAACGTTATTGCCTCAAATTCTTTAGATGCAAGACTGGTAGCTGTGCGCCGTGAAAGAGCATTTACAAAAAAATCACAGAGCCCAAACAATTTACAGGGTTCAAAGCGATGGTTTAAGAAAAGACGAGTGTTGTGTCTGCACAGGGTGGGTTTGCATTTCAAAGCCCCAAAGCTTGTGTTTTACATAAAACTGGAAATATACACACATAAATGAGTAAACAAATATATATTATGTACATACTGCACAAACAGACAGAGCAGCCCACACACAGTCATGCACTTCCTGATTACAATTTAGAGCTACTACTAGTACTAGGCAGGCAACTGTTAGGAAAGAAAAGAAAAGGAAAGGAAAGCAAATAACAAAGTAAAACAAAAGAGAAAAAAAATACAAAATGTAAAAAAACGATCTAAAACAAAAGAAAACAAGGACAAAACAAAGCAAAACTAAACATCAAACATAGAAAAAAACATAAAAATATATCACCAACAAAGAAAACAAAAGAAGCAAAACAAAGCAAAGAACAATATATACCAACCAACCCAACAAACAAAAACATTACACAAAACAAAAATTATATATCAAAAGCAAAACAAAATAACAAAACAAAAACAAAATTCGCTCATATCCACATTTTTCTTTGTATATTTGCATTAGCGGTTTAATTAATTAATGGTTTGTAATTGCATTGGATGTGTAATGCACTGCAAACTTTGCATACTGTTGTATAACACACTGTAATATACAATAATGTAAGAACAAATAACCACGTTTGAGAAAGCATGTAGAGCAGATACATAAATCACTCCTGTCCACAGTCTCACCTCCTGTCGTGTGGGTCCACACTGCTGAAAGTCACGCTGTTGATTGGATAATGTCTCCTGAAAAACAGCCTGAAACCCCAACCTCTCATAGTCAAACTCAGTGTGACAGTAACAGTCTCTCCTCACATTTCTATTGCTCAGAGAAAACTGAAAAATGATATGGTTATGCTTTCAAAGAGGAACTAGTGGGCGTACCTGCGCTGACTGTCTGTCAGGGTAATGCCCTGGGCTGACACCTTAAAGTGAACCACTGTCGCAGAGGGCCGAGGGCTGCGTGACATCGTGGCCCCTGTGGCTTTAGCGATAGCCTGGGGTCCCGTGAGAGACTCGGTCTCAACTGAGTTCAGGTACAGCACATTGCAGGCTAAGGAGAGACGTCGGAGGTTATAGACGTTACAGTAAGAAGTAACACAGGCCAGATGTGCTGGTTCACACTCACCTGCTCCCTGTTTCAGAAGGTCTGCAGCTGTACTCATGTTATTGACTGGTGAACCTCCACGACTTCACCTATTGGGTCTGAGAGTGACATCATGATTTATAGACCTGTCTCTGAGGTTCAAACACTGGCAGTTGCTTAAATACAAATCTTGTGATCATATTGGTTTACACTATGGTTAAATAGTGTGGGAATAATTATTTTATTTTTTGGTTTTATTTTGAAAGAAGTCTCTTAAACTCAACAAGGCTGCATTGATTTGATAAAAAATACAGTGAAAGAGTAATATTGTGAAATATTTGTACAAATTATATCTGTTTTCTTTTTAATATATTTTAAAATGTAATTTATTCCTGTGATGCAAAGCTGATTTCAGTCATCATCAGTGTCACTGTGTAATATGTGTAATATGCTGATTTGCTGCTCAAGAAATATTTATTATTGTTATCAATTTTGAAAACAGTTGAGCTGTTTAATATTTTTTGTGGAAACTGATGTATTTCTCAGGTTACTTTAATGAACAGAAAGTTCAAAAGAACAGCAATTATTTTAAATATATATAACACAAATATATTAACTATCAGTTCTGATCAATTGAATGCATCCTTGCTTTATTTATAATATTCTTTAACAAAAAATGTATGTATAATATACAGCTGTGTATAACATTTTGGAGTTGTATGTAGATATAGAGTACTAAATGGTTATATATGTATAATATTGTGTTTTATAAAATATTACATTCACTACCATTTAGTCTATGTATAATACTGCTCATTATACATGCAGATCCATGCCAAAATAAATATTTTTAGTTCAGCGGTCTAAAAATAACTGCTATTGCAAAATAATACAATAGACAATAAATAAGACAAAAAAAGATGACACATTATGTATATTATCTATAACTTACAAATTATCTACAACATTGTCTTTGCTGGCCTCATGCAAAAACATACAGTCCAACCAGTGTTTCACAAACACGATTCTTATGTGTGAGTGGTTCCTTTGACGAATCAGTCAACGAAAAACTTGAGAATTGGTCTAATTTTCAGTGTGATTATTGAATTATCTGGCAAAGTGTAGTTGAATACATTCACAAGGAAGTAAAATCAATAAATTAAAGAAAAAATTAATGTTACAAAAAAATTACCTGTTTTGTTTAGTATGTAGTAAGAATCTACAGTACAGAATACAGTGGAAAATACTGTATTGCAGTTTAATAAAAATACTTTCTCTGGCTTTTTTGTTTCAAAGCGTCCTTGTCTTGCCTTACAACTCCTCATAAACCCTAACCCCACAGTGTATGCTGTGTCTGTGCTTTCATCATTCAGTGATATCTCAGCGTGGTGTTGACGTGTGGCGTTTGGTTTACCTTTCTCTGGGATGCGGAGGGCACAGGGCAGAGAGATAGGTGTAATGGAATGCTGATACACCAGTGCTGAAAGACTCCCTACCAATGACAAAACACACACAGAAGACCTCAATACTTAGATTTCATAACACTTCAACTTTATTTACCTTTAAAACTGATGTGCCAGATTGCAAAAGCACCAGAATGTAGCCAGACGGCAACTAATTGAAAGCATAAAAACTTGTTTGGCTTTCTAATATAGCAAAACAAACGCTATATCAAAGAGCTCTATCTCTACTTCTACAACTCAAGGTTGTCTGTTCACTCTTTTATGAAACAGCGTTCTGAACTATTTGGCATATTCAACACACTGCTAGAGTACATGATGGAGATATCATGGAGATTTGACAGTATTGCTGTCTGAATACCTCGCATGCATTGAGCAAATTGATCCCGCCCTGAGATATCTCAGGAAAGTGCAAAGTCATTTTTACACTAACCTGAGCTCAACTTTCATACAGATTTTTTCAGGCTGGCAGTTCTATTAACTCCAACTTTGAACTCAGATATTGGTCTTCCAGATCAGGTTTGGGACCGCAATAACTTTCTAGCATCTTCATAATAAAATGTCAGGTTTGGAATCACATGAGAGTGAGTAAATTATGACAGAATGATCAATTTCTGTGTGAATGATCCCTTTAAGCTGAACTAGGACTAAGCTTAAACAGTTTTTGGCGAGCCAACCCGTAGACTTATATAGAGGATTCCTGAACTGCTCACCAAAGTAGGGCTCATTTTGACAGCCCTTAATCTTCACTCCTCGAGGCCCTTTCTCAATCAGGAAGTGTCGAACCAGCTGTTCCAGAGGGTCTCCTCCTGCTAACAGACAGGAAATCATATATTTAATGCAGACTATGATGCTAATATTGGTTGTATGCCAAATCATGACAACCTTTTGAAATATTGCATTTCAGTTGTGATTAATGGACATTTAGATAAACATATATCACTGTTTAAAGGCAAAAGTCACAAAACATTTTCAAAACAGTTCTCAATGCTTTCTCAATTAAATATTTTGTTGAATTGTACAAAAATAAACAGTGCACTTGGTCCAGTATTAATTATGACAATAAAATATTCCAGTCAATGAAAAGCTAAAATTCAAATTTTGTCGTGACTTTGCTTTTGTAAAAATAAATTTTTCACAATAATTTCACTGAATTCATTTTAATTATATTTACATTTAATTTTAATTACACTTCTACTTTGTGTTTGCCACTTAAATTCTCAGTTCAAATCTGAATAGAGCACAACCCCATCAACCAATTTTTTTGTCCAATCAAAGACAATCATCATTAATTTTTTTGATTCTGTTTGGTCCAGAAATAACACACTTCAGTTTTTGCTCTAAATTCTTGTGATGTTTAGATCTGCTAGAGTACTCCAGGTGCAGTCGTGTGTTTCCTGTACAGACAGAGAGCTTTGGGAGCAACACTGAAGCAAGATAAATGTTTGTATGAGGAAATGCCTGCAGATGTGGCGTACCTTTGCTGCTATGGTTATTGACGTTGGGGGGTGGGCTGGCAACTTTTAGAGCCAGACCGTAAGCCCCCTGGAAAGAGTTACTGTCTCGGATGAGGAAGGCCCCTGGTTCTCTTTCCTTCAGTGCTGCTATAGCTGTTGAACAGAGACAGGACAGTTTAATGAGACATCGCTATTTAAAAAGGATCCAAGCATATGGAACAACAATCTGTTGCAGCATGTGCAAAACACTACAGCACATACTAAGGGTTATGAAAAGTGCAAGGATCCCTAATAAGACATGGTTGCGTTTGCACAAGCAAAACTGTTTATGCAAAGATCAATAGCAATCAACAATAATGCTGGGTATTTATTGATAGACTTGTTCTGATTTCAATTTTGATTCAATTCGGATTCATTTTGGGGATATTTTTAGAAGGCAACTCAAAAGCCACATTGTGCCATTATTTTGCAGTATACTGCACTTTTGTTTTACAAATGTATATTGTTCTTATTAGCAGATGGCCATGAAGGCATCTCTAAACTGCATTTAGTTTTATATAATTAAATTATAAGACAACAGATGTTGTCTCACCTTGCTCTCTTGTGATGCCAGGTTTATACCAAAATCGAGAGCTGTCCTGCACAAATTTCACACTGACACGGCTGCCCATCTCACCCTCCACACCAACTTCTCCCTGTCCAACAGGCACAGTCAGTTCTCCTACTGAAGGTGAGAATGTAACATGGTGTTGGACAGAGGGCTGATGATTCATGGATGCCCTCAGCATTCCAGACCTCCCGTTGGGTGATCCTGGCAGGCCGGGTGGGTGGCGTTTCTCAGGGAGGGGAGGCTGTGGGACGGAGGCGGCTGGGCACCCAGAGTAGGAGCCTGGTGGAGGAGATGGGGTGCAGCAGGCTGGAGAGAGGGGAAAGGTGGGAGTGGAGCTGGGACTGCCATCCATACTGTGCCCTGCAGGAAGTGAGGTTTCAGAGCCCAACATTAGCTTCCTACCCAGTGTCGCGAAACCAGGCACTGGGGGTTCAGGGGAAGAAGAGCTCTCGTGTTCGCCAGTGGACGGCTGAGGGGACGCAGGGGCAAAAGAAACAGAAGGGGTGTCTGGTTCAGGAGATGGTGATACTCCATTGCTCTGCGAGTGAGCTGGGATGGACTCGGACGGGATGGGAGAAGAGGGACCTGGTGAGCGTGCTGGTTTAACAGTCTCAGTTGATTGTGGTACCATTTTCCCTGTGGGTGGCACTGTAGCAGCAGTAGGTGAGCTGTTTGTTTGTGACTGGGTGGATTCTGATGAAGGTGTTAAAGGGGTGGAGTGATCTGCTGAGATTTGTGGGGTGGAAGGTGTCATTGGCGAGGAATGGGCAGAGAACTGTTGGGAAGAGGTGGGGGTGGCAGGAAAGGGTGTATCTCAGGAATCTCTTGACTGGAAGAAAGTACAGTTTGCCGAGACCCCGGACTGGTACTGTTGGACTGTAGGGCAGGTGGGTGCATCCTGTTGTGGGAGTGGGCTGAACTGCTTTCACTGTTAACCTCTCTTGACTCATACTCACGGACACTCAGGCTAGGACTGAAAATGGAAGAAGAAATCAACACAATGTTAAATTAAGTCAGCAGGTAAAATTTTCATCTACTGTTGGAGTAGACAACTGTGCTCCTGGGAGCTACCTGACTACAGATCTCCAACCCCCCTCCAAAACACCTGCTGTTATTTTTAGGTAACCCTGACCACCTTAATTAGCTTGTTCAGTTTTGTTTGAAGGGTTGGAGATTAAGGTTCAGGTGGTTTAGGTGTGTTGGATTAGGGTCAGAGCTAAACTCTGCAGGAGCAACTCCACATCAACGTTTAAATGCAATTACCTCTCATGGGTTCGCAAGGGGCTGCTTGTGTGGACTGGTGTTGGAGGTCCTGAAATATCAGATGGTGTTGAACATGGGGCATGTGGATCTCGATGTATCCGCCGCAGGGAACCATGGGTAATGTGACTACGCCAGCCTACGCTATCTGCACCAGGGCAATCTGATAGGGATAGCATACAGACTATTACAGTCCAATACACTGTAATAAAGTACATTTTAAGTGTATCTGTGAAGTAATTTCTCACCTGTATTTGTATCAGAGGTGTACTGCTGAGGGTGGGAGTCTGTTTGGTTATCTGTAGGCCCGCTGGCATGGTGCACTGGGCCAGAGCAGGAGGCGGAGGAAGGTGGAAGAGGGGACGTGGACTCAGACTGGTAACCCGAGGCATAGCCACGACTCTCTGAAGGTGATGGCTGGTAGGGGGAGCAGGAGCACGTTTGGTGTGGTGTCTGGTATCCACTGGAACTGCTGCTGTATTTGAGATCCAGATGGGCATGAGAATGGGACCGGGAGGGTTCGGGGTATGCAGGATGGCCTGCAGGAAGTGGATCGAAGTTAAATGCTGGTAATTCATGACCGTGAGGCCCGTAGGGGGATACTGTAGCCCTTCTGTGCCAGTATTCTGCCTCTCGTTCTCTCTCCCACTGTAGTTCTGCTTCTCGGTCTCTGTCCCAGTGCAGAGATATTTCTCTGCCCCTTCGTAGCCCTGCCTCCCGGTCCCATATCTCTGCTTCTCTTTGCATATCAGCCTCTCGGCCCCGTCTTAACCCAGTATCCCGGTGAAGCTCTGCCTCCCCCTCCCAGTGTATTCCCTCCTCTCTTTCTAAACGGAGGGTGTGGAAATCTTCTCGCCGCAGACAGCAGTCCCGACAGGGGCAGCCGGGTGTCACTAGGCCATCAATCATCATGACATCGTGGTAGGGGCCGCTGGGTTTTGGGTGGTGTGGATGGTTGTGGTGGGGTATGGAATGTACTCTTCTGTCCTACAGAGCAGTCGGGGAGACAGACTATGTGGATGGGGCCTGACCTCTTGGGATGGATATGGACACAGGTGACGTGATGGCCCCTCTGAGCAAGTGCGATGAAGGTAGTGCTGTGGACCTTGTTGGCGGTCCCAGAGCAGATCTGGTGGCGGCAGGGATTGGTGAGGATGGGCACTGTGGTGTTGACAAAGCCCTATGACAGATGGCATCTCTGAAGAAGGAGCCCCTGTGTGTCCATTAGTGGTGGTGGGACGATCAAGGCAGTACCCATTGGATAAGTGGTGGAGTCCATCGCATCCAGGCTCAGCACAACGCTGAGATCGGTAGCCCAACCGACATGAGCATGAACGGACTAACCTTAGTGACCCAGTCCTTTCAGGAGGCAAGGAATCACCGTCATCCAAAATGGCTGTTTCTCGGTCACGATCCCTCCCTCCATCGCCTTCAATCCCACCCAGCAGGCGATCAAGCTCCTCCCTCTCTTGCTGAGTAGGCGGGGCCTGTCGAGTCGGCTCATCGATCCGGTCAGGTGGGACAGATGAGTGTCCAGAATCAGTGCTAACAGACAGAAGCTGACTTGGACGCTCCTCAGAGCTCCTTGCGGGGCTCCCATTGGTTGACAGCAGGGAGGTAGAGCCTGCAGCGCAGGGCTTTATTACCTGAGCATACAGGCTGCCATCTACAGGCCCACGTGTGTGTGCGATATCTGAAGGGATGAATAAGAGTTGTTTTTTAATAAATGTTTAATGCAAGAATGTAGAGGTCCATATTTTGCCATTTTATTTTTCCCTAAAGCCCATTTAAAATATTATTCAAGGTTTGCAGCAAAAACAGTCATACTTTAGTTTCAGATTCACATTCTTTTCCTTTTACAAGTTACATATATTATGACATGTTTTTTTACAGCATTACAGGACAAAATACATTATTTACTTGAAAAAGTAACACATGTATCATGGTGAAAATTCAAAATGCAAACAGCAGTCTTATTAAATAACATGTGACGTATGCTTGTATGCTATTGACCAAACACTGGTTATGATGAAAAAAAAACTGTCAATGTGTAAACCTGACCATTTGTTAATGTGCTCATGGTTGGTCCCATGGTTTTTCTGAATCTCATTTTTGCCTCTTAGTTTCAATAATCAGATCTGGCAAGGTGTTGTAAACATTGTAGAAAGTAGTTTCACACTTTTATTTCAAAATAAAAAGGAAAGTCCTGTTTAAAATAATACAATATGTTCCCTTTGAAAGCTTGAATAAACACCAGTATGTGGTTGTTTGAATGAATAGTTGTACCCTCTAGGCTGTCCTGATGCCTCTGACTGAAGTTCTCATAAGAGTCCCAGCGCACCACCGGATCATTTGTGTTATAGTCCACGCTGACAGCTGGATCATTCCTCTGGCTCACCCTCCCTGAATTAAACACACACACAATAAAATGACAACCAAGTACATCTGCATTATGACACAGATAAAGACCACATGATATGATAACACCCCACTGTATCAATGGCAAATGTTGTGCAACAGCTAAGGAAAGAAAATGGTGTTTATAAAACACTTTCATGGTCCCTTAAACTGCAAACAGTCACAATAACTTAATCTGCAGTTTGATTAAGGTTTTGATGTTACCTTTGATTTTCTCAGGCCCAGATGAAAACACAAATTCCACTGTGGCATCAGAAGGAAATCTGTCATCTACAGGAAACAGTGGGAATAGAGATTGTTAATCATTAGGAAAACAGAAGACTGTGTCCAACTAATAATATTTGTCATTAATAACAGGCTTTGTATATAATATCCTCTCCATACCAGACACTTCATAAATATGTTTTTGATTATAACAATGATTAATAGGAATTTTCCCAGAGTTTAACAAGCAATTGAAGTTGCCTCCCATGCGTGTATGTAAGCCCATAGAGAATCTATTGTCAAGTGAAAATCTGTATCTCATCTCAATTACGGAGCTGTGGTGCGCAGGTGTTACCCATTGGGAATGAGGGTGATAATATATGGCACAGCTAAACGAACACAGACCACCAAAATAAAAAAGCACTTCATAAAAAACCAAGCTCAGCTGATATCCCCAGGCCATTTCAGCTCAAGGCGGTCTGAGTTGGACAGCGGCTCTGGTTTTATTGTAAAAATATATGAGCTTGGCATATGATTCTTGGCTTGTTCCATTAAGAATGTACCTGAACAAGCTTCATCCAGTTCCCCTTTGCCGAACCAGAGCTGAGCTCCATGAATGGTGCACGTATGAAACTGCAGTCGAAACACAGAGTCCCTCTCAGCAGACTGAACCCGCCTGTGATAACACTTTACCTACAGGAAAGACAGAAAAAGAGACCATAAAAGTGACAGAGAGCGAGATAAAGAGTTTAAAGTGATGGAAATGTCTATGGTTTTGACAGTTGTAATATATCAGGGTCAGATAAAAACAGCCCCACATACCATTATGTCTCCTTTCAGCAGCAGTGCAGGCTCAATAGTAACAATCAGCCGTCTGCTCCCAGAGCCCTGAAGATCACTACAAAAAAAAAACATACACAGTTTGCAAAAATACTCTTTAAACTAGATTTATAATGTATTTATTTCCTGAAGAAGATATGAAGGTAATGCTAGGTAATAATTAGAACTGTATTAAACGGCATAGTGGTGCCTGTCCTAGCAAACACCTCTAATTATGCTTTAAATTATGTAAATGTCTCCAATAGATCCTCACTCACTAGATGCCAGAAGTGTAGACAAGCTGCATGGACTGATAGATCTTCAGGAAAGGGAAGAAACCTGTCAAGAGAGTGAGGAAAACATGAGATGTGAAGGAGGAATTGGCGAACTCCCTGTGTGTCTCTCCTCCACTGCTTGAAATGAGTGTGAATGTGAAGGAGGTTTGCTTAATGAATCCTCACACAGACACATATTACCTCAGTGACCTCATCGAGGGCTTATGCATGAATGAAGTCAGGGAATGATGTCATGAAAATATTCACTCACCTCCATCTTCCTGGAAGTTGGGGATGGTAGGAATGAGGACCTGATGGAGGAAGAGTGGACTGCTGTTCATTTTGATGGCCCCTGAGAGCAGCCCTCCAAAGTAATAGATATACCTGCAGAGACATCAGTGTTAACAATGCAAAACAGTACAGTATGCAAAAGCACAAAGATCAATCAATCAAAAGGGATGTACCTGTTCTGGGAGGGTTGGAGAGAGGATGACACTTTATCTTCACAAAACTTCCTCATAGCCAATGTGCTGAGGGCCTGATCTGCCCTGTGTGCACAAATACAGTTGAAGACATAAGAAAAAAATCACATCAAAGACATAACCAGAAAGCCCCCATAATGACTCAAATATTTCTTCCAGTATTTCTGCTGTAATTACGTAACAAAACGCCTTGTTTTTAAACTTTTTCATTAACAAAAACCAGGAGATATATTACATATATCAACCACAATATAATTTATATAACAGAAGTTTCAAGAACTCGGTGTTCTTTAATAAAAACAAAAGTTGTTGAGGGAAAAAATAAATAAATAAATATGATTGCCATTTAATTTTTTTCATGACCTATTTTAGCATTTAAATTTAGTTAGATTATTTTAATTATGTTGTAATTAAATAAATGTATTTAAAGTAATTTATATAAAGTCCCCCTTGCAATGTGGAATGGCTAAACTTACCCTGCTGATATCTTGCTGTAATGCATGTAGGCCGCAATAATAACACCTGTCTTTCCTTTGTTGCCCTGAAAAAACAACAATACTAATCAATACAACTGATACAGATATGATTTGCACTTCACTTCCAAATGAAGAAGACATCCGGACAGTCAGGTTTTGAAAAGCCAAACAATTTGAGTGAAAGCTATGCATGTAATGATGCGATGCGATTCACAATACTGATTTCACAATATGATTTTCTCATGATTTTTTGAACAAAAGGACATTTAAGACAAATTATTATTATGCTGCACATTTCTTTGTGAAATTAAAATGTCAAATAACAAAACTAAACTGAAACTTTAAAACAAATCCAAAATAAACAAATAAATAATATGTCAAGTTCTCTGAAATCTCAAAATAAAATTTGTCCAGTACTCTTTGCATTTAAAATGGGAGGCAACCACTGCATTTTAATCACAAACCAAACAAAGATGTTGCATACATGCAGCATGAACAGTTTTTATGTGATTAATTTAACATCTCAGCCAATTTATTCAACCTCATAATTTTTTATTGATTTTCAACCGGCTCGGGTGCATCATTACATCCCTAGTGAAATCTACATTTAAAAATTAACCATGCTTTTCACAATAAACTGTTTTTAGCTTGTTTTCAACATCCCTTAAAACTAAAAGCTTGTCAAATCAAGACATCCTCAGGTCTGTCTTCATGTTATCATCTGTGGCGACGCTCCACAGGGTGGTCCTTAAGGGTCCCGTCAGCACCATTTAGTACCCTGTGACCCTGACATGAACCGTCCAAAGACTACAATGACCTCTGACCTTGCAGTGCAGAACGACCACATGCTGGGGGTTGGAGTTCAGCCAGTTCTCCATGGCTTTGCACATGGCACAGATCTTATCCAGAGGAGGAGCGTGCATATCTGGCCAGCAGAAGTCATGAACCTGAGACAGAGAGAGACTTTTAATCTCGGGTGGTGTAATCGTGTCTTTAAAAGTTCAGCCGCGAAGCAACTAGCAACATAAACACATACAAAGTCAGCCCCTACCTTTGGGTTTAAACGGGTGATGTCATGCCTCCGCTCAGACAGATTGAATAACTGAGGGAGGAAAATGGACCGGAACAGTGAAAATGCCTCTATTACAATGACACAAGTAAACTTCCCTTAGATACAGTAAATATACATGCTGACTCACTTACCAGAAACTTGTCCTGGTGTTTGGACTTGAGCATGGCTGCCACCTCCCTGAGGTTGAGGCGGTACCGCTGTTCTTCAAGCAGAGGAGGGAAAAAGACAGAGATGATCCTCTCCGTGATGTATGTGAGGTCGAAATCATAGTGCGTCTCCATCACTCTGTCCATCACCCGGTCCACACTGAAGCTCCTGACAGAGAGGAAACCAGCTTAAATATTCTCTCAAAAGACTTGAAAAGCCAACAGACAAAATTCAATTACATTTTATGAGTCTTTAACGTGGTTAAGCTGAGTTTTGAATATAGCTGCTGGTCTGTTGCTGGTGCAAGATGATCAACCAACACTACTTTAATTGACCAAGATGGTCTACAAAGACCACCAGCTTTTAGCCCAGATAATTAATCATCTGGAATTTCCTTTATTTTTACATTTTAAATAATTTTTCATTATCTAATGCTCACTGAAAGTTTTTCTTTAAAAATATCAAAACAAATTAATACATTTTACATATTGCACATTTCAATGTTGTGATGCCTAAATTAACTTGAATTAGCTTAAAAAAAATATTAATTTTTAAAAGTTTTTTTTTTTTTTTTTTTTTCACATAAAATAATACAGAATTTTAATATTCGACATGTATCATTTATCATTTGAAATTACACTAACTATTGACTTTTTAATACTAAATGCAATCTTTAGCAAATATCAAAACAAATATTTATTTGCAATGCACATGCAAATTTTAATGTTGTTTTCACGTAAAATAATACAGAATTTTAACATTTGACGTTTAACATTTATAACTATCACATTGACCAGAATTTCAATGTTGGTGCATGCCTAATAAAAAAATCAAAGCTTCTCCAAAACAAAACTGCTAAAATCCCAATAAAAATCATGTGAAAGTCCAGTAAATGATATTTTATTAAGTAGCTAGAGTTTGATTGGACACAGCTGAGCTGTCAGCGGTGTGCAGCTGAACTAACCACACCAGGACACATATTAGCTCTCTGCTTCTCACCACACTGCGGCCAAAAGGGATTTTTGACTTTTCACATCAAATCCGAAGGGAATAAAACCCTGCTGAGATGAAGTAGTTTATCTGAGATTAGCTGAGGAAATAAAGTCTCAGAACTCAAGCATGCTCAACGATCGCCGCTGAACTTCATGGTTTGAGATTTAAAAGCTTTGACTCTTTTCAGACAAACGTACCTCGGGAGAGTGTTTCTCTGTTTGGTGTAGGTCAGAGACTTGGTTGAGCCCTGGAAAAAGACAAAATAAGATTATACTATTGTGCCTGGACACAATAAACTCTAAACTTGTGTGTGGTTGACAGTGCCAACTCGGTACAATAGATGGTCTTTTTTGTTTATCTCAGAAATGTTTGTTCTTAATTTCTGTTCTGCTCTTAAGGAGACACATGTGTGCGATATATAAACAGATAAATGCCACTGTAAGAACTGAAGCACTGTCTGAGGCTGAAAATGAAGAATAGACCGTCTTCTTCTTCAGAGTGAAGTCTAATGTTTCTGATTAAATGTCAGAACCACAGAAAGATCATGACTATTCCTGGATACAGGAAACTAAATACTGACTCAATGATATTTGACGTCACAGCTGAAGAAACAAAACAAATCAAATCAAAATAAAATAAAATGATTTTTGGTTTTTGTCCTGATTTATAATTTAGAAGAAGATCCATGTGCCAGTTAGTGAGAGAGATAATGAAAGAGAGGACAAAGTTCTTACCAGATGCTGAATGTGTCTAGAGGAGGACGTTCCCCTTCGCTGCAGCAGATGAGAACACAGATAAAGCATCATAAACAGAGTAACAACACAAACATGTGTCCTATTATATCATCTTTACTTCCAGAAGTATGTATGTCTTAACTGAACCAGCAGTGCCAGCCCTCAAAAACCTACATGACACCCCTGATTACAAAAACACAACTAAACTAAATGAAAGAATGAAACTTACTAACAACCTAAATAATGTTACAGTTCTCGATCCAAACATGTTTGGCCATCATAGGCCATCACTATGTTCTAAAATGTTCAGTAGGTTTTGAGACACTCTCTAATTTGGCTAATTATGAATTTACTAATGTTAAAAAAGTCTGGGGTCATTAAGAGATGTATTCGTTAAAGTAAAAAGAATGCATTCATTTGATCAAAAGTAACAGTGAAGACATTTATGATGTTACAAGATATCTATAAAAAATGTATCATGGTTTCACAAATATATTTAGCAGAACAACTGTTTTCAACATTGATAATAATCAAGAAATGTTTCTTGATCAGAAAATCATCATATTAAAATGATTTCTGAAGGATCACGTGACACTGAAGACTGGAGTGATGATGCTGAAAATTCAGCTTTCCATCACAGAAATAAATTACATTTTACAATATATTCATATAGAATACAATTATTTTAAATTGTATTTTTACTGATTTATTTTAAACACAGCGTTGGTGAGCGTAATACACTTCTTTCAAAAACATAAACAAAAACTTACCAACCCCAAACTTTTGAACAGCAGTGTAATAAAAGTTTTGATTAAAGCTTTACATGATTTTCAAACATAAGATATGCCAATAATGTCATTTTTACCACTAGATAGTGAGTGAATGGTAATGTGAATGAAAAAGCAAGAGAAAAAGTGCATAAATTAATAAGTAAATGAACAAGGAAGTAATCATTGAGTGACCCAATGAGAGGCAAAGAGATCCTGCTGGTATAAATGTAAGAAGTAAGAACAAAAATCACAAATGCTGAGATGCACTGAGTGAAAATACAACCGAAAAAAGAAAGTCTTACCAGTTCGGAGGGCTGCGCTGGGATGCAGGCTGTGTTGATCTGAAACAGAGAAAAGAACCATGACTCAAGTTCTGCATCACCTCACCATCCAACACAAAACCCTTCGTCGTTCCCTGCTCCGTCCCGGGACGAGGGGAAGGGAGTGGTGAAGAGGGATCTGTTGGGATGGGGAGAGGAAATACTTCCCCAAAGCAACAGATAAGCAAACTATCTGCTGATAACACTGAGACCGGAGAAAAAGTGAGATGCAAGGGATTGTGGGTGAAGGGCAGTAACCGAACACATTAGTATGCACATTCCTCTCACATGATCTCGTACAAAACAACAAGACACAACAATATAATTTGTGGGACAGTATGTATATGACAGATAACCCTCCATATTTACATGTCTACATGTTTTGTCATACAGGGTAAAGGGGGTAGAGGCGTCATTAGCGTGCTTACAGGCGGGAAAACGTGTGTGTGTGTGTGTGCAATGATATTCATGCTTACGTAACATGAAGCGCACCCTCCCCACCCCCACACATCCGATTCCCTGAACAGTCTTGCCCTGTTTGTTTGGCCACAGGAAAAGGGCTGAGGCAAGGAGAAGAGCATAGACACTTCACTAGGCCTTGACCTACGACTGCCTGTGTGTCTGTGTGTGTGTGTGTGTGTGTGTGTGTGTGTGTGTGTGTGTGTGTGTGTGTGTGTGTGTGTGTGTGTGTGTGTGTGTGAGTCTAGGGAGTGAGATAGAGAGTTATGAAAAGACTGTATGTTTTTGTTCAACATGACAATGAAACATAACTTATGAGGCCCTGGAGGATGGAGGGATTTGGGAGTTTGGTATTTGTGTCTCCAAATAAATGCCAACACTGTTAGCATTGAGGTTATCTATATGCTAACATAGCTATATGCTAGCATGGCTCAAAATTGATCTTTAAGCTTATATGGGGATTTCAATTTGACCCAAAATTGTCTAAAAGTAATGATGACTCGTCCTGCACTCTTGGGCGTATCCTACATTTTTCCAATCAAATTGTCACTTAATTAGATGTACATAATTTTATTTAATAGCTCACATACATAGTTTAGTGAGTCTATGAGTAAGTTCAGAATTGCACACTACTTTACTCATATTTACAGCGTGTGAGTTTATGAATGGAACACCTGGATGACCAACTACATTCCTCTAAAATGTGCAATACACAATATACAGTATATTCAGAGTACATTATAATTACATGGTAATCACAGTATTATTCGAATGTACTGTAACAGGTTGCATAAGATATTAAATTGCATTATTATTATACAGTTGCTTATGCTCACTAAAGCTGCATTTATTTGCTCAAAAATAGAGTAAAAATAGTACATTGTGAAATATTACAATCTAAAATAACCTTTTTATTATTTCAATATGTTAAAAATGTCAATTCCTGTGATCAAAGCTGAATTTTCAGCATCATTACTCCAGTCTTCAGTGTCACATGATTCTTCAGAAATCATTTTAATATGTTGATTTGCTGCTCAATAAACACTTATTACTATCAATGTCGAAAACAATTGTGCAGCTTAATTTTTTTAAATGTATTTATTTTTTTGAAAACTGGATTTTTTCAGGATTGCAAAAGCATCCTTGCTAAATAAAAGTATTTATTTATTTAAAATAAAACCTTATTGGCCTCAAATAAATTATCATGAATTTTACTTTATCCCCTTTATACAGTGGCATTTAAAATGTCTAAATTATGACATAATACTATGTTACCAGATTTTACACCATGGTATACTTTTTTACGATTGACTGAGGAAAGCATTTATTTGAAACAGACATTTTTTGTAACTTTTGGTCAATGCATCCTTGCTGAATAAAAGTACTCGTTTATACAAAATAAAATCTTATTGACCTCAAACTTTTAAACATGATGTTAAACTTTGCATTAAACTTGACCCCCATTTCCAGTTTGATGAATGCAGCTGATATATTGATTTCTTCCTTGAATCATTATAAGCGATTTCACAGAAGTTTACTCAAAATGTAAAACAAGCATTTTAAGCACTATCCAGTGCATACTGTGCAGTAAACAGTACACTACCCCAATAGGTTCCCTTTCAGTCGGTCACTCCGAGTCACGTCGGATGACCAGATGTCGATCGCTGCATCGGAGGGCGAGCCCTCTCTCTCCGGGGGTTTGACGACTCGGCTGCGTTGCCCCCTTCGGGTGTGGTAGCGTTGTCCGAGCCAGACCCAGAGATGACGGCTATGCTTTCCCGGGCCGCCGAGAACGTCGGGCTCGTGTGGAATCCTCCACCGCGTCCCGACCCTTCTAGGTTGGACGAGTGGTTTCTCGGGGGGGGTCGCGCTGAAAACAGCGCCCCCCCTCCAGTGCCATTCTTTCCGGAAGTGCATGAGGAGCTTACAAGATCATGGAAGGCACCTTTTACTGCCCGAAATAAATCTTGTGGCTCCTCCCCCCTCACCACCCTCGATGGTGGAGCCGCTTTGGGGTACACGGGCATCCCCTCTGTGGAGCGGTCTGTGGCCATGCAATTGTGTCCAACAGTCGCTTCCACTCTGCGGGGTGAACTGTGTCTCCCCTCACGGGCCTGTAAGTATTCGTCAGGCCTCACTGGCAGTGCTTATAGAGCCTGTGGGGAGGCGGCTTCTGCCCTATACGCCATGGCGTTACTGCAGGTCCATCAGGCCAAAGCACTGAGAGACCTGCACGAGGGTGGGCACGACCTGGCGGTTCTACATGAGCTGCGTGCTGCGATGGACCTCGCGCTCTGAGCGATGAAGGTGACTGCACAGTCTCTGGGTCGTGCAATGTCCACGCTTGTGGTCCAGGAGCGCCATCTCTGGCTGTGTCTCACTGACATGAAGGAGCAGGAGAAGGTACAGTTTCTGAATGCTCCTGTGTCACAGACCGGCCTCTTCGGCGACGCTGTCGAGAGCTGTGCCCAGCAGTTTTCGGCAGCACAGAAGCAGACTGAGGTGATCAAGCACATCATGTGCCGGAGGAAACCCGCTGCTGCTTCCACTCCGGCTGCAGCCCCTCAGCCTGCTCGTCGCCGTGGGCGCTCCCCTGTGGCCGCCCCGGCTCCCGCGCGGCAGCAGCCTTCCACCGTGCGGCGTCGTGGAGCCGGTCACAGGCAGGACGCCCAGCCCCTCCAGGTCCCCGCCAAACCCGGCGGCAAGCGCAAGTGCAAGAGGCCCTGAGACAGGCGACCCAGAGATGGAGGGAACTGCTCGTCGGGAGATGGTGACCTCACCACTCCCTCCCCCGGAGGAGGGCCGGGTGGAGAATCCTTTGTTTCGTTTTGTTTTTGTTCCGCCGCTGGCCCAGCAGCCAGCGGTACCCAAAACTTCAATAAAAGAGCAGTTTCCTCAGTTTCTGGGTCTCAAGAGGAGGAGAGTGGTGTACCGTGCATCACGGGATCACGTCCCTCCTCCTCTCTCGCCAGGCAGGGGGGGGTTGCCCAAGAGCACCCATGTACTCCATCCTCCATTTGTAGAACCGGGTAAGGGCAGTAGCACTCAAGCCCCCGCTACAAGTCATCACACGCAAGCCGGGCTCCTGTGTTTCCCCCCACACGAGGAGGAATCAGGTGAGTGTTACACTACACATCCAGACCCCGCCCCCTGCCATCACAGGCCAGGCCGTCACAGGCCCCGGGCCGGGTCCCTGTGTTCCTCATCGCTGCCCCACCACGGGTACATCGGTGACCCCGTTGGTGCCGCTGGCACAGTCTCTCGGAGCCTGGCTAGCGCTCCCCAGTCCGTCTCGGTGGCTCCTACGGACCATCAGAACTCGGCTATGCGATTCAGTTCACCCGGCGTCCCCCCGAGTTCAGGGGCATCCGGTTCACTTCAGTCAAGGCCGCCGATGCTCCTGTCTTGCGGGCGGAAATCGCAGTCCTACTGGCGAAGGACGCGATAGAGCCGGTCCCTCCAGTCGATATGGGGTCGGGGTTGTTCAGCCCCTACTTCATTGTGCCCAAGAAAGGTGGTGGGTTACGACCGATCTTGGATCTGCGAGTTTTGAACCGTGCACTTCACAAGCTGCCGTTCAAGATGTTGACGCAGAAACGCATTTTTGGGTGCGTCCGTCCCCTAGATTGGTTTGCAGCGATCGACCTGAAGGACGCGTACTTTCATGTCTCGATCCTCCCACGACACAGACCATTCCTGCAATTCGCGTTCGAGGGTCGGGCGTATCAGTACAAGGTCCTGCCCTTCGGGCTGTGCGGCACTTACCGGGTTCAGATTACACCGGCCTGCCGCAAGACCTTCAGGCCGTGGTCAGATCCCTCATTCCTTCAGGCAGGAGTGCCCCTGGAGCAGGTTTCCAGACATGCTGTGGTATTCACAGATGCCTCGACCACAGGCTGGGGAGCCACGTATAATGGGCACGCAGGGGCACTATCAGGGGTTTGGACGGGCCCCCAACTGCATTGGCATATCAATTGCCTCGAGTTGCTAGCAGTACGCCTTGCCCTGAGCCGTCTCAGAGGGCACCTTCAGTGCAAGGACGTTCTGGTCCGTACGGATAACACTGCGACCGTTGCGTATATCAACCAGCAAGGCGGTTTACGCTCCCGTCGCATGTCGCAACTCGCCCGCCACCTCCTTCTCTGGAGTCAGAAGCATCTGAGGTCCCTTCGTGCCATCCACATCCCAGGAGTGTTCAATCGGGCAGCCGACGAGCTGTCTCGAGCAGCACTTCCAGGCGAGTGGAGACTCCATCCCCAGGTGGTTCAGCTGATTTGGGGACGGTTCGGAGCTGCTCAGGTCGACCTGTTTGCATCTCCAGAAACCACCCACTGCCAGGAGTTCTACTCCCTAACCGAGGCAACGCTCGGCTCGGATGCACTGGCACACAGCTGGCCCCGGGGCCTGCGCAAACAGACACTGTGCAAGATCAGGGAGGACGAGGAGCAGGTCTTGTTAGTGGCTCCATATTGGCCCAACAGGACTTGGTTCCCGGAACTCATGCTCCTCGCGACAGCCCCTCCCTGGCCAATTCCTCTGAGGAAGGATCTGCTTTCTCAGAGACGGGGCACCCTATGGCACCCGCGTCCGGACCTGTGGAAACTCCACGTATGGTCCCTGGATGGGACGCGGAGGTTCTAGGTGACCTACCCCAGGAGGTAGCACTCACTATCGCTTCAGCACGAGCACCGTCCACGAGACAGGCCTATACTCTGAAGTGGAACCTGTTCGTCGAATGGTGTTCCTCCCACCAGGAGGACCCCCGGAGATGTTCAGTCAGAGCTGTGCTTTCCTTTTTTACAGCAAGGGTTGGAGCGTAGGCTGTCCCCTTCCACCCTTAAGGTTTATGTGGCCGCTATTTCCACTCACCACGACCCCGTAGAGGGGAAGTTGGTGGGGAAGCACAATCTGGTTGTCAGGTTTCTTAGGGGGGCCAGGAGGTTGAACCCTCCTAGGCCCCCTCTCTCTTGGGATTTGGCTTTGGTGCTAAGAGCCCTAATAACTGCCCCCTTTGAGCCTTTGCAGTCAGTCGAGTTGAAGTTTCTGTCTATGAAAACCCTACTCCTGACTGCATTGGCCTCGATCAAGAGGGTGGGGGACCTGCAGGCATTTTCGGTCGACGATTCGTGCCTTGAGTTTGGGCCAGCTGACTCCAGTGCAACACTGTGGCCCCGGCCCGGCTATGTGCCCAAGGTTCCTACCACTCCCTTCAGGGACCAGGTAGTGAACCTGCAAGCGCTGCCCCCGGAGGAGGCAGACCCAGCCCTAGCTTTGCTCTGTCCGGTACGTGCACTGCGACAGTACACGGATAGAACTCAGAGCTTTAGGACCTCAGAGCAGCTCTTTGTCTGTTACGGAGGACAGCAGAAGGGGAAGGCTGTTTCCAAGCAGAGGATGGCCCACTGGATAGTGGATGCTATCACCTTGGCCTATGAAGCACAAGGTGTGCCCTGCCCGCTCAGGTTGCGTGCTCACTCCACTAGGGGTGGAGCTGCGGGTTGGGCGACTCCCAACACGTTCGCTAGGTTCTATAGCCTGCGTGTCGAACCGGTTTCCTCCTGTGTTCTCACCTCAAACACTTTCCCAGTGTTATTCAAGTCCTACTGTTTGGGTTGCTCTAGGGACAGCAATAGTCGACCTTCTCTGTGTAGCCCGGTCCTATCGTCTGCCTTATAGGAAGGATCAGGAGGTCTACACAGGGCGCTGGAAGGGGCAGCTCCTGTGGCGCTTTGGTAGGGATCCCAATTCGTCGGTCATCTGACGTGACTCGGAGTGACCGACTGAAAGGGAACGTCTCGGTTACGTATGTAACCCTCGTTCCCTGAAGGAGGGAACGGAGACGCCACGTCCCCGCTGTACCACCGCTGGGCCGGGTCTCCGGCTCGGCTCCTCAGCGAAAACATGAATAATGCGGTGCACCGGCTGCCTCTTATACTCACGCTGTGATCAGCGGCAGCTGGATGCAATGATCGCATGCCAATGTCCATTGGCTCGTTTAGTTACACTCGTAGTGGATAGGTCTCTCTGGCGAGATCCCAATTCGTTGGTCATCCGACGTGACGTCTCCTTTCCCTCCTTCAGGGAACGAGGGTTACATACGTAACCGAGACGTTGTGTTTGTTCACATTGATGTTTTGTGTGTTGCTAGGTGGGATTCCATTATAATATCAAGTGTCCTTTTTTCTTGGCTAAAAAGCTGCCGTCACATTTGAAGAAAGCAAATGATTATGTCTCAAAACGCAGTGTGGAACTCAAAGATAATATTTCACTTCACTGGTAAATAACTTCTTCCCCATGGTATACAAAGACAAGAAATCTCTCTATTTCTTCCCGCGCACAGAGGGCTGGACAACCTGCCTGTAACACTGTAAGGGAAGATAAGTGTTAAGTGAAACACAGTGTAACTATCTTTACCAGGTGTAAAAGATATCACTGCATCTGTGTTAAAGACATCAGCCGCTGAGAGACAATTACTGACCTTCACACACTCTTATGCTCTGTCGCTGAACAGATGTTTCTTCTTCAATGCCCCTCTTACTCTTTCGTTTTTTAATTCCCTGGGAACATTTTCCTGCTTCTTCTGGTAAATTTCCCCTTGCTTTCATTCCTTTTTCCTCTGCATGTCAATCATTCCATAAACATTTCCTCATTCATCCTGTTCATGTTTTCACTCACATTTTCTCTTCCTCTAGAACTGTAGTTTTGTCTTTTCAAATGTTCCACAGCTGCCACCAAAATACAGTATTGTTCAAAAGGTTTGTAAGTTTTTAAAGAGATCTATTATGCTCAAAGGCTGAACTTATTTAATTACAAATACAGTAAAACAGTAATATTTTGAGGTATGATTATATTGCAAAATATGAGTTTAATAAATTGTATTTATTTATATTTAACATTACTCCAGTCATCAGTCAGAGTCACATGATCATTCAGAAATCTTCTAATATGCTGATCTGCTGCTCAAGAAACATTTATTAGTATAAATTATTATTATTATCAATGCAGAAAAAGTTATGCTGATTAATAATTTGTGGAATCTGTGACATTTTTCAAGGTTTCTTAATGAATAGAAAGTTTAAAGGAACAGAATGTATAAATGTCTTGTCATAAATGTCTTTCTAAATATCATTAGCAAAATAAAAGTATTAATTTATTTAAAAAACTCACTGCCACAATTTTGTGAAAGAATCATCCATTAGTGTTTATTGTGACTACTAAGAACTAACAATTCACCTTTAATATCCTTTATACAATGTCATTATTTTTCAAATTGTATTATTCTTAATTATTATTTGACATATGTGGCTAATACCAGCACGTGCACAGAAAAGCGTCTGTCTCACGTCCTGCGAGTACTAAACAAACTTCTCTTTTATGTCTTATTACGATCAAATACACACAAGTTTATGTGAAAAGCACACATGAAGGTAAACAGCTGGAAAGAAATCACATGATTATATTAGATCTGTGTATTAATTGACAGCAGCGTACTACACTACAGTAATGATACCTACTGCTGTTTAAAATGACCCCAACGATAAAATGAAAGCACAAAATAAAAATCACTCATAGCTCTGGACTGAACAACTTATATAGCTGTAATAAGAAGACATTTCTTACTTGAATGCTGCTTTTAAATGCTCTAGCTTGAGGATAAACCTGCCGGATTGTGTGCGGCTCACACAGCGCGGGGTCTCGGCTAATACAGCAGTGTCCTTCAACAGACGTGGGCGGAGCTTGAGCAAAGTGAAGTCACATCGTACAGATTCTGCAAACGGCTTGTTCTAAGACTCGGTTTATGATTTATGTGGATTAAAAAAGGAGCGGGTGGATTTTTATCATTATAGGGTGGTTGTGTAGCACACTTCCAACACACATTTGTGACCCTGGACCACAAACCCAGTCATAAGTGTCAATTTTTTAAATTGAGATTTATCCACCATCTGAAAGCTGAATAAATACGCTTGTCATTGATGCATGGTTTGTTATGATCGGACAATGTTTGGCTGAGATACAACTATTTGAATATCTGTAATCTGAGGGTGCAAAAAAATCAAAATTAAGTTTTAAAATATTTACAGTAGGACATTTAATAAAATATCTTCATGGAGCATGATCTTTACTTAATATCCTAATGATTTTTGGCATAAAAGAAAAATCTATAATTTTGACCCAAACAGTGTATTTTTGGCTATTGCTACAAATATACCCGTGCGACTTGTGACTGGTTTCGTGGTCCAGGGTCACATTTATGTTCAAACAACATGTAAAAAAGAATTTAACATAACAGGTGCCCTTTCATTTTCTCAAGGAAATGTGTCATTTGCCAACTTCAGTGGATCACTAGTGTGTTCTGACTGTTTTATAGCATGATATTACTATAGGTGGTGGGTTGGATGTTCTTTGTGGTTCCTTACAGACCCCATCAAAAAAATACCTCCACCCAAGTATTGATATGTGTGTTTATGTGATATTTTTCAGCTATTTCATTGTCCAACTGTGTATCTGCTGAGAAAAGTAATATCACATCTCTTCCAAACAATATTTGAGGTATCACTCATGTCCATAACACAAAAAAGTGCTGCACAAACTACGCGCCAAAGTGTAATATGCAGGGTTATGAGTTTGTTCAGTTTCTGACGTATGAGCAACAACCATTAATAAGTGTAGCGACTATGATATTTTGGTGGAAACTATGGTTGCCATGTTACATTTTTGTTGACCCACAAGCCTGAGTGTTTCTGAATGCAAAATACTTCTTGCTAATCTTTTTCCTCCCCTCCACGCCAGCGTTCCTTTGTTTCTTCCTGTATGTAACCTTCTTTCTCTCCCTCCATCAGTCGCTCTGACTTTCTTTCTCTTTATCCACTTTCCGCTTTGAATTTTTCCTCATTTAACAAAATGCCAATCCGTTCCACCTCCCTCAGACCGGCCGGCCTGCAGCCAGAACAAACTCTGAATTCCATCTGTAGGGCCAAATCTTACGCACGACTCCTGCAGCAGCCTTTCATCCCGTGTTTTTATCCACTGTTCTTTCTTCCACAACCCCTGTCCTTATTTCCCTCCCTCCATCTGTCTCTGAAGTAACAGCAGCCCCCTGTTCTGTGCCCCTGTGTTCTGCTGCGAGCCCAGAGGAACATGTTCCCACATGTAATGGGACGTTAAGGGTGAGGAGCGGTCCACAAGCGAGTACACGTGCCAAATGTAAAACCACAGCCGTAGTAAGGAAGGTTATTTATGCGACAGGGATGTGTTTTGACTCTAGAGTGACTCCAAATGAAACACGGCTGAGCTCATTACTGACATCACGTTTGGAGTAAGAGACGCTGTTTATGGTCAAACAGCGGCCATACAAAACCTGTAGCATGTTTAGAAAGGGATGCACAAAATATATCGGTGCAAGATCAATAATCTGCTGATACTGATGAATCTTTAATGTATCGGTATTGGTCGGTATTTAATTGTGATGTAAAACATTTAGATGTAAAAATGGCATAATTCAGCACTCACTCAAAGTTAATAATACTAATATAAATGTACTAATATATACCCCCCCGCCCATATTTAAAATCCTAAAAGAAAACAAAAAGATATTGAAAATGAAAATATGGTACTGTTTAATATATGTGATTACTGTATTTCCTAACTGAATATTTATTATTTAGTATTTTCTGCATATTAGGCCAACAAATAAGAGTAAATGTGTGCATATAACAAAAAAAATTATATGCAAATATCAATTACTTCCATACTAGAATTAGACCTTTAGCATTTCCTTCACTTAATTCCTTCATACTGTTAACCCCCCCCCAAAAAAAATTCAAGATGTGATTATGACTTTAAATCATTTTAATATTGTAATGTCCAAATACACTTTGCATTTAAAATGTTTTATTCAAGCTTTTAGTATTTTATATTTCAATTAATTTAGACCAAATATGATACGATACAAATTGGACTATTTTTGTGTGAGTACACTACCATTCAAACGTTTTTTTTAAAGAAAATATTACTTTTATTCTGCAACGACACATTAAATTGATCAAAAGTGACAGTAAAGACGTGTACAACGTTACAAATGATTCAGTTCACACTTTCCAAAAATATTAAGCAACAAAACTATTTCATTAATATTAATAAGAAATGTTTCTTGTGCAGCAAATCATCATATTAGAAGGATTTTTTAAGGATCATGTGACTCTAAAGACTGGAGTAATGATGCTGAAAATTCAGCTTTGATCACAGGTATAAATTACATATCAAAATATATTAAAAAGAAAACAGTTATTTAATATTTAATGTTTAATAATTTTATTTTAATAATAATAATACACAATAGTACTCTGTTTGTATTGTTTTATTTATTATTAAATAAATGCAGCCTTGGAGAGCATAAAAAAGCATCTTTTAAAAACATTTGATCAGCCGTTTGACAAAACATTTACCAACTCCAATCTTTTGAACAGTAGTGTATATGTAGTAGTTTTAACAGGATTTGATATATTTTAGGCTCAGCATCTAGGAAGTTCCTGGACTGATTTCTCCTGACATGGATTTGATACTGTCATCTCAGTAGCAGCTGCTTCATCCGCTCTGCGCTCGTTTCCTGTTCATAGAGGTGTGAGGCTTTTTTAAGAGTTCCTCGGAGGCAGAGAGGAAATGTTCCTTACTGCTCTGTGTGCATGTACACGTGTGTGTTGGGGTCTGGAGATGTACGCAGAGATAAAAACAAGGCTATAGAGAGGAAGTACAGATCTGAGGAGGGCTAGAGAAGGATATGTAACAAGCAGTCATACTGAAACCAGTGCAGCAATACAAGAAGGGTGGAGATGAACATGAGAGCAGAGGAAATAGAGGAAGGAGGGAGAGAGAGAGATGGAGGGATGTCAGAGCGGTGGAGGAAGCGTGGAGGAGAGACTGCAATTTATTTTATAAATCACCATTTTATTGTTATAAATTAATATTAATAATAATAATAATAAAACATTATTAAATAATAGTACTATCAATTATTTACAATAATAATAACAATAATTGTATAGTAATATATACTATAATATAACATAACAATAATAATAGATAATAAAATATCTAGAGAATTAAAAAATATAATACTTTATATAAATAATTTATATAATAATAATAATACTTACAATTAATATAATTAAAATATAATATTTGTATGCATATGTGAGTCACAATTATCCCTAAAGGAGCATCGGACTCAAACTAAATGTAGCCAGTATGGATGTGTAATGCCAGGGGGCAGGAATAACGGCATGTATAGGAATAATGTAGGAATATAGGAATAACTGCTCTTTTGTAGAGTATAATACAGAAGCATCTAAATAACTTAAGCAAACTAAAAAAGGTCATACCATAAATATTTGTAGAAAAAAATAGGTCATACAAAAGTATGTTGCAAACAAACCAGTTGATTAATTATTAGACATTAGCATGAGACAGATGTCAAATCATTCTTTATTCCCTAATTGGCTGTGAATTAGTGTGTGTTAACATGATCTCAAGCCTCGAGCAGCTGTGAGGATGTTAACACACACACACACAGCTTTAAGAAGATCCCGCGGGAGAGGCTGGGAATACACAGAGGTCTGCTTTCACACACAACCTGAAATACATCTTTTTATTCAGATTGATTCCCTACATGGAGATCCATAACTGAGATATTCTCCGAACTCCAGCAGACAACATGTGTACACACAGACCAGAGCTGTAATCATCCTCTAATCAATTCACTATCTTTCTCCTTTAGTCTCTCGAACAGGAGTTTCAGTATTATATCACCCCTTCTATTGTCTTATTGCCAAACTAAGCAAGAGTCACACATCTCTAGAGTGAAGCAACCAATCAAAAAGTTAAGACACGAATAAACAGAATTAAATAGATTCCCTCCAAATGGAAACAAATCTAAACAATTAACAGAACACAATCAGCAGAAATCAGCAAGGGGAAAATCCCACCTCTGCTAGCATGGCTTCTGTAATTAAACTATGACATGCCACAGTTGTTCTGATCTCATGTGTTTACACAATCATTTATGGATGCTATAAATACAAAGACGTGGACATATTGGAGAATGTGCTGATGTTATAGACATCTTTCTTCACTTGAAAGTTATGCATACGGATAGTTTCCATATGGTGCCAATTACACTGATGACAAAATGCAATGGGAAACTAGCGGCAGCTTGACTGTTTTTGGGGGGGGGGATAATAAGAAGCACTCATTTTATTAATTCCCTCAGAAATAGTACAAGTCAATGACGATAAGCTTATCGTTTAGGGCTTATAATAATGAATTCATAATATAGACATTTAGATAAGCTTCTAGGCTATATTAATTCATCTGGCAGTGTAGACATGTATGCCGTTAACAGGGATCTCCTCACAATGTAAGATGCTGTCTACAATTACCAGTACAGACAGACAGACAGACAGACAGACAGACAGACAGACAGATAGATAGATAGATAGATAGATGTAATGCAATATTGTAATGCATACTTAAAATTGTGACAACAACTGAAAATGTGTTTGACTTACTGTGCACAATGTCAGCTTGAAGTTTAATATGATTCATGAATCATCAGATGCATAATGAATCATCAGTGCGTATCATCACCTTTGTGTATCTGTTCAAACAGCATCTGCCGACACCTCAGCTGTAGCCTCAGGTCAACCTTTGCTCTTCAGGTTGCTATTGGAGTCATGTTTCAGTTCTTCAATAAAGAAACTTATCTTCAAAATCACTCTTATAACTCAAACAGAACTCTCGCAAGTGGACGACAGAAAAATGTAATGCTTTGCTTAAATGGCATGAGAGGGCCCTAGGCTGCATCTGCGGACAATTCCTTCATGGTTTTATACCCTTTTAGCTCTTTTGGCAAATACTTCTCATCGTTACCCAACATTAGGAGTCGGATGTAATCCAGACCTCTGAGTCAGAACTCCAACCTCTAAATGACGCAAAACGAAACTAGCGCTAAATTGGACAAAGCTGAGACACACATATTTGCAGTCATATATACACACACACTGGCCTGAGGGAAGCTTGGGAAAAACATGGCATTGATGAGCTCATAAAGAGGGGTGATGAAATGAAAGATTTACTGGAAAAGCCCACCCATTCACTTTGCTCATTTATACCAGTTCATATCCCACCTCAGCCACCGCTACCATGGGAAACAGGATCCCTATTGCCTGGAAAAGTGGCGGAAATGATTCTTCCTCCATCTGACGGTCTACTCTGCCATCTATTCCTCTCAGTTTTTCCCCTCTCTGGCCCCTTAAATCTTTTTCCCCAACCGTCTCTTTTTCGCCATGGACTGAATTTTCCACTCTGGCACATAGATAAGATCCTACCACTCACAGGATGCATGGGGAAAAAAAACAAAAATGCAGTCAAGTTTTGACTTTATGCGCTAAGACAGCATGCTAACTGTCATGGACACTCAAAAGTGAGAGATTTGCTCTACATACACAGCAGCTTCACACTACCAGTGCTTTGGATTGGCATACTCAACTAGCAATTGTCTTAAATAGAGTCTTTGTTAGCATGTTACTAAGTTAAAACCGTAATACTCTAATAGGCACAAAATCATTTTTTCAGCATTGAGTGAAGATCATCTCTTCTGCCATTGTGAATTATTTTGAGCCTGCTGAAATGCATTACGCAACTTAAATTTCAAACTTTATTCTAAACTTTTATGACATCCTCCACAGTTGTGAGCTGAGCATGAAACGGCAAATTGTGACTCTTGAACTGTGATTTGTCATGCATGGTTAACTTGACTCAATGACAGCTACGGTTCATCTTAAAAGGCCAAAAGCAAGTTAAAGATGAGTCCATTGCTTGTTAGTGGGCTGGAGGTTATTTCCTGTGGTTTAAGGTTGTAGACGAGGTTGCATCACACCAGACAGACACACAAACAAATGCAGCGGTACTGACAATAATTCCCTTTCATGTTTGTTTTCAGGAAATTCATTTCGGGACAAATGAACTGGGGTATTTCCATGTAAGTGGGTAAAAATAAAAAAGCATTAACAGACCAGTGAGGTTTGAGACTTTTGGTCACCGTCACTGTAGGCTACACTAGAGGTGATTAAATCATGTTTTTACTGGTTCCAGACCAGACCGAGCCAGCTCATCTCTACTGTATGACAGACTCGAGGGAATAGATCTCCCAAATAATGACGGCTATAAATAGAACATATCTTAAATCAAAAGAGCAATGAGTCAGTCCAGATAAACACCATCTGCAGCCAGTTGTTGTCCTGGGAGAGGGCTGAGATATTTAGGTTGGTTGGTAGATAATTGGTTGTGGGTTTAAACAATGGGACCAAATGGGATAATTTTTTTTACATAAAACAGACAACTTTAAGCAAGATAATTGTGTGTGTGTGTGTGTGTGTGTGTGTGTGTGTGTGTGTGTAACTCCCTAATGGCTCCTGAAGTCAACTAGCCATTCGTGTCTGAGAGTGCTTCCTCTATAAAATATTTGGCTCCTTTCCTTTTTTCTATAGTCCACATATCTGTATTTCTAACAGAACTGCTAGCTTTCAACATATGGATATTCCCATTCAATTCACAGATGAAGCATCTAAGTGTGCAGCTCCACCAGCAGGGTGGATTATTGTAATGGTCTCCTCACCGGCCTTCCAAAGAAGACCATCAGACAGCTGCAGCTCATCCAGAACGCTGCTGCCAGGATTCTGACTAGAACCAGAAAATCTGAGCATATCACACCAGTCCTCAGGTCCTTACACTGGCTTCCAGTTACATTTAGGATTGATTTTAAAGTACTTTTACTCGTTTATAAATCACTCGATGGCCTAGGACCTAAATACATTGCAGATATGCTCACTGAATATAAATCTAACAGACCACTCAGATCAGTAGGATCGAGTCAGTTAGAAATACCATGGGTTCACACAAAACAAGGGAAGTCCACTTTTAGCTATTTTGCCGCCCGCAGTTGAAATCAGATTAGAAGAGATCAGATGTGCTAAAATATTAACCACATTTAAATCCAGACTCAAAACTTCATTTGTTGAATGAGCACTGTGCTACATCTGAACTGATTGCACTATGCATAATCATTTTCTATTCTTAACTGTTTTAAATTCATTTAAAATACATTTTTATATTATTTTGTTTTTATTGTTGTGATTGTTTTTTTTATTCCTTGTTTTATTATTATTTTTAATGTCTATTTCACTTCCCTTTATGTAAAGCACTTTGAGTTACCACGGTGTATGAAATGTGCTATATAAATAAACTTGCCTTGCCTAAATCTGTGTAAAATCCAATAAGGCCAGTGTTATGAGGAGGTGAATAAAAACCCATTTACATCTAATAATGCAACAGAGCCCAGGGAGGGGACGAAAGCTTAAGAGAGCAACGTGAAACAGCTGAATTGTGTTTGAGTGGATTTTCTATATTAAAGAGCAGAGGAAAAGGGCTTATACTGATTTCAACTGAGCTGAATAAAACATCTGCAGGTTATACTCTGAAAGAAAGTACTGTTTAGGGTCAAATATAATGTGTAATCATTTAAAAATTGAGATTTGTGCTCAGTGTTTTTTATTTTTAACTCAAAGCTGTCTAACATTTTTGTGATAGCACTTTAATATGGAGCAAGAGTTTGCTGGACCCTCCTTGAACCCATGACTTGGACCAATGCCATGGAATTCTGACCAAAGAGGGCTTAAGTGTTCTTGAAATTTGTCTTTGTTCTGTCTTGCGAGGTGCTAAGAGCGGGAGGGCTGGTTGACGCTCTAGCGGGCCAATTAGGTTTTCAGGATTTTTTTACGTTTAAAGGGGTCATATGATGCGATTTCAAGTTTCCTTTCTTTTTGGAGTGTTACAAGCTCTCAAACCCAGAGAGATATTAGGTGCGTTCGACTTGAAGCGCTGCTGCACAGAATGATCAGTGTATGACATCAAAGTGCCGCGAGAGCTATTCGAAAGCATAAAGATCCGTCTGCTCTCTTATGGCTCTCGCAGTACTGTGATGTCATACACTGATCAACCCGCTTAAGTTGAACAAAAAAGTCAAGACTCGTCCAGGCCCTCCTAAAACGCCTCATTTAAACACGCCCCCACATATCTACATCACTGTGTGGAAAGATTTGCATATCACCGCCCAAATGTTTACGCAAAGAAAAAGGGTATCATTATTATTCTTGCTGTAGTATTTTTCTGCCATGTCCTGGAGATGCTGTGTGTTTCATTGTGAAAGCGAAAGTATATTGTTTCAGGCTTCCAAAAGATGTTACAACACTGTTCCAGAACAGTTCAACCCAAATATTAGAGTGTGTACAGCACATTTTAAGGATGACTATTTCCTAACCCTGGGAGAGTAGCCTACAATGCTGGCTGTCCACAAAGGCTGTTTCTATAAAGTGGGGCAACTCCAACTTTGCAAGGACAGTCTGGTGCTTCTGACTCACAGCCTGTAAGTATGTTTTCATATTTAAAGAATTTGCTACTGACTATTCAATCGTGAGTTTTGAGCAGTGTAGAGTAGTGTTTGTCGTTTCTCCGATCACAAATGCAGACATGGTAATGTTTACACGGTGTGATGCAACGCGACACATAAAAAGACAGTATAAGTCATTATAATCAGTAATTATGTCCCCGCTGGATGCAACAAATGCCTTGTTTATAATGGGTTTATTGTTTTTGTCTTGTCGCTCTGGAACTCGGCATCACAATACGGTAAGGGGCGTAACATTTCCATCTCACGCTTGAGGTATTCGGCCAATCACAACGCACTGGGTAGCTGGCCAATCAGAGCACACCTTGCTTCTCAGAACGATGAGAACTTTGTAAAATCAACGTGTTTCAGAAAGGTGGAGCATAGAGGAGCAACAATAATGTACGGTATGTGGAAAATAATGTTTTATTAACCTTAAACCACATAAACACTTACATTGCATTACACAAAATAATTTTCTTTTTAGCAACATTTAAAGTGTTTTCATTTAAAGTGTAAAGTGTGAGGGTGGCAACTCCCTGCTAGGGCAAAGCTGATGACTATCACAGCCAACATTGAGAGTTTTGAATGGTCATGACTGGTACAGGAACCTGTCACTAAACATACAAAACCAGACTAACCAAAATATGACTTAAACATGCTTTATATGGGTAACAAACACATGTGTAGTACCCTGATAAATCAGAAAGCAGGATTCTATGAAAATAGGTTGCTGTTGTAGGCCTATGTCCAAACTGTACCCATAATGCTCTTGAGTTCTTGCACTAATCTTTTAATCTCCCAGATATCTGAAGAAAAGTGTGTTCATGCATGAATCATGACAAATGATCAGATAACCATTGATCAATCCTTAGATTAAGCAGTGGGACAAATAAATCATCAGATGTGATGCACTAACAGAAAATTAAATCCCACCCGAACTGTGATAGTTTGTTGTGGGATTCAAACCTACAAACTTTTAAGCTAAAAACTATAGCCATTGTGCGACACCATTTACAAGTAGATAATTCTGCTTTGATTCTTAAAATTCAATAATTCATGAAAATTATTTAATGACTTAACAGCTGAAATTATGAAAAACAAAAGTAATCAAAGTGATAATCATCTGTGGGAATCAAACCTACAACCTTTCGGTTACCAGCCCAGAAGTATAACTATTGCACTGCACCATTTACAATTAGATGCTTCTGTCTTTATGCTTGACATTCAATCATTCATGAAAATAGTTTTCTGACTGTTACTTTTGTTTCTTTAATAACACAACCATCAATTTAATGGGAAAACTAATGGCTGAAATTATACATTTTGGACATGATTTAAAACTAACACTTGTAAAGCACCAAATTAGAGTAAACATGGCTCGCCTGTTGCATATTCTAACAACTTTTACCTCATAATAAAATATAATAGCAGAAGTTTACCCATTGTTTTCTCTAGAACTCCATGTGGTGACACATGTGGATTATTTACATTAAAGGACCAAAATAATGTTTAATTTCACTGAGAGATTGAGTCATCTTGTTCATAGCGATGTTGTGAGTCACTTAATGGCATGTGATTCAAAAACATGAATAACTTTTAAAGTTACAAAAAAAATTATTTTCCTTTTTTTAAATTAAGAATAAATATTGATGGCAAGCCAGTTTTTTCAAAAAGGTGAATTCTGTCTGGTAAAATGTACATTCTGAACCCTGATTCCTCATAGTCACTGAAATGCATTCATGAAATGCACATAATCATTTAACCTAGTCATTATAGGAACTCATGCCTGAAAATGATCATATTCAGCCAGTGAGCTCAACTCCAAGCATGATTCAGCTCTAGACAAAGTGCCAGCTCTCTGTGTCATAAAGAGCATTTCAGTGGGTTGCGATTTGCTGATTGAATAACCATGTGGCATGTTGAACCACTCACTGTTTCTTTGCACATCAACCAAACTTATGCCAGTGCCAAGGATTGACGAATAAGGTTATATAAAACTGGGTATCACAGTAGTTACTCTATACAAGGTCAGCAACTATGTATAAAGCAAATAGCTTTACAGCGTGGCTTGGGACTCTACATCCCAGGGTGCTCCTGTGGAGCCATGCATGATATAGGTGTGCCAGCACTGGCATCCATTGGTCTTATCAATGAGTCTTTCACTACGGCTGTGTGGTGCTGGGGTGCGGCTGCCAACACTGCCGCCCCAACACAGGGAGGCCTTCAGTGCAGAGAGAGAGCTAGCCTTTAAATACATAAACTCCCATTTTATACGCCCATGTTAATCTCAAGAGGGAGTGAAAGAGACATTGATAAATACATTATGACCTAAGGAGAAATAAGAGAAATGTTCTTACCTTGGCTTCGCATTTCTTATGAGTGGCTGTTTTGCAGACTGTGGGCGGTAAAGAGAGGGAAATGTGTTGGTCAGGGAGGAATAATGAATAAGTCTGATTTAGTTTCATTAGGCTTTAGTGGCAAACAGGGAAACTTAGGGAACATAATAAGGAACAATGGGAAACAATAAGGAATCCTTGGGAACAATAAGATGCAACAATGTAATCATTTATGGGAGTTTGTTTCAGGGATGAATAGTATTAAAATAGAATCTAAAATCTTTCTTCTAAATACGTTTTCTTATGATTATTAAAAATAATCATGGTAAATAGTGGTAAAGGTCTAGAAGTCCATATAATAGTGTTATGTTAGTATTATTTAAATAAAAATTTAGTAGGTCTTAATTCTTTTAATAAGCTTTTATTTCTATATTTTCATTTGGGTCATTTCATTAAATTTTTAGTAATTATATCATGTGCATTTTTGTGTTTATTAATTTTTATATTTCTATCTAGATGTATTCTAGATGTATCTCATTTTTTTCTCAAGTAATTTTAGAACTTCAACAAACTTATTTATTACATTTTTATGTAATTTAGTTATTAAAAGTATTCCAGTTTTATTTATATTACTGAAAATGATTTATTATAGTTGAATAGTTACCATAACATAATTGGCACGGAAAGATATTACGTTTTTTTTAGGGCTGTCAAAGATCAAGCAAAACTGGATTGGGATTCAGTGTGAAAAAATACAAATAAAACAATGTAATTTAAAAAAAATGGTAATTTCCCTTCAGTATTATACTTCATTTAAAGATACTTTGAATTAAGCATAAATATTGTCCAGATAATGTTTTTTTTTCATAATTAGATTTTCATTTAGTACAGTTATATCAAAGTAAATTATTATTATTCATAATCAACATGTTTTCTTTATAGAAGCATGCTTATTCTCAGTATAAATGGCGAGACATACATTTTTTATACATAAACATAAACATAAAGGGGTTTATACATAAAGGGGAACATCATATGTGTGGGTCCTTGGCATCAAAAATGTAAAAACAAAAGCATTTATGATAAGAAAACCCTGAGATAAAGTCTGAAACTGTCAGATGTCACTCACCTCGACAAAAAGAGCCCAAATTCTCCACGCTCTGCCTGCACACCCCACACTGCCGCTTCTTTTTGAAGGTCTTTTCTTTAAAGACGTGGGGCTCGCCCTTCCCCGCCTGGAAAAAACAAACACAACTTTTCAAAAAAGGCTTTGAATGTGACGCTAAACTCATGCTCCTCTCTCAAACACTGTCTGTATTCCTGTCATTTTGCCATTAGTTCAACATTTCTCTAAATAAATCCTCTCTTGCATTCTGCTCTTCTGCTCAACTCCCTTCACTGACCTGAACTCTCCTCTGGATGTCAGGCCTCTGGCTCTCTTTCCATGTACAGCAGCTCATTTTTCAATGCTGAGAACAAAAACAAAAACCCGACAAAACCTTTTATCTGAAAGTGGCACATCTTATGGTCAGATACTTGATGCGGTCGCTTTGGTTCACACAAACAACTCTACATAGCAAGCCCCCTGTGTAGCGCTTGACTACGAAATACCTGACAGCCACATGTCCTCCTCAAATACTAATTTGTATGTTATCACTTCTGATGAGGCTCAAGACTAACAGACAGCACAAACTCATCATGCAGCATGTTTGTACACTGGGTTTTGGTTTGGTTTTAACTCTGTATGACGTCCCACAGCAGAGCAGCATAATGCAGCTTTGTGTTTGGATATGCGTTTTTCCATTTGGCAGAGAGGTAGAGGCGTTTAGCACTCTTTTCCACTCTCTCTCTCTCTCTCTCTCTCTCTCTCTCTCTCTCTCTCTCTCTCTCTCTCGACCCTGTTTGGACAGCTGGCAAGAAATGCAGCGTGTGCCCACTAGGTGCCATAGCTACAGCTTCAATAAGCTGGCACTATCACATACAGCCACTGGAGTCCCTCACTCCACAACCATTGTCTTCATCTACAATGGGCATCTCCAATGAATATATTCCTACAGAACACAGTTTTATTTTATGTTAAAGTACTTATTCAATCCCAGTTTAATATATAAAACTGTTAGAAGTACTAATTAAATTTGCCTCTGGATGAACGTTGAACCACCTAGAACATGCTACCACCTACATGGCAACACTCTACCAACAATCCAGAATGTAATAACAACATATAATGCACTAGCAACCATTCAAAATACTCAACTACCCAAATAATAATCATAGCAACCACCCAGAACCTCATAACACATAGTAACCCCCTAGCAACCACCCAGAACATCATAACACATAGTAACCCCTAGCAACCACCCAGAACATCATAACACATAGTAACACCCTAGCAACCACCCAGAACATCATAACACATAGTAACCCCCTAGCAACCACTTAGAACATCATAACACATAGTAACACCCTAGCAACCACCCAGAACATCATAACACACAGTAACACCCTAGCAACTACCCAGAACATCATAACACATAGTTACACCCTAGCAACCACCCATAACATCATAACATATAGTAACACCCTAGGAACCACCCAGAACATCATAACATATAGTAACACCCTAGCAACCACCCAGAACCTCATAACACATAGTAACCCCTAGCAACCACCCAGAACATCATAACACATAGTAACCCCCTAGCAACCACCCAGAACATCATAACACATAGTAACACCCTAGCAACCACCCAGAACATCATAACACATAGTTATACCCTAGCAACCACCCAGAACATCATAGCACATACCCAAGCAACCACTCAGAATACTCCGCTATCCACATAATAATCCTAGCAACCACCCAGAACATAACATATAGTAACACCCAAACCACCCAGAACATCATAACACAGAGCAACACCCTAAAAACCACTTAGAACATCATAACACATAGTAACACCCTAGTGACCACCCATAACACTCTGCTATCCACATAAAAACCTTAGCAACCACCCAGAACATCATAACACAGTAACACCCTAGAAATCCACCCAGAACACTCTGCTACCCACATAAAAACCTTAGCAACCACCCAGAACATAATAACACAAAGGAACACCCTAGAAACCACCCAGAACATCATAGCACATAGCAACATCCTAGCAACCACCCAGAATACTCTGCTACCCACATAACCCAAGCAACCACCCAGCACATCATAACCACATAGCAAAACCTCAACGACCATCATATTCTACACTTTAAGAACCTAGCAACCACATAGAAATGCACTAAAACCTTCTAAATACACTTTATTTCATTAGCATACTGCACCTATATAGTTCATAATAATGATCCTGTTTGATGTTAAAGACATTTTTTAAATGATATAAATAATTGTTTCAATGGTAGCAGCTTTGGAACATCACTCGATGTCCAATGTAAAATCTGGGTGCTGATGCAATAGCAACTGAGAAGCAAAGGAACATTTGTAAATGGTGTCAGTGCAGCCTGTCCTCTCATCATTCATAACCGTTTATTCTTTGACTGTACTGTGACACAAGACTTCTTCAGTATGACGAAGGTGGTTGTAAAATCTTAATAGCTGACTATAATTGCTCAATCAGAGAAACTCTTTCATTCAGTATGAACAAACATCAGCTTCAGACGTTAGCAAAGGCCATGTAAAAGTGCCCCATGACAAACGTTATGTGTTATGCATTAAAGCGTCCCATTTAAACATCCACGGTTACTAAGAAAGCCCTCTTTCTGGATTAATCAAACGAGATCTTCTCATGCTATCCCTCTCAGAGATCTCGGCCAGATAATGTTGATTTGCTTGGCTGCTCCAGGAGTTCAGTTTGCCCACCCAAATGAAAATCCTCAGCTGCTTTTCCCTTCTTTTACAGCTCCTTAATGCTTGGATTTCCTTTCTTTCTTCTCATTTCAGCCTCTAGTTTTTCCCATGTTCACTCTATTCATTTTCCTTAACTTTAGCCAGGGGTCAATGACATATAAAATTGTCCACGATAAAGAAAATAAAAACACATGTGCCAAGCTCCCAGATGTACTCTGTATTCATGCTGGTTTCAAACACTTTTACAGTGTATTATTTTTAAGAAAAGTTTCAATTTAATGGTTCTTTTAGTGTATATGTGTGTATGTGGAATATATATATACTTTTTTGTTTTTATAATAATGAAAATGCATGACCCAAATATGCAAACACCCCCCAAAAAATGTACAATTCGGGCTGTCAAATTTTTTTTGTTACATATTCTGGCAAATAATCAATAGAAAATAGCAATTAATCACATATATTGATATTTGATCAAATAAAACAAAGAAATCCCCAAATACAATACAATACTCCCATTTTTACTCTGAAAAATCCCATTTGTTTGATTTATTTGTATATCATTGAACATATTCACTGCTCTACAGTATTTTGTCTAATTAATAGCACTACAGTTAAACTAAAAGTTCCTTCAACTCACATGAATACACTTTAAAAGCTTAAAAAGAAACCATTAAACCCACCTGAAAGAACCCAAATGTACTTGTCCACTAATTCTGGCCTGTAAGTCAGTAGTTTTTGTACTTTAGCCCTATTAAGCATAAAAGTGAGCTCTCTGTGCATCCTAATTAGGTGAGCATAGAACGTACATTATAAAGCTTACCTTTCCACTGCTAAAGTCCACAAGGGTCAAGGACTCAAATGAAGAAATAACCAGCGCTCCATAACCTGCACTAAACAGCCCCCTTTAACCGAGTGTGCAAGATCACGTCTCACAGGTCCGGCACTCTCTGAGGTGTGACTGCAACACCCGTCAACAGACTAACCTACTGCCCGGCCGACAGTGTGCCAAGAGCGGCTAGTCAGGGTAGGGATGGCCCCCGGGGCACGGAGCAGAGACAAGGAGGGACTGTTCACTTCATTTTAGCCATCCAGATCAGCATGCCAAAGATCTCCAGCAAAAAGGGTAGCCTTTGAGAAAGAGAACCCCCTTCAAACTCAAATTAAAGAACAGAAGATGAATTCAACAGACAATCTGGATATAAACAGACATAGAAATGACAGAAAGCGGCAGGCAAGTCCATATTTTGGGAGAAACGCTCACCCACGTACCAATTTTCCCATGATTCTTCACCTCTGCACTCTCTTCTCTTCCATAAATAACTCCAGCTTTAACAGATCCACACATTGTGTGCAATATCCTGCAATGAACTGAACTTTGTGTTCCAGCCCAACTCAGTACATGCAAACTATGAATGGAAGCCCAACAAGAACATAACCACCGATTGACATTCAGGAGTCAATGACATATAAGAGCCTCCAGGAAAATAAAAAAACACGTGCCAAGTTGACAGAAATGTACTCCTTGTATTCATGTTTGTTTCATGATTTGGAAAAACATTTATAACATTTTCAAGAAAGTTTTCAATAAAAAATAAGTAAAAGTAACAAATGTCATGTGATGTAATTATATTGTATATCGTGAACAGCGCTGTACAAATAATATTGAGTTGAATATATTCTTCTTAACAGATGTTATTATAGTTTTTATAAATATTTTGGATCAGTTTTCATTTTATAATTTCTGTTAATGTTTTAGTCATTTTGTTTTGGGTGTTGTCATTTTTGTAGTTTTTATGTCTATCTAGTTTTTCATTATTTTTTATTTCAGTTTTAGTTATTTTAGTACACCAAATAAACAAAATAAAAATGTGAAATGTTGCCTTGACATGTTCTTCTTACACCTTGAATATTCAAAATATTTTAAAACATATGTTTTTAAGTAAAAAGTTTTTATAAATATCTGATAACTTAAATTATATAAATTAAATTAAATATATATTAAAGATATCTTTAAGATATCACTTCTTGTTTTATGGGCTTTTTTTCAATTACTGAATTCTTTTTAATGAGGCTTTTTCGTTATTGAATAATCTCTTATTTGATCATTATTATTATTTGATATCATTTATAATTTTACGCTCCTCCCAAAAAATTAGATAGCCTATGTTTTAATAAAAATAAAAATATGCCAATCATATGAATATATTCAAGTGACTGTAAGTAGGAACTGATTTTTTAAGTATTTGTGAATTCATATAACAAATAAGAATCACATCATTGACCATTAGACCAATCAAAATGTGCCACTGAGACTCACTATCTGTCCCTGTAGTTGGAGGATCAGACTCTAGAAAGAGAAACCACTGCAGATTTGGTGGTGGAGCTTCTAGAGTCTGGACCTCAAAGGTATAATCCAACTGCTCAGATCTCCATCCTGCCTAAGCCACAAATGCTCTCCAATCAGCATGGCATTAATGTCCAGTGTGCCCCAGGCAGACCGTCCCTGCCATCCGTCTCCCGTAGGTCGCAATAAACAAAAAGCATCTGCGATTAACCATGTTATCAATCACAAAATCATGCCTGCACCGATGGTGGTCCACCAACAGATGCTACCAATTACGATTTCAAATCATATAGACAAAGAAACTTTGGCAAGCTGGCACAAACAACAATTAAAGAAAAAACAAATCTAACAAACAATTCAGAAGAATAAACATCAGTGGGGCTGGATGAAGGGAACGGAGATCTTGGACATCAAACTGTCCTTATCTGATGAGCCAATGGGGAATATTTGAGCGCCGGATGAACTGCTGCTATAACCTACACTTGCTGAAAACGTGCTTTTAATGCCAGAGGAATTAGCTTTCCTGCCCAAAAATTCAGAAGAGGTGTTTATAGTGGCGTTCGATGCAATGGCCCTAAAAACCTGCCATTTTATTTTCTTTGCAGATTGAAATCCACTAGATGCTTACATTTTCTGTCTGCACAAAACGCACAGCCACAACACTAGAGGATAGTTGCTATGCAGTTACTACACTGTCAAAAATATCCTGTTCAATTTATGCAAAAACACAGCTGTGGCTGCCAGAAATGACTATGAACGAAACAAAGTTTCAGCTACTGCAGAATGGCACATTGGTACCTGTGTATTTTACAACTTAAAACTGTTTATTTCATTATATTATAAAATGTTAATTTACCAACCTGCTTGAATATCAAAATCCTCACAATCCTCATTGTACCTCAAAATGTATTGATAACCACAAAAAGAAATGATGATAAAACAGAAAGCCAAACAATGAGTTTATCATAAATCCATTAAAATATGGAAAACAAACTCATATATAGACAATTCAGGGTCTTACAAAGAGAAAAGACCATCATGACACTAAAATGCAACAAACAAACATTAACTAAATTACATAAATAGAAAACAAAACACCCTAATGTACTTCACAGATTAAAAAATACTATTTGAACATTTTAATATCCTCATTCAGTGAGTGATGTTTCACACGGGGACTTCTGGGAATGTCTTTTTACTGTTTTTCCCTGGAAATTCTATGGTAATTTGTAGTTTTTACCTGCAAAAACATAAATGTATCAGTATTTTACAGCATAGTTACATGTAATGCAATGTTAAAACTATTTTTCACCATATATGTTCCGGTAAGCTACACTTTTTACTGTAGCATTAGTACAGTGTTGTAAAAATTGTTTCTAGAGCATTACTATAAAGCATTGTGGGTGTTTGTTAAGTGATAACTGACTAGCTCAAGTCAAAATAATTATCATCCTTAGTCAATTCATACTCCTTTTCCAACGGGGCACATGCATGTTTTATTACATTAAAAAAGTCAGATTTCTCAGAAAAGTAAAATCTCTTTCCATCAAGCCTCATTCACATCTGCAGCACACACACAGCATCCTGCTGAACGCACCAAACATTTAGGGTTAATAAAGAATGAGTATCTCAGCTGGGGAGTATAAAATAGTGTTACAGGTCTATTTCCTCACTGAGGGGTGGTAAAGGGAAAGCAAGGGAGCCGTGTGTGTGAATACGAGTGTGTGGTGTGTGTGTGTGTGTGTGTGTGTGTGTGTGCAGGGTGGGACAGGCAGTGGAAGAACACAGACTGCCTGTTCCAGTGATGAAGTCAGCGTAGCGCCATTACATACTTCCTGCGCTAATCAAATATGTCTCCATGACAAACAACGCACAATGATCAAAACAAAACACATGCAGCATTCACATCAAACTATGTGTATTCATAATGAACATGCTACTAACTGGTCATCAAAAATCAAATATATTGAATATGGGATGCGTCCCGTTCCATGATGGTTCCAGCCCTGCATCCTCAGGAAATGACGTGCTAATCCGCACATCCTATTGTGTGAGTTATTATTTGCACTTCCTCCTGTAAGCACACTAATCAAACAGCAGTCTATTAGTGTCAGACTGTTATCAAGAACTTACTCTACCGCACAATGTTGTTGTTACTAAATACAACCCAAGGGAAAGTCAGAGACTTTAAGGCCGTCCGATACAAAATCTAAAGATAAAATACAATCACGCACACGTATGTCCGATTACTCATCAGGAATTCCTGTGGTGTGACTTTTACGTGAACCTTCGTGTCAGTAAACGTTCGCACACTGTAATCTAACGGTGGCGGTTGGTTTCAGACTGTTATGATTGAGCATTTCAATATGACGTGAAACTTGAAACTTCAGAAAGAACACACTAATCAGTGACCACACTCATTTTATGACTATACATAAACGGCTCAATATGCTTGTATAGAAATCCCCTGATTATGGCTTATATCACAGAGTAATTACTTGCAACTTTTTTACTGCTCTAAAATCAACTGCATGAATTATTACAGTGTGTTGCAAACTGAGCAGCACTTCTATTGTACTGCTTACACATCTATAACTAACATCTATAATAAGTTAAACAGTATGATTCTCTTCAAGCAGACCAGTTATATAGATGAGTGTGACATAATAAGGTTTGTGTTACATCCGTTTTGTGTATTCAGGTGGATACACCAAGCTGAAATAGTCCATGCGAGGTCTGATATTAAGTGACAGCTCATAGAAAGTGCATGAGAGAGAAGTAATTATAATGTAGGTGGCAACTATTTACTAAGCTATAACAAGCAGCCAGCCTATTGAAAATGAAAGCTTCTCTTACATTCTTCAAGTTGTGGTCATCTTTAATAGCTGTTCTCAGAGCTGCACAGCAGAAGAACATCCTTCATCGATGATCTCACACCAAATCTACTGACTTGCAGCATTATATCCTTTTACTAGAATCTTCTTTTGCATTACATTTTGCATGATCTTTCTTCTCACAATAATAATGACACTGATTTCCATGTACTTGCTTCAAAATATACAATAATACTAACATACCTGTAGTGCATTTCCAAAATGCATGATATTACCATGGCAATAAACCATTATAATATGTTGCTCTCTCAATAGCAAAAGCACTTGCTTGGTATTAGCTACACGTGTTTTATATTTATTTAACATTTTCATGACGGTGTTAAAAATGTGTTAAAATAATGTATTTATTAAAAATACATTATTAAAAGTTTATTTTTAATAATTATATACATTTAAATAATATTTTATTTAATTAAAATATTTAATATTTTTATTTAATATTTTAATATTGTTGTATCCATTTATTTGTATTTTTCTTACATTTGTATCATATATTTATAAATCAATATATATATATATATATATTTATAATTTTTTTTGGCCACTGCCATGTTGAAAGAATGTGCGAGCATTCATTTTCCTTACTGACGTTTATTAGAAAGAAACTATATAATTGTCTTAACAAAATGAATAGTGCAGGTTTAATGGATTCTCTTAATCGTTCCACCCACAAACGCTGTCTAGGTAGTAGTAGGCTCACTATGTTTTGAGACACAGCCGTTGTCTCCAGTGAGGCGTTTAATGCATGATGACGCAGTTACTATTAGTTACCAGCTCGTGAAGTCATATGATGACTCTTTCTTTCTGCTCCGGATTTCAGCGCAGAGTGGGAAAAACCGAGGTGCGCATTTCCTCAGACTTTCATCGACGACATAACGCAATAAACATCCAAACTCAAAACTCTGGTTTCAAACGAGTTCCTGCCAGACTTAATTAGCAGAGTGATAAAACTTGTAAGAGTTTATGAGGCTTTCATTTGTGGTTATGTAAGGCGTGTAATCATTGTCCTTGCAGAAAGAGAACGAGACTTCGCTCATTCTGCTGTTATGCATCTGACATGTTTCATGCTATGATAGTGAACATGGAAAGCAGAGGCAATACCAGCGATTTCCATGTAATAGCACACTGCATCGTATACAAGAGTAGGCTTTATTTACCATATGAGATAACAGTGTTGTAAAGCTCAGATCAAAATTACTGTATCATATTTACAGTTAAAACACAAACTAGAATCACTTTTCTCACAAGCACTCACCTATAGGATGCTCTAACACATAACAGAGGAAAACAACCAATGTTGCTCCTAACATATATTTGAATAACATACATATAATTGCATTTAATATAAATAATTTCAATACATTAACACAAAAGAGATCTAATCACAACTCATTTCATGTCCATTTCTTTACATTTAGGACTTCTAGACATATAATATTTGATCCATACTGAATGAAAATACTTTACCTTGCTCATGTTTTTGGAGAATATTCTAGCAAAAAAAAAATTCCTTAAAGATGTCATGGGCTACATTCCCAATGAGTCAATGTAGTGGCACTCGACTACTGATGGAGCTGTTGTTACTCTCACTAAACTCATAGTCTGGCAGTGGGAGGAGCTACAGCGGGAAAAGAACACTGTGGAATGTTGTTACTGGAAGCAAACTTTTCTGATTGGCGGCATCCTGACGAATCGATAGCTGATTGGATGGAATGCAAATTAGAAGCGCCTGCCGTTATGAATGTAACCTTTCACTATAGCATCACTTTCAATTCCATATGCGTTTAGATTTGAGCTCATTTTGCTTAGAATATTTACATTTTTAATTAAGAGTTAATTGTATCATATACATGCCATATCATTTAATATTATATTAAATTGTAATATGATGTTCTATTTTATTCAACAGGAAACTGTAGTATTAACACAGGTATTAAACAACTTTGCAAAACAAGTTTAGTCAATTATGGAATTAAGTTATGCATTACGTTGTTTCTGATATGCATTAGACAGATTTAATTTATTTGTATTGATCAATATATAATATACAATAATAAACAATTAGCCAGAAAATAGTCTGAAAATCAGTGTTATGCATATTTTGTCCGCTATGAATTTAAACTGTAAAAGAACAATTGAAAGCACAATAGCGACATCAACTGGTCATATGTGGAGCTACAACTGCAGGCGCGTTCACGAGTTTTCATGAGATGAAGCAAAGCTCACGAAGTATTATTTAATCGTCCTAAATGACGCTTTTGATACATTTTTGAAAAGATGCAAGTTCCAAACACAATAAAAAAAATTGATAAAGCACCTTCAGCCAGGCTTCATATCAAACATCCCACACTTAATGTTGAAATAGACAAATGTGTTCCTCGTTGGGTTTTGTTTTCGCCAATTAAGAAACTTTTCAAACATAACATGATTAAAATGAATGGCCACAAATCTAAGATGATGAATGCAGTCCATCTGTCCACGAGCAGAATAAACAGAAAAGTGCTCTGTGGAATCACACAGCCAAGTAAACCTGGCTTCAAGCAATGAAGCCCCATACAAACACTATGTGATATGTGGCAGTGATTAATGCATTCATGACAAATGCTCCGTGTAAACACAAGAAACACAGAAAACATTACGACTGATATGTTAAACACCCAAACGCATATAAATCAGAGCAATTTATTATTGAATGTTTATTTGAATTACTTAATGAATGTTTGTGAAATGTCTGAATTGGATTGTATATTTTGAAATATGTCCGAATTGAAATGCACACACACACACACACACACACACACACACACACTAAATGCATGCAGTCTTAAATAAATAAATAATCAAATGATTTTAATATGCAGGATTTTTTTTTTTTATTATTTTCTTTAACAAGGCCTGGATAATTTCTGACTCCATAATGCACAGCCAATCATTTTTATCCTTATTTTGTTGATTATACTGAGAATTATACTGAGCGGTTTAAAACAGACATAGAAATTCCAGTAAATTATATATATTGACATTATTTAATTAACATACAGAAGACAAAACCAGGGGACTTGAATGATTTTGTGATTGTAAATATGTTTTGACTTTTTATCAGACTACTTCTAGATATACTGCCATATCACAAAACGATCACACGATGAAGTTAATCAATGTAGAGATAAAATGCTAGAAAATAAAGTACATGGTGCAATATGGGAAGGAAAGGGAAGGGAGAGGGGAAGAAAGAGAAAAGGACAGAGAAAGCAAGAGTATCAGGTGGGGAGGGGTAATTATTCAATCCAATTAAGCAGAGTGAGAGAGAAAGGCTTGTTGAGAAAGGGTAAAGAGAGCCGTGTGCAGGACACACAGGCCATGGGAGAGTGTGCAGACAGGATGTGGAAGTCACATGGTTGGGGAGAGAGGGGCCCTCCAGCAGGCAGACTGTGAACATTAGAGGAACACGTCCCGTCCCGCTCACCAAGCCATGTGCATACACATTTATACTGTTTACAGAACCAGCGGAGAGAGACTTCTTCGTCTAGAACTCGTGTTTAATCATTCAAAATATAACAGCATTTCCTATAACATGCTCTCTTTCCATTTCTCCCTGTTCTTATATTTAAGGTTTGGGATTTAAACCAAACCCACAGCACATTACTTTTTGGCAAGTACCAAGTTATCAAGTTATATATTATCAGTTTATTATTTACAAAGGTTTGAATGATTTAACAATTAAAGAATATTTGAAGAGGTTTGTAACAAAGGTAAAACAATAAAATCTGTGCACATTTGAAACGTGATAAATAAATGTTAAAATGTACAACTCATATTAAATTCAAGGCATATTAAATTCAAAAAGCTGAAATCTTTCACTTTCATAAAAATGCCTGTAATAGAGGAAACTTCCGATATTTACTGTGATGTGTATGTGTTTTTAAACGAAACACTGAATCATTAGAGCTTAAGTGAAATTGAGGCAGAGGACATTCAGGTTTCAGGTGATATTTATTTAGATATTTATTCTCAAGCTCTTCATTCGCACGGTTTTCTCCCTAGCAAAGAAGTAACTAACTTTAACTGATGTTATGGTGTTAAAACGAAAATGTCAACAAGTTATTAATTCATTCTAAATAGTTAAAAACTACATTGACGATTATACAAATTATTTTTGCAGTCATTTCACTAATCAGTTTTAATGTCAAAAGGTTATTGGAAATTATTTAAATTACGATTGTAATTTTTTTACGAGAATAAAATCTATACATAAATACAAATATTCACATATATATACAGTACATAAGTAAAAACATTTATAATATAAAAAAACTGTCATTTTTATTCATCATGAAAAAGCTTTGCATCACTGGATATATTCAAATAGAAAACAGCTATTTTAAATTGTAATATTATTTCAGTTTTACTGTATTTTTATCAAATAAATGAAGCCTTAGTAAGCACAAAATACTTTTCAAAAATCTTAGAGACCCCAAACTTTTGTGGACAAAAAGTGAGAAGGAAGAGTGAAATAAAAGGTGTAGCTGGAAGAGAGTTGGCTGTGGAGAAATGAACACAGCAGTGTGGGATGAAACGGAGCAGGATCATTACTCACAGACAGCACCCCCAGCCGTGGAGGTGGAACTGTGTATCAATGGAGCCATGCTTCTGCCACATAGAGGAGACCTGTGTTACCACAACACCTAAAATCACTCAGAATAACAAAACGGGAAGTCCCGGATATTTAGAAACACCAGTGGCCAAGTCAACACACACACTTTTACATCTTAGGCCCTTTTCAAATGAATGCTCTTTGGAAACATATTTATCGTGTGCTGATGTAATGTTGACCAACAGTTTTGGATGGAATGTTTGAGGGAGAACACAAACATTATATGAAAAAGAGGAGGATGCTGAGAGGGAGAGAGAGAGAGAGAGAGAGAGAGAGAGAGAGAGAGATGAGAACATGCAGAAAGAGGAAATGGAGGGAGGGGTGAGCGCAGGAATGATTGGGTACAAAAGAGCCAAGCGCTGATTAAATACAGCTGTGAGAGGGAGGGAGAGAAATAGATGATGGAGATAGAGAAAGAGAAAGAGACTGAGGCAGGATGGTGAGGAGGGGATGGACTGAATGTCGGGGGGGCAGAAGGATTCAAAGAAAGGAGCGTGCTATGAGGAGAAGATGGAGAAAGACAATCTGAAGACACAGGAATGGGTCAAAAGTTTGTGGACTTTTAGAAAATAAACTTGCTAAAACACTTAATTGTTTAATAAAATTAACATAAATGTTGTCATTTTTGTTATTTTTATGAAAGCCATGATAATTTCGTTTCATGATTATTATCAACACAGCGTAATTTCATCACATGACATCGTGTCTTGTGATTAATAGACTTATGTCATGGAAATTACATTTTTAACATCTTTCAAATAAAATACAGACGCCTGTGTCTTGCTAACAGATAGCAATTCTTGTGAAAAAAACAATAAATACACTTTTTTTATTTGACAAACAGCTTGACTGGCAATAAAACAATTATCTTGATTTTTTGTTTTATTTAACATCATGTATACTATTTCATATCAAGTTCTTCATTGGCACTGTTGTCTATGAATGAGTATATTAACCTTTGATAAAATAGTAAATGTCAAAATAGTTTTGATGGAAATAGAACAGAGGGAATAAATAATACCCCCCAAAAAATCAGAATATAAGTATTAGTGTAACGAATGACTGGTCAAAGGCGAGAGTAGATCCACTTGCAGCTTTATTAATACAAAGAGGAGGTCAAACAGGCAAATATCAAGCAGTGGTATCGAGGGCAACGTAGACAAGGCAGAGTCGTAATCAGAGGCAGAGCAATGGGTCAGGGCAGGCGGCAGACAGAGAGGATTACCAGTAAGCAGGCGGAGTCAGAGAGGCAGGCAGCAAACGATCGGGAGAGGGAGTCAACAGTCCAGGTAGTACACAGATAGACACACTAGGGAAACCGCTCGGAAATGTTAGCCAGGGCAAAACAAGACTTCGCGGTGAGTGCATGTGAGAGTGCTGCTTAAATGTGTGTGTGTGAATGAGGTGCAGGTGTGGTGAGACAATCAAGGCTAATGAGTGAATGGTGACAGCTGTGTGATTGGTGTAATGGTGGATGGGAATGTGTGAGTGATGGGAGATGTAGTCCACGGGTGATGTGCAGTTGTAGTGAGTGGCAACCAGATTCATGACAGAGCCCCCCCCCCCCCCAAAGCATAATCCAGGAGGGCGGTGGAGCGGAGGTGGAACCGGGGGAGGGGACGGAGGGCCAGGTCCATGTGGGGCCAATGAGACAGGAGCCCACCAGGGCAGGAAGGACGAGACAGCAGGGACGTGAGGTGACTCTGGCAGGTCGGCGGAGGCGTGAGGTGACTCTGGCAGGTCGGCGGAGGCGTGAGGTGACTCTGGCAGGTCGGCGGAGGCGTGAGGTGACTCTGGCAGGTCGGCGGAGGCGTGTGGTGACTCTGGCAGGTCGGCGGAGACGTGGGCGGAGCGGATGAGACAGGCGCCTTCCAGGGCGGAGCAGACGAGACAGGCGCCCACCAGGGCGGAGCAGACGAGACAGGCGCCCACCGGGGCGGAGCAGACGAGACAGGCGCCCACCAGGGAGGAGCAGACGAGACAGGTGCCCATCGGGGCGGAGCAGACGAGACAGGCGTCCTCCAGGGCGGAGCAGACGAGACAGGCGCCCACCAGGGCGGAGCAGAGATCCCTGGCCGAGACTGGGACCTAGAGGAAACGGAGACACAAGAGGAAGAGAGAGCATATTTGGTTTCAGGGACCGAGGCAGGGAGTTTAAGCGGCCATGGTAGATCCGGGGCCTCGGGCAGCCATGATGGATCAGGGGGCCTCATGGGCCATGGCGGGTCCGGGGTCTCCGTGAGCACTGGCGGGTAGTTCCCCCCCAAAAAGGGGAAATCCACTTCCTCAGGGAGGCACTCTGGAGGCGCGAACGTCAGGGGGTATTCTGGACGTGCTGAGTCTCGGGGGCGCTCGGGGGGCGCTGAACTGGAGGGAACCAACGGAGATGAAGGTGAGCCAGACGGGGCCAGCAGGGACTCTGGGGAGCCAGACGAAACCAGCAGGGGCTCTGGGGAGCCGGACAGAACCAGGAGGGAACCCGGAGTGCCGGACTCTGTGGGCTCCTGGATCGGAGCGGCCTCTGGTGCGCACTCTGTGGGCTCCTGGGACGGAGCGGGCTCTGGAGCGGACTCTGCGGGCTCCTGGGACGGAGCGGGCTCTGGAGCGGACTCTGCGGGCTCCTGGGACGGAGCGGGCTCTGGAGCGGACTCTGCGGGCTCCTGGGACGGAGCGGGCCCTGGAGCGGACTCTGCGGGCTCCTGGGACGGAGCGGGCTCTGGAGCGGACTCTGCGGGCTCCTGGGACGGAGCGGGCTCTGGAGCGGACTCTGCGGGCTCCTGGGACGGAGCGGCTCTGGAGCGGACTCTGCGGGCTCCTGGGACGGAGCGGGCTCTGGAGCGGACTCTGCGGGCTCCTGGGACGGAGCGGGCTCTGGAGCGGACTCTGCGGGCTCCTGGGACGGAGCGGGCTCTGGAGCGGACTCTGCGGGCTGCTGGGGACGGAGCGGGCTCTGGAGCGGACTCTGGGCGGAGCGGGCTCTGAGCGGACTCTGCGGGCTCCTGGGACGGAGCGGGCTCTGGAGCGGACTCTGCGGGCTCCTGGGGACGGAGCGGCTCTGGAGCGGACTCTGCGGGCTCCTGGGACGGAGCAGGCTCTGGAGCGGACTCTGCGGCTCCTGGGACGGAGCGGGCTCTGGAGCGACTCTGCGGGCTCCTGGGGACGGAGCGGGCCCTGGAGCGGACTCTGCGCGGCTCCTGGGACGGAGCGGCTCTGGAGCGGACTCTGCGGGCTCCTGGGACGGAGCGGGCTCTGGAGCGGACTCTGCGGGCTCCTGGGACGGAGCGGGCTCTGGAGCGGACTCTGCGGGCTCCTGGGACGGAGCGGGCTCTGGAGCGGACTCTGCGGCTCCTGGGGCGGAGCGGGCTCTGGAGCAGACTCTGCGGGCTCCTGGGACGGAGCGGGCTCTGGGCGGACTCTGCGGGCTCCTGGGGCAGAGCGGGCCCTGGAGCGGACTCTGCGGGCTCCTGGGACGGAGCGGCTCTGGAGCGGACTCTGCGGGCTGCTGGGACGGAGGCTCTGGAGCGGACTCTGGACGGAGCGGGCTCTGGAGCGGACTCTGCGGCTCCTGGGACGGAGCGGGCTCTGGAGCGGACTCTGGGGCTCTGGAGCGGGCTCTGGAGCGGACTCTGCGGGCTCTGGAGCGGGCTCTGGAGCGGGCTCTGAGCGGGCTCTGCGGGCTCTGGAGCGGGCTCTGGAGCGGACTCTCCTGGGACGGAGCGGGCTCTGGAGCGGACTCTGCGAGCTCCTGGGACGGAGCAGGCTCTGGAGCGGACTCTGCGAGCTCCTGGGACGGAGCGGGCTCTGGAGCGGACTCTGCGAGCTCCTGGGACGGAGCGGGCTCTGGAGCGGACTCTGCGAGCTCCTGGGACGGAGCGGGCTCCTGGGACGGAGCGGGTTTAGGGATCCTAGCTGCTCGCACCGAAACCAGTGGTAGGTCCAACACACTAGTAATCAGTCCTGGCCAAAGAGGAGCATCCGCGGGCGTGGTAGCCCTCCTGGCCGGGGACTCCGGCTTGGCAGGCCTGGTGAGAGCAGATTCTGGCTTGGCAGGACTGTCAGGAGGCTCAGGATCGGCGGCCCCTTTGTGGCAAGATGCAATGTCGCGATCCTCCTCCGTGACACCCACAGTGAATAGTGAGCCAACAGTCAACAAACATAGTCCATCAGGCCCCTCAAACTACCAATAAACACTCCTCCAGAAAACAGAGATTTATCCAACATGGCTTTGATGTGTCTATTGAGTCCAAAATAAAACAAGTCCTTGAATAGAGACTCGTCGTACAGCGGTACCTGGTAAGACAGCTCACAAAACTGGTGTACATACTCCTCAATAGTCAGACCTCCCTGGCGAAGATGTAGGAGTTGATCTATGCAGTCCATTGTTGGGATGGGTAGTCGAGATGACGCTGCTGGATCTGAGGTGGCGAAGTCTTCTGTAACGAATGACTGGTCAGAGGCGAGAGTAGATCCACTTGCAGCTTTATTAATACAAAGAGGAGGTCAAACAGGCAAATATCAAGCAGTGGTATCAAGGGCAACGTAAACAAGGCAGAGTCGTAATCAGAGGCAGAGCAATGGTCAGGGCAGGCTTAAATGTGTGTGTGTGAATGAGGTGCAGGTGTGGTGAGACAATCAAGGCTAATGAGTGAATGGTGACAGCTGTGTGATTGGTGTAATGGTGGATGGGAATGTGTGAGTGCAGTGCATGATGGGAGATGTAGTCCACGGGCGGGTGATGTGCAGTTGTAGTATGTGGCAACCAGATTCATGACAATTAGATTAGTTCACTGTGTTTTCATTATTAAAAAGGCGGTGTTAAAATGTTATATTTTAGAATTTATTTTAATATTTCATATTACAAATTTGACATATTTTAAAATATTAATATTTGTATATATTTTAAGAAGTCTGAGTGTGAGACAAATATAAAACGAAATTTATGCATGAAGGCATTTTAAAACTATTAAAAATATATTTTCTTTACCACAAAAAGCTGACATTTTTATACAAAAATTACCAAGGCAGAAGAAACATAATTTTTCAACTGATTGTTATGTATTTTATGAAATGCTGAATCAAATCCCTCTTCTCATTCTCTGCCCATTTCCCAAGTTGCTCCCAAAACATTTACAGCACTGCACAAACTCTGCAGCGGGCAGATGTCAGGGCGGTATTCTGAACGGTGAAGGAAAGCAAACAAAGCGCAAAGAGATTTCAGAGAAAATTTGTTTTTATGACCCCAGCACACTGGAGCTTTGATGGAGTGGCACTAAAAGGACAGGGATGGCTTTCCTTTTCCTTTCAAGTGTTTCCGGTTCACATTACTCATTGCACACACAATGTTTCTCATGTTCTCTCACTACACAGTCACACACATCCTCATGCTGTCAGAGTAACACCCTGATGTCTGACCATGTCCTCCTGAGAATACTCAGATAGTTACATGCTGTAGGTATTTGTACGCATCCAAGCTTTACAGAGCTTGATTTCATATGAGAATGAGGGAATGTGATCCAGATCCAGTAATGTGATCCAGAATTACAATGTATCCAATGTGAGCAAAACTTGTCATGCAGAGTGTTCTGGGTGGTGTCAGTTGCCTAAGTAATTCAAATTGCCCGGAAATGCAAAAGTTTTGGTATATTTGTGTTGATGTTTTAATATTTATGTGCATGTTGGATCGGTTGAAGAAATAAAAACATGTTTACATCCCTGTTTTCACTTTATACCAGCAGAATGCATGAATGAGTGAGTGTGTGTTCCTGGGAAAAACAGAGCATATTTATACATTGACCAGGCATTTTCCTGTGCGGTGTTTATAGTGGATGCCTGTGGATTATGGCTGCAGTAAACTAGCACTTGTTAAAGTTTCTGTCATTCCGTGGATATTCTAAGAATATGCCATATGTCCCAAAGAGTGAAGATAAACAAAGAGTGTAGTTTGTGAGCAGCTATTTTTTAGATTGCAGAGAAGAATGGAAACTCAAATGCACAGCAGTTTGCTGGATATTGATTAGAACTAGCGATGGACTGAAATAATGCTCTTAATAGAAATTCATCACCAGTGTTGGAGAAAGATACTTTTAAAAGTAATGCATTACAATATTGCGTTACTCCCTAAAAAAGTAAATAATTACATTACTTAGTTACTTTATATGGAAAGTAATGCGTTACATTGCTTTTGCGTTACTTTCGTGTTACTTTTTAAATATGAGCAGGGCTTGATTGTTTGTTTTTAATATAAAAAGTTATATTTATAACAAATGTAAAAGCCTTTCACACCAAAAAGTGTAATGAATAAACCTCTGGCTGACGGAAAAGTAAATTCACGTCTGTACAGTAGAACGCAGGAGAAGATTCAACACTCTTCAGCAATAAAAAAAACAGCCAAGCACAATTGTTAGTTTATCTAAAGTAATTTTTGCTTATTAGAATGGTTGAACTTGATCATCAAAGGTCAGCAGCAAACTGAGATTAGATATATTTGTGTTGTTTAACATATTTAATTATTGCAGGTTTGCGTCATATTCTGAGTTTGCATTTCACTATTTTAATTCATTTAGAAGAATACTGAATCTGTTTTTGCAAGTGGGATGAATTAATACACATTCACATTTAGTCTAGATTAGAACTACAGTAAGATCATGTTCACACAGCGCACTGTCAGTCAATAAATGGAAAAAAGTAACTACCGTTACTTTTTTGAAAAAGTATCTCAGATCATTTCTAATAAATTAAAAAGTAATGCGTTACTTTACTAGTTACTTGAAAAAAGTAATATTATTACGTAACTCGCATTACTTGTAATGCGTTACCCCCAACACTGTTCATCACTAAAAAAACATTTGGTTAGTCAAGTCAATATTTTGCTCAAATGAGCCTGTCACAACTTTTGAACAAACAAAAAACATTTTGAAAACAAAACAAAAAACATTTTGAAAACAAAACAAAAAGACATAATAAAACAAAGAAAATAAAACAAAACAAAATTAAAATAACTATAAATAAAACAAACAGAAAACAAGAAAATACAATAGACAAAATAAAAATAATGAAAGAAACAAAACAAAAAATTATGAATAATAAAAAATTATTAATAAAAATACAAACAAATAAAAACAGAAACAAGACAAAAAACAAACTAAACAAATCCAAATAATAATAAAATAAAATAAAATAAACACTGGAACAGACACTGGCTTTAGGTGCAAGTCCTAGATATACCAAAGTTCATTCACCAAACCCAAGTTCTGTTCCAGGTCAATGTGACCCTCCAGAAGTATAGCTCTCTCTCAGAGACAAAGAAGAATGACACAGAACGTAAGACAGCCTGCAGACCTCACAGACGTGTTGACAGAGACTGGAATGAAGCCTTGGTATTCGTCACACTGAGACAATAGCAGCTCAGAGAGGACAAGATTCTGACAGGCTAAAGCCTCTCTTTGTTAAACTAAAAAAAACAATAAGTAGTCAAGAGCAATGAATAATGCAATCTGTAATGAAAGGACACAATGATTGATTTGGTGTGACGAGTAAGTAATGCATCGGCGCAGCTTAGTGGTTAAGGATGTGAAGGGTCACAGGTTCAGATCCAGCGAGGGGTTGATGTATGAAGCCCTTAACTAAGACACCAAAACTTTGGTTGCTCCACTGGGGCTTAGAAAGCATCAGCTAAATGTCAGATTGCTTAGTTAGATAGCATCATAAAAGAGTTATATGCTTGCATAACACAGTGTTTCATTATAGTCTCATCAGCAGACCAAAATCCTCTTCTACGTGACATGATCATACACTGATTTAGGAGTATTACCATTAAACTCTGCAACCACAGCAAAAGAAAATTCACTAGCCTGGTATTAAAACGAAAAAACGTCTGTGAAAACAAACATTATGGTTACAATAGTAGGAGGAAGCATTCAAAATAAACCACAGCCTTATACAAGTTTGCTATTAAAATATCAACTGGACAGTGGATGGACTCTTTTACAGCCCCACAGTGACAAGACTAAAATGTGTGTGTGTTTGGCCACAGATGACGGACCTGTGGCGAAATATTAAAGTGGCATGGCTGAATAACTGCTGAGAGAGAAATATAATGATTCCCAGGCCTGCTTCACATAATCAGATACAACTTTGTGACATCATACAGAGGGCTCAAAGTTCCCACAGTGCACTACACGTGAACGAGCCTCGGGGACCAGACCATTATAGACTTTCACTCTCAGGCATGTAAACACACAATCAAGCCCTCCTCAAGTTTTCCAGGCCTTCTTTGTCAGTGTCAACAATCAGGAGACATTGTTACTCCAGAATACACACGCTCATCCTCACACAAAGATCTGAACAAACCCCTAATCCTGAATATTCAACTCTAGCGTGTAACTCATCCCACATACTGTTTGTGTTACGGATATGAATGATACATCAAATCATGCTGCTTTTAGAAGAAAGGTGTGATAATTATTTTCTAAGCGAACAGATTATTTTTACGTTTATTTCTTATTTTTTTATTTCTAGTCCTCACTAGTAACTACGACTTTTGTCTCAATAAACTCCTAGTTTGTTGCTTATTATTAAGGTAGTTGTTAAGTTTAGGTATGGGGTAAGATAAAGGGATGGTCATGCAGAATAATGCATTCATATGTGCTTTGTAAATACTAATAAACAGCCAATATGCTAATATTGCATGTTTTAATATGCATGCCAATAGTGAGAATATGTTCTTAAAATAAAGTGTTACCGATTTTCACATTGGGTACAATAAAATGGGTGAAAAACATCCCATAGACTTATTATAAACTAAAGGAGCGATCTAAGTCATATCCAGCATAGAAAAATCCAGATATTTAGAGGTGGGCTATTTTGTCTTGGGGTCGCATAGAAGAACACTGTAGCAACTACCAGAACACTCAAGTACAACTCTAGAACATCCAAGCAAGTATGTACAAGATCAATTATTAATAAAAACATATGGTCAGCTGAAGACTCGCCAGTTTTCAGAGAACTTGCCCAACAGACAAAACTATTTTTTTTCTAAAATTAGAAATAAATAATAGGGAACAGACAATTTCTTTCAAAGAACAACAATTAAAAATAGATTAGCAACATCACAGATTACATTAACAACCTTCTGGATCATCATATTAGCCACTGAGAATACCCTAGCAACCACGCAAAATACCCTAGAGACCCCCCAGAATACTTAAGCAAGTTCCAAAATGTGTACAAATCTATTTTCAATAACATGATAAAACATGAAAAAACAAACCAAGCATACAATAGTTCTAGACCTTCTATATGTACCATGTAAATGCACTATACGTAGGCTAATTGCAAATGCATCCTATCTGATGCTGTCTTGCACAACAAGAGAATCATAACAACAACTTGCGTAACTTCTAACTGACCCCAGCTCCTCATATGGATTTCACCACAAACAGAGTCTTGATCTTCCGACACTGTGGCACACAAGTAAACATGCTCTCTGAGCTCTTCACCTGTAAGTGAATTCTAGAAGTACCCACCTTGGTCAGCCTCATGTTTCCCCTGGGCTTTGCTCTCTCCCTCCTTAAAGACCCTCTCACTGGTACCGGATCTGGCTCATCCCCACAGATATCCACACTCAGGGCACAACCCATATAGAGATCTGGACCCTGCTGGTCCTTCTCTCTACGCTCGCTCTCTCTGGATGAGGTTTCCCGAGCACACAAGAGCAGCTGTTTTTGTCCGCTCACTCGAGGCCCTTCCCCTTTTCCTGGCTTTCATTCAAACACACACACATGTTCGCCAGTTCACACTCATCTGTCTCTTGTGAGCACACATACGTAAACAAAGGTGAGAATATGCCCATTAAATCAAGTCTATTAGCACTCTGAAAGCAGCACGCGTACGGTCAGCCAAATCTACACAACTCACAAGCCAACATCCAGAGGATATCAGCTCCCACCCCCTACTTTTCCCTGAAACACACTCGCCATTGTGCTCAAGTTCTGTCTTTCAGACTGTAAACAGACATATGCTGACTTCTTTTTTTACCTTCTTAGCTGAGATTATGCTATGCATTTTTCCTTAATTGATTATTTTTAGAGTTAGGAGAACATCAAATGATGCCTTGAATCATGCAGGTGTGCTAGTACTTTTCTAAAGAACAAGATTTATGATTTTCATCAGTTGGATAATAAGATGGGAAAAAAGTCCCATAGATGTATTAAAGCCATATAAAGATAGCATAATATTATAGAGACTTTGGAAACCCTAGCAATCACATAACAACAACATAGCAATCAGCCAAAACACCCTAGTAAACACCTTACAACTTGCAACCACCCTTTCATCCTCCCAGGACACCCTAGGTAATCACTCAGCAACACCTTATCATCTACCCATGACATCCAAGTAATCACTTAGTAACACCCCACCTAGAACACCAAAGTAATCACTTAGCAACACATTTTTATTTACCCAAAAGATCACTTAGCAACACATTATCATCCACTCAAAACACCCAGGTAATCACTTCGCAATACCCTATCATCCACCCAGAACACCCAAATGATAATTTGGCAACACCCTATCATCCATCCAGAACATCAAAGTAATCACTTTGCAACACCCTATCATCCACAGAACACCCAAATGATCACTTAGCAACACCCCATCATCCACCCAGAACATCCAAGTAATCACTTAGAAACACCCTAGTAACTTCCCAAAACACCCAAATGATCACTTAGTAACACCCCATCATCCACCCAGAACATCCAAGTAATCACTTAGAAACACCCTAGTAACTTCCCAAAACACTCTAGCTATCAGCTGATAACACCCAATTAACTACATATGAGTGCTAAAAACACTTAAAACAGCTTCTCTTGAATCTGAAAATGTTTTCTCCAACAGTTTGGACCACATCATGTAAATGTGATCTCTTGATAAAATCAGGACCACAGTATGGCTTTGAAATGAAGATAAATAAATAAACAAATAATCTCCAGGGGCCACGAGGAACATGCGACTCTTACCGATCTTCCAACCTCAAAGGGGTTTCTCTTGCTAAGATCATGCTAAATATCTCTGGATTCCACTCATCCATTTATTCACTTTTCCTCGCATATTTTCCCAGCATTCTCGTGGAGCAGGCCAGCTGAAACCACGACTATCCTCCAGGAAATGAAATGGCATTTCAGACCACAACAACTATTGCTGGGAAGCGAGGGAGGCCGCAGCTCTGCAGGGCTTCAGGCTGAGCTGGTATGCGAGTTGGCAGCATTGATGTGTAGCTGTTGGGCTTAGGCTGTGTAACTGAGAACCTGTGTGAACAGAATTAGCCCTTCGGAGCCGATTTACCCTGACAAGGCCTCCCAGAGTCAAACTCTCTATCTCTGCCTCTCTAAGACAATTTTTTAGCTGCGTGTTAACAGATTTCCAGAGAACATTTTTTTTATTTTCTTGAAGGACGATAAGAGATGTAGATGGAGAGGAGGGGGTTGGGGTGACAAGGTGGCCTGTGGGACTATTAAATCATACCCCTTTTAAGGCAAATTCCACTCGTGCCTCCTTGGCCCCTTTTGTTTCCCTCCCTCCTCATTTCCTGTTCTCTCTCTTCCTCCGAATGCACACATAGACCAACTCTCTGAACACCAATGTCCCTTTAAATACTTTATCAGGTACAACCATGCTTTTGTGACTTTACAGATCCCCATGAGACCTGCCTGGAAACATTCTGGAAAATAACATTAAAAGATCAGTCATGTAGCATGTTTACATGCAGCCTAGAAATCTGTTAGGACTTGATCCAAATTCAATTTTAACCTGCCTGAAATTAATTTAAAAGTATATGATTTATTACCTCGTCATTCCAAACCTGTATGACTTTAATTAAAAAATTGTACCAATGTTGCTGCATGTGCCTTCTCATACAAACAATTGAAACAGATACAAATTGCATATTTCGCACTGTTGTTTCTTCAAGATAAGCTCAGACAAAACTATGCAAGCACTTCTTCCATAAAACTAAGTGCAAGGAAAACTAACGAATATATTAAAAAGCAAAGCCGGGCATTTTTTTGAGTAATGCGTCACCTTACGCAAATTGAAAACTGGATGATATATGGACTGATCCTAATGAAATGTGTTTGTCTGATACACAGATTCTGGCACCTCATGAAGTTGATGAGCCTAGCATACAGCTCTCAGTGAGATGCATCTTTCAACACCTGAAGCGATCGCAGCAGGAAATGCTCCAAAATGCTATCATCTAAAAAACAGCCAGCTGCCAACAGCTGCACTGTTTGGCAGGGAACATCCTCCTGGCAGAGGCCTCTGCAGACATAATTCTCACAATCTGGAAATGGTGTGGGGAGGATTTTCAAGTGGAAAAGAAAGGATTTACATAGGAGTCTACAGATGTCTGTCTGGACTTTCGAACCTTTTTTATCATTCTGATTGCTGCAAAAAAAAAACTAATGGAAAGAAGGAAGGAAGAAATATAAGGAGTCGTATGAGAAAAGCTGAAGAGACTGCTTAAAATAGAACAAGAAAACAAAGACTGCACGGTCCAAAAAAGGAAAGATGAATAGACAGACAGGGGAAGATGAGAATCTAAGTGAACACTCAAGATTTTTAAACATATAGTCCTGGATTGGCCTAAGCAAAGTTACTACAAGCAATTGCGGACAAAAACAAATGAACTGAAATGGTTAAACAAAACAACAAACAGCAAAGCCCATAGTCCTCCGGTCAAATAGATTACAACATGCAATCTATGTAATACATATTGGTACATATCAAAAGAAAGTTCAACTGGTCCTTGCCTGTGCAAAACTCCCTACGATACCTGAAGTCTTGAAAATAGTTTTTCAATGCATTTCTATGTAGTTACTAGGATATTTTAGACGACCCTAGGTATTCTAGGCCAGTGGTTCTCAAGCCCAATAAAACACACTTGAAGCAGCTGATAAACGTCTTCATGATCACTAGAAAAATCACAGGCTAGTAGTGTTGAAACAGGTTGGAAATACAATTTCCAGGACAGTGGGTCCCCAGGAGCAGGGTTGAAGCCCTATGACTTAGTTAGGTACAATCAATAGTAATAGTGAAGCTTACCATAGCACAAATATAAAAAAAGAACTAGCTCTGCGAAGCACACCTTTATGCATTTCGTAATCACGTTGGAAAAGTCAGAAACGATTAGTTCTTTGTCTGTGTATTCCAATTCAAAAAGGTAGGGTAAGGCGAAAAACTACATCTCATGTTCTCCTCCAACTTAAAAATCATCCGACATTGTTGTTTTACCTTTTTGGTATAGGGCCTTTGACTTTCTTTGCAAGTTCGCTTTGTAAACACTGGGTCGGTAGGCCTACTTCCGCCTAAGTAACACGTGACCTTTCCAGTGTGATTACATTATACGTGAAGTCAAGCTAGTGCAAGTTGAGCATTTGTGGTAAAAAAAGTATATACATTTCTATGTTTTGTTTTAGGAAAAGACTGATCTTTTTGTTAGACAAGACCCTTATCCATCGGCTGATATCATAGCCCTTTGATCAGAGCCCTTTGAAGCTGCATTGAAACTGCAATTTGGATCTTCAAACCATTGGGTCCCATTGAAGTACACTATATGGAGAAAAGTCTTGGAATGTTTTCCTCAAAAAATTTAATTTCTTTCCGGCTGAAGAAAAAAAGACTTGAACTTCTTGGATGACATGGAGTGAGTAAATTATCAGGAAATATATATTCTGGATGTGAACTAATCCTTTAAATTCAACCAGCAACAATACACTTGCTATGACGTTTCTAGTAATTCTGAAGACCTTGATTAGCTGGTTCAAGTGTGTTTAATTTGAATTGCGGCTAAACTCTGTGCAACAGTGGTCCTCAATCGTATCCTTAGAGGTCTTTAGAGGAAGTAAAACCCCAAGGTGTTTGGTTTTTTAACTTTTATGTAGCCTCAGCATGTGCTGCAATGCCTGAACTGATGCACTAGATGTGGATGATCTCAGGACACATCCCACCTACAGAGGGTGTGTGAGAGACTGAAAAGGCCATTTATTGTTTATACAAAGCCATGACCTCAACACCCTCAGAGTTTACAAGAAAATGTCCAAGTTTACCACAGCATATTTCACAGTCTCCTCCTAAACAAGTGGTCAGTTTTCACATACTGTCCTGCAATCTTCCAGGGCTTGGGTTAGTTCTTTATTTTTAGACATCGACACTCTTGAGCATACTGACTGAGAACGAAACCAATTGTGCTCAAACCAGGGCGGGTGTGAGATCTCGAGGACCATAATTTAGCCACTTTTTTCATAAACAGGGAGACTGGGAAATCTTGCCAAGTTCTAAGAAATGTTGCACCACACACCAATGCCAAATAAAGCAAAAGTCGTCAGGCATTTGACCACACAACAATAACAGTCTCAAATGCAACAGAAGTAAATTTGATTTTATGTTACATAACCAATTGTTTGTTTACCTTCGGTTTAAAGTAGCTCTGCCAAGAACAACATATTTTAAAGATACATCTTGGCTACAGAAGTGTTTGCGACTACTTGGTTTTTGCGCTAAGCTATGTGCTGTTGCCAATTTGGGGCCATGCAAATAGTTTCCATATGTATGGTGACCAACTTCACCTGATTAACCTGGGGTTTTTCATAGGACAAGAGCAATCAGACTAAAACTTTGCAGTTCTGGTCACTAGAACAAAAGTACAAATTGCAATGCTCGCAGTGTTTTACTGTAAGATTAGTGAATAAACGAATGATGCTACAAATAGACTGAAAGAACAATCTTCTTTTAGCAGTTAAAGATATGGTTTTGTGGTTCCAGGGAACTTGACTGCATTTAAAATGGTTGGAAAACAGACCTGAGTGTCCAGAAGGAAAGGGAACAAATGTTTGTCAATACCTTGTGTCACTAAAGCAGAATACAAAAGATGCGTTGTGCTGTGACTCAAGGGTACAAAAGAAGGATGTGCGGCGTTTAGCTATTAAAAGTGGTTTACATGAAACATGCAGTGTGGCAGATGTTGAGATGCTACAACAAACATCCTGTGGCAGTATCGGAGTCGTTGAATATTAAACAAGTTTTTATCTTTGGAACAATGTACACAGAAGTTCCATCACAATAAGACCAAGAACATGTATTATGTTTGTTATTTCATGTTGACTTCAATCCGGCCCAGTAAACACAGCTACTGAAAGAGAACCAGGCGGATGTTCACCACAGGAGAACTTCCCAGATCAGAATAGAATGATATGAAAGGCAGAAACCCAAAGATGCTGAGAAAATGTCAGAGATACACCACATGCGCAGATGTTCTGAGAACATCGGGTTCCTGTTCTCGTCTGCATCCCACGGCCCTGTCTGCTTCCTGTCAGGGTTGCTGTACTAGGAACAGAGACGACCCTTTGGGGCCTGGGCTCAGTTAATGAGGCCTGAAAGGCTGGGACGAAGGGCACATTCTTTGGCCTCCGTCCAGCAGAAGGTCAAAGGATGAAGGGGGTGTTAAAGGGACGCACAGCATGAGCGGAGTATTATTTATCATAGTTTGATGTTGAGTTTGAATGGTTTCGAGAAGCAATCTGTCCAAAAACGTTCTTTAGCATAACCTACTTCCTGTTTTAACTCCCTTAAGTTAATAATTTAACTTCAAGTAATTAGCCAGTGTAAAAATGCACCAACCTCCCAACCTATTTTGAACGACATACTCAGTTATGCTTCAGGGTGAACTGTTCATTTTTACATCCTTTTCCCTCTTTAACATCCTCATAATGTTGGGATTAATGAAACCTCGTTCCACTGTAATTTTCATGGGAAATGAGAATTGTCAGAAACTCCAGCCCTCCAAGCTTGTATCCAGGATATGCACACAAACACTAAGTGCTGGTTTTGTTGCAGACGTCATGCCTATCAAGGCTCTGGATCCTTTGAACATGGCAGGCCAAAGTCAGACTGAATGACTGGTGACCTTTGACCTCAAAGTATACCAACGGACCAGGAGACACAGAGCTTAAGGGGGGAACTCACATTGGGGTCATAAATGTATACATAAATAGAAATACACTTAATTTTAAGTGATACACATGGAATATTCTTCAAATAAAGAATTTAACATTTAATCATGCCACCAATATGTTTCAAAAATATTTAACCCACAGCTACATTTTTGAACCCTAGTGATACATTTTCTTAGCAGTAAATCAGCATATGATAATGAATTCTAAAGGATCATATGACACCAGAGTAATGATGCTGAAATTTCAGCTTTACCATCACAGGAATAAAATTACATAATAATAGAAAACAGCTACTTTAAATTGTAAAAAAATATTTCACAATACTACTGTTTTTACTGCATTTTTGATCAAATAAATGTAGTCTTAGTGAGCATAAGAGGCTTCTTTCAAAACAATTACAAAGAGTAGTGTGTAAAGCACACTTTAAGTTAATCTTTAAAAGCATGCATAATTAACACTGTTAAATATAATATTTAGCAAATATCCATTTTATTTTTAATTCAGACAAGATACTATATATTCTTAAAATCGGCCTTATACAGGTGCATCTCGATCAATTAGAATGTTGTGAAAAAGTTCATTTATTTCAGTAATTCAACTCAAATTGTGAAACTCGTGTATTAAATCAATTTAATGCACACAGACTGAAGTAGTTTAAGTCTTTGGTTCTTTTAATTGTGATGATTTTGGCTCAAAAACCCACCAATTCACTATCTCAACAAATTAGAATATGGTGACATGCCAATCAGCTAATCAACTCAAAACACCTGCAAATGTTTCCTGAGCCTTCAAAATGGTCTCTCAGTTTGGTTCACTAGGCTACACAATCATGGGGAAGACTGCTGATCTGACAGTTGTCCAGAAGACAATCATTGACACCCTTCACAAGGAGGGTAAGCCACAAACATTCATTGCCAAAGAAGCTGGCTGTTCACAGAGTGCTGTATCCAAGCATGTTAACAGAAAGTTGAGTGGAAGAAAAAGATGCACAACCAACCGAGAGAACCGCAGCCTTACGAGGATTGTCAAGCAAAATCGATTCAAGAATTTGGGTGAACTTCACAAGAAATGGACTGAGGCTGGGGTCAAGTCATCAAGAGCACCACACATAGACGTGTCAAGGAATTTGGCTACAGTTGTCGTCAGAGGCGTCTTACCTGGGCTAAGGAGAAGAAGAACTGGACTGTTTCTCAGTGGTCCAAAGTCCTCTTTTCAGATGAGAGCAATATTGTATTTCATTTGGAAACCAAGGTCCTAGAGTCTGGAGGAAGGGTGGAGAAGCTCATAGCCCAAGTTGCTTGAAGTCCAGTGTTAAGTTTCCACAGTCTGTGATGATTTAGGGTGCAATGTCATCTGCTGGTGTTGGTCCATTGTGTTTTTTGAAAACCAACGTCACTGCACCCGTTTACCAAGAAAGTTTGGAGTACTTTATGCTTCCTTCTGCAGACCAGCTTTTTAAAGATGCTGATTTCATTTTCCAGCAGGATTTGGCACCTGCCCACACTGCCAAAAGCACCAAAAGTTGGTTAAATGACCATGGTGTTGGTGTGCTTGACTGGCCAGCCAACTCACCAGACCTGAACCCTATAGAGAATCTATGGGGTATTTTCAAGAGGAAAATGAGAAACAAGAGACCAAAAAAATGCAGATGAGCTGAAGGCCACTGTCAAAGAAACCTGGGCTTCCATACCACCTCAGCAGTGTCACAAACTGATCACCTTCATGCCATGCCGAATTGAGGCAGTAAGTATTGAGTACATATACAGTAAATGAACATACTTTCCAGAAGGCCAACAATTCACTAAAAAGGTTGTTTTATTGGTCTAGTATTCTAATTTGTGGAGATAGTGAATTGGTGGGTTTTTGTTAAATGTGAGCCAAAATCATCACAATTAAAAGAACCAAAGACTTAAACTACTTCGGTCTGTGTGCATTGAATTTATTTAATACATGAGTTTCACAATTTGAGTTGAATTACTGAAATAAATGAACTTTTCCACGACCTTCTAATTTATGGAAATGCACCTGTATATCTATAATTGTCTGAAAAACACACACACACACACACACACAGTTATTTATAAAAATATTCTGATACAATTTAATTCACAATGTCCTCCAAAGCATTACTGACTCAATGTAGTCTTTTATTGTTTTGTTTTTTTAGATGGTACACAGTTTAAATCAATAAGCATTTCATGTCACTACCTTAAAGATATAGGTTCAACTCAAAGCTGCAGCAGTCTCTTTTGTAGAAATATTGAGATTCAGAGGAATACGTCAATTCTTATTGCACATCAGTCCAAAGAAGTGGCTTAAAAAATTCAGAAAATGGGAGACTCCAGCTTAGAGCAGCGCAGAGAAATATTAAACCGAAACTAACTGGTTCTGATCCGTTGCTGGCCATTACTCAGCGGCTGTTATCCCTGAATACAAATCATCAGACCTCTTGGCCAATGCCAGTTTAAGACATAAAACCAAGGTTGTGACTTGTGAGATTTATAACCAATGGGTGAACAAAGCAGGTCACGGACCTCTTTACTTGACCAGAGATCTCGGTAAAGCAACTGCTGTAAACAGTCTTTCAGAAAGCTCAGAAAGCCCTAAAATTCAGAGAAAACATTCATCTTGTGGCACTTTTCCCCTGATTCTACACTTTCCCGCCACTCATCGTGCAACCAAGCTAACGAGAAATGCACTCAACTTACGATGTATGCAAGAGCAGGATCCCTTTCATGTGTATTATAATGTGTACCCCCCAAAAATGTATTAGTCATAAGCATTCTCATGCTCTAAAAATGGGTTGTTGCTCTCAAAGGGCTCCTTCAGTGCTGCATGAAACAAAAGCTGTAGGTTTAATGTGTAATTTAGACCGTCGTCCGTGCAGTCCGTCCACCTCCTAATTTCCGCCCTCCTCTTCGTCTCCCTGCTCCCCGTCCATCAGCAAGGCCGAGTATTTACTGGCTAAGCTGAACTTCTGTTAAAACAAAAAGGGGATAGTGAGACGTAACCAAAACATTGCTGGTATTTGAGGTTCATATGTGCTTCACGGCCTCAAAATCAACATATTTTCATTTGAATTGCTGTTTTGACAGCTCTGACATTGGTGAGTGGTGTGAAATACTGAGCTTTTAGGAATCAAACATCTGTTAGTGATGGTTTGGGCCTATAATTGGAGCAACAAATCACAAGTCATTCCTTATGAAAGCCATAAGGAATTTTTATTTTCTACAAAATTATTTTTTTAAGTGTATAGTAAGGTTTAAGGGTGGGTTAAAATGTTAGGGTCAACAGTGTAATTATAGATGCAACTACAGAAATGAAATACAGATGTAATTGCATGAAGGTATTTTTAAACATCAGTACAATATAACATGCACACAATAAATACATTGTATCAAATAATTGATTTAAATGTAGTTACACAGTAGTTACAGTAATTAAAAACCCAATATAAAGTGGATCCAAAAAATATAAACATATATAATGTATATTTTTATATATAAAAGTCTGAGCCTGAGGCAACACATGAGGCACCCGACCAGGTGCCACTATCCACCTAATTCTTTTAGAAGTGGAGGTCGACTATTTTCTGTGAGACTTCTCATAAATACAAAATCTGTGAGACTTCTGATAAATAAAAAAGCATTACAAATAAGTAGGCAAAAATCTAATGCTTATAACATGAATGTCTCTTGCATTATGTTGATGTATAGGTGAATAACACAATTAGAATGAGGTTATGCAATTTTTTTTAGTCGTGCTGCCTCAAAGAAAAAAATTACTGAGAGAAAAAATGTAAAAACACAGGAAAAAAAACAACCACTTTTTGGAGGACAGACTCAGAAAGGCCCTAAAACACACCTTAAAAAAATATATTTTATAAACTGAAGTGTAAAATAAGTAAAATATTAGGTCTGCTCTGTGGATAGGTGAATATCTCTAGCCCTGTTTTCAGGTGTAAATGTTAATGATTCTCCCTTGTCTACTTGTAATCCAGTCGACCAAAACGCATCTGAGCTAGTCAAATTTTTAACCTCTAACTTGATATTCCATGTTATACTGGATAAAACCAGGACTACCAGGAGGTTAGACGGTCTAAACATCCTCAAGAAGACACTGTTCACCAGTTAACTGGGCTGAAATACCGGCCCTTTAACACTTGATTTATTTTAAGGTCTGCTCCATCTGGTCCATTAATTTGGTTCATTTAGCTTACCGTGAAAACCCTTCAAATGGAGTTCCAACTCTATTTGTTTGAAAAGTTCTGTCACAGTGAAAATCCAGATGGACTTCAGAGTGCAAACAGACCTGGGTGGAGGGTTTTTTTCTTCAGAAGCTGCTGCAAATTATGCAACAAATTTCAGGAAATTCCTGTATAGCTGATATTAAGAACTTCTCTGAATTACAGATGCCACACATTCAGAAAATTCTAATTAAGCATGGACAATTATTTGCATCTATAAATGAATTATCTTTAGAGATGAGGCTGATTGATGTGCCATTGCACACACAGCTTGGAAGAGGCTGTCAAATGTAATGTTTTCCCATACAAGCCTGTACTGGAGAGGTTAGCCTCAGTATTCTCAATGTACAATCTTTTCCATTATATACTACAGCTATAATTCAATGCTAAGATCAAAATTATGTGTCTAGACTCAAATCAATATTTACATTTTTCAAGTCATATATCTTCCAAAAGAGGCCCACAATTAAAGTCTGTGACCAACATTGTAATTTCCATTACAGGGAATGAAGCATCTAAAAAGGCACTAAAGAAAACTTTCATTAAAGGTCTGGAGAGAAAAGAAAGTCAGAAGTAAAAGTAGAGGGAGCGGGGATCATGGGATCACACCCAGAGAGTGTGTTAGCTCTGTCACTCACAGGGCAGGAGGCTCCTCAAATTTCTTTGGCTCTGGTGCTGGTCTGAGATCTCGCTCTCTTCTCACGTCCTTTCTACAAGTAATGCACAACACAGTCTAAACTCATGTACTCATTCAGAAAAACATTCAGGAGCAGGGATGTAGACCCCAAGGGGAAAACATCCTATTGGCAATATTCCAATCAATATAGGGCTGCTTGATTTTGGCAAAATCGTAATCCCAACTATTTTGGTCAATATAATCTTTGCTATCCGTCTCAGAACACGCACACAAAGTCACCAAGAGAACAGCATAAAATCTCTTAATGCATTTTTAATAACTCTTTAATATCAAGCATGACTCGCAGTAGACTGCATTTTACAGCAGTCACGTTACTTGATTTGGCTGATATGGACAATTAGTTTGGGATTTTAAGAAGCGGGAAAAAGTACCATTGTACAGAAGAAATGAGCTCTGGAGACAAAGCCAGAGCACCATTGCAAAACGGAACGTGGCAAAATAAATGTTTTTATCCTGTTTTAATAGTTGTTGGAAGCCAAAATTGAAATCTAAAATAAAATTGATTAAATCGCACAGCCCTAAATTGATATCGTAAAATCCAGTTTGTAAAAACTCCCCCTATTTGATGTTGAAATGAGATGAAGTCCCTGCTCCAGAGCTATACACTAGTTCTCTTGTTCCCAAGGCCAAATGCATCTTGCCCAGAGATATTTGCTATTACTGTTGAGCTGAACCATGTTTAAACTGTTGTTTTACACAACAGTTAGTTTCAGTCATTAAATATACAATGGGGATAAAATTATTTGATCCCCTGCTGATTTTTTATGTTTGCCCACTGACAAAGAATTTATCAGTCTATAATTTTAAAGGTAGTTTATTTGAACAGTGAGAGACAGAATAACAACCAAATAAAATCCAGAAAAACACATTAAAAAAGTAACAATATTTATTTGCATTTTAATGAGTGAAATAAGTATTTGATCCCCTATTAATTAGCAAGATTTCTGGCTCCCAGGTGTCTTTTATACAGGTAAGGAGCTGAGACTCTTAAAGGTAGTGCTCCTAATCTCAGTTTGTTACCTGTATAAAAGACACCTGTCCACAGAAGCAATCAATCAATCAGATTCCAAACTCTTCACCATGGCCAAAACCAAAGAGCTGTCCAAGGATGTCAGGGACAAGATTGTAGACCTACAAAAGCCTGGAAGGGCTACAAGACCATCGCCAAGCAGCTTGGCGAGAAGGTGACAACAGTTGTTGCGATTAATCGCAAATGGAAGAAACACAAAATAACTATCAATCTCCCTCGGTCTGGGACTCCATGCAAGATCTCACCGTTGAGTTACAATGATCATGAGAACGGTGAGGAATCAGTCCAGAACTACACGAAAGGATCTTATCAATGATCTCAGGGCAGCTGGGACCATAGTCACCAAGAAAACAATTAGGAACACACTATGTGAAGGACTGAAATCCTGCAGCGCCCACAAGGTCCCCCTGCTCAAGAAAGCACATGTACAGGCCTGTGAAGTTTGCCAATGATTCAGAGGAGAACTGGGTGAAAGTGTTGTGGTCAGATGAGACCAAAATCCAGCTCTTTGACATCAACTCAACTCACCATGTTTGGAGGAGGAGGAATACTGCCTATGACCCCAAGAACACCATCCCCACCATCAAACATGGAACATTATGCTTTGGGGGTGTTTTTCTGATAAGGGGAAAGGGCAACTTCACACATCAAAGGAAAGATGGACAGGGCCATGTACCGTCAGGGCATTGAAGCCAGCTAGGGCATTGAAAATGGGTCTTGGATGGATATTCCAGCATGACAATGACCTCAAATACATGCCAGAGCAACAAAGGAGTGGCTCAAGAAGAAGTACATTAAGGTCCTGGAGTGGCGTAGCCAGTTTCCAGACCTTTATCCCATAGAAAATCTGTGGAGGGAGCTGAAGTTTCGAGCTGCCAAACATCAGCCTCAAAACCTTAATGACTTGGGGAGGATCTGCAAAGAGAAGTGGGACAAAATCCTTCCTGAGATGTGTGCAAACCTGGTGGCAAACTACAAGAAACATCTGACCTCCGTGATTGTCAACAAGGGTTTTGCCACCAAGTACTAAGTCATGCTTTGCAAAGAGGTCAAATACTTATTTCACTCATTAAAATACAAATCAATTTATAACTGTTTTCAAATGTGTTTTTCTGGATTTTTGTTCTTGTTATTCTGTCTCTCACTGTTCACATAAACCTACCATTAAAATGGCAAACGTACAAAATCAGCAGGGGATCAAATACATTTTTCCTCACTGTAATTGGTTAAACTGACTTTTCACTGTTTGTATCCCTCCACTTATCTTGATTCAGGCAGATTGTCAATCTGTGTGTTGGTGGATTCAATCACACAGTGATTGAAAAAGTAAAACAACATTTTTGTTGTTGTTGAGACTGGAAAGATGCAAATGGACAGTGTTCTACAGGCCAAACTAGAAAATGAAAACACATTTGTCCAACCACCACCTTTATAATTAAAAAGTACAGAAACTAGAGAGAATCTAGCAACTATACTAAATATATCCTTCCAGAAAAAAAGGAAGATCTCTACACTGTTTTGAGCAGTAGGGGTGCCAGAGAACAGCTAACCTGTCTCCTGTCTCCTTCCTTCGGTCTCTGCTGGCAGCTTCTCCACGCCCCCTGCCTGCTCCAGAGCCCGAGGCCCCACCACGACCCCGAGAGGGGCCCCGGTCCCGGCGCAACCCATCTGCTTTGTTTTCATCTGTAAGGAGAGCCCACTGTTCAGCAGAGGACACTATGGACAACTCTACTAATAAACGAGCTGCATTAGGCTGTAGGCTTCTGTAAAATCTTTGAGCAGTTTACTGCTTTTAAACTGGAAGAGGCTGTTTTTAGGAAGAGAGGCTACTGGAAATTTTCTCTTGCCCAACAACTGCAAAAGACAATAACCCCCTGTTGATGATACTTTAAGGGGTTTGCAGTTGTGACTTGAGTGTGTAAAGAGTATATGTATTGACTTTTATACTTCCACCTTTATTGCTTTTCATGTCTTACTGGATTAGAACACTTATAAGCTTACCTTTGTTTCTTTGAGGAAGCATCAGCTGAGCTTGGTGCACTGAAAAAAAGTACATAAAAAAGACTAAAGTCAGAATAATTCTAAAGAACTCTCTCTCTCTCTATATATATATACATAAACTTTCAAACATTTGGGGTCAGTTTTTTTAAGGAATTAATACTTTTATTCATCAAAGATGTATTAATGAATCAAAAGTTACTGTAAAGAAATAAAGACAGAAAAAATGCTGTTCTTCAAACTTTTTCCAAGAATCCTAATAGAAAAGTATCACCGTTTCAACACATATTAAGCCACACAACTATTTTCAACATTTATAATAATAAGAAATATTTATGGAGCATCAAATCATCATATTAGAATGATTTCTGAAGGATCATGTGACTATGAAGACTGGAGTATGATTTTGATTTCTTTTTGCATCACAGGAATAAATTACATTTTAAAGTATACTTAACAAAAGGAAACATTTATTTTAAATTGTAATAATATTTCACAATGTTAATGCTTTTATTGTAACACTTTATTTTACAGTGTCCTTGTTACAATGTTACATATACTTTCTATAGTAATAACAATAAATTATGTATAATTACATGCAACTATCCCTAAACCAAAGCCTCATCCTAACCCTAATCATATAGTAAGTAATATTAAGGGCTTTTCACACTTGAAATTGTTAACCCTGGGTCATCTAAACCCCGGATAAGGGGAATCCTGGGTTATCAGCAGATGTTTCACACTGTACATTCCTAAACCCCGGGCTAACGTTCTTATTTAAATATTTTTGGTGTCACTGTCACTGATTGGATGAACAGCAGGCAACCTGTTTACACGGATTTTCCTGCGTCTTGCCAGTTATCAAAAACAACATCGCCGCTTATGTCTTTAGATCAGCGAAGATTAAGAACAGCTGATCATAGCTGTACAGGCAGGTATAGACATTTTAAAATAAATTTAGTAGCAGAGCTTAGCAATGGCAGACGCCACGGGAGCGCAAGCTACAGAGCGCTTTGGAAAGAAGGAGAAAGTGGTGCGCTTAGCGTTTTAAACGCGTGAAAACAAAGACAAACGTACAAAACAAAGAAAACAAGGAGCAAAGTATGTGAATATTTCTTTGAATTTCTTTAAAAGTGTGGAGAGGCTAACGTTAATGTTTACTCTCCTATTCACTCCAGTTCACACGCTTTCCGTCTTTTGATATTTCTTCTCACCGGCTGCAGTTTACATGACACGCATTTCCTGTTACTGACGTGACATGAGCCTCGCTGCTCAATTTCTGATTGGCTATCCAAACAAACTTAGCACCGCAATGCAGGGTTAACACCACAAATGTAGTGCTAACCCTGCTCCGGAGCACAGTGCGAAAGTGGGAAAAGCCCTTAACTGTCACAAATCCTATCTGTGGCCTTCTGTTCACTTACCACCAAAGGTCATCCTTCCATAATATTGACTTTAACATTACACAGACTGTTGCATGTCACTCTGGACTACATTTCCCATGCTCGATTTCACTGATTACGTTTTCACCTGTGGCCAATAATACACACTATATAAATCAGTCTCATACCACAATTCAACGCTGAGTACTGTAAGCTCATATCGCTAAGTTACCCTAGCTGATAGCTACTTTATGGAGCCTGCTCTAGTTTTCCTAGTCTAGTCATAGTCTTGCCTTGCCGGTTTTCCTGTGTTCAGATTCTTGCCAGTGTATTTTGGATTACCCTTTCTGCAATAAGAAATTGTCAACAAATATTTGTGTTGTCGAGTAGTTTCATATGACCTAATGTAAGAGCCTGCAATACTGTGATTTGACCAGTGTGGCGCTGTAGTACAAGACTGTAGTCCAGCCCTCCTGGATGCAATTCAAGAGAAGAAGACAGCCGAATGAACCTGCAGCTGCTGAGCGGTGTTTGAATGAATATGTAAATGCTTTTACTCAATTTCAAGAATGCAGAGAACGGACTTGTTTTCTCATGGAGACCAGTCTAGCAAGGCTTCCTTGGAGGAACATGCTCGGAAGGACGCAAGAACACAGAACAGCATCCTTGTGATAATTGAGATGTACTGCGTTCTTCTTGCTTATCTGACCGCATAGTCTCAGCATAAGCAATGGCCAATGAACAATAAATATAACATAACATTACAAACAAATGTCATAACTTATTACAACATTTCATACTATTATTGAGATTATTTTCATATAATTGTATATCGTTTTATTTTACAGCGTTATATGTTTAACTATGACTATGTTAAGATTCATTTTAATATGCCAATACAAATGCAGACTTTCTCCGGGTCTCATAACTTTATTCAAATTAAGCAAAACAAAATGATAAATGTTTACATTCAACTTCAAGAGCCATCGAGTTATAAATAAATATAGATATGAAGTCAAAGCAAGCATGTTTAAAGCAAACAAGAGCGAGTTTAAAGCTTACAGGCTTCCGTACACCGGCCGCCGCAGTGTCTTCTGGGATTTCTTATGGCTCGATTCTCTCAAATCTGCACTGAATACATCCTCGATATCAAGAACACATCCGGGAACTTTCATGCGTCCTTTGCACTTGCGTTCTTGAGAATTGGAACTGGACTTCGATGGTCGATGATGACGTAGAAGGAGAACACAAAAGGATCGCTAAAGAATGCATATTGATAAACAGCCATATGCTGCTCGCTTTCCTCTCAATAAGGAAATAAACACAACAAAAACTGACAGCGGTGTTAAAGCAGCAGTTAAAAACGCATCTGATTACAACGATGTGGACATTTGCACAAGCTCTGCAGTAAAGTCCAGTCACATCACGTTTATTTATATAGTAAATTATGCAATAGATAGCCTTAAATCAAGCAGCTTTATATTATTGAACATGAAAAACAGAGTCAGTGTCGATTTTAGTTAGAATTACAACTTGTTTTCCTGTTATAAAGCAGCTCTCCAGTGTCAATCTAGCTAATGATAAAATATTTTTATTAGTGGGTAAAAAATATTATTTCATTAAAGCGAAAGTTTAGTTTGCAAAGATCAAGGCTTGATCTAGCTCTGGACTGTTTTGATTATCATAACCCTATAAGGTATTTTATGAGATTATTTTGTGAATAAAATAGTTTATCCAAAAATAAAATGTCTTGTCACTTACCTTTATTTTATTTCTTATCCATATGACTTACAAAAGGAAGATATGTTAGGCAGAATGACAACATTGTGTTTTCATATAGTTAATTACATGGTGAATAAGAGTTTCTTGGTCGGTCCTCTATTTTGTGTGCCAAATCTATATATTTGCATAAATTAATTATTGTATAATAATTGTAATTACATAATGATGACTTTCAAAAGCTGAAGTGGTTACCATTATATATTTGTTAGAATATGCATAACTCAGCAACTCAACTAATTGCAAAAGCTGAATAATCAGTCAATGTCTACTGATTAATCAGTAAAATAATCAATGATTAGTCAATTAAACTTTCTAATAATCGTTAGATTTATCGATTATCAAAATAATCGTTTGTTGCAGCCCTACTGGATTACGGCCGCCGTCGATTGACCCTCGCCCGTTTACTGGACTGTTCTTTTGACTTGCCCTCGATATACCTGTGTGCCTTTGTCTGACCCTAGCCTGTTTTGACCACGTCACTAAATAAAGAATTGCAAATTGATCCGCACACCTCTCGACCTGTTAACTCCGTAACAATTACTCAGTACTTACAGTACTTAATTACACTGTACCATAAAGTGTAACTGGTTTTACTTAATTATTTTAACACATAAATAAAAACAACTTACAGACCCCAAACTTTTATGTAGAGTATATATGTACTAATTATATGACATTTTAATATATTATACTGAAATAATTCGAACAGTCTTTGAATAATAGCTATCTATATCTAACATATTAATCCAGATAGAAACCTTTTGGGTGGAGCGCTACTGCTGGGAGAGACGACAGGTTTACTATCACTCTCGCTGGATCCTGCACTCATGGTGCTCCTCTTCGCCCAAGCGTTCTCCTTAGGTGGCGGCGCTAGGACAACTTTCAGGGGCAGCCCCTCCTGCTTGGAAGTAGTAGTCTGGTGTCCATGTGAGGATGAATCCTCATCACGGCTGCTGAAAACCTCGTTTTCAACAGAGCGCTCACTCTCCCGACGCCTCGGCGCTGTTGAGAGAGGAGAAGGATTGGAATCTGAAAGTTTCTTTTTAATAAATCATTGCATATAGTGACAGTTAGATTGATGACAGATTATTTATGTGTATTATGATCAGTACCTATTAAACAGAGTCTGTTAATGTTTTGTTTACATCAGACCTGTGCATAATAAAGATTGGTCAATGATCACTTACACTTACCCCTGCTCGATGTGCTTCCTGTTTGTGATGATTCACTTCCTGTTCGTGAGCGCTCGGTTGCTTGGTCCTCACTACGCCAGCTGGGATGCCTGAGTACATTAGAAAACAAGAGTGAAAATACTGTTTAGAAAAAGGAAAGCATGTGAAAAATGTATCTTCTGTTTTTCAGTATCCAAAGTACTGAGCCCTTAAATATCATAGGCTTAAAATTGTTGATATCATCACATGACAATTTTTTTAGTGGGTGATGGAATTATGAATCATCCATTCCTTAAACCAGATTAATATGCAAGTGAACTATGTATTTTGAGTTAACTAATTTGAATAGAATTAACATTAAAATAATCCAAATTCATGAGAAGAGTTTTGAGTTACAGGTCATTGTTGCAATTTATATTAATTCATTTTCATTTAAATTTGTTAAAATGTATATTACACATTATAAGTGTAATTCCAACTTAACAAAGTATATGAATATTTTACCTTCTAGCTATGAACAAATGTGATACATTTAAAAACATGTATTTTATACATGTAAAAGATATATATATATATATTAAAACATTTATTTAATTCTTAGGTGTATATATCCATTTAAAGCTGCAATCCTCAACTTTTTTGTGTTCAAATTGTTTTGGACACAATCACTACGGTACACTTTTAATAAGTGTTTATATTTAGACTGGTTCGGGAAGTTACCGCTGCCGAGTAGCCCGTTACCTGAGTGATTCGTCATAGACATAAACAGAGAAAGGCTACATTGTAGCTCCGGCTACAATGTTCTTACGCAAGACGCATAGTTCTGTTTATTAACCGCTAGAGCGCCAACAGTTACGGACCGCAGCTTTGAAAAATGGAAACTGTAATCGCTTATTAAGCCTCATGTTGTTCCAAACCTATATTTTTTTCCATCTTGTATGGAACACAAAATAAGATATTTTGAATAATGCTGGTAGGAAATCAGTTTCAGTTCAAAGGGAATCAAAACTGGTTACCAATAATCTTATATTCATTCTTTTGTGTTCCAAAACACATACAGATTAAGAACAACATGAACAACATTTTCATTTCTGGCTGAACTGTCATTTCGTAAAAATTATATAAATGTACTGTACCTCTCTCTGGGCTTGCGTTCAAGTCCTTTGCTCTTGTCCTCCTCCAGCTGCCTCTGCAGTCTCTCCTGCTCTTTCTTAAGCCTCTCCTCCACCTCTCTCTCTTTAGCTGCCGTGTCCACCGGTTTGGCTCCTCCGAAGATGGACGCAGCTCGTCCCGATGAGGCTGAAGGGCCGCTGCTCTGGTCTTCCTCTTTGGGAACACTGCGGGGCTTCAGGTTCAGTTTGGGCCTCTGAAGGGGACCTAGGTAAAGTAGTCTGTTTAGATGATCTGATTCAAGACTTGCTTAGGTTTGGTTCGCTGAGCGACCCAGATAAATTAAATGCACCGTCCTACCTTTGTCCTCTTGCTTCTCATCACGTCTCTCATATCTCTCTTCACGATCACCATAGCGATCTCCAGATCGCTCCCCGCTGCTCCGTCCGTCATCCCGCCGGTCGTCATAGTCGCGCCGAAAGCCGCTTCCAAATGGTCGACGACCCCCACTGCGAGAATCAGAACCTGTAATAAGGTTAGGTAACACTAGGTTAAGAAAGATCAGGAATGTAAACAAACTCATGGCTGTTTTTGTTTTAAATGACCAATGCAATACTATTTCTAAGGAGCAAGGACCTGTTCTGTTGTAAATGGATTACAGAGCTGAATTTTATTGTTGTAATTTTGTCACAGTTGTTCTGTTCTTCTAAGCTCATTTCAGTTTTCATAAAAACCACAAGTCCGCAAATTTATCCAAGCCAACCGTCCGTTATTCTAAGAGCATCTTTTTGAACCAAGGGGAATAGTAATCTACTTTTATTAATATTAATAATACAATGATGAAATAACACAAATGTAATATATAAAACATATAAATAAATAATGTATATATTTAATTATATAAATAAATACATGCTAATTGTACAAAATATTTACTTATTCAAATAAAGTATTCAGTAGTTTGAGGTCAGTAGGATTTTGTTTTCTTTCTAGTCACCAAATAATTCTGAAAAATTACAGTGTATCACAGTTTCCACAAAAATTTTAGTCAGCACTGTTACAAAAATGTTTCTTAAGCAGCAAATCAGCATGATTTCTGTAGAATCGTGTGACACTGAAGACTGGAGTAATGATGCTGAAAATTCAGCTTTGCATCACAGGGATAAATTACATTTTAAAAACATACAAATAGAATCCAGTCATTTTAAATAGTAATAATTTTTCACAATATTACTGTTTTTACTGCATATTTGATCAAATAAATGTCTTTGTGAACATAAGATTATTTTTAAAACATAAAAAAAAAATAAAACTTACTGGCCTGAAACTTTTGAACAAATGTGTGTATCTGAAAATAAAACGTTCATTATCCATTCTCAAGATCGCTGGTTGATTTTGGAACTGACAATAAAATAAATACCCAAACACTCTCAACATGACACATTTTCTGCTGCCATATTTCTGCAAGTCCAAGTGATTTGTCACATTTGTGCAGAATCATAATGTATAAAGGTGTTATATCCACCTTTTTCTTGCTGTAAAAATGGGTAATTTTGCCCATTTTTCAAATTGTAAATTCTATGGGTCTAGCTTCCGGTCTCATCCGCATCCAGCTATTTTTATCTGTACAAAACAGTTTGTTTTGCTGCTTGATATTGAAAAATGGTGTGTCTTACCATATTATTTCAATGTATTATCTTAACTATAAACACACTGGTTTGTAGTGCAAACAGTTTTACCGTTTTCTGCACGTTTTTATTCTTCTCGTTATCTATTATAGCAGCTAATGAACCGGAAGTCTCGCCCATAGGCTTACTTCCACGCTGAAGAAAAAGGTGGATACCTCTGTCGTAGTCTCTACGCTCTCTGTCATCATAACGCTCCCGGTATCTGTCTCTTCCTCCATCATTATCCCAGCGCTGGCCATCACGGTTACGGTCTGATTCATAACGATCTCGGGATCCTAAGAAGTGGATGGAAAAAAAAACTTAAATCACACAATGTTCTGTTGCAACATCTGGAATATAAAATATTGTATTAAAACAAATATTAAAGATTAAATATTCAAATTATTTTACTCTCTCTTCAATGTTGACCAATAACCAATTACTTAAAGGGGTCCTATTATGCTTTTTCACTTTTTGAATTATAGTCAGTGTGTAGTGTGTATGTTTGGACATAAAAAGATGTACAACGTTACAAATCTCAAAGTCCACTCCAAAAAATTTTTTTTACCACTTTAATATGTCTTGCAATATCTGTGCGTGCAAAGGTTCTGCGCAATCCTCTTGTTCAATATTCTCGAGGTCTGAATTGATTTGGCAATATTGATGAACTTGCTGTTTTGGCGAGGGGCGGGGCAGTACTGAAACACTGTCTAAGCTGTTCTCCAATCACAATGCACTGGGACAGCTAACCAATCACAACACATTTCGTTTTTCGGAAGGCGGGCCTTCATCAAACCTGGAACTAATCGAGCTGTTTGTGTCAGGCTGGGGAGAAAGGTATTGTAATAATGTATATAGTGTGAAAAATAATGCAATTTTTGAACCACCAAGCATGAGAGCATGTTCTAGTACACCCCCAAAACAAAACCAAGACTTTTTAAAAGAGCATAATAGGACCCCTTTAACAGCATGTCAAATACAACATAATATTCTTATAATAGATATGTTTAGTAGCTTGTCATGTGGCTCACTACTTTTCCAAAGCTTTACAGTAGCTCAACTACTTTAAAGGTGCCATTGTCTGGAAAACTGCATTTACTTTGGCATAGTTGTATAATAGGAGTTGAATAATATATGGAAATGACATACAGAGAGCCTCAAACACCATTGTTGCCTCCTTCTTATTTAAATCTCATGAATAAACAAGAAAAATAGGCAAAAGTGAAAGTAAAAAGCGATCGTGCATTTGAAATCAGTTTCAGTGCCCCGCATATTGATAGTGGCTCCCTGATGCCTGCATTTTATATACAGTATAATTACCCAATGATATAACTGCGAGAGAAAGTATTGAAATATATATTTTCCGTGTTTCCTTCCTACCGTGTGATAAACTACTGTGAGCTGAAATGAGCCGCACTGTGAAACAGCCAATCAGAGATGAGCTCAACATTATTATTCATGACCCTTCCAAATAAGGTAATAACAGACAATTTAATTCTGGGGAGAAATCCTAGGGTTGTAAATGCACATGTAAAACCGTTTCTGGAGAAGTTTTGCCCTTACCTAAGCCACATACCTTTTATGTAGATATCAGAGAACAATTGAAAATATTGTATCAATGCATTCTATGGCACCTTTAACAAGACAATAAGTTGTTTTTGTCAAACCATGGCTTTAAAGTAGTTTCTTCCTATACTCTTTCTCCAACAAATACTTGTAAGATGAAATAATTGCTTACGCTCTCCAAAGGCGTCGTCCCTGCGTGGACCGTCATCAGAGTCAGATTTAGGTCTTGCACGCCAGTCAGAATCGGTCTTGTCTGGGCCCATGTCTCGCTCACTACGGTTGCGATCCCACCCGGATACAGAGCGATCATCTCTCTCTAATCAGGAAAAAAAAAATATTGTGAATATGAAAATACATTTTTTTCCTCCAATAATACATATTTACAACTGCTTTATGCTGCATATGAACAGATGGGTTTCTTAGAACTGCACCTTTCTCATTAGACTGGTCAGCGATGTCTACACGGATCCTACGGTTTCCAAGGTTCTAGAAAGAAAGTTAGAGGAAGGGTTGATTACAAAGCTGGGAGCTTGTGTCTTCATTTTGGACAAGTGTAATAGATAACTTGCGCCACCATGTGGCAAAATAGGAACTATCAACAACACCAACAGTGAATTCTATAATTCAGAAGCACACAGGTCTGTATCTGTTATTGATAGACATACAGACAACAAAAAGGTACATTTGAACTTGACTGACAATAGGATCTCACCTCTTCATTGAGATTGAGTGCACGCAACAGAGAATCCACGTCATCAAACTCGGCATAGCCGAAGCCTTTCAGCCGTTCTGGGTTACTGGTCTCCCTTGGGAGGCGAACTGCACTGATCTGGATGAATAAATAGAGATATAATTAGAGTTGTTCAGTTGAGTGTAATGTAGAAACTAATTTAAAAATGGTAAATTAATCAAATTAAAGTTGTGTCTCAAGGCCCCTGCATTCTGATCTATTGCATTATATCAGTTTTGCACCATTTAGCTGTTTTGGAACAGAATACAACTTTGGAGAGAAATCTGGTCTGCATCTTCCGTAATTAATTAGTGCGCACAAACACACACACACACATAAAAAAATTATGATATACAATGCAATATTGAATAAAAAATATTAAAATCTTACCACTAGAACTGACACTTTACTAATGTGGTAAAAAAAAGTTGTTTACAAATAAACTCTGGAGTGTTTTTAAATGATTATGTTAAATTAACATATTTTTTTGTATTTTGTACTGTTGAAATTGTAATGGCATGTGAAACTCATCATCAGCTAAATTAAGAACTAAAAATTAAGTTTCAGCTTTTATCCCCCTTTATAATCTAGGAACACGTTGATAAAACCAGTGTTTTTTCTAGGTTTAAAGCAGGAGTGCCCAAACTCGGTCCTGGAGGGCCGGTGTCCTGCAGAGTTTAGCTCCAACTTGCCTCAACACACCTGTCTGGAAGTTTCTAGTATGCCTAGTAAGAGCCTGATTAGCTGGTTCAGGTGTGTCAAATTGGGATTGGATCTAAACTCTGCAGGACACCGGCCCTCCAGGACTGAGTTTGGGCACCCCTGGTTAGAGGTCTGCACAGGCTTTAAAGTGAAAGTGATATGACCGTAAACTGAACGTTTTTTTGCGCTGAAGAAGCACACGCATGTGTCACAGTGCCTGACAGGGCAAGTCTTTAGACCAATGCATTAACTTAAAGCTCAAAATAAAGAATTATCATGTTTTGGGCAGCTTGGATCACGTACTTCTGCAGCATCTCATTCTGTTTCCTCCACTATTCTTAGATGCATTTTGTCCATAGAAATGCATTATTCAGTGCTGTAATTTGAGCACCCGGCTGAAGCTGGATGTGCACTGTGGGCGGACCCGACTAATCGACAATGAGAATCGTTGTCGATGATTTTCATAATCGATAATAATCGATTTTATCGATTAGTTGTTGCAGCCTTAATTTCAATAGTCGTCCATCAAACCTTTAGGCTACTAGTGTGACACTGGCTTCTTTTATCCAGCCGAGAGCTGTAGTTCACGTATCATATGCTCATACAGCGGTTTTGAACAGCCGTTCAGTCAGTATTTCACACAGAGTGATGAGAAACATTTACTGCTCTGAAACACAGAATATCACAGAATGCTTAGAGATGCTGATATTTATTTATAGGCTATATATTTTTACACAACATATTAGTCATAATATTAGTGAATATATTATATTTTAGTTTTATCTCTCCCCCCCTGGTTGAGAACCACTGACGTAAAGCACGATCTACCAGCATTGCCTTTGCGATTGGGCATCCCTGATCTAAGTGATAATGGACATTTTTTACAAACATTTGTTTCTCATTTATTTGGTTCCACAGTATTTGCTGATTTTGATTTAAACAGAGTTTTTCCCATTATTTTACATCAAGGTGTATGCCGTCGGTGCCTGCAAACTTTCTTATTCATTTTTGCTAATAAACATAAATAATTCTTCGTTTCATAATTGTTTGTTCCTCATTCTTAACTGATTTTTTGTTTTGTATATTTCAACTTTGCGTAAGTTATTTGTAATTTTGTATTAGGCATATAGCATGGTGTATTTATATTCGTTTTGTTAATAAAGGTTCTATGTTCTACGTTGTATTATTGCTTGAATTGAATTTCAAAGTGAAAGTAAAATGCGCAGAGTGATTTTATAAGCTATTTAAGCAACGGAAAGTTAAGGAAAGAGGGAAAACTCAAACAAACTAAAAACAAACAACTGCTTGACACCGAATTGTCGTTGATATGAAAGTCAAAGTAAAATGCGCACGTTGCTTACAGGCTATTTAAAACCAAAGGAAAGCGAGGAAAAGAGGCAAAACTCAGACGACCCCCCACCACGGTGATACCAGTATAACCGGCGTGACAACACGTCGATTAACCGGTGGGAAAATGTAATCGCTGTCACAATCCTAATCATGGCTCATCACTTTGTGCCAAATTTCATGAGAGAAGTGTCAAACAAATAAAAAAATTACATTTTGCAATGCTAAATTGCAAAGAATTTAGGTCTTTCACCAGCTATTATATTGTGAACAGATTCAGGGAATCCAGAGAAATCACAGTACATGTAGGGCAAGGCAGGAAACCTCAGGTGAATGTGCTTGATCTTTGAGCCCTCAGATAGCATTGCATAAGAAACTCTCATGCTGCAGTGTTAAATATAGCCACATGGGCTCAGGAGTACTTCAGAAAACCACCACAGTATGCTGCTGCATCAAGAAATGCAACTTGAATATCTGTTTATCTAGGAGCTATAGCAACATAGTTGAAATCACAAGAATCTCAGCTTTCCATGGATATATGACGTTCAACTGTTTTTTTGAGTTTTTGTTTCTGACGACTTTACCCTGTCACCACTAGGCGTCCCGCCGGCGGGACGGGCGGTACGCTGGATTCTTAAAGGGTTAAAGCATGTCAGCATATTCTGTTACACCAAATAATGATCTTTAAAATAGCATCATATGACCCCTTTAAGCGAGGTACGAAGAACGGGCCCCTGTTCTATAGGAAAGGTCAACTTAAATGACTTCTGTTGTGATCTGGCGCTATATAGAAAATAAAATTAACTCGACCCCCCCTCCTAATATAATGGCAGGGGAAATGCTGGAAACTCAGCTGTGCTCTGAAAACATCTTGAAAAACAATTTTCTTCATGCACTATTTACCACAAGGTGTTGTGAGACATGCAAAATAGCACAACTCTGAAAACCTCAGCAGATGCTGTTTGGCAGAATCCATGTTAACAAAGTACAATGCATGTGAGAATTCACGTGAACATTCCTTCTGCAGGCGCACAGGAAGAGGGGAAACTCACATTCAGTCCACGGAAGAAGTTTTTGATGGAGTCCTCAGTGACGTCGTAGGGGAGGTTGCCCAGGAAGGCGGTGTAAGGGGGGCTGCGGGGCAGACGGGAGCGGTCGACGTTGGGCTCGCGGGCGGCACGTGGAGCCGTCGGCAGAATGGACCGGTTGATGGATCGCACGATACACGTCATCTTCTGTGTGCCAGGATGTAGTAACTATAAAAGAAGTGAACCTTGATTAGGGACAGTTCTCTCTTATCATTTTCCCTCATGTCGATCCAAACCCAAATGACTATCTTCTGTGAAACAGAAGTGCTGTTTGTTCCATACAACACATGTAACACTGACCAAGGGTTGTCAAGATCCAAAAAAAGCACCAATATAATCCAAATGACATATGCACTATATGCCAAGTCTTCTGAACCCATACGATAGCTTTGTCTGAGGAACAGACTTGAATTAATCCTACAAAATATGAAATATTAAGAGGCATAGTGCAAGGTTTGCCATGGAAAACACTGCTGCTTCTTGTATTGAATGAGCAGAAATGGAAATGACATGATACAGCTGTAGTGGAGGGGAATCTTATACAATATTATAATTATCATTAGTAACAACTGGAATAAGTCATAAGGTCAAAATCTTAGTGCCTTATTTGACCTTCACAGCCAGTAGACACCTGAGGCCTTTATTAAATGGAGAAGAGCAGCATGAACATTGTGCAAAACATCTTATTTAGTTGTTCACAGAATAAATTATCTTTGTTCATTTAAAAGTTTAGAACCTCATGAGCGTTGTAATGACAGAATTGTATAAAATACAAAATGATAATGATATATTTATGTATAATGTATTATGTATAGAATCTATACATAATACGCGTGTTGATTATATCTATCATAGATAGATAGATAGATAGATAGATATAATTAACACAGTGAAGACTAATTAATTTACACAATGTATGTATTGTTTCTTATTTATTGTAGTTTTTGTCCTATTGCTTGCAATTAGTTTCTTATCCTTATTTCATCACTGACTGTTTATTTATCTTCAGTGAGGTTGAGTTTCTCTCTTTAGGCTTGTATTAGTTTAATATTGACATTGGTGACAAGAATAATTATTCTATGGTATCAAATATTTTCATATAATAAAAACCTTTTTAAAAGAAAAATCACTATACCGTGATATATATTGCTATCATGATATAAAATTTGTCATATCGTGTAGGGGTCGACCGATTATCGGCGCCGATATTAAGCATTTTACCGATTATCATTTGCCGATAATATATATATATTTTTATTTTATTTTATGCAAACAAACATACTATTTACAGGTGACATTATTTATTGGTGAATAAATAATACAGGTGAAACTATTTAATGTTTAAATGCACAATTTGTCTCGATGCAGCCTGTCTGAGCTCAACACTCTGTGAGAGTGAGGCGATCTCTCAATCTCTGAGAGCAATCTCGCCCACCGCTCATCTGATATGTAGAGAGTCACGAGTCCGACCAATCAACGGAAAACTGAAGGCAATCTCACACCGAGCACATGCTAACTGGAGCTGCCTCAGTGATCACGCATCAGTTGTCTCTCAAAGGTAAGGCAGCAGCAGACGTTGCTGAAGTTGCAATAAATCACAATCCACTATGATGTCCGCGATGCGGAAAATGCGGGCGGAATCGCGGAATGCAGTCAATTTACCGTATAACGCGGAATGTCGCGGAATGTGTTGAAGTTTGGATGAATTAATCAAAAGTAGGTCAGTACACTTAAATCGACTCGCGCTATGGACTAGTATCTATAAATATTAGGTCGCAAAAACACTATTTAAATATGAATCCTGCATGTTCTGCATCTCTGTTAATGAATGACACAGACGTGCGGTTTCATTTACTGCACACATACATACTGAAGCGCGTGCTGCTCACGGTGTTTTCAGCATCTGCCGTCTCACTAAATGAGGACATAAATACATGAACAACATCCCCAGAACTGCTCGGAGAGTCACTTGATGAGCATTTGATCGTTTCATTTGAGTAAAACGATCGTCATATCATATATACATAGGCTACAGAAACTTAAAAGGTCCTCATGGCAACCTGTCAAAATATAAGTTCGGTTTAGCCGAATATATTACTGTATACGTAATACAACTACAACAATTATTACAACTTTTGTTGAGAATAATAACACAATACGCTATTTCTTCCATGTTTTAATTTTAATAGTAAACTCATTTGTTTGCCAAAAATAATGTCTAACTCTCATTTGATTAAAAGATAAATTAAATTAATGTTTTATGCCTTCATTTGCACTGTACTGTAAATTAAAACCAACGGAAATGTTGTTGTTATTAACAGTTTTCAGAATTAAAGACATGTTTAAAAGCATTTAAAGAACGTTTTTTGTCAGAGCTCTTGTTATTATTAATTATTATTAACACCAGACACGTATATCGGTTCAAAATATCGCTTATCGGTCTACTTGATCTGCAATAATCGGTATCGGCATCGGCCCTGAAAAACACATATCGGTCGACCCCTAATATCGTGATATAAGATTTTGGTCATATTGCCCACCCCTAACTATATACATATATATATATATATATATATATATATATATATAGTGTTTTATTTTTATATTTGTTCATTACATTTCTTGAATGCTCCTGCTAAATACACCTATTGTACTTGAAAATAAAACACTTTATTTTATTTGTATATTTAATGTATTCGTATGTGTATCTTTGTTCTAATTTTTAATAACAAAGATAAAATAATGACAAAGATTTTTTTTTTTTGCCCACTTTGGCCTGAATATCCACCATTCTTTGTTACTTTGAAAGGATTTGTCTTTATAACAGGGAAATTAGATTGGCTGTAACGCTCAAACAACTTGTAAAATAGAAAACCAACATGACAAAGAATCTTGATAAAATCGTGATATTTCTAAAAACAAAATCGTGATGTGATATTTTTGCAATATCGCCCACCCATACTGACTGACTCTTTCACAAAATTGAACATCCAATCAGAGATAAGGACCGACTGGAGCCAACAGTACAGCACACAACGCAAAAACTAAGCTGACAGATTCTAAATGATGGCCTGATATTAGCCGACTGTCAGCTTGGTGTATCAGGGCACATCAAAAAAAATGATCTAATTAAATCGCACATTTTTTTCTGAACATAATTGCAATGAATCCCACCTTACATTAAAGTTCTTAAATACACTTTTATATTGCAATAATTTCACATTCAATCTTCAAATTAATGTAGAAACAACATAAAGACAGCATCTTTTTCATATTTGTTTAAAGGCATCTTTTTTCATGACTGAAGTCCAGTATCACTGATACCAATACTACTGATGTCTATCAAATACGTAATATGTAAATGACATGCGTGCGACCCGTGAGACTTGCACTTGGACCATAGTGCGGCCTAATGGGAAAAAGAGGTTGAGAACCACTGATATAGCCTATAACACGGTCTCACACATTTAGTATTTTTTACATTTTAGAAGGAGTAATATTTACATGTCCAGTTTCGTCTGGAATGCGGCCCAGACCACCTCCTGAAGTGGTTTGAGCGATCGGATTTATATTACAAAACGCATGAAGTGACCAGGCGTAAACAGCCCCTATTTATTTTTCATTAAAATGAAGTTGTCTAGTAGATTGTGTTTAATACACTAAAGAGTGCCACAGAAGTATAGAAATTCTACATAGATTTTTTTTTAACTGCGTTGTATCGGATCGGAATTGGCCGATACTCAGAATTTTCTGGATCGGATCGGAACAATTGGTATTGTTGCATCCCTAATTTGAAATCAACCAAAAGTGATCAAAATATGAGAAATATTGTAAAAGCCTATTTTGAAAGCAAAGCATCAACAATTCAAATGTGGTAGATGTTTAATCTCATATCTGAATCTTACCATCTCCCTCCAGGTCATCGGTCTCGTCGGCCCAGCTTGTAGGCTTTATGGGCGCATAACTCGGCGGAGCATTTCCCCCGCTGTCCACCGCTAAAAAGTCAGTCAGGGTAAGGGTCTTACCCTTTTTCTTATTCTTTTTAGCTGTCAAAAAAACAACAACAATAAGTTGAAAACAATGAAAACAGCATGAAAGGTCTCCAGTGCTTCACCGTTAAGCTCAAACACCACGATGAGACCAAACAGATTGTAAATATAAAAGTCTGCTGTGGCTTATGCATAATTTACAACAGCAATTGGATGACAAAGCAGAAGATCCACAATATGCAAGTTAGTGTACTTAGCTTGTAGACTAACCGGTCCTACATACTTTGCATAGACAAACTGCTGCATTTGGAAAACAAGAATATCTTCTTCCAGGCCAGATTGACAGATGGGAGTTAACACGTGGAGAGAGGTATTGTGAGCTACTACACACTTCTGAGCTCTTTGTGTCAAACTGCACTGTCACGACATTCCAGCTCCATGCAACTGAATCAGAGTTTACTGTAGGGCAACAAAACCCTGCTGCAAAACCAAAACAAAGCCTCCGAGTCCTGACAACATTATCCTAAAGCTCAATGTATGTGCAATGACCCAGGAACACTGGCTTTAGAGTGACAGTGAACTGTGAAAGTAGAAGGAAGAGTCAATCTCACTTCTGAATGATCATACTATCCAGTATATCTACATTTAATGTAGTCAAAACACACTAACATCTCAAAGGTGAATCACAATGGAATCCTAAAAGAGGTTTAAGGCTTGACAAGATATGTATAAATGTGAGTTTGTGCCATTTTCTCTTAGGACCGCTGCTTGGGAATTTTCTCCATTAAAGTGACCATTTTTATAACACCAGATAGGGCTTCCAAAAACACCTTAGATTCACATACGAATGCATATGAGAGTTATTCGTTCTGTACGATTTGAAAATACTATCAGAAAAAATTATGTCAAAGTAAAAGGCATTGTGCCTTCTTTTTTAAAGGTCCCATATTGTACACCTTTCTGGAGTTTTATTTTAGGTGTTGATGTCCTATACAGTGTTGGGGAAAGTTACTTTTAAAAGTAATGCATTACAATATTGCATTACTCCCTAAAAAAGTAACTAATTACGTTACTTTTTATGAAAAGTAATGCATTACATTAATTTTGCGTCACTTTTTAAATATGAGCAGGGCTTGATTGTTTGTTTTTAATATAAAAAGTCCTATTTATAACAAATGTAAAAGCCTTTCACACCAAAAAGTGTAATAAATAAACCTCTGGCTGACGGAAAAGTAAATTCACTTCTGTACAGTAGAAAGCAGGAGAAGATTCAACACTCTTCAGCAATAAAAAACAACCAAGCACAATTGTTAGTTTATCTAAAGTAATTTTTGCTTATTAGTATGGTTGAACTTGATCATCAAAGGTCAGCAGCAAACTGAGATTAGATATATTTGTGTTGTTGTTTAACATATTTAATTATTGCAGGTTTGTGTCATATTCTGAGTTTGCATTTCACTGTTTTAATTAATTTAGATGAATACTGAATCTGTTTTTTGCGAGTGGGATGAATTAATGCACGTCCACATTTAGTCTAAAACTACACGATAGTCAAAAAACGATCGTCAAAAATGCTTACGTTTGCAGAAAAGATTCAATAAAGTATTGTTGTTATGGGTGCGTCCAAAGATTTCTTGCATCTCATGACTGTGTTGTGTATGAAATAATGTATATTAATCTGTAACTGTATATACATTGTTGTGATTAATTGTGGCTGGAGGATGGATGGGACGGTGGGCAGTGCTCGGGATGGTGACTGAGTGGTTCTGACATCACATTTGAAACACATTGAAAAGGCACAGCTACTTTATGCAGACTGTGTGGATTTTACTGTGGACTAACTGTTTTGAAACATATATGGTAGTTACATAGACCTCGGTTATCATGAAAAAAAGCCAAATTTCAGTTTTGACAATATGGGACCTTTAATATATGCCATCAATGTGGTAACATGGCTGACAGTTAAAGGTTTTATGTAACAATGCAAGTCTTGTGCTCAAAGTCATGAAACTACACAATGCAAAAAAAACTTCCACAAGTATCTGCTCAACTGGTTTTAACCAAAAACTAGGAAACAATTAATAAAAGGAAACCATACTACTACTAATAATAAGCAAAACAAAAGTCAATAATAATAATAATAATATAATTATGTACTAAATAAAAAATTAAGAAAGAAAATATGTTTCTACTAATAAAAATAAATAAATAACAATAAAGTAAAAGAAATAGATAACCAATAACAACAAACAAAATAAAAATAACAATAAATAAACATAAATAAATTAAGAACATAACGTCATATTTTTTGTTAACAGATCAAGTTAAATTTGGCATTGGGACTATTTTATCAATTTACCCCTCTAATAAATCAACACAGGGCGTTCATCCCAAAACGGTATGAACTGCTTGTCCCGGGACAGTGCAGAAGATCTCTAATTGAGTTGTAATGAGCGTTTGTCCCGGGACAGTGCAGAAGATCTCTAATTGAGTTGTAATGAGCGTTTGTCCCGGGACAGTGCAGAAGATCTCTAATTGAGTTGTAATGAGCGTTTGTCCCGGGACAGTGCAGAAGATCTCTAATTGAGTTGTAATGAGCGCTTGTCCCGGGACAGTGCAGAAGATCTCGAATTGAGTTGTAATGAGCGTTTGTCCCGGGACAGTGCAGAAGATCTCTAATTGAGTTGTAATGAGCGCTTGTCCCGGGACAGTGCAGAAGATCTCTAATTGAGTTGTAATGAGCGTTTGTCCCGGGACAGTGCAGAAGATCTCTAATTGAGTTGTAATGAGCGTTTGTCCCGGGACAGTGCAGATGATCAATGAGAGCGGCACTAACATAACTGTTGCTTAAGCAATATTGTGTAATTAAACAAGGGATATGATTTTTGCACCAAATATGTTATCTATTTATGCTCATTCAAGGCGATGTATTTTGTAAGATAAACGCGGGAAAGCGCAAGGGGAATGTATGAAGATACAGCAGCCCCTCCCTCAACTCTGCGCCTGCGCTTACAATTATTCACGCGTACAAGCGCTCGAGACAGTTGTTTATTTCGGTCATGTCTTGAACAAAAGAGCAAAGCAATATAGCATAACGTTATATATGTGGAAAACAAAACAGTTAAAAAGCAATGACAACAACGCAAAGCAGCAAGCATACCAACACGGGCTTGGCTGCCTGCATGTGCTTTATTTTCTGTAAAATCGCGCTGTTAGGACATGTAAACAGCGCTTCCGTATTGTCGGAATAGAACGTAAATAAGCTGCAGTATGTTCTCGTGCATTCACACAGCTGCTGGTGCAGTTTCTACGCAGCGTCCCTTCGCGACTCAAGATCAAGCTTTTACAATCCGCCCTCGCCACTAAATCGAGTCAGTCATGGAAGCGACACACTTTATCTGCCACTGATTGAAATGTCCCCAACACTAATGACATGTCACACCCGAAATGTCCCAACCGGCCCAGGCACAAGTCAATAAATCCTCACCTGAAGCCGCCATGCTGGAGAACGAGTGCGTGTCATATCCCCGGATGGGGGCGTGGCTTGCAGCGTGACGTCAGCGTGCATCCAGGCAGCCCCTCGGTCGCTAACGGCGGTTGTTTGGGTAATGTACATTTAACTTAGTCATTTAGCTGACGCTTTTTTTCAAAGCGACTCACAGATGAGGACAATGGAAGCAATCCAAATCAACAAAAGAGCAATGGCATGCAAGTGCTATGACAAGTCTCAGTTAGCTTAACGCAGTAGCATTTTTTTTATGTAACGTTAGTCTTTATAGTTAGGGCTCGGTTTACTCTTGTTGTCAATGCGTGTAAATACTGCTTCCCAAACGTATCTGGGCACATAGACCGTGACTTTATAACTGGAGAGCATACTTATAGTTTGTAATTTGTGTTTTGACCAGTAGAGGGCAGCTTCAAATCGTGTTATCATTCTGTCATTCTACAAATGAACTTACTCAAGCTTTGAAAACTGCACTTGAGAGAACAACTGCATGAGTGTCATATCATCATTATCAGCTTCAAAGTAAGGCACATCATACACATCTTCGTCTGCGATACTTTTCAATAGCCTTTTCAACCATTTGCTTAGGCTAATCTGTACTTTCCGTGGATATTGGATAGTGCATGATTATGCAGATCTGGTTTGATAACCTTACTGGAAGTAACTTGATACATGCTAATTTATTAATAAATATTAACGCATGAACCATCCACTTGAAGTACTAGGATTTGTTTATTCACCAGCATTTCTTTAGTGGGCAAACATCACATATTCACGAGCAAGGTCTTTACCTGAAGGGCTTCAAATACAACATGGCGCCTGCAGTTATAAATGTAAGTTTATTTCCTATTTATAGAAGTTACGTTTATGAAATATTAATAACTATATCATTTTTTAAATAACTTTATATAATGATTATATAATTCGTTCAAATACATTTAAATATTTATAAACGCCATAATATTATTTCAATATTTGAAGGTTAATAAACTACTAACCGTTAAACCTGCAGGTTAGTTTGTGAGTTGATGAAAAGCTAATGATAATAGTATTTACTTTTTAAATAATTAAATAATTTAAACATAACAACAATTAAAATAAAACTCTTACTAAATATATATATACGAATATTGTATTTATTTACCTCCATGTTATGTGACCATTAACCAACATCAGAGAACTGAGTTGTTTAAATTATTGAAGTATTAACTTAAAATCTCAGGGGTTCTTCATTTTAGGTGGCATGTCACATACAACTGAATTTGTGCCTGCCTAAAACACAGGGTGGCAGTGTTATCATTGACAGAAAAGAAAGTGTAAACCCACACCAAATCTCCTTTGTGCTTTCCGGAAATCCGATGCTATAAAGCACATGTGATGTGACACACATAGTTTCATGGTTGAAGTGTAAACCAGATGCTCAAGTGAGTGAAAAAAGTGAAATAAGTGCCTGTGGTTGGTGTTGAATAGACACAGTTTTATATCAGGACACCAAACGTCTTCTCTCATCATTTCACCAACTCAAAAGTCTTTAAGATGATGGAAAAATGAATTAATTCAGCTCATATTTCATAATTATTGCAGCAGGAAGCTGATGCCACATGACACCATGCTTCATTCGAGAGAAGAAATAAGCGAGGGAACATGTGATTGTAAGGCTTTCCCTTTTTTTATCGGTTTGTTTTGACCCAAACTTCAGAGCGGTAACCATAGAAACAACTTCTGTGTGTCAAATAGGTCACTGAGGGCAAGGCCGAAGCACGTGGGAGGATTGGGAGCACGCCAAGTTTCAGAGAACATCCCACAGTTCGACAGAGATGAGGCGGTGGGAGGCAAAGGTGACGCCCACATCTTATGCATTCATCTTATTTCAGTGCATAACCTCAGAGGCCGTGTCTAATATAGTGACCAAACAGCTCAGTGTTTGTTTTGGCAACAGGAATTCTCCCTCACACTACACACCAGCTGCGTCACATGTGCTTGCAGAATCATTGATTTCAGAAGTGATAGTGTTCTATGATTGGCTGCTGGTTGGTTTCACTTCTGTTTTTACAACTTTGGTTTAATTTTGGCCAATAAGAGTTTCAGGTTTTTAGTATGATTTGGTGTTTGTTCTGATGTCACTGTGTTGCCAGGAAGAGGTTTTTTTTATAAGAGAGCCATTGATCACTGCATGATTAAATACAGTTTGGAGAGCTGCAGCTATGCAAATATTGCGCTAATTTCCATATCGACCGCATTGCTGCGGCTGCCTCATCTAATTCGGTTTCTCTTACCTGGCATGTGTAGTCATTGGCAGTAATTAGTGGAGCACACAACATAAATTCTTACCAAAACTTTAAACTGGTGTTCCTGTGGCTCAGTGGTAGAGCATTGTGTTAGCAGTGCAGAAGGTTGTGGGTTCAATTCCCAGGGAACATACATACTAAAAAATGTATTGCCTGAATGCACTGTAAGTCGCTTTGGATAAAGGCGTCTGCTAAATGCATAAATGTAAATGTAAACTGAAATTAACTTTCATTTAGCTGAAAACTGAAACCAAAAATAAAGTTTCGATTGTTAAACTTGGGTTGTTGAATTCTTTATGCTGCACTGTATACAATTATTTAATCTATATCAGTTTTTCTAGTTCAGAATTTTACATTTAATTCAATGTTACTTGCCATTCTTTTGTAATTGTTTATGAAATTTACTGGCAATTTCTGACTAAAAATATTTTCTACACCACTTTATTTCAGTGGCTAACGAAGCAGTTGTAGTACAGTTATTTGTTAATAAACAGCTTCTCAATATTTCAGCCAAACACATTTTATACATATTGCTACTCTAGCATTTTCAGTCATGTTTACTTGTTGTAATTTATTTGTGTTGTGAACTAGAATAAATATCACCATATATGTGACCCTGGACCACAAAACCAGTTATAAGCGTCATTCTTTTTAAATTGAGATTTATGCATCACAAGCTGAATAAATAAGCTTTACATTTATGGTTGGTTTGTTAGGATCGGACAATATTTGGCCGAGATACAACAATTTGAACATCTGGAATCTGAGTGTAAAAAAAAATCTAAATATTGAGAAAATCGCCTTTACAGTTGTCCAAATGAAATCTTTAGCAGTGCATATTACTAATCCAAAATAAAGTTTTGATATATTTACAGTAGGAAATGTTCAAAATATCTTCATGGAACATGATCTTTACTTAATATCTTAATGATTTTTGGCATAAAAGATAGCAAAAAAACTAGGGATGGCTTGATACCACTTTTTCAGAACCGATCCGATACCCAAAATTCTGACTATCTGCCGATACCGATATCGATCCGATACAGCACAGTTTTTTTTAAATCAGTGTAGAATTTCTATTTCAGTGTTGACCTCCTCATAACTCTTTTGTGTTTTACACACAATATACTAAGTGTAGACAACTTTACTGTAAAGAAAAAAAACAAATGAATGGTTATGTAATTATAATCTATGACAAAAATACTTTTATAAACTAGGTTAGTGGATAATTCAGTAGCAAAAATTACTCTAGAAAAATCATGAGTGCACAATAACTGTATAAAATCTAAAATTAATGAAAAAAAATTATTGGGGAACAAAGAAAAATGAATAAGTGTAGGACTAAATCTGGTAAAAAAAAAAAAGTATATATTGCTCTTTGTATTGTTGTAAAATACATTAATGGAAAACAAGTAATATATATTTATATAGAAATATATATGCTGTAATATTAAAATACATTTCCTTCAAATGTACTGCACAGTAATGAGGCAGCACCATATAACAGATGAGACGAGCAAGAAAGGCTATTAATAATATTTCATTGAGCAAAAATATAATACGAAAGGCTCCAATACAGAGCGGCATTAAGCACTTATGCACATCCCGTGCGCAGAATTCTTTTTTTTGTTGTGCAAATGGAATAATATAATTCAAAAGAGCAAGCCTTGTGAGCCTAGAGTTGCTGAGGCATGGGAAATGTGAAGCAAGTAAAAGTGCAAACTTGTTCCTATTAAAACACAAACTGCTGTGTTGGATGTTTGGTTGTCAGGTTGTGTTCTGGTGAGTCAGTCGACTGTTGACTCTCTGGGGTTTGTTTGCCCACCTGATGGGATGGGAACTATAGACCGGATCCTTTAGAACAGATGACAAGCTTTCTACAGATCAGAGAATAAAAGTCCTGTCTATCACAGCCTCGTCATTAACGCTCATGTTTTGCTGTGGCGGTGAATAAACGAAAGCCTTGGAGAGACTGACAAGAGTGAGGTGTGTCTCACCTGGTTGGTGACCTCGGTGTGTATAAACAGCTGCGCGTCTGTTTGGCTTCCATAAGGAAAAGCATGCTTCAGTATCGGTATATCACTCCCTCTTTAGGGTCCTTTTCACTTGTATGCTATTTTATTACAGTAGCAGAATGACACCGTATTGTAGTATTGGAGGACAATAAACGTTAATGACTCCAACACAACCAGATACATGCATGTTTGTATGATGGTAATATTATCTGTGATCTTTGTCACTGTTTTGTAATGGTATTAGTTAACTTTTAACGCTGGCATGAGTGTGTTATCTCTATTGATCATTCACTTGTGTAAGTAACTTTACCTTGACCTTATCGATTATTTGACAAAGTTTAAATCTTGAAAGTGAAATAAGATCTCCTTAGCTGTCATTTACTTAACAGTTTACAGCTCACCTACACATACTGTATACACGCATATGTGCTTTCAATGCCAGATTTTCATTTATGAAGCAATGAGTGAAGTGATATATTCACACGATGATTTAGATGGAAAGATAAGACATAAATTAGGCCTGTCTTTTACCGTTGAGCCCCTAAAATTGTGATGAGATCATCTGTCAGCACATAAATCTGCCATGTCCTCTTCACATAAACCACGATTCACCGTTTTACTCCAAATCTGCCTTACCAGTTCATAAATGTAGTTGCATTATAAATTATCCAAACCTTTTTAATAAGTGATGTATGAGTTTGCTTCGAGGGGCGTTATTCACTTCTCTATCTGTTCTTGATAAACACAACCATTCAAACGTTTGAGATCAGTAACATTTATTAATGTATTTTGAAATAAATTCATATTTTATTCAACAATGGTGTATTTTACAGAAGAAATCTATTTCAAAGAAATGCTGTTCTTCTGAGCTTTCTATTCATCAAAGAATCCTGACAAAAATATATAATGGTATCCATATTAAGCAGCATAACTGTTTTTAACTGATAATAATAAGAAACGTTTCTTGAGCATCAAATCAGCACATGACTTCTAAAGGATCATGTGACACTGAAGACTGGAGTAATGATGCTAAAAATCAGCTTTACATCACAAGAATAAATTAAATTGTATAATATATTCAAATAGAAAACAGTTTTTTTTATTGTATATGTCAATCACAATTTTGATGAAGCCGATGAAGCTATGGTGGGCATAAGAGACTCATTTCAAAAACCTCAAACTCAAACTTTTAAACCGTAGTGTGATAGTTTTTAGTTTTATTAAAACTTCCTACACTGGCAAGCTGAATAAACGTCTTTCATATCCAGATAATGCTTTATTTTCCATCAAGGCCTTTTCCCATGCTCTGCTATTTGCCTTTTTAATGTTGTGTCAACATTGTAAAAGTTGAAAGTCTACTCAATTAGACATACATCTCTCTCACACACACACACACACACACACACACACACGGCTAAACAGTTCCTATCTAACTGTGCAAACATAGTGTGCGGCCTTGCTGTCAGTATATACAGTATGATTTCTGACTGTTTAAAGAGGGTCTCCATTCTGCTTTCACTCTTAGGAGGGCTATATTTCTAAGCTTTGAGTCATTCGCTTTCTGGAACACATGATTTGAATGAAGTTTTAGGAGAGGTATGAAATTAACTTTTGCTTTCAAGGTTATGTGTTAAGCTTCATATTTATTTCTCTATTAATTTCACAGAAACGCCATGTGAGAATATATAAGGGCTTGTCATGCAACATTTTATTCTGTGATTTGTTTTCATATGTATTATGCATAAAGTTTATATTCAATAAGAGTATGTGTACTTAAAAGTACGAATTCTCAGTATAGCACTATTTATAATTGTCTAGTGAAGGCAAGGAAGTCCTTAAAGTGCTCAAAAACTCAAGGTCACAGTCAGGATCTAAAACACAAACTATCGTTTTTACATTTCTATAAAGTTTAACTAATGATGTTGATAAAAAAATATATAAATTATCATTATGCATCAGCTACCCATTGAATCCTCATCATAAGTCTTACAATAAGAAGCGAACATCTCTGCGGTAGATGATGGAAGGACAAATTTCGACACGCCACCGACACCGCTGTCATGACAAAGGCATGGATGTATTCGGTGAGATCACTCTTCACACCCTTATTCACAACAGTACTGCGACTGTAGCTCTCCAAATAAAGTTAAACTGAAGATCTTCCCATTGCAACAATTTACGTAATTGTGTCTCAATAGTCAATGAATCATGTCTACTGCACGACAGATTTGAACAAACCAATGATGTCATGATATCGGATGTTGACATAGCATACTTCAAAATACTACTTGCATGATCTCATTGAAACACATAAAACCTCTTTTGTTTGCGAGAAAGACATCACCTCAAAGGTCCCATTATTGTAAATCCAGCTCAGGATATCAATTTGAATGATTTATGTTTGGTTAATGGGTGTTTACTGAATACAAACGGAAACAGTTATATACACGTATAATTGACTTGGCACCTCATCTGACAGCTGCACACCACAGCGAATTACGCTTAAAGGTATATTACGGGTTCAGTATGATACGATCAATCGACAGCATCTGTGGCATAATGTTGAGAACCACAAAAAATCAACTTATTCTTCCTTTTATAATAGACAAAATGGTTGTACTGTAAAACGTTAAAATATATTATATTCAAAATTATAGCCCAAGACATAAACAATATGCATGTTGATTTAATTGTAGTTTGAAAAGTTGTTATTCAATTTATTTCTAATCCAACTTTTTTGCTATGACAGCAGGTTTGTTTTGATGTCTTTTATGTCTTTGACAACAGACATAAAAATTACAGCTCAAATAATACATATTATGTAAATGAAGAATTTGTTTAAAATATAAAAATGGCCCCATTCACTTTCATTTTTGTATTTTATTAATTTATTAATGAATTGACTTTCTCTGAAAAGGAGGGACAAGTCAACCACAAGTTTCTGCAATTTTTGTTTTGTTTTGTGAGAATCAACATCATGCCACAATTGTTTTTGAATAACTTGAATGAACTTGTTCTGAATTCGAAATATTTCTTTAACCCTCATGTTTTGATGGGGTAATTTTGTCCTGCTTTTTTCCAAAAATGCTGTTATCGAATTGTACTAAAACTGACTTTTCTCACAAACGATATAACAAAAAGGTGTATATTTTTTGTATTTTTAAGGATTTTTGTCCCCCACCTTGTTAGACTTGGTGTTGGTCAAAAATGATTAAAGTTTAAAAAATTGCTTATAAATCTCTCATTATGCTATATTATTACCAAATGTTGGATCAATCTTTTTTATCATGTTGATTTCTTTAAATTAGCACAGGTTTTGTTTTTCTTTCTTTTCTATTTTTGGAAATGATTGTTCGTAGGCCTTGTGGTGTTATATGCACCTCAGTTTTTGAGTTTTTCAGCACAGCACAAAGGTTAAACCGCTTTATGCACATACACCCTGTAATCGAACCATTTAGTGTCATTTTTTTATTTGACCTTGCATGGAGAACTATTTCTAAACCACAGCACCCTGATGGAAAAGTGTAGTTTAGCACTAGACTTGCAATGATATATTAACCAAGACAGTGCCCCGAGATGTTTGTTTAGCATTAACAGATGTTTAAGATAACATGTCATGACCTGTTTTCTAATTCTTTTATGCGAACCGCTACTTTGCAGAGCACCGAAATTGGCACACCATTCTTCCTTTCCCAACATTTCAACATTTACCCTAACACTTTGACAACAGGCCAACAGACTGACAAGAAACTGAGATAAAGCACGAATGTTTAGCTTCTAAAAAGAGAAAAATGTTTTAGGTTACTGTAATCTTAGCTTTTTAACGACTGAGAGATAGGTTTCGTAATCTTTATCAGTTTTCAGATTTATTTTCACATGCATTCTTCCTCATTATCTTCAGCCCACGCTATATCTTCATGGAAATGCTCTCTTACCTTAGTCCTGTTATGCAACAGATGAAGGAGAAATGTCAAGCATTATTTGGTTAATGAGACGTATTTGCCTCAGATGTTTCTCAGATGTTTACTAAATTACTCCTGATGGTTCGATGGACTTTTGCACAGCCAAAGCACTGATATATAAACATTTGCACAGATGTGTTTCTCCTAAAAAGTTACACATTTGCACATTCCCATTGACCACACATAAGACATTAACTGAAGACAAAGCCACCTGTCTATGAGTTTCGTCCTCCTGCATGTGATTTTGAAAGCAGAGTCTGACGCAATCATATACTCAATCTCACTGAGGTTTATATATCCTTGATGGGAACAGACACATCAAGGCCTCCACCCGCCAACAAACAAGCCCTCCCGGCTGAATGTAGCTCAGTGTGAATGAATGTAATGTTATCTCTTAGGGTTTATAGTGTTTCGCCTGAGACATACCAGCCCAGCTATGTCATTCGGCTAGACTGCTTGTAAGCAGATACACTGTACTTGCAGAAGATTGTCATCATGATCATAATATTCAGTAAGTAGTAAGTAAATATTTAGCAACACATTGCCCAAAACAACATGCAATATGCTTATTATAGGGACAATCTTTTAAGCAACCTGGGTTTGATGTTTTGCACAATAATGGCAGTTCACTTCTTGAAGAGACAAAAATATGTTTGTGTACTATATTTATAGTGACCATTCAAAATATTTTGTTATTTTGTTTTTGAAAGAAGAGAAATGCACCATTTATTTGATCCAGAAATTCATTAAAACAAACATACTGTTAAATATTTAATTATTATTTTATTAATTAAAGAAAAATAATAATTAAGCAAATATTTTTCCTGTGATGCAAAGCAGAATTTTCAGCATCATTGCTCAGTGTCACATGATCTTTCAGAAATCATTATAATATTCCGATTTACTGCTCAAGATACATTTCTTATTACTATCAATATAAAAAAATCTGCTTAATGTTTTGTGAAAATCAGGATAAAAATATAAATAGAATGATTATATATATTAATATATGATGTAAAATATATACAGTGCCTTACGAAAGTATTCATACTCTTTCATTTAGTTCACGTTTTGTTATGTTGCAGCTTTGTTAAACTGCTTTAAATTACTTTTTCCACATCAATCTACACTCCATACACCATAATGACAAAGCAAAAACAGAACTGTCACAACTTTGTAAATTTATTAAAAATAAAAAACCTAAAATAAGTACATTGCATAATTAGTATTATACCATTAACTCATTACTTGGCTGAAGCACCTTAACAGCCTCCAGTCATTTTGGGTATGATGCGACAAGATTTGCTCATCAGCATTTGGCAATTATCTACCATTCTTCTCCTCAGCTCTTCACCTCTCAAGCTCTTTCAGGTTGGATGGGGGCAGACACACATTTTCAGGTTTCTCCAGAAATATTTGATTGGGTTCAATCTCAGGCTGTAGCTGGGTCATGTATAAGTTGTGTATAAGCCACTCTTGCTGTGTGTTTAGGTCCATTGTCCGAACCTTCTGCCCTTCTGAGGTTCTGAATGCTCTGGACTGGGTTTGTCATTAAGGTTATCTCTATATTTTGGTGCATTTTCTTCTACTCTGATGAGTCCCTCTGTCCCTGCTGCTGAAAAACAGCCCCATAGCATGAGGTGGCTACCAGCACACTTTAATTCTGGGATGGTACTCTGCAGGTGATGAGCAGTGCCTGCTTTCCTTCAAACATGATGCTTGGAATTGAGGTTCATCAGACCAGAACCAGATCATATTATTTATCACAGTCTGAGGGTCCTTTAGGTGCTTTTTTGCAAATACTAAGTGTTTTCTTTTGTCTTAACTGAGGAGAGGATTGAGTTTGGCCACACCACCATGAAGAGCCGGATTGGGTGATGTTTGTCCTTCTGTAGATTTCTCTTATCTGCATATATGATCATGGAGCTCAACTAGAGTGACCATCAGGTTTTTGGCCACCAGTAGTAGACAAGGCCCTTCTGGACAGCTCTAGGAAGAGTCCTGTTTTTCCAAATGTCTTCCATTATGGATACATAGAGGCTACATGCTTCTGTGACACTTCAATGAAGCAGCATTTTTTCTGAACTCTTTCTCAGATGTGTGCCTTGATGCAAAACCTGTTTCTGAGCTCTACTTGCAGTTATTTTTACCTCAGGATTTGGTTTTTGCTCTATGCATTTTCAGATGTTAGACCTTTTATTAAGACATATGCCTTTCCAAATCACACCCATTCAATTGAATTTGCCACAGGTTAACTTCACCTGAAATGTATTAACATCTACAAGCAATATTCGCAAAGGCACATATAATATAATATATCTATCTATATATCCCCCACTGTTTAAATGTAGCCATTGGTAATAAAACCTAGGAGACTTGCCAATATCTTTGCTTTAATCATGATTCCTTCATGCTGCACATCCCAGAATGCCTGTGCAGATAAGACTGAGGGAGTCTGTACATATTCACGCCAGGCCAAACAGGGAGAGACTCCTCTGTCTATTCTTCAGGACTTAGATGGTCTTTTTCCGGGAATTTGTGCTCTCCTCAGTATTTGTAATAATACCAATCTGTATTTGCAGCATTCTTCCCCTGTGCCCCATAAGGAGTAAGTTATTTCATTTAGCCTCAGAGTGCTGTGGGCGGAGCAGAGGGATTTGCAGTAGCACCAAAATCCCTTTTTTGGTCATATCTGTGCAAGAGGAGTTCAGAGGCCAGTGAAGACTATGAAGTTGTTCACATCGAATCATCATAACTGTTCGACCCTCCACCTTGTGCTGTTTGGCTATAGCGCCTCCATACGACTGGAATTTTAGATCTGGGCCAAGCAGAAACTTCTGAAATAAACCTCCTACACCACTTCTGCTTGTTACATCCTCTTGTTATTTGTATCATGAGGCTGCACTAAAGCTTTCCAGAGGTCATTTTCTTATTAAAGTGTAGTCTGAACATCTTTTTATAACCTCTCTGACAGAGCTGATTTTAATTGAAACTACAACACTGCACAAAAAAGCAGAATTGGCGTTTTTGCTTTCATAATGTAACTCTAGCTTATCTTGATGACCCTGGTCAAGTCTAGAAAGATAACACAATCTCTTTTTTTAATGAAGATATATATTGAAGTTTTCCATAGGGTGTCATAGAAAGCCAATTAGAAAGAGATGGATACATATGTGTAAAAAAAAAAAAGATAGATAAATAGATATAAATGTTTAGAATAGTAATTGATAATGGAGTGGAAGTGGAGATGTGCTGACAGCTTATCAACACCACAGTTTCAACACCACTATCATGGGTCAGGTCTTTGTAAAGGAGGTCACTGTGGGGTATAATGGACACTTGTGAGACATAAACATACTTGAAGAAATATGAGGAACTCCAAACGACAGCTATTATCATTAACATCAAGGATGTCACCAAATATTTAAGACTGGAAGGGGGCCAAATGTAAATGTTATTGGAATAATTAACCCAGTAATGATATTTCTGTCGTTATTTGCTCATGTTGTTCCAAACCCAGGCTATTATTTCAGTCTGTGGAATACAAGTTCTGGAGAATCTGTTTTGGGAAAACTATCCTGGTTGTGTATTCCCATCATTTTGTCCCAGACAGGATTTTTTATGGAAAATACTAGTTAATGTTATCATATTGAACTAATACATTCTTATGTTGCTCACAGAATAAAACTTGGGGGATTTTCCCCAACTTCACTCTTGAAAACAAAGGTTCTTTATTGGCATCAATGATTCAATAAACAACATTAAATATCTATGGAACATTTCAAATGCAGATAAGGTTCTTTATAGTCAAAAAATAACATTTCTTTAGATTTCTAAAATGTTCTTCAAAGTGGAAGAACTGTTTTTAGGAACTGTTCACTGAAAGGTTCTTTGGGGAACCAAAAAATCTTCTTCTATGGCATCACTGCAAAAACACCCTTTTGGAACCTTTGTTTTAAGTGTTTGTTACCAGTCTACAAAAAATATAATACATTTCTTGCTATATAATTATATTGTATTAGATCTTCAATCTTAACTTATTTTCTTTCAATTCGCACAATCTTTGTATTTCTGCTTGGAACTCATTGATTGATCGTAGACAAAATTAATCACAAATATTTGTATTGTTTTTATTTTTGGTGCATAAACTCAGATCGATGAGGCTTACAACCAAACCATTTCCAAAAAGAAATATGATACCGGTTTTGAAAACAAGTTGACAAAAAGTTTTAATCCATTATTTGGATTTAGATATAGCAGTCATTTTTGACTAGGAACAGCAAATTGCGTAAAGGATTTTCAGCACAGCTAGGTTAAGAACCGGTCATTGAAACCTGATCAACCACTGACCTAATCTTGCATGCTTAGCTATGTCATAGAGTACTGATATAAAGGTGAGTTGAAGTTCACAAGGTAAATGTCTGTAACCATTCAAAGTAAGCAGCTTTTATTTTGATGGGTGATGGATTTGAATGACGTAAGTTAAACAGAGTCAGTAGTTCAACTCTGTCACCACGCCATCAATATGGGCAGCTAAAAGAGAATTATCATCCACCATCATATTTAATGTAAGTAGTGTACTGTGATGCTATAATCTTAACGCTTTTAAACATTTTATATCGAAAGAGTCATGTTACATGGTGGTATTTTATTTAAGTCACAAGATCAGGAAGATGAAAAAAGTGCAGATTTGACATCTGACTAATGTATGACAGTTTGTCAGATGTCTTATGAAATAAATTAAGTGTTAAATCTCCTAACCCTTCGTCATTGTTGCCTCTGTGGCGCTTCATTCCTCTGCTAAACTGCACAAATATCCTCCTCATTTTTTACGCTCTAAATGGTCATACTAAGAAGAATTAAGGGCTGTACAAACAAAAGCCTGGAAAGCGGAATATTTTTATGTTGCTTTGTTGTAAAACTATATTTTTTTTGACCCCAGACAGTATCAAAATGATTTTTTTAGATATATTTTCTGAAGTGAATTTGAGTTAGGTCTGAATGCCTAACCCGTAAGTACGAGCTATAATAAACAGTGTTGCATGCCTAGCAAACACCACTAGTTATTTAGAGATTTCCTGGGCTGTACAAAACACTAAGAAAGATCTGTTTTTGTTTAGGGCGTGTACGTAGACTATGCAGCCTAAATTGGGGTACTTTAGACATATGGTTGGTCCATTTAGTTATCTTCAAATGAGCATTATTTGTTCAGCGCTCTTCTAAATGATTTTAAAGCGATGCAGCTGTATATAACGACGACAGGAAGCTGGTCAAACCGGTCACTTAAAACGCTGATTTCCCAGTGACCTCTCATTAACCCTGTTTTTCTGAAGCCCTTTTATTGATGCACCTGGAACTTCCCCATGCACACCCATTCAAAGTAAGTCTTCTGTGGAAAAGACCCATCTCAGCCCTTTTTCCATTGTTAGAAGCAATGGTAAAACAAACTATAAAGATACAACACCGATTTATCAGAGGTAACAGTGCATTCCAGCACAGAGGCTCTTAAAAGGGGGAAGGAAAGTTTGGAGTAAGCTGTGTTGTCTGTGCATGTATGTGCAAGTATTTAGTATTAATAAAAGTAGAAATGAAAAGTAGTAATATATATTTAGTTATAACATTTATAATTAAAGACTCATCAAGAATCATTTAAATATTTTTCAATTTAAATAAAAAAGGGTATTTTGTGTTAAATCAGCTTATAACCAAGAATACAAATCAAGAGCCGACATCTGTTTATCCCAGAGATTTTGTTTTGCAACTATCAATTTGACTTGATAGTAACTGCAAGTTGTAAACTCCCTCGAGTGTGGTTACTAAAATGCTGTATAATAATCTCAAGAAAATAAAGTGTAATTTAAATAATGTGTAATTTTGGCTGAAGGGCTCCTCCCACTGCCGTTTTATATATAGCTCTCTGAATGAGCTCAATCTTTCTAAGCTAGCATATGCTGACTTGTATTCCCCTATATACGTTGGCCAGAGTTTTGTTTCCATGTCACCACAGTCTGGTTTTGATTTGTTTTTGGTTGCCATGGTTACGCTGGTTAAAATTCCGTTGGGTTTTCCCCTGTTTTTTAAGTTTATGGTTTTCCCCTAAATTAAAAACGGAGGTTGCCAAGATGGTAGGCTGCATGCTTTTTGCCACATTATTCTCTGAATCTTAAACGCACATGGAAAAGTCTAACGGCCATCTTGTGGTCTTTCATCAACAGTTTTTTCCCCTTACCTTACTTCTTTTTTTTCTTAAATACTTTTGGAGATTTCGAGCTGCCCAGACCTGATACTTATCGTACGACTGGCTGAGAGAAATTTCAGGATGATTGAAGGTCTTGCTTTAGTTATATAAACACAGATGTACCAACAATACTATATGTGAATACTGTGTTTGGGATGCAATAGATTAGTGCTGCTTTCAGACCAATCTCACAAAAGTGCAAGGATGGTCAAGAACATTTTTAAAAAACTTTACTTTATAACTTTATAATATGGCATTTATGTTCTGAGACACTAAGAAATTAAATTCCAAACCATTTTGACACCTAAAAAGATCAAGTATAAGCAAATATACCATTGGTATCATCGTATAGCTGTACTTGGCATCTTTAAGAATAGTTTAAACATTGAAATTGCATCAAAATCTGCTTTAGAGGAAGAATGGGGTAATGCCCACCTGATTACACAAAAGCAAGCGTATGTTCAGGAAGGCTCAGGTTTTATGAAAGCCGCACCTGTGAGGGATATCTGGAGGTAATCTCCTGTCCATGGAGAGCAGACATGAGGAATGGGAGTTATTTGGGTTTCAAAGGATCATCTCTCTCTCTCTCTCTCTCTCTCTCTATTGTTTCTGCTGCGAAATCTTTCCCTATCCTGCTGTTGTTTACTTCTTTTATCAGGAGCCTCTTCTAGGTACAAGTATGTATGAAGGAAAGTCAAATATATGAGACTGTCGAAACTTAAGCGACAGGCTGTTTGAGCGGGTTATATCTCATAACCGGCCTTGTGAAATCAAATATTTAATTAGTGATGCTTGCTAAGGGTAGTAAAATTTTGCAAAAACTCATTGAATTATACTGAATGAAGCACAAGAGCCATTTTTAGGGACTAAATAACATAGAGACACGACTGTGGGTACTTTTAACTTGGGATAGTAAGAAACCCTCTTGCAACCCCCAAAGCAACCAAATTAACGTATTTGCTATAATACAGCAAAATGTTTGAACAACATTACCAATAAGCAACCAGAACATAAGGACATCACAACAAACTATCACCTAGTTTTGCATGGCCAACCACCACTGTTTCTATAACAATTTTAACTATCCAGTTAATTTGTAGCACAAGTCTCTAATAGCTAATTTACGCAGCGACCACTTTGAAAATCTAAGGGGGTGTAAAGGAAATGGAAAATACCCACACAAGGGCATTTACGTGCATTCCAAGCGCCTTGGGAAGCATAAAAAACAAATATTGATGTGCTGTTGTGAGTCACTGTTCAGATGGAATGCAGGGCCTTCCCAGAATTATGGGAAAACAGAGGATGTACAATTAAAATGACTAATGCAAAAGAAAAAAAATGCAAAGTCACGAGACTGTACAGAGTTGATACCAATATTCTGACACACAAGTATACGTGGATACAATGAACGTACTGGCTTTGATTGTATTCTGTATTGTTCACTTGCTGTTTTGCTGAAATACAGTGGCAACAAAAGCGTTTTGTGTTACTGTCTGTACAGAATAAAAATGAGTTTGAGTGGGCAGCACAAAGTGGGATTCTTGTCATGGCATGTGACCTTAGCAAAGTCTTTTTCTTTCATCTACTTAAGGCTTTGAAAAGAAGGACATCAGTGCATTGAAGTACAAAGAATTACTTCAGACTGTGAATGTAAATTAAGCTGAATATTTTTAGAACTCTAGATTTTGATTCAAAGGTTGTTACAGCTTTTTAATACTCTACTGATGCAAATTTGAAGAAACTCTTGTATACTTTATAACTCCACAGAAACTTATTCTAGGTCATTTTGGCCTGCGCGGATCATTTTGCAGTCCAGCTACACTTTTCCATCCACAAATGTCTGCATTGACATCGTCATGTGCAAACCAACCGCCTTTTCCTCTGAATAGTCTTCTCCAGTCGTGACGAAGGAGGATTTGAGTGGAAACAGTGCTTCACAGTTAGCCGCAAATTCCCGCTTTTACAGGCCCACAGTGGAACATTCTGTACTTAGTCCCTGTTCACTGCCACATCGTCTTTTCAAATCAGTTCATGGGGTTCGCATCCATATAACTGTGTAAAACTGATACTAAAATGTCTAAAAACATTGTAAATAAGTGGATATTTAACTTAAAAATAAGAAACATGGCGTGAAGCCTTGGTTGTACCACACATATTGGTGATAATATTACCCTGCTTACTAAAAAATACTTTAAAAAAAAATTATAGATATTCTGTGAGATTGGGAGATTGAGATGCCAGTGGATGAGCCTTCAGGCCTAAATGCTAAACACATCACAATTGTTTTCTGTTTTTCTAAATCGCTCCCTGAGAAATCTGCCCCATCATGCCTTGGAGGCAAAATGCTGAAGGTTCCAAGAATGAACATTGTTTAGTTTGACAGCTTTCAATTTCTCAGACAGATTTCCAGGAAAGATTACCAGTCAAGTGTTCACTAAAAAAATATAAGGGTAATCACTCATTTACTTTAACACCTTAATAGACACAAATCTTTAAGATTAGTGTAGTCAACCACAAAAAGTAAGCCTGTCAGAAAAAGGGAGCTTAGTTTATGTATTTATTGTCGGTAGGTTGATTGTTAGTTTGAAGTACTACAAGAGACCTTAATTTTGTTTTCATTTTGCTCTTTCATTATGAATGACTGTTGGAAAGTTTTCGTGAAATCAGACACTACTTACAGTTTTCTTTTACTGTGATGACATGTTGAAAATGCTTATTAGATCTTAGAACTTTGACACTCCTGAAACAACAAAGTTTGAGTAGAGATACACTGTATGGGTTGAATTAAGAGAGCGGTGCTTTCCAACAACGTGTTCAATCATATTCTGATTCAAAGAAAATACTCGTTTCAGTTTGATTTTATTCAAAAAATGATCTCATGTTTGTTTAAATCACTTTTTGATAGTACTTGAGCTGGAGGACACAATTATTCTATCCACTAGTGTCTGGTGGGGGGACTTTTTGACTTGTGTCAAAAAGTATAAAGCTCACTTTCATTCTTCTCCATCCAGAAGTCTCCTGTAGGTGGCTATCTCAGCTTCAAGCTCCATCTTGATGTTGAACAAGGCCTGATACTCCAGTGTCTGACTTTGAATGTTGGCACGCAGCTGTTTAAACTCAGATTCTCTCAGCAATGTTATGCCATTGAATTGCTCCACCTGCATCCCATATCGCAACTTTGTTTCATTAAGGGCTTCTTCCATAGCTGCTCTCTGTAAGAAAAGTCATAAATAAATAAATGCTCATGAGAAATGTTCAAAAGTGGAGCACTGAATCAAGTCGTCTGGGCAAAATCTCTTACATTTGCAATCTGAGACTGCAGCTCCTTTTCCAAAAACTGCATCTGCCTGCTGCTCAAACTGACTTGTGTTTTGGCTTCTTTCAATGCTTCCGTGTTTTCGGTCACTTGAACCTGTACAACGGTGATCTGTGCGAAAAAAAAAAAGAACTTTAATACTCTTTTGTCTTTAGAACATAAATAATGTCTACTATATGCAAAGAAAAATGCTGTCCCACTTTTGATTCATGCCAAGTTTTCAGTTCCTCCTGGTTCTTTTGGACGATCTTTTCATAATTGGCTCTCATCTCCTCCATGATCTTTGCCAGGTCCTGTCCCTTGGGAGCATCAACGTCCACCTGCACTCCTGACCGGTTGATTTGACTATGTAGTTCTGACACGCCCTAAAGATTATGAGATTTGAGGTTCCACAGGGTTATCTTGGATACTCTCCTGTTTGTGAACTACTGCGCTCTGATCTATTGTAATTTAATATACAGTTTTATTTATTTCTAGTATAATCAAATGCATTTACCAGTTGATGTTCTTTCTCTAACTCGATAAGCTCCAGTTTCAATCCTTCAACATCATTTTCCAGATGCAGTCGTGCCACATTGGTGTCATCCAGCATCTTTCTCAATGCATTTATGTCCGCTTCAACATACTGTCTTAGCTGTAGGTCATTTTCATACCTATAGACACATTACATTAATGAGAATTATCGTTTCTTGATATTGCTAGTCAGTGGCATGTTGCATTAAGGTGGTCGGGGGGTGGTGTTATCAGTTTAGACTGGACAAAAACTTGACCCAAGATGAATCACTAATATGTTTGGTTCATTTTCCTAAAGAAAGTCTCTATATTTTAAATGTATATATCTGCAGCAGGTTTATATTGTACAGCTTGCACGTATGCATATAGTTCTTTACATTTAGATGGGCTCAAAGGTAAGAGACATGGAATAATCCCACAAAACATACATTCACTGTAAAAAATAAGTGTAATTTAGTAAAAACTCTTCTGAAAAAACTGTTAATAGGTTAACATTTAGTGACCGTTCAACAGGGAAAAGCTGTAAAAGATCTAACCAGACATTTCATGTACTTTTACTGTAAAATACTGTTAATTGTACAGTTTTTAGAAGTACAAAATAAACAATCAGTGTACAATTTACAGTCAAAAACTGTAAACTTATATTCCCAGAATTCCCTGCGTGACACTCCACATTTGAAAGAATTTTGTTTAAATAATCATATATTTTTTTTAATAGTTTTTGTTATCAGTTATGTACAATTGGGGTTTTATGTTACATCTTCTGTTGTTCAATGAAAGTGTATTGCAGTATTTAAGTATCGTGTTTAACCATGATGGTATTTTGTGTTTGCATGAGTGCACCTTCTATATATTCTATATTCTTCTATATATTAATATATACTTCTGCTTGTGGCGAAGCTACTTGTGATGAGCTTTGATTCTTCATGTGGCTTTCTCTTTTACCACCTGCATTATTAAGGTGGTTGTCTGTTGAATTTACTGGTTTCAAATTTCCTTGTTTGTAAATGACAGTTTTATACTGTAAATTTTACAGTTCCCTATCAGTCGGTCACTCTCGACGTCACGTCGGAGGACCGACGAATTGGGATCTCGCTTAGAGAGACCTATCCACTTCGAGTGTAAACTAAACGAGCCAATGCACATTGGCATGCGATTATTGCATCCAGCTGCCGCTGATCACAGCGTGAGCATAAATAGGCAGCAGGTGCAGCGCATATTCAGCTTTTCGCTTCGGAGCCGAGCGGTGTTATCGTTCTGCTCCACTTACCTATTTCCCTTGAGTGCCTCAAGACTCTGGTGTTGGCGGACGGCGATTCAGCGGTGGTGGTCTTCTCTGTCGAGTGGATTGCACACATCAGGCTGCACTACCCCCTGTTGTGTTGCAGCGACCATCTCCCCTGTGCGCTTCAGCACGCTAAAAGAGCAAACACTTCTCTAAAAGAGTGTTACGGGCGGAACGTCTTTTTTAAGACGCGTCTTTTTAAAGATGCCCTTCCGCCCGTGCGTTTCTGGATGCGCGTTACCTGGCGCCGGGTGATGGTCACGATCGCTGCCTCGTGTCTGGGCATTGAACACGCAGAGGCGGCTTTTGTGGATGAGTCATGCCCCATTGCGGGGATGACCGCCGCGGGCTGCGGACCAGGCTTCGCTTCCTGCAAAGGGGCGGGTACCCGTGCCTCTGCCGAGATCTAGGGTTCCCCTGGTGGCTACCGGGAGGCTACTCCGGCAGTAGCCGGGCTGGTCTTACAGTGACAGTGAGGAATTCCCTAAAACAGCGAGGGCTCCTCCTGTTACTGGCACTTCGCCACCGATGGAGCTGCCTAGGGAACGGGCTGGCCCTCCCATGGAGGGGGTACCGCTGTATCCTTTGGCGCTCCCGACGATCGGATGTCGATCGCTACATTGGAGGGTGAGTCAGACCAATCCGAGATGATGGTTCAGTACCGCTGCCACCCTCCGGGCGGTCAGCGGTGCCGGATTCGGATCCGGAAATGGTGGCTATGCTTGCCCGGGCCGCTGAGAGTGTTGGGCTCGAGTGGAGGCCTCCACCGTGTCCCGAACCCTCAAGGCTGGACGATTGGTTTCTCGGGGTGGCCCGCGCTGGTTCTCAGGGCCCCACCCCGGTGCCTTTCTTCCCGGAAGTGCATGATGAGCTCACTGGAACATGGACGGCACCTTTCACTGCCAGAAACCGCTCCAGTGGCTCATCCTCCCTCGCCACCCTTGACGGCGGAGCGGCGCGGGGGTATACGGAGGTCCCGCCGGTGGAGCGATCGGTTGCGATGCAATTGTGTCCAAGGACCGCTTCTACCTGGCGCGGTAATCCGTTGCTCCCCTCCCGGGCCTGTAGGCACTCGTCGGCCCTGACCGGCAGTGCCTATGCGCCTGCGCGGCTCGGAGAAGCTGCTTCAGCCCCACACGCTATGGCGTTGTTGCAGGTTCACCAGGCCAAGGCACTGAGGGACCTGCACGAGGGTGGTCACGACCCAGGAGTTCTCAGTGAGCTTCGGACCGCCACGGACCTCGCGCTACGAGCGACGGAAGGTTACGGGCGCGGTCTCTGGGCCGTCGATGTCCACCATGGTGGTCCAGGAACGCCACCTCTGGCTGTGTCTGGCTGACATGAAGGAGGCAGACAAGGCACGGTTCCTGAATGCCCCTGTCCCAGACCGCCTGTTCGGCGACGCGGTGGAGAACTGCCCAGCAGTTCTCCGCTGCACAGAAGCAGACTGAGGCAATCCGGCACATCCTGCCCCGGCGTGCAGCTGCTGCCTCCACCCGGCCGCCGGCGGCAGTGCCTCGGTCTACTCGTCGCCGAGGGCGGCCCCCTGCCGCCGCCCCCGCTCCCGCGCAGCAGACGCAGCAGCCTCCAGCCAAGCAGCGCCGTGGAGCCGGCCGCAGGGCAGCCGCCCGCCCGTCCAGGCCCCGCCAAACCAGGCGGCAAGCGTCGAAGCAAGCGGCCCTGAGACGGACGACCCAGGGATGGAGATGTTTGCTCTTCGGGAGATGGTGAACGCACCACTCCCTCCCCCGGAGGAGGGCCGGGCGGAGAATCTTTTGTTTCCTTTTCTGCCACTGGCCTCACGGTCAGTGGTACCCAAACCTCGACAAAGAGCAGTTTCCTCTATCTCTGGGTCCCCAGAGGGGACGGGGGTTGTGAACGAGTCAAACTTGAGTTACACTCACCCTCCTCTCTCGCCAGTGGGCAGCTGTGGGCGGGTCGAGAGGGCGGTCAATCGCACTACTCGCACCCTCTGCCAGAACGCAGGTAAGTCGTCCACACGCCGACCCCGCTCGACCGGCAACCCAGACGCCCGAGCCGGGTCCCTCGTTCCCCTCGCTGCCCCACCGCTGGTACGCCAGTGGGTTCGTTGGTGTCACTAGTACGGTTCTGGGGGCCTGGCTAGCGCTCCCAACCCGTCTCGCTGGCTCCTCCGCACCATCAGACTCGGCTATGCGATTCAGTTCGCCCGACCTCCCAAGCATCGCGGCATCCACTCCACCACAGTGAGGGCAGCGGATGCCCCCATCTTGCGAGCAGAGATCGCAGTCCTACTGGCGAAGGGGCGATAGAGCCGGTCCCTCCAGCCGATATGAGGTCGGGTTTTACAGCCCTTACTTCATTGTACCCAAGAAAAGCGGTGGGTTAAGACCAATCTTGGATCTGCGCGTTTTGAACCGGGCCCTTCACAGGCTCCCGTTCAAAATGCTCACACCGAAACGCATCTTTGGGTGCGTCCGTCCCCGAGATTGGTTTGCAGCGATCGACCTGAAGGACGCGTACTTCATGTCGATCCTTCCGCGCCACAGGCCATTCCTGCGGTTTGCGTTCGAAGGACGGGCATATCAGTACAAAGTCCTGCCCTTCGGGCTGTCCCTGTCGCCCCGTGTCTTCACGAAAGTAACGGAGGCAGCCCTGGTTCCCCTGAGAGAACAGGGCGTGCGCATTCTAACTACCTCGGCGACTGGCTTATACTAGCTCAGTCGCAGGACCAGTTATGCGAACACAGGGACATGGTGCTCTCGCACCTCAGCCAGTTGGGCCTTCAGGTCAACTGGGAAAAGAGCAAACTCTCCCCGGTGCAGAGGATCTCTTTTCTCGGTATGGAGTTAGACTCGGTCAGTCAGACAGCCGCCTCGCAGGAACGCGCCAGTCGGTGTTGAACTGCTTGAATACATTCAAGAACAGGACAGCGGCACCACTGAAACAGTTTCAGAGGCTCCTGGGGCATATGGCGGCTGCGGCGGCGGTCACGCCGCTGGGGCTGCTCCATATGAGACCGCTTCAACACTGGCTCCATGGCCGAGTCCCGAGGTGGGCGTGGCAGAGCGGCACGCTGAGGGTCCAAGTCACTCCAGCCTGCCGCCAAACCTTCACCCCGTGGTCAGACCTTTCATTCCTTCGGGCAGGAGTGCCCCTGGAACAGGTCTCCAGGCACGCTGTGGTTTACACAGACGCCTCCGCCAAGGGCTGGGGGGCCACGTTCAACGGGCATGCAGTGTCAGGGGTTTGGACGGGTCCCCAACTGCACTGGCACATCAACTGCCTAGAGTTGCTGGCAGTACACCTGGCCTTGAACCGTCTCAAGAGGCGGCTTACGAGGCGAGCATGTACTAGTCCGTACGGACAACACGGCGACCGTTGCGTACATCAACCGACAAGGTGGTCTACGCTCCCGTCGCATGTCACAACTCGCCCGCCACCTCCTCCTCTGGAGTCGGAAGCATCTGAGGTCGCTTCGCGCCATTCATATCCCGGGCTTGCTCAACCGGACAGCCGACGAGCTGTCACGAGCTGCGCTCCCCGGAGAATGGAGACTCCATCCCCAGACGGTCCAGCTGATTTGGCAACGTTTTGGACTCGCACAGGTAGACCTGTTCGCGTCCCTAGAGACGTCGCATTGCCAGTTGTTCTACTCCCTGACCGATGGAACACTCGGCACGGACGCACTGGCACACAGCTGGCCGCGGGGCCTTCGCAAATATGCATTTCCCCCAGTGAGCCTTCTCGCACAGACTCTGTGCAAGGTCAGAGAGGAAGAGGAGCAGATCCTGCTCGTGGCACCATACTGGCCTACCAGGACTTGGTTCCCAGAGCTGATGCTCCTCGTGACAGCCCCTCCTGGCAGATTCCTCTGAGGAAGGATCTACTGACTCAGAGACGGGCACCTTATGGCACCCGCGTCCAGACCTCTGGAAACCTCATGTCTGGTCCCTAGACGGGAAGGTGGAGGTTCTAGGTGACCTACCCCAAGAGGTAGTTGACACCATCACTTGGCGAGAGCACCGTCACGAGACACGCTTACGCCTTGAAGTGGAACCTGTTCGTCGAATGGTGCTCTTCTCACAGAGAAGACCCCCGGAGATGCCCGATCAGAGTCGTGCTATCCTTCTTGCAGCAAGGGTTGGAGCGAAGGCTGTCTCCCTCCACCCTCAAGGTCTCGTGGCGCGATTGCTGCCAACCACGACCCTGTGGAAGGGAAGTCGGTGGGAAGCATGACTGGGTCGTCAGGTTCCTTAGGGGGCTAGAAGGCTGAATCCTCCACGCCCCCTCTATACCCTCTTGGGACCTGTCCTTAGTGCTTAGAGCACTACAACAGGGCCCGTTTGAGCCCTTGCAGACAGTCGAGCCCAAGTTTCTTTCAATGAAAACTCTGCTCCTGCTTGCACTGGCCTCCATCAAGAGGGTTGGGGACCTGCACGCATTTTCGGTCGATTCGTGCCTACAGTTTGGACGGATTCCCAGATAATCCTGAGGCCCCGGCCCGGCTATGTGCCCAAGGTTCCCACTACTCCATTTAGAGACCAGGTGGTGAGCCTGCAAGCGCTGCCCCGGAGGCAGACCCAGCCCTGGCTTTGCTTTGTCCCGTCCGAACATTAAGACACTACGTTGACAGGACGCAAAGCTTCAGGACCTCAGACCAGCTCTTTGTCTGTCACGGAGGCCGGCAGAAAGGGAAGGCCGTCTCCAAGCAGAGGATGGCCCACTGGATAGTGGATGCCATCACCCTGGCTTATCAGGCACAGGGTGTGCCTTGCCCGTTCAGGTTGAGAGCTCACTCTCGAGGTGTAGCGTCCTCCTGGGCGCTGGCTCGTGGCGCCTCACTGACAGATATTTGTAGAGCTGCGGGCTGGGCGACCCCCAACACATTCGCTAGATTCTATAGCCTTCGTGTGGAACGGTTTCCTCCTGTGTTCTCACCTCAAACGGGTAGAAGCACTGAGGGGCCCCGGTTTCGGTCGGCTTGCTAAAAACTGCTCCAGAGAGTCCACTGTAGACCCTGTCGAGCTCCTCCATCCCTCGGCAGCTGGACGGGCGGAGCGTCCGCGCCAGGCCCTCACTCGATGAATCCTTGAGAACCGGTAGGGCTGGGTTCCATATGTAGAGACCGTTCGATCCCATATGTGTATTTCCACGGTTAGCCTTAGAGCCCGTGTTTCCCGGCAGACTTCCTGCTACTCCAAGAGGTTACAATCACCTCCAATCTTCCATATGCATCTGACTATTGTCCATATGTGTAACTGCCTCTGAACCTCCCTCGGGAAGGTAAGGGCTTCCGCAGCGTCTCTGTTCTGAGCTGAACGGTTACGTTTCCCAGTGTTATCCAGTCCTACTGAGTGGGTAGTGCCAGAGCAACAGTAACGGATCTTCCTATGGGGGCCCTAACCTGCGCCAGAAAATAACGGCACAGGAGGCCTCCACGGGACACTGGAAGGGCAGTATCCGTGGCCTTTGGTAGGGATCCCAATTCGTCGGTCCTCCGGCGTGGACGCCGAGAGTGACCGACTGATAGGGAACGCCTCGGTTACGATAACCCTCGTTCCCTGAAGGAGGGAACGGAGACGTCCGTCCCGCCGCCACGGCTCCTGTACCACCGCTGAGCGGCCGGGCCCCGGCTCGGCTCCTCAGCGAAAACCTGAATATGCGCTGCACCTGCTGCCTATTTATGCTCACGCTGTGATCAGCGGCAGCTGGATGCAATAATCGCATGCCAATGTGCATTGGCTCGTTTAGTTTACACTCGAAGTGGATAGGTCTCTCTAAGCGAGATCCCAATTCGTCGGTCCTCCGACGTGACGTCTCCGTTCCCTCCTTCAGGGAACGAGGGTTACATACGTAACCGAGACGTTTTGTTCTGTAAATGTGTTTGAAGTTCTTCTGTAGTTTTTTTACAAAATTATTCTGGCAACCACAGCTGCCAAAATTATTTTGTAAAAACTACAGATACATTTTTGTGTTTATTTCATTGAGACTTTAAAACCAACTTACTTGACCCGGTAGTCATCGGCAGCCAACTTGGCATTGTCAATTTGAAGACTCACATTTTCATTGCTCATTACCATCTCCAGGATCTAAATGGACATAACCAAAAAAGGTACAATGAAGTCTAGTGTTAGTTCCTTATCCTAAGGGCACTATAAAGAAGCCATTCTCAAGAATCAATTACATGCTTTACTCAAGGGTACGTTCAAAGTCCATTCTTACTTTGTAACTGAACCTGCAACCCTTGCATTACACCTAATTCACACTATAGTAATGTGCAAGCATTTAAATCTTATTAAAATTCAAACAAAATCATAATTTAAGGGGAGCAGGTGCTACACCTCTATGAAAAATGTTGTGGATGCCATTGAACAATAATTTAGTACACAGAACAAAATTGTTAGATACTAGTATTCCAATGGACAGAAAATACCTCTTTGCGTAAGTTATCCAGGGTGGATTGGAAGTGACTGTAGTCCTTAGTGTCTGGACCTTTTTTGTCCAGAACCTGGCGGATTTTCACCTCCAGCTCACTGTTGGCCTTCTCCAAGCTCCTAACGTTCTCCAGGTAGGAAGCGAGATGTTCATTCAGGATTTGCATGGTAACCTTTTCATTTCCAACAGTCCCCATTTGTACAGTAGTAGATCCAAAGATGTCTTTAGAATAAGAACCCCTTTTCCCAGCACTTCTCCAAGAGTAAAATGCGGGTCTTAGCATGCTGAGATCCTCTGAGGACATTCTATATATTCTTTTGTTCTGAACGCTGATGTTTTGCATTTTGCTCATTTTCTGCAGAGAAGAGATCTTTAATGAAAATGAGACCAGATGCAACTCCTGGTTCTGAGAGGTATGAGATTTTTATAGTTTTGCAGTTCACATGTAGTAGACACATTTCTATTATCTTTAGACTCTAGACTTCCACCCCACCCACTGCTTAGTGTTATGGTAGTATTAACTGGTTATGAAAATTGTATTCATTTCTTTATGTAGGACACAACATAAGATCTTTAGAAAAATTCAAAAGTGTTTGTTTATTTTGTCCGTACAATGAAAGTCAGTTCAATCTAATCTTCCACAGGGTTGTATTTTGGGCCCCCAAATATTTGTGAGCTATAAGGAACTTTAGACTAAATGGTGCTATTTTGGACATTAATTTTTTGGACAAAACACATTTGAAACTTCTTTAAAGTAACTTCTTTTGTTTTCTGTAGATGGAAGAAATTCACACATATTTAGGACAACAAGAGGTAAGTAAATGATGACAATTTGAATTTTTGGGTGAGCTGTATCCAACTCAACTGACCTCACTTGGTACTTTTGAGCATTATGTCTTTTACAATCCATTTCAATTTGGGAAGATCTTATTTCAGATAAGCCCTAACATGGACAACCTGTATAACATTTGTTATGTTCATACAACACATCAGGGGCGGCGCCAGAGGATTTTGAACACAGGTGCTGAGGGGGTGCTAGATCAATGATGGGGAGCTGGGCGATTAATATTAAATATGACCAAAACAGGTTGTTGTTATATATAGGTGCATTTTAAATGTTTATGAGAAGTGTGGGAGTATTATCGTGCTTAGCCTACTGTATGACATGGCGGTGCCCATGCAATCAAATACTCCTGTCATTTTTGGATGTGCTTTCTGTGGTCTCATGCGGCCTCTGTGAATAGAACACGTCACAACAATGAACCAGCTCACAGCAGGGCTGGTTCTAGACATTAGGAGTCCCTTGGCAAAATTCATATTGGAGACCCCCCCCCCAATTAAAAGCATTTGAATGAAATATGATCCCTAACCTTTTTACAACATTTAATTAAAAATGTTGTATATTTTGACTTATACAGTACAACAATTTGTAAACGTTGCTATTACAGTTTTTACTACTAAATATTTGTAAAAAGTATCTTATACTCATCAAGCCTGGATTTAGCCTATTTGATTAAAAAAATTCGAAGAAAAACAGCAATTTAAAATGCCCTAATGGTTTCCTATTTTACTATATACTATAAAATATATTTATGTGATGCTAAACTGAATTTTTATCAGCCATTACTCCAGTCTTCAGTGTCACATGACAGAATGGGCAGGAGCTCCCCCTCCCATTTAATCAATATTGACTACAGATATTATTAATATCAATAATATGATATTACGTATTGCATTGTCACCTTAATTATTACATGGATACACAAATCAAGTGGAGTAGAAAGACACGATCGCTACTAAGCAGAAAAAAAGTTTAGTTAATTGAAACTAGTGGCGTAGTCTACGTGATACGCAGGTATACGGCATATACCCACTAGCAAAGATCAAGGATTTCCATATACCCCCTTAAAAAAGCGCGACGACATGTAACAACATCTTTGTGACAGAACTTTCACACGTTCATTCATAAATTTACCCCGTCTGTGTTGCGATCAAATCACTGACTTTTGAAAATCACGCTGTGTTTCTGTTGATGACTGACTGACTTTTATTTCAACTGATTGGCTGAGGCCATCCTAAAAATGTGCCACTGCTACATATCATCACGAAAGCTTTTGCCCATTTAAACATTCAAAGTGTTTATAAGCATTCAAACACAGGACGCAGAAAAACGTCTCCGGTTACTATCGTAACCTCGGTTCCCTGAGCGGAACGAGACATCACGGAGAAATTCTCTGTTATGGGAATGATACTGAACCGCTTAGCTGGTCGAGCAGCGAGCACGGCGACCTCCGTGATGTCTCGTTCCCGCTCTTAGGGAACCGTGGTTACGATAGTAACCGGAGACGTTCCCTCTCGAGCTTTCACGAGACATCACAGAGAATTCTCCGTTATGGGAACGATATTCAATCCACTGTGAGAGAGGCTACTAGCAGCCTGCCCTGTACAATACACACTAGCGAAGACAGAACACACACACCATTCACACCAAAAGCGACGCTTGAATAGGTGGAGATAAGCCAATGAACGTCTAAAGACTAGGTATACGAAATTTGCAAATCTGGTCAGTAATAAATTATGCTGTGCTGAGAAACATGTCTCGTGAAAGATATCTCGTGAAAGCTTGAGAGTGAACTCAACTCAAATGAGTTACTAGCGCGCCGTGATCGGTGCGCTCACAGAGAGCAAACGTAAACTTAAGTGAACGTAAACAGTTGACAAAAAACGTGGATGTGTATTATATTGGATGTATTGTCTCTTAAAGTGATCGTGCCTAATTTACTAGATACTGTTGTGTCCTTAATGTTAATCCAAGAAATTAAATCTAAGAAAAACACTCACAGCTCTTTACTGAACTACTTTGTAGTTTAACAAGAATTAATCTATGTTTAATTTATATGGTGAAGACAATGCAATGCTATTTTATATTTTATTATTTGATTTCTGTACCTGGACAACTACAAACTTGAAAAACTTAAACATTGTGTAAATAGCACAAATAAATATATAGAACAATCATATATTAAACCATTTCAAACAGGGCCCACAGGTACAACCAAGGGCCCCGCAAACCCCAACTACGGCCCGGGGAGCAGTGACATCAGTCAACTGTCCCAAGCATCAACAACATGTTGACTATCTCAGGCCAACATAAATAGCTAATAACTTAATTAACATTAGTGTGCGGCTCAATGAATGCAGGAGAAGGGGAGAGATAGCACAGATATGTGTGTCTGTGTACAGCAGTTAAACGGAATATAATGTTTATATCTCCTTGTTTCAGATGATGAGAAAGATAAGAACTTCTGACCAGCCTTGTGGACTGAAGGTCAAGCTAGGAATTTAAAACAGGCACTCTTAAATGTGTATTGAAAATTGACATTCATTGTACGCGGCGCAAATTCAAAGCGTCGAGTCTGTGCGCGTTAACGGCGCTCGTGAGTTTTTAAACTCTTAATAAAGCGGCAAATGATCTTTCCAGACTGAGAAAGCACTTGTTCATTAATAAATAAATAAAATGTCTTCTTTTAATAAAGTGCATTCATAATCGTTACTTTAGCCAGTGTTTTGCGGCAAGCTTTATGTGTGCGCTTGAGTGTGGAATAATACGCTTAAATGCCTATATTAAAGGATGTTTAGTAGGTTATTATACTAATCAATTTAATATAAACGTGCGGCTAGTTGACTAGAAAATCTTTAGTCGGGGTCAGGCCTAGGCTACTTGGCACAAGTAACCGATCCATTTTAAAATAAAATGCTGACATTATGTGTGACGGCAAATCACGTCACGTTTTATTGTATTGCAGTAGTTATGAATGTATAATGTGTCAAATGTTTTTATTTTATTTCATTTTTTTATGGGGGTACCATGATTTTTCTTGGGGGTGCTGGAGGACCTGCTGAACCCCTCCCTCCCTGAATAACGTAAATGTATTTTGTAAATATGAACACATTTTGTTTTTGATGGCTGCAACACACTCCAAAAAAGTTGGGAAAGAGGCATGTGTCACATGCTTCCTTTTAATTACAATGTTTCATTGTCAGTTATAAAAAGTGGTTGTCTTCCTTTCTTGTTTTTTATGAAGACATTTAGTTCTGTAGTATTTCTTATCTAGTGTTCTAGTGTTCACATAACCACCAATTACATATTTGATTAACATACACAGATGGATGGATGGATATTATTAAATCACATGACATGGAATTGTCATATAACTTTAATGAAGGAAAGACAAAGCAAAGATTTGATAAAAGTGTATTTTATTTGAAAAGACAAGACATGTTGTCAACAACACAGCATAAAAACAAAATGGGACAATTAATGATCATAAACAATTGTTGGCATTACAAAAATATGTTATAAAGCTTCAATAGTATTCTTTGACCTTCAGGTTTTGTGGCTGTAGTCATTAAAACGTAATTTTTTTTGTTAAAAGTTTTAAGTTAGTGTTGAAATGTGCTAGTTAGATCTCATCGCATACGTGCTCCGAGACACTTACAATAAGACTAAATAAATATCTAATGCATTAAGTCCAACATGTCTTTAGATCATTTTATCATTGGCCCATGGGATTTTTCTGATGTGTTGTGGAAGTTGATCTGAAATTTGATGTTCAAAATGTCTTCTCCTTGGTTTCTGTGCTTGAAGACACCACCTTCCCATCCACCAGCGTCTGCGTTACAGTCATCACTTTTACCTTCTTTTGCTCTTCGAGAGCATCCTGGAGCCTGCATGAGAAAACATACCTGTTACTCACAAAACAAATACTCTAGCAAACAAGCCCCAGAGTTTTAAAACCACATTACATGTCTAAACAAATGGTGAACTGCTGTGAAATATCTTGATATGCTTTTCGGAAAAAAACGTACTTGAAGTCTCCGCCGTCCAGAAGTCTCCTGTAGGTGGCAATTTCTGCCTCCAGCTTCATTTTCATGTTCATCAGAGCCTCGTACTCCTGCGTCTGTTGCTGGATGTTGTTGCGCAAATTTGTGAGCTCAGCCTCCAGTTGCAGGAGGACAGTGTTAAGGCTCTCGATCTCCATGTTGTAGCGCATTTCTGTGTCCCTCAGAGTGGCCTCCAGTGATCCTTTCTGAAAAACGAAACCAAGAGAACCCAAAAGTTTGAGCAAACTTCACTCAGAGAAAATCAAGATGTTATACTCGAAATAATAAAGATAATGTAATCAAAGGATTGGAAAGACCCGATGGAAAATGGCAATGGCTATAAGTAAACAAACTCACCAGGTTCTTTTGTGAATCCAGCTCGATCTCCAATGTCTGAATTTGTCTGCGAAGTTCATTGACTTCTGTACGTGCACCCTGAAGGGCCTCTGTGTTCTGTGTGACTTGTATGTGAACCTCTGAGATCTGGAGAGAGCATAACATTTCACATTTGCCCCAAAACAGTGGTATTGACAGGCCACATTAACAAAACTCAATTTCAAGAAAAGGATTGTCTTTTGGAATGTACCTGAGATTCGTGCCAGGCCTTCAGCTCCTCCTGGTTCTTCAGGGCCATCTTCTCGTACTTGGCTCTAATCTCCTCCATGATCTTGGCGAGATCATGTCCTTTAGGAGCATCAACATCCACCTGCACTCCTGACTGGGAGATCTGGTTACGCTCCATTACCTCCTGTTGGGTGGAGAGACCATAAAATAAGCCTTAAAGCAATACCCATAATGGATTGAGGTAGACAAATATTTCCATATGTGCTAATGTGCCAGATGTGCACTCACATTGTCATGGTTCTTCTTAAGGAAGATGAGCTCTTCCTTGAGGGACTCAATCTCGCTTTCAAGGTTCATGCGGTTCATGTTGGTGTCATCAATGACCTTTCTCAGGCCGGCAATGTCAGCCTCCACACCTTGGCGGATGGACAGCTCAGACTCATACCTGCAGGCACAACATAGATCAATGGGTCGCTCTTCTAGGAAACCAGGAAATTTCCCACGAGGTCAAAATATTTGTTATAGTTCACAGTTTTGTTACTTACTTGACTCTGAAGTCATCAGCTGCCAGACGGGCATTATCAATCTGGAGCACTAGGCGGGCATTGTTTGAGGTGGCATCAAAGATCTACAACCAAACCAGAAATCACTTGATTGGAACCACCTTTGAACAATATAATGTGCAACTATGACACATAAAACCTCACCTAAATTTAACTGTTTTACAAATGTGTCTGATCTAAAATGTGTAAATCACATGGTCACTCTGTACCAAGCTGCAGTACCATATTCTGCTCTAATGTCTTAGTTTGCTTAGATAAGACCTACTGGAGGACAAAGTTCATTGCAGTCTGTTAGATAATCATTAACCAACAGCCGTGTTGGAAAAGTAGCTGGTGACTGTTTGATGGTTGTAAATTAAGCTGTATAGCGGGAAGAACGGGGCTTGAGCTGTATTTCCTTTTTTTTATCCTAATGTGCTTTTTGTAAATGCTTTCCATGTTTGCAAAACAGAATATCCTGGCATTATGGAAAAGGGTGGAGACAATACTAGATTAACACTAGTTAACTCAACATATTTTCCATATGCTAATGGATTTTGACTATGTTTCTGTACTAACAATTGTAAAACAAATAAGTTATATTTTATAATTTACTGAGCTTTTAAACTGTAAATTTATTTTCATTGTCAGATGTCATCTATCTTTTCATCAGGCTAATCTCATCGCTTATCCCGTTTGCTTTTGTAACTGTAAGAAACCCTGATGAATAGGACATTAATTATTTTAATTTAATCTACCTTTCACGTTACTGCATAGTCACTGATGAATGAAAAATCAATTATACTGATAACACTGACATATTAGCTTTAAAGTTCAGCTTCAAGATACAGTTGGTGTGAAACTGACTCTAATCAGTATTTTATCTGCTTTATGAACTTCTTTTCAAGAGAATTTAGAATAGCGCTCTACAAGTAGCTATGAATGAAGCTAGGAATATCTCTGCCAAAGTCTCACAGCTGGTCGCATTTTGCTCTGTCTGAACTCTCTCGACTTCTCCAGTTCCCTTATGGCACTGACAGATGCTAAAACATCCCAGATCCCAGAGTTTCCATACACAGGGAATAAACACGCATCTGGATGTGTAACAGGACAAGAATAAATACAGGACGGAAATGCTTATTCACCGGAATACCGGCTGTAAGCAGAAGTTAGACTGCCGTCCCGGAGAGACTGAGCCTCCCTCCCCCATGCCTTCCCCCTGTTTTTAGTTTCACCCATGGTTTATTTTTTGGTTCGCTGCCTATCAGTGCTGGCCATCAGTAAACTCTCATTCAGCTCTTTAAGCTTTAAATAACAAAGAAATCTCTCTGTTTTGTTAGTTTCTGTCCTGAAACCTAATACATGTCCACTAGACTGTTAATAAACACAAAGCAACACAATTAGACTGTCACATTAAGTTCTTTATAGATGCCGTAAATTCTCCCATTCAAACTCATTCAGACTCACCTTCTTGTGCAGATCGTCAACGATGGGCTGGAAGCGGCTGTAGTCGTGCACATTTGGGCCTTTCTTCTCCAGGACCTCGCGGATCTTCAGCTCCAGCTGACTGTTGGCCTGCTCCAGGGTCCTCACTTTCTCCAGGTAGGAGGCCAGACGGTCATTCAGGTTCTGCATGAACATCTTCTCATTGCCCATGATCTCACCTGTGGATCCAGTGGCACTCATTTGGATGGAGCTGGACATTGAGGGAAGTCCAACTCCACTGCGGACACCTGAGTAGGAGGCAGAGGAGATTCGGGTTCCTTGACCTCCGGCGCCACCGTAGATGCTCGCAGCCCGGTAAGTCGGCACGTTGGTGGTACGCTTGATGGACATCTGGGACATCTGGGACATCTGGGACACCGGCACCTGAGAGGTGGAGGAACGCACACTGTAGCTTGTTCTCAAACTCATGGTCGCTGAAGTGAATGAACAGAGTAGTGATTGAAGGCCTGGAGAGAGGTAGAGCTCAGTAACACAGCCAGAAGATTGCACAGGGCACGAGGGACACTCTCAGGCTTTATGAACAAACTGTTCCTAGAACTCCCGCCCCCAAGCCCCTCCCTTCAGCCAATCACATTCCTCCATGTCTAGAGTGTGGTTCTGTGGGTTTTGAGACTGGATTCCTTTAAGAAGTTTGTTATTACAAGTGGCTCCGTTTTTCCTCTCTGAAATTAGACAAAAATGTTCTTGACATCTAGGTTTTTTACAAAAAAATGTTCAGTCTTATTCACATTTTAAGATGTAATATGAGCATGAAACATATATATGTTAAAGATCTGCTAAACTAAAAAGAACAAGCTAACACTACAAACTTAACATTACAACTGTTAACATTACAATAAGGTTTTATACATCAGCATTAAGAAATCCTATTAACATAAAATAAAAATAAAAATCATAAAAGTTTTAAAGTATTGTTCAATGTTAATGTATAAATACAATATATTTTTTGCTTTAAGTTGTAGACATGAATATTACTTAATGTATTATGAAAGAACCTAAATTAATAATGAACAATAGTTTATTTCTAAATTAACATTCACATACAGTAGTTTAATAAAAGCTGCAAAAATGTGCTAATTGTTAGTTTGTGATACCTAATACATTAACTAATGTTGACAGTGTTACCACTTAGAAGAAGAACTTCTGTTTAGAAGTAAATTGTATTTTTCTATTAGAATTTTAAATATAATGTAGTATGAAATGTGTAGGTGTTATTGAGTAACTCTTCCAGAGAATCCAAACTTGTTACACACTCATATTGAGAAATCATTATAGTAGTCCATTGTTTTTTTTGCTGTAAATGAAAAAGGGCGTTGCAGCTGGCTATCTTATCTTTCTCATCTTTTTACTTAACCAGTGAACTGGAAAAACGGGAAAAAATGAACCAAGCATATGGGATTAGTCTTTCACGATTTTCTAGTTGTGATATCGATCACCGAAAGGATTTCCCGGACTGCCACGCCTGCAAAAGGATGTGTGAACAGAGGAACAATTAGTCTGGTTCCTGAGTACACACATGTACGGACAAAGAAATGAGCTAATCGCTGAAACCTATCTGGACCCTCTGTAGTTTTAAAACCATTCACACGATTGGATTAGATCACGCCTGTTTGAAATAAGCTTCACAAAGATGAATTTAAGAAGAGAAAGCTGATACTGTGCCCACATTCCCAAAAGATTTCCTTTTATTTCCTTTATTAGGTTTATTTAGACCGAAAGAAATGGCTAACTTTGGAAATACACAAGAGATTTAAACTGCACAAAAATGTCAGACTGGTATAAAGGCTTTCATGTGTCTTCAAGCACAGAAAAACGGACTTTTTTTTAAAGCATTTCCCCATAAATTCATTGTGTGGAAATTTTAGGATCTCATAAACTGCCCGAAAACTGTCCCAAGCCAGTCTGAATAAAGCAACGCTAGATTGTGAGAGTGTTTGGCTGTGTATGTGTTCTGTGGCAATCCTCCCTGATCCATTGTGTCGGAATGTGTTTGTTTGAGGCTGGCAGGGCACAGGAGGAATCTGATGTGAAAGAATGCAGATCAATGTTGTTGAGCCCATTTCATAATCACAGCCTCTCAGTTGGCTGTAGTCTATTTATTGATACAGATTTTTTTTTTTTTTTACTGTATAAGTTTTTAAAGAGGCTATAAACTCAATAATGAATGAAGTAGTTCTATTTTATGAAGTTTAGGTTTTTTTTAATAAATTTTATCTGAATACTTACATTCATACTTTTCTTGTACGGTACTCTTAATGGAATTATTTATCGTTTTAATCATAATGTAGTGACTTTTAAAAATATTTATGGAACATTTAAAAAAAAGATACTATTAGTTAATGGTAATGCATGCATTACATTAACTAACAATACGTAATACATTTGTTAAAGTATTTTTAAGCTTTAGTTAACATTTTTTTTTCTTTGTTAGTTCATGATAGCTCTGGTCCAAAAATATTTGATTTCAACAATGTTTTGGTGAATGTAGAAATTAACATCTAAGAATAATAAATGCTTTATATATCATTGTTAGTTCATGCTAACTAATATAGTTACCTAATCTGAACAAATGGAACCTTATTGTAAAATGTTACCAATATTTGATAGCGTACAACCATTAAATAAATGCAAATAATTGTGTATGGCATTGATGCACTCTTTCCTATTCAGAGTGTGTGTGTGTGATCATTCTAAAATCTTTTAATCATTTTTCCTAAAAATAATTTAATCAGTGCTGTGGGTTGCCAGATCCCCCATACTCCACCCTTGTGAAAGATTTTGAGATTATTGCAAGTTATGATGGAAGCATGACAGCGGGTGGTCCAGTCATAACTCATCTTGGATTTAAGGTGTTTAAGGATCAGGTGAAAGCATGGATGCCGTATATGGGCATGTTTGAAATGTGCTCATTGTGTGTATGTACATCCGTTGACATTGCACCCATTAATAAATACAGGGATTACTATTCATTTACATAACTCAACAAAGCAAACTCTGTTCATATAAAAACTGATACTACTGATGTCATTTCATCATGTGCCACATTGTATGTTGTACTAAGTATAGTTCACGAAAGTGCCTTTTAAACACTGAGCAGGAGGATCTGGTCTATTTATTGGTTGACTTTAATGCTGTCGTATATAATCAGCTGAGTTATCTCCATCTGAAACATCTTGCCTGGAGTTTGTTTGAATGACTCTTGCATTCGTCATGGCGTTTTGAATGAAAGAATTAGTTTATCTAACCCTTTCAATCACAACACAAAGGATAGACAGTAACTGCTGCGTCTCCCAAACACTTGACAAACCAACACCACTTTATTTGTTGTACACTACCGTTAAAAAAGAGAGAAAATAATACTTTTATTCAGCAAGGATGCGTTCAATTGATCAAAAGGGACAGTAAATATATTTATAATGTTACAAAAGATTTTTGTTTCAAGTAAATGATGTTTAACATTCAACTCTATTCATCAAAGATGAAAAATGTATCAGTTTCCACAAAAATATTAAGCAGTACAATTGTTTTCATCGATAATAATACAAAATGTTTCTTGAGCAGTAAATCAGCATATTAGAATGATTTATGAAGAATCATGTGACACTGAAGACATTCAGCTTTGTCATCACAGGAACAAATACAATTTCAGATAGCGGGTTGGTGGGACTGAGTGTCATGCATGGATTGTATAAACATTCGTTTGAACTAATGAATCAGTCATTTTGGTCCAAAATTAGTTGCTTAAATAAAGACTTTTGTAGTTGTTTATCAAATTTGCGAGATGTTTTCTCCGCCCCCAGCTCCAAAATGATGTGAAAGACCTTGCTGTGGTTAGATTAAAGAAAGCCTGTTGATATACGGAGCAAAAGAGCTGCATGCTCAGCACATAGTGTTTGGATTGATGTCATCATGGTGGAGGTTTAGACTAGGTTCATAAGTCAAACGGTGGTCAGAAGACAGTTCAGTCCACAAAGCATCTATGTGAAATACACTTGGCTCAGTGCTGGTTTTCATGCATTTCTGATACCAGCAGTGCATAACAAAACTCCAGCCACAGTCATAACTAAATGAGCAATATGTAGGCTACCATCATCCAGGCTGGTTGTTTGTAAAACATGATAATTTTAACATGAAATCAGATTATTTTTCTGTCTAGGCAGATGAATTGCACCGTGCACACAGAGGGTGTGGCACTAACCAAATCGTTTTTTTCCCAGTACCTTATCTCTAAAAACTGTTTGCCTGCAGCATTGACATAGTCATGAAGTGTCACACAGTGAGTCAGGCTGAATCCGGTAGGTGTGTCATATCTTATTTTTAAAACAATTGTGTCTGCTTGTCAGTATTAATATTGTTATCTTGATATATTTTTGAACCAACTTTCCTCTACTCCAGTGGTTCCCAACCACATTCACACTGCACATTTATCATTTCTCCTTTTCCTGACACACCCAATTCAGGCCTTGGAGTCTCTACTAATGAGCTGATGATCTGAATCAGGTGTGTTTGATTAAGGTGACATGGGAAACATGCAGTGTTGGGGGGCCTCCAGGAACGTGGATGGGAACCACTGCTCTACTCTAATGGCAGCAAGTACCATTATGTTTTGTTCTGCAACAATCTTGCAACCTGAAGCATGAAATATTTCTTGTGTTAAACTACAAATGCCGCAAAGTACGAGATGCAGTTTGAGCTGGACACATGATCTGGTTTTATTTTGTACACATTCAGGCGTAGACAAAGAACTACAAGATGGACGGAATGTTCCAGATGAGACGGCACCTGATAAAACAGAGGGCAGGTGTCGGACACATTCCTCAGATGTGAAACAGCACAGCAGAACAGACAGCAGTCAGTCAGAGATGGGGGATGCAGACAGATCAAAAGAAGGGGAGGTGGTGGGAAAGGTGGAGTAAGAAGGGTGGGGGCACTTACTGGATGTCTGATGGTGTGACTAAGATGCATTGATTCCTGCACAGTACATTCCTCCAACTCTTTGTTCTGCTTCTCAGAGGGATCAGATTTGGGAGGAGGAGAGTGGGGGGAAATGCTTTGTGTGTGGCTCAGTCATCCTGTGACTCATAAAATTCTTTTTGCACTTTGAGCAAAATGTACTGATGATCTGTTTGTATGTACAATAAATAGTTTAGTTCTGTGTATGTGTGTATTACAAACTCTAAGGTGCAGCCACATTAGTACAAATTCAGGGAAATTTCATAATCAAAAAAAGTCTGTTGTCATTTGTCAATAATGTAGATAAAAGTACATCTGTAAATATGTACTGTCCATATGTAAATTGTTGTTTTTTGCACTGTCTGGAGCACGCTCATAAGAATTTCACTCACCAAGGCACTTGTGCTGTGGTGATGTGACAATAAAAGTGATTTGATTTGATTTAAAACATAACTCATAACTCTTGTTTTTAAAGCAAGCGCCTTTCTGTTGATGAAACTTGAACTTATTGTGAAATCTGCATGAGGAAATATTTCACCCCCATTACAGGCTAAGTGAATTCCAACGGAAATGACTGGATTCTTCTGTGAAATACACTGGAAAATGGTAAATGCGATCGCACCTTAAGGGTTCATTCACAAAGAATGTGTTTTTGGGCAGTGTTATTGAAATAAAAAAACAAGATCTAGAGATGAGTTTTAAACATTTTAACTATATATATATATATATATATATATATATATATATATATATATAATTACATGCAAAATATTAAAAAAGTAAAGTGTAATGCAAAACCAAGAATGATAACTATAACAAAAAACAGAACTATAATATTTTAATACTCAATTTAAATTCAGAACAATAGTCCACAGCACAGCTATAACAATATCAGCACAGAGGAACAATATTGTTGGAATCGCTTTCAGAAAGAAAAAAAAATTCTCAAGATGATGAATGATTAAAATATTAACAGCCAATCAGAATCCATCCGACTCTAAAGACCTCGAGCATTTAAATTGGCAATATATAAAAAAACTGCAGCGTGAGCGTGTAATAAATTGAATAGCATTTTGCACTAGCAGTTTTCTTTATGTTATCGTTTATGGCGTCAACAATAACGCTGTTGCTGTGGCTTTTCTACAGCTGGTGCTTTGCATTTCCTCTGTGTTTATTGATATACAGTTGCTAGGGTGTTCTATGTTTTTGTTTACTGGCTAAAGTCCAAAGATCCCAATCCAGAGTCTTTATGGGATTTCCATCCATAGATATGCATCAGAATTCCCCTTCAGTGTAAGTCTGGAGGGTTTTTTCAACCCTTTTTTTACCCACCAAATGGAAATCATATATCCATTGACTTTAGCAAATGTCTGCATGCAGTGATTTACATACATAAGTTTAATAAAGCAATTTGTTCAAAGTGCAAATTCAGGCATGGAAAATCACACAGCAATTAGTGTGAAGAAATCCCCCTCTTACGTAAAACAAGCTCCAAGAATGCATTCCCAAGGCAGCAGAAAACAACTTTCCCCTTCATACTGCGCCACCCCAGCAGCTCTTGGCGAGTTCTTGTGAATTTTACACACAATATTTCACAACGGTGTCGCCCCTACAGCTGCACGTCTTCTGGAAAAGCAGCGCAGAGGCGCCGGCTCATTTATAATGTCCAGCGTACTGAGACCGAGCTTTTACAATAGACTGAGAGGATGAAGGGAGGTGGGAAACACTCACTGAATGAAAAGAACCACTGTGTTCTTCTCAAAGGTCCACAGCAGATCACTAACACTCAGTAACTCTTAAATAAGGGAAGACTATGTGTGTGTGTGGAGGCATGGAAAGATGTGTTGACTTATAAGTGAGAGAGTATTTTCAGCTTTTGTGTTGAATGATGAATTAGAAGCACACTAGAAAAGACTTTTCGTGCACGGCTGTGACATTTAGGTGAACAGTGGCATCTTCACCATGTCTGGATTCTTCCCTTTTTATAAGGTCATAAAAATCCTGTCCGATGATTCAGTGCAGCATTCATCTAGCTGGAACCCCAAAGTCTTATTAGCCAGCATTCTTGGAGAGACCCCTACATAATGATGTTTCACAGCAGCAGGGCATGGGAGACTCCTGTTTTATTTTGCTGGAATGATTCATCGCTTGGTTCCAGACAGTGACAACAGACACGCATTGTGCTGCTTTCGCCACTTCTGAAATATTCCTGCTACATTTTATGTTGCACACAAGATTTTTTACACAGCCACAATGCTACAGTGTTCTGGTTGGTTGCCAGGGTATTCCAGTATGGTTGGAAATGTGTTCTAATGGGTTTTAAGCACATTGGAGTGCAGTTACTATGGTGAAGTTTACTAGCAAACAAACCCACACACAAGTGTCTACAATATAGGCTACTTATTGCTGGATACTGCTTATGTCCTTCACTTGTTATAAGTATATGTTTTTGTTTTGTTTTGTTTTTATGTCAGGTGAAAATCATGAATTGCATATACAAATATTAAAGTTGCATGATTTGAGATATTACTCAGTCCTGTTTGTATGGCAATTTAAGGTTAGGTTTATTATTACATGTATTTACTTAGCTTATTATTATATGATATGTTAAATGATTATAATTATTAAAATATTAATATTATAATCAATCATAATAAATATTATAATCTTTAGAGTTCAATATCTGTTCAAATATGGGGCGGAAATCCAACAAAAAATAGCTAATTAATAATTTAATTAGTTTGTTTATATTTCTGCTTATAGCTTTCTTTTTATTTTATTTTAGATAGTCAACATTTTTGTTTAAGTTTTTCATCAAATATAGATTTTTAATTTTTATCTCTGCTTCATTTTAAATCATGAAAACGGCAAAACTTTACAATAAGGTTTTATTTGTTAATATTAGTTAACTACATTAGTTAAAAACAACTAACAATGAACAATATTTCTGCAATATTTATCAATACGTGTTAATTTCAGCATATAATAAAACATTTTTAAAATCAAAAGTTATCTGATATTATTAGTCAATGGCTTGTAAACTAGCATGAACAAACAATTAACAAGTGTATTTTTAATAAATAAATGTTAACCACAATGAATAAATATTGTAAAAACATATAGTTTTTTAGTAGTTCATGCTAGGTTATGCAATTACTAATGAAGAACTTATTGCTACAATTTATTTTGCTAAGTAATTGTCTCACAATCATGCTTTTAGACTGTGTCCTTGTGAGAAACATCAAAACAACGCCCAGCCTCAAATGCTCTCTCAAAAACAAAGAGATGCAACATGGAGACCATTTGAAACCAGCCATTATGGAGGACTTGGCTTTGATCTGGCAACCCCATGACCTCTGTCCTCTGCCTCCATTGCTCACGGCTCTTTCTCTGGTCAGAGAAATACCTCATGTGTTTGTAGAGAGTGGCACAGTAGTATGAAACTTAACAGACAGTGTAAAGACCATGTATCAGCAGCGTATGTCTCCGGTATTAGTTGTCAGGAATGAGCTGAAAATTGCACATGACTCACGGTACAGCACTTCAGATCAATGTGCGTTTGGCTGCAGATGTAGTATTAGGCTCCAGGCTGTAGTAGTTGTATTGTATTTCTTCATTCACTCTCAATCACGGTCTTATTATTCAAGCCAGAAGGCCAAGGTTTCATTCTGCCCCTGGTTTTCCATGTGTGTGCGCTTGTTGACTTTTCCATAAATACAGGAAGATAGGGGGTAACCTCTGAAATTGGGTTCCTGTTAATGTTTTTGTCCTGCTCTACAGGAAGTTCCACCTCAGCAAAAGACAATCCAGACAGAGTCTTGAGGTCAGTTATAGCGAGGGGCGATGCCATTTATTTTCTTTTTGATCGGATACAAAAATGTATCAATGCCAGTACTGCATAGATAATGCTTAAAATGAGTAATTATACTCTGCACTTCGATTCTCGTAAGTGTGACATCACCTGACAAAGGCCGATTGCTGTGCTTGAGCTCTTGAAGCTCCGCCCTCTTCTCCGGGAGCAACAGCTCATTTTTATTTAAAGCAACAAACTCACATTCGGCGTTTTGGCTTACACTCTAAAATTGCCAATTTTAACAAGCTATAAAAAATTATCTGTCGGATATTTTGAGCTAAAACTTCACATACACACTGGGGATATCAGAGACTTATTTTACATCTTGTAAAAAGGAGCATAATAGGTCCCCTTTAAGGCTCTATCAAACACACCAAATTGTTTTTAAATAATAATAATTGGCCTACTGTACAATAAATAAAAAAATTAAGTACAAAATAAAATACAATTATACATTTACTAGTATTAAAACACTTAGGATCAATATTTGTATGCGAGGATGTATTCGTCCACTCAAAGTGAATGAGCACTTTGTGGTCTGTGCAGTTTAATATTGTAATACATTACAATGCATGAAGACACTTCTGTCTCTTTAGTTTTTTTTGGAGCACATGGGCGTATTTTCCATTCAGTACACATTTTGCTATTCATCCAGGTGGCTTCACAGAGGAGATCCTCAGGAATTTGACCTCATGACACCTACAAAGACCGCTATGCCGTGTGAGTCAACACCCTGACGTGTGAGCTGTGATCGCTACGTTGGGGTGAAACTGCAAGGTTAACAGGTATCTCTACTGTTCTACAACTGATTAAGCAATTTAGTTGAGCTAACAGACATTGGCCAAAAGCCACAATGCTCCAAATGTGATTTCACGAGTTCTTAACATCATCTGTGTGTGAAAACCTGCTGATTCACAGGATTTTAAAGCTTGATTGTCCACTTCAGCATCAACAAAATTAAAACATGAGAATGTTTTTGTGTAAATCCAGCCGTTGTTATTTCAAACATGTTTGTTCAGGTTTTGTTATCAGTGTTTTGTTAGGTTGTTTGAGGAGGGGGGTGTTCAGTCTGCATCAGTAGTGATCAAAGACACAACCAAGACTTCCAGACTTACTCTCTCAGCAGCGGTGACCTCTGACCTGGGAGAGGCAGTTCCTGACAAGCAACAGGGCTGGATTGTGTTAGGATAGAGAACTAAAGCCTCCCACTCATTCTCTCAAATCCCTCCCGCTGCCTTTATGCCACTTTGCTCGCCCATGGAATGTGCCTGAATGTGCGCAAGCTAATATGAGAGAATAGATAACAGTGGATACTCATAGGTAGGGATTCTTATCCAAGCTTATGCTAAAACTACCCGGCTTTAAACCGCACTCCTGCCTGTATACCCCTTCTGGGTCTATTTCCCTATCTTGTTCACATTTGGTCGGTCCCACTGTGTGTGTTTATTTGAGCATTTAATTTTTCTGTTGACAGAAGGATGTTGGAACATGAGGTTCTTCTTTCATGTCTTGGCAGTGGCCTGAGAGAAAATATAAAACAGGAGTATTCAATTAAAGCTCCTAGAGGGTCCAGTCTCTAATGTCCTTCCCAACACCGGTCCAAACAATCAAATATTCAAATAAACTATGGCTAAGCAAAATATGTTTTAGGAAAATGTACTGTAAAGTTGGCAGCCATAACACTACCCTCCTAAACATACATTATTTATCGCCATTTATGGTTCATGAAGAACTTTTTATCATCAGTGGAATCGTTCCATTACATACAATATTTCTTATAGTGGAAAAAGGTTTTGTGGAATAATTTAGAATATTCTTTTAGAACTGGTTAATGAAAGGTTCTTTGGGGAATGGCTTTATTTTAAGAGTGCATGTAAAAGTAACAAATAATAAAACCTCAAAAAAAGACAAAATATTTGTAATGAAGTTCGTAGATACGGGAAGAAGGAGGCGGGAACCGGCGAACATTTAATACTTTAATAATCAAATAAACAAACACAAATGAAAAGCGGCAGCCCCTCACGGACGACTGCCGCACACAAAACACAAACTAAAATCCAGGCCTGGTCCTCTCGTCTTCCACTGTCGTCACTCCTCATTTAACCCTTCCGAAGCTCCTCCGTGGGACTCGAGACCGGTGAGTGGTGCAGGTGTCGTTCATTACCAATTACTCCACCGGCCTCGCTCCGTTCCCACGGCTCTCGGCCACGCCCCACTCGCCACAATATTAAAACAATCTATTATCATTTTATCAAATTCATATAAAAATAATTCTGTGAATTATATATTAATTATTTTTTAAGAGTGCATGTAAAAGTTAGAGTTAATAAATACAAAAATGTGTCTCAATTTCAAGTTTTTTTTCATTTTATTAAATGAATACAAAAATATTATTATATTATGTTATTTATATAATTGAATGTGCTTTAATTAATAATAGAGCTCCTGCGGTTGACGTCACGCAATCTACACGCTGACATTTTGGCAGGCAACCAGGAGAGCGCTAGAGCAGCCGTAGCATTGGTATCGACAGTTGTGGAACAATAATTTAAAACCAGACTATTTAGACCTTACAAAACTTACACCATTTTAACATGGTGGACAGCTGCTGTGCACCAGGATGCCAGAAAATGCAGGGGAAAGCCTTATTAGCCGGGACGTCCCGTATATTGGGCTTAATTTATGTGTCCCGTACGTGACCTCCCTTGGCTAGTTTCTCGCCCCCTCACGCAGCATTCGTTAAGTAATAATAATGTTTAATTGATATAGCGCCTTTCCCAGGCTCAAGGACGCTTCACAATAACAGTAGAGAACATACAATAATTTCAAACATAAATGGACAACAGACATTTGCCCAGTCCAAGCGATCACATTTGCGGTTCGCATTGCAAGTGTAGTAAACAGAAACAATAATCAAAAATAAAAACAACAATAATCATCACAATGACAGTAAAGAACAAACAATACAGTAACAATAAGTAAATCAGAAAGTCCTAAACATAACTGTTCAAGGAAGGCTCATTTGCCTGCTGGTCGCTCCTGCTTTACAATAAGCAGCGCTCGCGCTAATAATGCCAATCCAGTCCGTGTTTTGACTAAGTTACAGTAAATTTCTATTTTGGCAAATACAAACAACGTGATTATTTTTCATGAGTCCAACATCCAACAGTAATTATAATAATAATAATTTGTTACATTTATATAGCGCTTTTGTAGACACTCAAAGCACTTTACATAGTAAGGGGACTATCTCCTCATCCACCACCAATGTGCAGCATCCACCTGGATGATGCGACGGCAGCCATATTGCGCCAGAACGCCCCCACACACCAGCTTATTGGTGGAAAGGAGAGAGAGTGATGAAGCCAATCAGTGTATGGGGATGATTAGGAGGCCATGATGGTCAGAGGACAATGGGAGGCCAGGATTTTCCTGAATTGACACACACACTCTTGGCAGTAGTTTTGCTGATCCATTCTTTTGTTGACCGATGTTGCCACTGTTTTGCATGCAGTATAGTTTCTCTAAACAGTGAAAGTCATTACTGACTGTGATGTAATCAAGCTGTCCTGTGTGACTATGAACAGTTGTTGCTTGAGAGCCCTCATTCTTGTTTTATGTCTCTTAACAACAGTTTAATTATTGTCTCTCCCCATTCCAAGGAATGGAAATAAACCAGTGAATGAAAATTTTATGACGAGGGCCAAAGGATCCGTGTCACGCTTCATCCAAGTAAAACAAAATCCAGAGTACGCTTTTGGCAATGCTCAATCAGTCAGTGACCCAAAGATCACTGGAGCGTTCTGGGAATGACAGACTATAGTGCTCACAGTGAGAAACCATTTCAGTTGAACTGATTCATTTGCAAACAAAATGAGTCACTACTTCAAATTTGTCACAGTGACCTCTAAAACAACCCCGGTTGCCAAATACTTGATTGGTCGGCAGACATTATGAACAGGTGATGATAGGTGGATAAAACAAAACAGGGTCATTAGTTGCTCCATCTTTCACTCTAGTTTGGACTGTGATCCTCAATCACTCCACTGATTGACTAATATCTTCCCAACATTGATTACACAGTAGTATTTTGGAGACTTTTAACTCTATTGCTAGATAAACCATTTTTTTGGGGGGGTTACCATTGTGCTGAAAAGTGACTAAAGTAACATTTACATTTGTTTTAAATTACAAATGTAAATGTAACATTTAGCATGCTTGTGCGTGCTGTTTATGAAAGTGTTACCCATACTCGGAATTTGTGCTCTGAATTGAACCCATCCAAAGTGCACATACACTAGAGGTCTGCTACCCGACCCGAACCCGCGGGTCCCGAAATACTGTCGGGTTTCGGGTCGGGTTTCGGGTTAATGTTTAATGGATAGCTTCGGGCTCGGGTCGGGTTTGTAGCTAAATCAAAACTATATGCAGAGGCTTCGCTGCTTTCATAGACGCACGCACACACATATCAGAGATCGCGCACAAACAGCACGGAAACTTTTATTAGTAAAATAGCTTCGACAAGCTACTGACTCGCAAGTCACAACATTATATTTATCTGCAATGAGGCGGCAAAATCGCTGTTTTTGAAGTAACTAAGCCTCATTGCTTGTAGAGAGAGACGCGCAGAAGCAGGTTCACACGCACGCGCAACTTTCATACCCCCTTATCTCTCTCTCTCTCTCTCTCTCTCTCGCTCGCTCGCTCGGTTGGTCTCTCTCTCTCTCTCTCTCTCTCTCTCTGTCTCTCTCTCGGTCTCTCGCTCACTCGGTCTCTCTCTCTCTCTCTCTCTCTCTCTCTCTCTCTCTCTCTCTCTCTCTCTCTCTCTGTCTCTCTCTCGGTCTCTCGCTCACTCGGTCTCTCTCTCTCTCTCTCTCGCTCGCTCGCTCGGTCGGTCTCTCTCTCTCTGTCTCTCTCTCTCAAATAAATGATTAATTCATTCAAATAAATACAATCTTATTTAAGATCTTATGTCTGATTTAAAGTAGACAGAATGCTAACGAGCCTCAACTGAAAATCAAAATTCATAAACTCGGCAGAATGTATTCGACCGCTGCACCTGATGTTCACAAACCTTCATAACTGGTAAATGTTTGTGAAATGGCAGAGCCTTGATTAATCCGTTTCTTTGCATGCAATCGTGAAATGCAAACTTTTTCCTTTTTTTGTTATTCGTTGTGGGCGGGGGATTTGGTCGGGTTCGGGCTCTATTTAATTTAATGCCGGGTCGGGTCGGGTCGGGTCAGACAATCTCAGGTACAGGCCGGGTTCGGGCTTCAGTTTTGAGCCCGTGCAGACCTCTAACATACACAGCATTGAACACACACACCGTGAACACACACCCGGAGCAGTTGGGGCCATTTATGCTGCGGCGCCCGTGGAGCAGTTAGGGGTTTGGTGCCTTGCTCAAGGGCACCTCAGTTGTGGTATTGAGGGTATTAATATGACAAACCTTTAACAAAAGCAGCTTTAGTCCTCAGAGAACCACATAACCAACTCATAAACACAACAGAGCAAAATATGGTTCTTGGACAGAGTTCCCACACATGTTGTAACTCAGTTTTTATCAACTGTAGGTCACAAAATCTCTTAAAGGGTTCATTCACCCAAAAATTAAAAGTCTGCCATTAATTACACAACCTCATGTCAGTCCAAACCTGTAAGACCTTCGTTCATCTTCAGAACACAAATTAACATATTTTGGTGAAATACAAGTACAAGAGCTTTCTGAGCCTGCATAGACAGCAATGAAGCTACAAAATACTTTTTGTGTGCAAAGAAAACAATAATAGCAACTTTGGTCACCAATTTCTTCTCTTCCAAGTCGGTCCACTGCCATTCAAGAGAGAACCACAGTCTTTGGATAACATCATTATTTTTGTTTTTCTCGTAGCTTCATAAAATTACGGTTGAACCACTGATGTCACATGGATGATGTCCTTGCTACCTTTCTGGGCCTTGAACTTGGTAGTTACATTGCTGTCTATGCAGGGTCAGAAAGGTCATCAAAAATATCTTAATTTGTGTTCCGAAGATGAATGAAGGTCTTACAAGTTTGGAATGACATGAGGGAGAGTAATTTATGACAGAGTTGTAATTTTGCACGCACCATCCCTTTAAATATCTTTTAATGGCATTACAAATGTCTCAATATTGTAAGATGCCTTAGAGTATTTTGGGGACAAAAATCACAGCTTAGCCATTTATTATTACAAATAAAAAAGGCAGTGCTTGAATTAAGTCGAAACTCGACCATGTGGCACATTCTATAGGCTTTTGGTTTAAGTGCAGTTTGCAATCAATGATTACTGCACATTTATCCCAAGTTGTTGTTAATGATCTACTTGAAATTAATTACAGTTTGACATTGTTTATTTTATAGTGTTTTTATTGTAATATGCTCTAGATGGTTGTAAGTGTGCATATTTTATCTCCCTTGTAAATGTAAACACTTGTAGCTTATCTTTGGGCCGCTCTGTCACAGGAAGTAAAGACGATGAACACTATTTAACCCAATTCAATATATCGATTTTTACTAATATCAGCAATCTATTTCTTGCCTTGTTTTAAACCCATTATATAAGCAAAATCCAATATCGGTAGACCTCTAATCAGCATGTATTGATATATTAGAACATAAACCAATACTCAAACCAAATCTTGTTTTGATTGGCTGCAAACCTTTATCAAGGTAATATGCTTGTGCATTCACGTGCACATGCTTCATTACTGTAAATAATCATGTGATTGTCCTCTGGTGGCAATTAACACTTTCCATTTAGTACAGTAGAGGGCAGAAGTACAGTTTGCAGGTGAGCTACAGGTAATTGCAACAGGTTTGTCGGTGTCTTGTACTTTTTCATACTCTTCACTTCTCCTTCACCCCTGCCCTTCTTTTGTCCACAATATCACATTGAGATCATTTTCATCATGGTGACGCCTCATTGTTGTGACATCAGTACGTACTGAAGATGAGTGAAATCAAGCCTCCCATATCACATGCCCCCTGCATACCTAACAAACCATGTGTGGTTTCCAAAACAACCGGGGAAAGTTAGGGAGGGGACACCGGGAAGGCAATCCTCCATGCTGGCCTGAACGCTCCAGACAGCTGTTATCGGAACAATGCACACTCACTGCAGAGGAAATAACAGAGTCCTGTAGCCTCAACCCACTTCCATCTACATTCCTCTTTTTATCGCTCCTTTTCTCTTTTTCCATCCTAGTCTTAAAACAAACAAACTAATTATGATTTTAAATGTCTCTTCCCGCTTATCGGATTTTTGCTCTCATGCACTCGAGGCCTTTCACACATTGTTGCACATTTTCACTCCGTCTTGCGTAACCCAATCTCTCCCCTTCTCATTTCTCCCCCAGTCTCCAGTGGGGGATTCAAGGACGCCAACATATTTAGTAAAATCTCCCCTTGACCTGTGTCACTACCCCTCTTTGGCCTGACAATATTATCTTCTCTGACTCACAGATGCCTCGCGTAAACAAAACAAAGCTAATTCGCAAATGGTTCCCAAGTCACGAGACATAATCAAACGCTCCGCCCTGTGTGCTCTGCTTGGGTGAATCCCACAGGAGTAAAACTAGAGTAAATACTATCAACATTAGAGACCTGGGCCAGGAATAGTGATTAATTGACAATGTCTGTCCGGTCGTCATTAGAGCAGAGATGCAGCTGTCTGAATTGTGGTTTTGGCACGGCATGAATAGAAATAATGCTTGAATTGAGCTGTTATCACTGGATGAAGTTCACAGGTGTCAGTAAAAGGTGTGGTGTAACAGCACGGATCCAAGGGCATTGAGCTTTATTAATAATTCAGGTCCATTAATAACGACAGATGTATAAGGGTAAACAATGTCCCAGACATTTGAAGTGGGGGTAGTTTCATCAGTGTACAGTGCTCAGCGTAAATGAGTACACCCCCTTTGAAAAGTAAAATTTTAAACAATATCTCAATGAACACAAAAACCATTTCCAAAATGTTGACAAGACTAAGTTTAATATAACATCTGTTTAACTTATAACATGAAAGTAAGGTTAATAATATAACTTAGATTACACATTTTCAGTTTTACTCAAATTAGGGTGATGCAAAATGAGTACACCCACTAAAAACTACTATATATATATATATATATATATATATATATATATATATATATATATATATATATATATATATATATATATATATATATAAATCTAGTACTTTGTATGGCCTCCATGATTTTTAATGACAGCACCAAGTCTTCTAGACATGGAATGAACAAGTTGGCGACATTTTGCCAGATCTTTTTCCATTCTTCAAGAATGACCTCTTTTAGAGATTGGATGCTGGATGGAGAGTGATGCTCAACTTGTCTCTTCAGAATTCCCCATAGGTGTTCGATTGGGTTCAGATCAGGAGACATACTTTGCCACTGAATCACTTTCACCCTGTTCTTCTTCAGAAATCCAACAGTGGCCTTAGATGTGTGTTTAGGATCATTGTCATGTTGGAAAAGTTCACCACGACCAAGGGCACGGAGTGAAGGTAGCATCTTCTCTTTCAGTATAGAGCAGTAAATTTGTGAATTCATGATGCCATCAATGAAATGCAGCTCCCCGACACCAGCAGCACTCATGCAGCCCCACATAAGGACACTGCCACCACCATGTTTCACTGTAGGCACCATGCATTTTTCTTTGTATTCCTCACCTTTGCCACGCCATACAGTTTTGAAGCCATCAGTTCCAAAAACATTTATCTTAGTCTCATCACTCCAGAGTATAGAGTCCCAGTAGTCTTCATCTTTGTCAGCAAACTCTAGTCGGGCTTTTTTGTGCCTGGGATTTAGGAGAGGCTTCTTTCGTGGACGGCACCCATGCATGCCATTCCTCTGCAGTGTACGCCGTATTGTATCACAGGAAATAGTCACCCCAGTTTGGCTTTCTACTTCTTTAGATAACTGCAGTGAACTTGCATGTCGATTTTCTTCAACCCTTCTCATCAGAAGACGCTCCTGACGAGGTGTTAACTTCCGTGGACGACCTGGACGTCTCTGTGAGATGGTTGCAGTTCCATCTTTTTTAAATGTTTGTACCACTTTTGCTACAGTATTCTGACTGATAAGTAAAGCTTTGCTGATCTTCTTGTAGCCTTCACCTTTCTTATGTAAATAAATGATTTTCTTTCTCAGGTCTTGTGACATTTCTCTTCCATGTGGTGCCATTGCTGACAGCATGAAATGGGAAGGGGTTTTCTGTAAGTAACACCCTTTTATAGTCAATTGTCACCTGTGTAATGAATAATTAGACTCACCTGTGGTTGAATTCTTGTTAAATTAGACATTTGTAGCCTAACATTTAGCTTTGCTCCAGAGACTTTCAGTGGGGTGTACTCATTTTTGCATCACCCTAATTTGAGTAAAACTGAAAATGTTGTTCTCTAAGTTATATTATTAACCTTACTTTCATGTTATAAGTTAAACAGATGTAAAACTTAGTCTTGTCAACATTTTGGAAAATATTTTTGTGTTCATTGAGATATTGTTTAAAATATTACTTTTCAAAGGGGGTGTACTCATTTACGCTGAGCACTGTGTGTATATATATATATATATATTAGTGGTGGGCCATATCGGCGTTAACGTGCTGCTGCGTTAACGTGAGACTCTTATCGCGATAAAAAATATCGCCGTTAATCTATTCTCAAAGTTGGGTTGGGAGCTGGGTCTATACTACGCAAGCTATGATGACTTTCACCCTGATATTTTAGCGGATGTATACCTAGTGAATTGCACTGTAAACGAGTCTTCGAACTAGAGGCTCGCAGTCCGTGATGGAGAGATTGTTAACGGCTGGTCTATGTGGTAATACAATCGGGCAGGACATCCAAACGCTCACCTATCATTCATCAACCTCAAATATGGCTTTTCATCTGAAAGATGTATGTAGTATCAACTTTACATGGCCGCTCAATATGATGTTAACTAGAGAAATGTGCGCTATTGAAGTGTTTGTGTGGAAGCGCGTTTGCTGCAGGACAGGCTCCGGTGCGCTCACTTGCTCTTAAAATCTCCGTCATTTTTGGTCATACAGATAAAAGTAGCCTAATACATCTTTCGAATCTGTAAAGACTCTACGTTTATTTGTGTGCACTCAGAATAACAACGAAACGTTGCGCTTTTAAGCAAACAGGATGCGCTTTAGGTCTCATGTGAACTTGAGAATTCACTCCCGTGTCACCCTCTGCTTCGAACCTGTGTGTATGCCTAACGTTACTGTGAAATTACCACATCAGACGTGACGTGCTAACATGGATGCAGCTATGAAGCCGCCGGGTTTGCTTCAGGGAAAATTTATTTTAAGAAGCTTCCCAATGGAAACTGTAAACAGTTCATCACGACCTCTTATGTAGGCCTACAGTTCAAAATTCATGTTTAACTGAATAAACAGTTAGTAAACACAAGTACATCTTATTGAACATAGTTTATTTTCATCACCAATTATCATAGTAGAACAGCTTTCTCAAGCAGTTTGTGATGCATTTTGGAAACAGGAGATGAGCCCTGGTCTAATCGCCATCTGGCTTGAGAAACCCGTTCTCAAAGACTTACTTTAAGCCATTATTTGGGTAGCACACATATTCTGAATGCCTTCGCAGAATTCAAATGAGCCATTTTAATCTAGATTAATCTAGATTAATTCCAAAATTAATCTAGATTAATCTAGATTAAAAAAATCTATGCCCACCCCTAATATATATATATATTAGTGGTGGGCGTTATCGGCGTTAACGTGCTGCGTTAACGTGAGATTTTATCGGCGATAAAAAATTATCGCCGTTAATCTATTCTCAAAGTTGGGTTGGGAGCTGGGTCTATACTACGCAAGCTATGATGACTTTCACCCTGATATTTTAGCGCGGATGTATACCTGGCAATTGCACTGTAGGGGGCGAGAACGAGTCTTGAACTAGAGGCTCGCAGTCCGTGATGGACAGATTGTTAACGGCTGGTCTATGTGGTAATACAATCGGGCACGACATCCAAACGCCACCTATCATTCATCAACCTCAAATATGGCTTTTCATCTGAAAGATGTATGTAGTAACAACTTTACATGGCAGCTCAATATGATGTTAACCTAGAGAAATGTGCGCTATTGAAGTGTTTGTGTGGAAGCGCTTGCTGCAAGACATGCTCCGTGCGCCACTTGCTCTTAAAATCTCCGTCATTTTGGTCATACAGATAAAAGTAGCCTAATACATCTTTCGAATCTGTAAAGACTCTATGTTTATTTGTGTGCACTCAGAATAACAACGAAACGGCTTTTAAGCAAACAGGATGCGCTTTAGGTCTCATGTGAACTTGAGCGAGAAACTTCAAACTCGAATATATCTAAAAATACAGTACATAGAAAAATATATCTATAGAGAGTGAAATGTCAAAAAAAAAATATAGAAGACGTGTGTGTTAGCATGGATGATTTACATGAAATTTAATCTGTGCAACACTGTGCATAAGATGGCTTTCAGTTCAATATAATAACAAAAAACGACATTTTGGTAATACTGACATACTGTAATTGACAGTTATCGGCAAAAAAACTAAGAAAAACCAACACGGGAGTGGGAGGGAATGGGAGTCATTCTTCCGGGAGTGGAACGGGATTTTCCCCCAGTTTTTTCGTGGGATTGGGACGGGAAGAGATTAAAGTTTGTGATGCATTTTGGAAACAGGAGATGAGCCCCTGGTCTAATGCGCCACCTGGCTTGAGAAACCCGTTCTCAAAGACTTACTTTTAGTCATTATGTGGGTAGCACACATATTCTGAATGCCTTCGGCAGAATTCAAATGAGCCATTTTAATCTAGATTAATCTAGATTAATTCCAAAATTAATCTAGATTAATCTAGATTAAAAAAATTAATCTATGCCCACCTCTAATATATATATATATATATATATATATACACAGACCTGCAGGCTAAAAATAAACTGATGAAACTACCCCCACTTCAAATATATATATATATATACAGGTGCATCTCAATAAATTAGAATGTTGTGGAAAAGTTCATTTATTTCAGTAATTCAACTCAAATTGTGAAACTCGTGTATTAAATAAATCCAATGCACACAGACTGAAGTAGTTTAAGTCTTTGGTTCTTTTAATTGTGATGATTTTGGCTCACATTTAACAAAAACCCACCAATTCACTATCTCAACAGGCAAGCCAGTGGATATCACACAAGCACACGTTTGTGCCAGGGTTTGCACACTGCAAACTTAACGCAAGATGTATTCTGGTGAACATCTTAATCTCAGTCAATTCACTATAAGCAGATAGTGTAAGTAAAAATGGAATGACGGAGTAATGATGGAGTTTTGGCATCTGACGCCGCATATTCTCTCGGAGACAAAGCGAAACGAATCTACTTCAACATGCTGATACCGATATAGCCTATAGCTGTTTTCATTTATTTCTCTTTTATATTTCTCTTGTGGCCCGCACATACTGAAAAAAAAGAAACGTATTTCGTGTTAAACAGGTTGTTTTTGAAAGTCGGTGCTTGAAATAAAATATTTTTATTTAATTGATTTTTATTGATGACTGCAGTGTTAATATCTTAATTATATAGGACTATAATTCATTGTCGGTAGCCTATAGCCTAATTGACCTGTTTTAAAAGACCTTTTTAAAAAAATTTTACTGAGGAGCCTATTTAACCTATTCTTATTCTTGCAGTGCGTCTGTTATGCAGAAATTAAACGGAGCAAATTAATTGTAATTTTAATTTAATTATAAAAGTAACTTCATAATAATAATAATAATAGGCCTAATAAAAATAAGAATGTAACAGCCCTACATTAATTGGAAATGCCAAATCAGGGATCTAGACTCATTCTTCCCACTGGTCGCTCTTTTGCGATCAACTTTTTCCATTGGACGCAGGAGAACATAATTTTGCTTACATCTATTCACCTTTCACTTTTTAAGACTAAAACAAAAGAGGGATTCTTTGTTATTCTTAATTAAAAAGCACAACCACAATAAAACAGCAGGCTGCAATGACAAACTAGCTTACATAATTTATTAACAAAAACGAATAAGATGAGACATGGCATACACAACTTGCAATATTATATACAGACTTATACATTACAGAACGTTTAGCAAACTCTGAGGAATAAAATAAATAAGTAAAAGAAAACCTTAAAGTGAGGCAAACAGCAAATATAAGCTTTTTAAAATGAAAACAAAGAAAAACAAAACTAAACTGGCTGTCGTGACCGTGCTTGCATATTTTGCATAAATCCTCCGTCCGCTATCATTTCCTCAATATTCGCATCATTTTTGCTGCACGCTGGGTTTATTTGAACAGTGAGAGACAGAATAACAACAAAAAATGAAAACAACCAGAAAAATGCATTAATTAAGTTATAAATTAATTTGCATTTTAATGAGTGAAATAAGTATTTGATCCCCTATCAATCAGCAAGATTTCTGTGTTTTATACAGGTAAGGAGCTGAGATTAGGAGCACTCTCTTAAAGGTAGTGCTCCTCTCAGTTTGTTACCTGTATAAAAGACACCTGTCCACAGAAGCAATCAATCAATCAGATTCCAAACTCTTCACCATGGCCAAAACCAAAGAGCTGTCCAAGGATGTCAGGGACAATATTGTAGACTTACACAAGGCTGGAATGGGCTACAAGACCATCGCCAAGCCGCTTAGCGAGAAGGTGACAACAGTTGGTACGATTAATCGCAAATGGAAGAAACACAAAATAACTGTCAATCTCCCTTAGTCTGGGAATCCATGCAAGATCTCACCTCGTGGAGTTTCAATGATCATGTGAACGGTGAGGAATCAGTCCACAACTACACGAAAGGATCTTGTCAATGATCTCAGGGCAGCTGGGACCATAGTCACCAAGAAAACAATTAGGAACACACCACGCCGTGAATGACTGAAATCCTGCAGCGTCCGCAAGGTCCCCCTGCTCAAGAAAGCACATGTACGTCCGTCTGAAGTTTGCCAATGATTCAGAGAAGAACTGGGTGAAAGTGTTGTGGTCAGATGAGACCAAAATCCAGCTCTTTGACATCAACTCAACTCGCCGTGTTTGGAGGAGGAGGAATACTGCCTATGACCCCAAGAACACCATCCCCACCATCAAACATGGAGGTGGAAACATTGTGCTTTGATGGTGTTTTTCTGCTAAAGGGACAGGACAACTGCACCGTATCAAAGGAACGATATGGATGGAGCCATGTACCATCAGGGGATGGGTATTCCAGCATGAAAATGCCCCAAAACACAAATCAGGACAACAAAGGAGTGGCTCAAGAAGAAGCACATTAAGGTCCTGGAGTGGCGTAGCCAGTCTCCAGACCTTAAACTCATAGAAAATATATGGAGGGAGCTGAAGGTTCGAGATGCCAAACGTCAGCCTTGAAACCTTTATGACTTGGAGAGGATCTACAAAGATAAGTGGGAAAAAGTCCCTCCTGAGATGTGTGCAAACCTGGTGGCCAACTATGCAAATCAATGATTATCTACTCAACACCCCTTGACTAAGACTAATACTTAACATCCAAAGCACACTCATTTTAACCATTCCCATATGTTAGAATGTATATATGTTGAGGGTTTCCATCTCCTCTATCTAATCTAATCAAGCACAGTGGTTTACATTGATGAGCAAAAACCAAAAATGGATCGTAGATTTGTTCTGATCAAGAAAAAAATGCTAAAAGTATTTAATCATGCATAGTTCGGATAACAAAAATAAGCACAAAGGGCGGAGAAGATACTTAACATCTATTTTGTTTTTGACGTCAAAGGCCTTGTGGCCAACTGGTATTTGGCACAAACTCAATAAGTCACTCAGTAAAAGCTATTCAAATTAAGCAGATGCCAACAAGGACATTGCGTGACATGTTCTCATCTTCAAAGAAGAATGTAGGACTACATTGAAGAGAGCTAAATCATCAAAAATGACAATTCTGACCAGAGGTTGTGTTAGACTTTAATATTGTCCGTCATTTTGACAGACAAGGTTGTGAAAATTTCATCATAATCTATTATTACCTATCATTTTAATTTTCATATTTTAATTATAACAACCCATTTTATTGCTTTTATTTTATGTTCACGTTTTCATTCTTAATAATAAACCTAAAGGACGAGCATATAGGCTTATGTATTTATTTATTTATGAAGAGAACAGATGAACAGAGACTGCGTCAGTGACAGTGGAGGACACTAAAAACAACAAAATATGCTAGTGCTGGGTAAAAAAAAAGGATTTCTCTATTTTAATAGATTCTTATTTTTATGAACCAATATAGTTTCTTAACTCCCAATCAATGCTGTTTTCATTTGATGAATGCAAAGTAGGCAATAGGCTAAGCTTTGTGCGTTGTTACTTTTGATATGAAAACTTCAGATTTCAAATTCTGTCCATTTTATTAGTAAATTCAAGCAACAAATACCGCTCTGATGCTCTTTTTTGTGGCGTGGTAGACCGTAGATGCATCAGATCAAGCGATTCCCTTTTAGTAATACTCGCCTGTGTGCAATCAAAAGCATTGCAAAAGACTTTTATTTTTTTCTGGAGAAGATTGCGCGCTTTGCTGCTACACTGGAGTACACTCGCCACCACCTGGACAGGCCTGGGATTTACAGTTATAAATTGCAATAGATCACGCTCAGTGTAATCTGTCAAAGTGACAGGCGGCCTTCAGATTTTTACGTCAATGCTAAAAAAAAATATCCTTCAATGACTGAGAATTTTCGGTTAACGCGACCTCTGATTCTGACATATACATATTACTCTCATGTCATTACAAAACCTTAGATGTGCAATATATATAAGAAGATATTTTGAAGAATGTTAGTAACCATTGACTTTCATTGTATGGACAACAAATGCAATGGAAGTCAATAGGACCCAAAACAGTTCGAGGTCACACTTTAGTTTGGGAATCAATTCCACGGTAGGCAAGTAGTGCACAACACAACAAATTCTCAAAAACACAACGAAAGCGCCACAACCGGTGTGCCTCACACATCCTGAAAAGTGAAGCTGCAGGCTCTTTGATCGCCCCCTGGTGGCTGGCTGCAGTACAGGTAATAAACCCCGCCCTCTCCATTAAACGAATGGGACTTGAGTAGAATAACACTTCAATAAAATGTTCAGAATTATGGTTTTGGTCATTTAAGGTAGTTGTCATCACAACTCCAAATGACGTCATTTACTCAAGATGGCAGCCACCATACTGAGATCCTTTGACATCACTTTTCTATAGTGGAAGGAAGTAGATACGTGTCATCCATCTTTTTTTACAGTCTATGGCCACAACGCAATGCATAGGACACATTTTGTGTTGTGCTAATTTCATTGAGGTGTGGCTTGTTTTCATTGCACTCCAACTTGTTTCCATTTTGTTGTGATTATTTTGTAGAGTTGTGGCTTGTTTCCGTTGTGTTGTGCTAATTCTGTTCAGTTGCGGCTTATTTCCATTGTGTTGCGACTTGTTTCCATTGTGTTGCGACTTGTTTCCATTGTGTTGCGACTTGTTTCCATTGTGTTGCGACTTGTTTCCATTGTGTTGTGACTTGTTTTGAATGTGTTGCGACTTGTTTCCATTGTGTTGTGGCTTGTTTCCATTGTGTTGTGTAATTTCGTTGAGTTGTGGCTTGTTTCCATTGTGTTGTGCTAATTTCATTGCGTTGTGGCTTGTTTTCGTTGTGTTGCAACTTGTTTCCATTGTGTTGTGCTAATTTCATTGCGTTGTGGCTTGTTTTCCTTGTGTTGCAACTTGTTTCCATTGTGTTGTGCTAATTCCGTTGTGTTGTGCTGTGGTTTGTTTCCGTTGTGTTGCGGCTTGGTGCCATTGTGCTGTGCTAATTTTGTTGTGCTGCAACTTGTTTCCATTGTATTGCGGCATGATTCCAGTGTGTTGTGCTAATTTTGATTTTCGATAAGCAACTACTTAATAGTGAGAATTGTTCCCTACACTCAAATTTGACACTGTTTAATTACCAACATTCTTCAAAATATCTTATTACATGTTTCATAGAAGAAATAAAGTCATACAGGTTTTTAACAACTTGAGGGTGAGTAAATTACAGAATTGTAATTTTGGGAGAAAAATCTCTTTAATTAAATATTGTCCCCACTGCATGCCTGGTGTAAAATCTAGGTCCTAAAGCAGAACTGGCAAAAACCACATATCAAGCATATTCATTTTCAGACCTCAGTTCCTGTGGTGAAATCAAAGCCAAAAGCTTCTCTCTCTCTCTCTCTCTCTCTCTCTCTCTCTCTCTCTCTCTCTCTCTCTCTCTCTCTCTCTCTCTCTCTCTCTCTCTCTCTCTCTCTCTCTCTCTCTCTCTTCTCTCTCTCTCTCTCTCTCAAAATAAAAGTTGTTTTAACTAATTTCGAGGTGTGCCGTATATTTTCCAGCACCCATGATTCCTATCAAATCCCTTGGTTTTCTTCTAGATTTACCCAATTGCTTCCCACCCAAACCCTCCCTCTTTCCTCCTCCACTCTTTTGCCCTGTCCAGAGCATTCCAATCCTCTGCCATCATACCTGCTGCCATTTCACATGCTTCCCCAACTGACCAATCATGCGCAGACCTGCTCACAAAGACATTCGTTGTTACCGGACAGCTCTACTGCAGGGGGCGGGGGTTGAGAGACAAGTTGTTGGCAACGTCCAAAACAGGAGGAAAATATTAACTCAAGAAAACAGGGAAAAAGGGGCAGAGTTTTCCTCTGGACCATGCCTGTTTTTTTTTTTCATAAAGTTGGCTCTGGGCCAATCTTGTCTGTGGCCAAAAAAACGTGCAACTTTCACAATAAGCCCACACCCTACTCAATTCCCCTCATGATAGGACAGACAAATAGATGACTCGTGCCTGAGGAACCGCAAACGGGACACCATGGTTACCAAAATTAAGGAAACACCAACAAAAAGGGGAACTCAGTCCAACATCTGCTGGTTACCAATCATGCACATGCCATCTCCAAATCTGGAGTCTGAGACAAAAGGCTTATTTTTGTTCACTATAATCAGAGCTGGTGACTCATGCAGACCACTAAAATGTTTGGTTGATTTTGATGCAACTTCAGTTCGCATTTAAAGGAGAAGCACATAGCAAGCTTTAAACTGGAGTTATACTGTAGTTGTACTGTAGAAAAAGTGAGTGCTGCTTACCCATGTAGAGTGCTGTCAGTGGTTACCAGGGCATTGCTATGCCATTGGCGTTCAAAGTGTTCTTTCTGCATGTAGCTATGTAGTTGCTACATGTTGCTAACTAAGCACATTAGGTGTTCTGTGTAAACTAAGATATTCAGAGGGTTTTTTCTGAACATTGCTTTGTAGTTGCTAAAGCCCGGTACACACCAAGCAGACGGTCGTTGGGCAACGGCGAGCGACGGTCGGTTGTTCAGTTTAGCGAATGAGTCCGTGCAGTAAAATTAAAGCGAAAGTGATGAAAGGGAGCAAGTAAATGAAAAGGCGGCACAGACAAAGGGCTGTTTTTGATGTGACATGATCTTGCCCAAGCATTCCAATATGTGAATGTGTTCATAACAACATGAGTTGCTTAAAATAATGAAAGTTATCAACGTTTACTGATATTCAAAATGGTAAGCAAACGCTGCCTTGTTTATGTTTCGTATTTCTACGTTTATCTCGTATATCTTTGTTCCAGTAATTAATATTTACTATTGATAGCTGCTGATATAGACAGGTCATTTCTATCACACAGGCGCAGAATGCACTTGTTAAGTTTGCAGTCGACTAAAGCTTGTTGTTATTCGACGCTGCCGACGCGAGGCGACAACACCGTCGGATTTCATCACCGCTAGTTATTTTGAAGTCGGCTTAAGGTGCTCAGGGTGGTTTTTTTCACGTTGCTATACAGTTGCTAGTTATTCTGATGTATTAAATTTCAAACTAAATTAAAATGAAAACATATTTGAGAGCAAGGGGGCCCCCTGTTTTTTCCGGCGCCCTACGCTGCTTGCATATTCTGCATATAGGGAGGATCGGCTCTGATTCAGAGTGTTTTCTGCATGTTGCTGTGCAGTTGATAAGATATTTAGTGTTTTTTTCTATATGTTGCTGTGCAGTTGATAAGATATTTAGTGTTTTTTTCTATATGTTGCTATGCAGTTGCTAATGTATTCTGATGAGATGTTTCATTTAACTATGCAATAGGGGTTGCACAGACTAATCGACTAGTCGACTTCAGTGCTTTGCTATGACGCTTTAAGCTTGAAGTTGATTAGTCACTGGTCTTGTAAAGGGCGCAATAGGATAATAAATCCACATTTACGCTCCTTTCCAAACAGTTAACATTACAAACTAATTCATATTCTGAATGCGCTCCACAAGACGTGTGATTTATATTACTGGATGCTGGAAATTGAATGGCAGAATGCAGGTTTTAAACAGCTTATTGTACAGGTAAGTTAATCACGTTCTAATCTAATGCGCTGCAATGTAACGCACACAAATAGGCTGCATACAGTAGCGCCTATGAAAATAGTTTAGAAACTGAATAGTTCAAGCATGGGGCAGTCGTGGCCTGATGGATAGAGCGTTGGACTTGAAACCCGAGGTAACCCGAGGTTGTGGGTTCGAGTCCCGGCTCTGGCAGGAAGTGTCCACGACTGAGGTGAGACCCTTGAGCAAGGCGCCGAACGCCCGTCTGCTCCCCGGGCGCCGCAATGTCGGCTGCCCACTGCTCCAGGTGTGTGTGCACTTGGATGGGTTAAATGCATTTAAACACATTTCACTCCTCATTATACTCTGTATACTCATCTGAGCTTAATTTGTATTTGCATATATTTCTTAATAACTAAATCCCACAGCTTCACTACTAGTAGAGAGACGCTGCCAGTTAGAATTAATTCACACGCAACCGCTCTCACTAATGCATTCATTCATATGAATGTAATCTTTACTGTACTACTTATCTATATCTGATTTAGAACGAGCAGGATATAACTATAACGACCCAAAGATGAAAGAACTGATACAAATAAGCTGTTATAGGTGCAATACTCATGTGGGCAGCGCTGTCATATTTCATAGCTGGGCACAAGGTGTTTGTCACAGCTCCAGACTTATTTGTTCATCAATGATGTCATCAGTGACTAGTCGTCTTCGACTTGACTTTCATCACATACCTGTGGTAAAGATAACTTGACGATACGTATACGTTTTTTTCTACAACGTAAATTACACACATCCATAACCAAAACTAAAAAGTTGAAACAGTTATGTTCATTTTTGAAAACATATGTTTTTAATAAGTAACTAGATAAGAACGTTTGGGCTGTGAGTGTTTGCAGTTTACATTGTAAAACTAAATGTAAAAGTATCATCAAGTTATGTTTACCACAGGATTTATTTTACTCATAAATTGAAAAACCCCATTATAAAACCCCATAGGAAAATCTCGAACGAACCTGCGGCGAATTACTCTTCCGGGTTCTGACATCACAGTTCCCCCACTCTATTGCTAAAGTGTTCAGAGTATTTTCTTTAATTTTTCATAAAATAAAAAATTCTGCATGTTGCTATTAAGGTATATGTTAATATGTTGTTTTTTGTGTGTTTTTTTCTCACATATTGTTAGGCAGTTTCTCAGTACTTCACAGTTTACTGGTTTATGTAAAAGTGATGCGACATTTCTACATTCACAACCTGATTTGAGGTTTCATTCATGTTCACAGCACAAACACTGCAGGATTCAGATTTTAACAATGCTAAAGGATACGTTGCTTAACTGATTTTGTTGACTAACCTCTTGAACTCAATCCCTCCTGTTCATAAAGAAGAAAGCAACTATGCAACTATGTAGGATTACATTTCCCAAAGAGAACGTTTAATTGAAGCAAGATCAGCAGATACAAATGTGATCGGCTGTGCGGAAACCACATGCGTGTGCACATCAGAACAGACTGACTCACTCCCAACCACAAGCTACTAATCTACACCAGACATGTCATAAAAGTCCTCCAGCTACAGCTCACTGAGTCTCTCTGAGGTGTTTGCTATCTGACAGTTACTACATTAGTGATGCATTAGATTGTGTGAGAAATGACCCCAAGCGTTCCTTTGTTTTTGATATGTGCACAGTTATACTAAATGACTATACATAACCTCAGGAAATGTTGTGGCCGTTAATCATGTTAAACGACACTGGAGCTGTAGAGACAATGAGAGGAAACAGCACGTGTTTGTATTTTTCTTTAAAGTGAGCTTTAAATTCTTCAGATGTTTCACTAATGGTTTTAGGAAGGGTAAAACACGGAGTCAAACTGCTTTGCAATGCATATCAGTTGACGTCAAACCAGACAAACCGTTCTGCTACAACTCGCTCAACACTAGTGCATTAAAACTGTGCCAAAACGCAGGCAGACAGTTGAGCGCTCACACAGATACACATGACTTTTGTCTTGTGAGTTGTGTATACAGACCTCACACTGATACGGATGTGTGCTTTCAGAGCTGCCTGGCACACACATACACCGACAAACACTCTCCGCCCACTATAGCTAGATCATATTACAGAGTGAATATGTAAGTAAAACATGGCTGCAAAACCACACTCGCTCACGTTTGGCCATGCAAAGTGATAAAGGCTTCAAGAACACTTTTATAGGCAGCTTGTCTCGTGCTAATAGCAACATATTTGCAAATATTATAAATCGGTTGACTGAGTAAATCTGCCATCTTAAATCATATGGTGTGTGGTGGTGGGTTGGAATGCTGTAGGTCATTCAACCCTTCATTGAGAGAAAAAAAGAGAAAATTAATTTTCTTCATCATAATTTTTATATTTTTTCCAGTAAAAATAAAGTAAATTAAAAAATAAATCTATTGAATATGTATTATATATTATTATCACATGTATAATATTTTTCTTGACATTGGAAATTAGCTTTGTCTTGTAAGCATAAATCTGATTAAAATGTATTAGATGTCCTCTTACACACACAGTCACACACACACATTTATATTATTTTTGCTTTTTTTTATTTTTTTTACTAGAAAATTAAATGGTCAACAACATTTTCAAAGGGTTTTGTTCTATTTATTATTTTTGCTTTTCACATTTTCATATACAATCTGTATCACATGTGACCTGTATTGTATGTGAGGGTAAAAATCTAGTTTGGGCCACTATCAGCTGAGGTGTGAACTAAGCCTTGTAAGCATTTGTAAGCATAAGCTAAATTTCTTAAGCCTAAAGTAACATGCTTCAAAGACTGTACTAAGCAAATTTGTAATAGATTTAAGCCTTAAATGTTCAAAACATGCACAAACAGTCATCCACTAAAGTATAATTAGATTCATTACTGCAATTACAAACAATGGTACCTGATCAATCCAATCTAGATAAAAAGCCAATTAAAGTTCCTCTTTACATTTTTCAGATAAGGCTCATATGCTCTTTTGTATTGTGAATAATTTGAGAATTACTTTGAGTTACTCATAACCTTTATTAGAATAATTATATCATGAAATGAAAGCTGTACTGGTGTCACTAAAGTTAATGTCTGCATTCACCTTGTAACCAGTTTGGCTAGAAGGAAAACAGAAAACATGTGACAGTGCTGCTGGATGTTTTGATTTTGTACCAGACAATCGCAGGGCTTCAAAGTGTAGATTCACAAAGACTGGAACACATACAATTACTTAATATGTTCCTTTTGCTACAGTCATAGTTTGATGTCTGCAGCTGGGATACATTATATGACCAAAACAGTTGGTTCTTTCACAAAGAAGTGGATATCTGTGTTTCTGGATAACACACTGAGGTTTCAATGCCATCCAAATGTTTCTCCCTTTAATATCATAATAAATGCAATACATTTATGATTGTACTTAGGTGTGATTTCATGTTGGGCCCTCTAGCTACTCTCACAAAGAGGCTAAATCTTAGAAGAGCTGAAGAGATTGTTGACATCTGGACAGTTTCTCTCATTCTCAGTTTCTGGCCCTATATCATTTCTCTTACAATTGAGCCCTTTTCGTTCAGTTGCTTATTTAGTAGGACAGCCTGGTCTGAGCTGTGCTATTTTCCATTTTGTTACATTAGACGTCACAGTACTCTTAGGAAAGTTTAAAACTTTGCCAGCTGTTTTATAACTTTCTCCAGTTTTTTTCCTCTCACTTACATGGTCATAAAGTTCCACAGGCGTCTCTTGGTCTCCATGACAGCAGGAATAAACCAGTCTTCTGTTGGAGCTGTTTTACCTCATAAAGTGAGTTATATTTAAGTTAACGTTGAATATTTAAATCACCAATGATTCGAAATCTACATGGAGTCAAGACAAAGTTCAGACCCAGATGGAATGTTCTTGATTGCTTTGCTTTGGTTGCCTCATCTGGTCTGATTTTAGGGAAAACATCTGTAGAATTCTTTGGTAAAGTCTTGGAAATGTGTGAGGAAAATATGCTAAAAAATGGAAATTATATTTAAGTTAAAGATAAGCATTTGTACACCAATGAAATCAGTCACCATGAATGTATACGTAAGCAAAATTCAGGGCCAGATGGAATCAGATGATTTTTTTGTGATCTTTTATGCTTTATTTTGTGTTTTGGTTTGCTTTGCTTTAGTCTGATTTTGGAAAAAATATCAAAACAAAATTTAGGCCCTAATTGAATTTGGGTTTTTGTTTTGTTTGCATCTTCTAGTCTGTATTTTTTAATCTGTAGAATTCTCAAGACAAAATTCAGCTCCAATAGAGTTTGGGGTTTGGTTTTGTTTTGTTTGCATCTTCTGGTCTGATTTAAAAATTATTATTTTTTTTTTGCAGAATTCTCAAGACAAAATTCAGATCCAGATAGCACCTGGGGATGAGTTTTGTTTAGTTGCATCTTCTGGTCAGATTCTTTGGGAAAATGTTGTAGAACTCTATAGTAAAGTGTTGAAAAATATGTGGGATTTTATTTATTTTTTGACTTTTTTTGTAGCTACAAACATAGAGTATGGGATTTGTTGAACTGTGAGTTTTTTTCAGTAAATCCATTGGGTAAGTCTACTGATTTCTCATAATTATTGAGCACCTCTCCTCCATTACTCTTAAATAAATAATATAAAATATGAATTAATAATTGAGGAGACATCTAAAGGTATCACCTTTCAACGTTATTGCGTTATTGAGATTTAGGTTATTTCTTTAGAAAAATCCTTTAATTTGACTTGGCAACCTAGCAGAAACAAAATACAAAATAAAATGTAATGGAGAGATGAGTGCTGAGGTCATCTCTAAAATACGGCTCAAATGACTGTGGATCATGCTGTCATATGATGTTACTGTGCTAAAACACTTCCACCCACATTCCTTCTGTTCCAGCCATGTTATTTGGAAATTAGGGTTGTGACGGTGAGGACATTTTCCCACCAGTTAATCGAGGTGTTGTCACACCGGTTATACCAGTATCACCGTGGTGGGGAGTCGTTTGAGTTTTCCCTCTTTTCTTCGCTTTCCTTTGGTTTTATTATAGCCTGTAAGAGCCCTGCGCGTTTACTTTGACTTTCATATCAGCGGCAATTCGGCTTCAAGCAGATGTTTGTTTTTAGTTCATTTGAGTTTTCCCTCTTTCCCAAACTTTTCTTTGCTTAAATAGCTTATAAAAGCACTGTGCGCATTTTACTTTCACTTTGAAGAAATTAAATTCAAGCAACAACAAAATACAACGTAGAACATCAAACTTTTATTAACAAAACGAATAAAAATTCACCATGCTATATGCCTAATATAAAATAACAAATAACGTACACAAAGTTTAAATATACAAAACTAAAAATCAGTTAAGAATGAGGAACAAACAAATATGAAACGAAGAACGTTTATTAGCAAAAATGAATAAGAAAGTTTGCAGGGACGGCATACACCTTGATGTAAAATAATGGAAAAAAACATTATCACTTAGATCAGGGGTGCCCAGATCGAGCTCAATTAAGGTAAGTGATTCTCAACCAGGGGGGCGAGAGAAAAGAGAGAAAAAAAAGTTATACAAAAATTGTAATCCTTATTTTTATTCGTCTTGCCAGGATACAGTTCGTTTAGGCTAACATTCAGCTTACAACACAACAAGGAAAAAATGTAGATACAAAATGTACATTGATTCGACACAGTCTGTCATTTAAAATGATAGGATAAGCATAATACAAAAAAAGAAATAAGGAAAGACGAGCTGAACGTTCTTCAATGACATCGCATTCACACTTTGCTCCATCCTTATTCTGCTCTGTCACTCATCGCATCCTGCCTGTTCTGTTTGAGAGCCGTATATTATATCTGCTAGCCTGCTCTGAGCATCGTTGCACATGCTGTGCTCAGACCCCGCAAATAAAACGAAGCACTGGTTCATGTGTGCAGCGCGCGGATAACGGTCCAAGTGCAGGCTGTCCCGGTGCTCGATAAGAATACAGCACAGATATGCTGTTCTGAAAGGATGTCCGGAACTGGATATTGTTAGACCACCTGCTCCCGTTCAAATTGCACTAGAGTTACCGACAGTTACCTCGTTGTATTCAGGAAATTAATCCCGCAGCGCAAGAAATCTGGTCGGGACAGCGGCGGCAATGCAGACCTAGACTGCTGTGATGCACGGCTGTCGTTCGTTCGGTGCGCTGTATTGAGCAGCAGCGGTCAGTTTTAATTATAGTGTCCTCTAACTAAACAAAATTATTTTTATTACTATAAAAAAAAAATCTAAACGACGATGGGCCGTGGCAAGCCTATTGGAAATATATGACATTTCAGTATAATACTTACTTTCTAAGATCTCTTGATAAGCAGCAGGATCAGAATTCAGGTTCGGCAGGTTATGACCAGTATCACTAAATCTGTTTAGCTCTGATTCCTTAAGAAACCCATCCGGAAGGTGTGGCGTGACCCTTGACTTGTCTGGCTGATGTGCAGGTGCGTATCAGTTTGATTAGCAGGAGGGTGTGGCGGAAAGAGGTGGGCACACAGTGCTTCACGCTCACCCTGTTTTACAACAAAACAGGTTTGACTATTGGCCATAAAGATGTATGCTTACTGATTTGAATCAAAATGGTCAGAGAAAGCCCAACAAAATAACCTGGCTTAATACAGACATGCAATCGCAACAACAGCAATCTACATCTAAATGATCTTAATCAAAGTGTAAAAGGATAAGTGTTCCTTAACTATTAGAACTGGGTGTGCAGGTAATTATGACATTGAACAATTATGATAGGTAGAATACACTCATTAGTATACACTCGTTAGATGTTTGCCAGAGATTCCTGTCTGGTAGCATCAGGTGATTAATTTAGAGAAGGTGTGAGTGAGTTGTGTGACAAGGGAGGCGACAGAGAGATTTACAGAGATTAATTAAGAAAAACCTCATAATGACAGGAGAAAGAGTCCTACTGTGAGCTGAGGGAAGTTCTGACATCTCAGGTGTGCGATCCTAGCGTACGGTTTACTTCACACTATATACTGCTTGCTATTTAATATATATATATCAATATATATATATATATATTGTTCAAATTATGGAACAATAAATATTTCAAACAAAGTGCGATATGTTTTTGTCACATGACCTGATTGTTATTATATCCAGCCATTTTTATTCCAATTTTTAAGCGCACGGTGCCGGTGTTAAATAACAAAAATAACAAAAAAAATATTGCGCCAATGACTTTAAACCAGGTTTGAGCTGGTCTATGGCCCAGTCTATTTTCAGTTCCTCAAAATATCAACGCGCCAACTATGTGCCTGAACACACCTCTTTTTTTAGACCAGCACGCCCATGGGCGCACAGATGGGCGCAAATGCTTTTGCTATATAAACAACGCGCAAGACGGGAAAATGAGAACTGCGTCAGGCTGAAACTGGCAAACCTCACATTGCCTTGCATTGCACCGGGTGTATGATAGGGCCCTTTGTTTCTTGCAATTCTGAGAAAAAAGTCAGACCAAGAGATATAAACACAGAATTGCGAAATATATACACACAATTATGAGGGGAAAAAAGTGATAATTATGAGACATAAACTCCGATTTTGGACTTCGTATATCTCACAATTCTGAATTTACATTTCACAATTTATGGTGGAAACAGCCCTATAGTAAAAAATGTATATATTTAAAATACATTTATTTCATACGAAGTATTGCTCAAATATTGACACATTTACTGACGTATCGCTTGAGACTTACTGATAGCCTATAAAAATTATAATTAAACTTTATTTTGATTGCTATGTGCGCACAATGCACATTTCTTAATATTAAGCCTAAAATGTGTTTTAATGTCACTATTGATGAGGATTGTACGATCTTTGAATAATATCGGTCTTTAAAAGCAAGATATTTAAAGTGTAGCTGAAGTATACTTGCAGTAGTTCCACTTTAGCACAATCAAATATACTTAAAGCGCATTAAATTCAAAATTTGTTTTCTGTCCCGCTTCACAGATTTACATATACCAGTTTAGTATACCAAAAGGACAATTGCAGGGCATTTTTATCAAGTACGTATGTCAATGTATTTGCAGAATACTTAGTGTGAAATACTTGTATTTCAAATACATTTTAGTTTGTTTTAGTTTTCACTAGAGAAGATTCCATAATTTTGAACATAACCTTTTGAGTTTTGAGAATTACAGAAACTTATTTGAACAATGCTACCACAGAGATTGATTTTTCTCTCTCTTCCAACTCAAGTATAGCCCCCCCCCCTTCTTTCTAGACACACCCACACAAACTTGGCATAGGCTGCAGAAGTTGTAGAAACTCTGAATCATGAACACGCAGGTTCCAATAATACTGAAACGGTTGAAATTATTTCATGGATTTCTCATACAATCCAAAAATATCCATGTCCTAACCAGAGAGAGGCTGCCTTTACCGCCATATTCCTTCCATATGCTAGGTTACTTTAGAGAGGAAGGACATTATGTCTGCTATTGTCTGCCCAACCACCAAACACTGCATATAAAAGGCCTAATATAAACATAGATCAATCATTGTATCAAAACTCCAGTGTGGCTTGCCAAGAGACAGAGTACACATAATTAAGTAATATAAATAAGCTAGTCACTTGAAAAAGTAGTTAGTTCACCAGCTAAAAAGCTAAAGTAGCTTCATTAAAGCTACTTAAAGGGGAAACAAATCATGGAAAAATGATCTCAAAAATGTCACCACTGACCAATCAGAATCAAGTGTTTCAACGAGCCATGAAATACAAAAATACAGTTAATAATTACTTAAATGTTTGCACATTTCAGTGTTTGTACGCTCAAATAAACTTGTTTTTACAGTCCATATTATATTTAGCAGTTTGTGTTACATGCACAACTTCCTGCCATATCTGACATACCAGAGTACATTCATGGTGAGATGTTTATTAGTTTGAAGTAACTTTGCCCTCGGCGATAACTTGAAACGTTTTTCTCATCAGCACTCTTCAATGTACTTAACTATGAAAATATGCATTGTAGTTTTACAAACTGACAGAGAGAGAGAGAACAAAATAAAGTGAATCAACTTCCAAGTAACTTTCTTGAACTTCTATCACTTTCTTTTCCAGGGTAAGATTTTTTTATTTCATGATGATTATCTTTTACAAACATTTATATGACAAGCCTTTTCTTTTTATCATGTAATGCAAGCGTATTTTCGTTGTAAACTTGTGAAAACTGCTCATTTCCCACACATATTTTGCTTGATGATAAGCTTCCTATCATGGCGTCTCTTCACAAGTCTCCATGGTAACATATCAAACTTTAACATCCAATCTCTATAGCAGAGGCCAGGAAACGTGAATCTGTGTCAGTAGTAGTTTGTGTTCTGTGGTAACCCTGCTGCCATGACAACTAGGGGCGTGATCTCTGGTCAGGCGGCCATTGGGGAAGTACTGAGGAGACGTACAGAATGTGCTCAACTGCTGAAAACCACAGAATATTTCACTGCTGAGGAATCTTGCACTCCATTCTTTCTCAGTCCTACTATCAGATTGCAGCTTTAGAACAAATGCTGCAGATGTTTTGTGCTTAGACTCATGGAGATTGAGATTGGAGGTTGTCTGAAAATATCCCAGATCCAAGTCTTTGGCATTTTTACAATGTCTTGGTCATCCTAAGGCATTTGGGATGTCTCTAATGCCTGAATTAGTTTTTACTCAACGAGGAGTGAACATGTGACCACACTATAGACTTTGTGTTCATTTATTTTTTTTGTAATACCTGACAGACTTACATATTTGGTTTTCTGTGGTGTATTCTACATTGTTATCTCAAATTTTGATGATTGGTCATCACGGCAATGTTATATAGAGGGCAAACATAGATGATGCTTTTGGCAAATTTGCACAAATTACTTGTGATAGTCTTTAACGCAACAGTATGAGTGAAAACCTCAAGAAACATTCCTTATTGTTATCATTGTTGCCAACAGCTGTGCTGCTTAATATTTCTAAAACAGATGCTGTAGAGTGTGACATCATATCCTGTTCCCTGCGTTCTAATTACTAACACAGAAGCCATAGAGTGTGACATCATATCCTGTTGCCCGCAGAGTAATTTAGCATGAAAACTAGTGTGACGCACCTTGAGGGAGTGATCAGTGAGCAAGTCGTATGTGTTCTGGGTGTAGTGGGGTGTCTCCGATTTCACAAAGATAATCGAACACAGTATGCGCTGAGCGGATGAAACCATTCACCCGTGAAGCAAAACTAAAAGCATTGAAATCTGAACCGTGAAAGCATCAAATATCATTGTTTCTCACAATACAAAGTTCACACAAATCATTGTTCTCTCCTGGGGTGTGAAGTGACTGTCAAAAGGCCATCTTCAAATGCCTCCGCTGATTCTATCAGTATCAGTCACTTGATGTGATCAGCAGGGCCGTCGCTAGGAATTCTAGGCCCTGTGCACTGAATTTGCTATGCCCCCCCAAATTCACGTTCAGCAAATCGAGCCCATCCGGCCCACAAATTCCCCCTTGAATGTGTTGATGGGTCATAGGGCCTTAAATTGGAGTAAATAAATGAATAAATAAAAAAGGACAGAAACTATATGGACAAACATTTCTTGAATTTCTCAAATTATGTTCCACAGAAGAAAGATATTCATATAGGTTTGGAATGACATGATGTTGAGTAAATGATGACAATGTTAATTTTTGCATGATTCTCCCTTTAAGAATTGTATTATTTGTGAATAATAAACACCTAATTTATATAAGCTGATTTTTAGTTTTTTAATCAGGCCCTTATTGGATTAACATTTTACTTCAATTCAAATTCATTACAACTGAACATCTAAAAATAAATTACGTTTTGCTCAGAATCCAGCGCTTAACTGACACGATGGTGGTCACAAAAAGTAAAACCATGGTCCTCATTACCATGGTATATGGTTTTTGAAATAAATAATGTAATAGCCTAATAATCTATCAAATGTGTAGTTAAAAAACTAAACATGAAGAAACTACAAAATGCCTTCTATAAAATAAAAATATTCCCCAATATGTAATAACAGTAACATTGATAATAAATACATTTCTGCCAACACATAGGCTATTTATAAAGTTTTAAATTATGGTGCTGAATTGACAAGCTCATTGGCGTTGTCCAATTTACCTCATTGTCATGGCTGTTTTCAGCCAGCATCACTACAGAACCTTTAATGTTCTCACATCACACGACTGTATAACAAGAATATCAAGAATAGATCAAGCGACTGGTGCTGTTTATCTCTTATAAATCGCGGCAGAAGCGCGGTGCTGTGCAGGAGACCGACTGATCCCGCTCTGCTTTGACAAGCGGCTGGCGGATGCATTGTATCTGTCGCACTTTTGGAGTATTTGCTTTATGCGGTTCTGCATGCACTGTCATTTAAAAACAGCGCCTAATATTGGGGATGTCTCCCTCATTACGGTGATGGGCCCACTACTCGAATGGAATGTCCCGGTGCTCCCGATGGCCTGTAGGCGATCGCGGGCCCCCCAGACCTCTGGGCCCTATGCACTCTGTCACCCCCCCTCTCCCCCCTACTAGTGACATAGTCACCAGTGACTAGTGACCCCTGGTGAAACAGATACAATCAAAGTTCAAGTTAGAGTGATTCAATTAGACTGTCAAGTGTATACAGTCAAGTACAGCAGGAATACCAGGTTGCACATCGATGATGAATTCCTCATTCAACATGATCCATAACTGACTCATAACTCTGAGTAGAAAGAATGTGCATTATGAAATGAACAGCTTGATTTCTAATTCACTCCCTTGTTATTAGACGGCATGAAAACATGCAAGAAACCCTTATACTGATTTACAAACACATATTTCCACAAACCTGTCTTAAGGGTTCATTTTTCAAAATTTAGATTTATACATAATCTGAAAGCTGAATAAATAAGCTTTCCATGTATGTATGGTTTGTTAGGATCGGACAATATTTGGTGGAGATACAGCTATTTGAATATCTGGAATCTGAGGGTGCAAAACAATTTAAATATTGAGATAATTGCCTTTAAAATTGTCTAAATTAATTTCTTAGCAATGCATATTACTAATCAAAAATTAACGTTTTGATATATTTACGGTAATACATTTACAAAATATCTTCAGGGAACATGATCTTTACTTAATATCCTAATGATCTTTGGCATAAAATAAAATTTGATCATTTTGACCAATACAATGTATTGTTGGCTATTGCTACAAATATACCGTGCGACTTATGACTGGTTTTGTGGTCCAGAGTCACATATGGATGTACACAAGAGCTTTAGAGGAAGGGTTAGCATGTTCACTATGTGACATTTAAATGCTGGTTTTCTGTCTTGCTGTCACAAAGGGACACTGTCAGTCACCATACCTGCGTGAAAAGAGGAATCTTATAACTAAGCAATGTTCTGGGCAGAGACTTGCAGATTCATAACTCTTGGCTTTGTTTTCATGTTGATTATGAGATAAGATACAGGGAATGACTGCTAAATGTCTAGGAAGAGTTCAAAACAGAACAGACACACCTGTTTTTACATTTAGAGAATGTTAGAAAACATTCCACTGGTAACTACTAGTTCTAGTACAATTTGTTCTTCGTTTAGTGGGGTTCAATGCAAAAGATGAGACCGAGAGACCATGCTATAATTCTGAGGAGCGTTTTCACTCTCGGAGTAGAGAGTGTGAGTCATAGGCACATTGGTTTACAAAAATATCTTTGTTTCAGTGGCACGAATGCTTCCTGCAGGGCTGTCCTTAAGAAACATCTATAAGCCGCATTCAAAAGCTGGTACAAATGGCTAGAAACAACTTGGACATTTGATTGGTCCCACATTACTTAGCAAAACATTCATGTTCTTGGTATTTTGTCATGTTTCTTGTAAAATATTATACTCTTAAAACATGATACATTTGCTTGAGAAGTAATCATGTAGTTCTTCATTATAATGTAGGCTTCAGAGAATTTCAAAGAGTATATATTAATTTTATTTTATTAAACAACTGACAAATTATTTTGCTTTGTTTTTTATATTTAATAATAATAATACGTATTATTATTATCATGTAACATGTATTTATTTATAAATAAGACTTGTTTACGTTTATTTTACTTCAACCCGACAAATTATTATTATTTGTTTAGTTTTTCTTATTTAATAAATATGAAGAATTATTATTTTCAAATGTATGGGAAAATATGCTTAAAATTATACATTTACTTGAAGCAATAATGTAAAAATATAGTTTTTTATATAATAAATTAGAGGGACTTGATTGAATTGTTTTTTTTTCAGGCAGCTATATGATAATACATAAATTATCTTGATAATTGTTTGGATATTGTAAAGTCCAAAGTTATTATAAGGGCATGCCTGAAAATAAAGCCATATTATAATTCCATGGAAAAAGAGAGACTGATCAGGTTTTCCCTGGTTCTTCTCAAAAACAATAGCCGGGATTCTGTGATCTTAGGAAAGGCCAGCACCTTAAGATATTATTAATCCATGACTGAAAACCAGTGAAGAAGATTAAAGCAGAGGGGATCTCAAAATACTGATGACTAAATGCTCTTGTATTATCCAATAATGAAAAACAGCGGACACTCAGAGAGAAAACATTTGACACGTGCACTACAGCAGGTCATCCCGTTTCTGTGGAAACTGTTTAGGTGCTTGAAGTTGTTATCCGACTCGATTAACATTATTGACTTTTAAATGTAACCGCACATACACTATATTGCCAAAAGTATTGGGTCACCCCATTCTAATGAATTACTCAGTCAGTGTGGAAGAACTTGACTGGTCTGCAGAAAGCCAAGTCCTAATCCCAGCTGAACACTTCTGGTGTGACTTTAAATGCAGACCTTGAGCCAAACATTCATCACCAAACACCAATGACTTGTACATTCATTATATGGACAAAAGTACTGGGACACCCCCTTCTTTAGAAGAGAAAAAGGTACTTCCAAACTGTAGCAACAAAGAAATTCATGTACTTTAAAAGTTGAATGTCCACCTCTGTTGCAACAGTTTTGAAGTGTATGAAATGACTGTACCATATGTCATTGGTGTTTGGTGATGAATTTTTGGCTCAAGGTCTGCATTTAAAGTCACACCAGAGGTGTTCAGCTGGGATTAGGACTTGTCTTTCTGCAGACCAGTTAAGTTCTTCCACACTGACTGAATCATCATTTCTCTTTGATCCTTGTCTTATACACAGAGACACTGTCATGTTAGAATAGAAAAGGGTCCTGTCCAAACTGTTGCTATACAATTAGAAGCACACAATTCCCTAGAATATCATTATATGCTTTAACATTAAGATTTGTACTCATGGACATTACTAAAGTAGACAAACCTTTCATTAAAAGGGGGTAACCCAATACTTTTGGCAATATAGTGTATCACGCCTGATGACCCAACTGTAGAAACACCTGGTGATGTAATCAGAGTGGTCAATGGAAAGGACTGCACTGGAGGAACAGGTCAAGGCAGATAGTTTTGTTTGAGCAGATACTGTAATGCTTAGATAATTAACAAGAATTCCAGTGCATTGGTGTGGTCATCTAGAAGCATCTGGAATATGCAATGGCTAAAACAGATGCAGTGAAAATCTTAAAATGTGCCATTTTAAACCCATTACATCTCTTATCCTTTAACAAACTAAAACTGGAAAAGGCCTTAACTTATCTAATAGCTTTCCCAAAACTCAAGCTTAATACAGAGCCTTCGTCACCTTTAAGCCATGTTTTAAAACACAAGCCTCTGGTTATTTAACTATAAACCTAGAAAGACCATAAACCTGTTTAACTGTAGGATGTCTCTGGATTCCAGAGGGCTTCGGGACCTTAGGGGTAGATTTTAATACCTTAGTTTTGCCTGCCGTAATGTGAGAAACTGTTGGTGGCCTCATGATGTAAGACTAGGTTTCAACTAGGTTTGCTTATAGTCCTGTCTGTAAAGTTATGATTTGCAAAGTATTACAGTATTTAACATACTTAATTTCCCACCATGTTTAGCTCAACTGTAAGAAGTCTTTGGGTTACCATATAATTTTTCTATGTAGTTAAATGATATACGACTGGAGATAATACTAAAGCACAGCTGGAAATTACATGCTCCACTTTGTGCAGCTTCCAGTGCTTAGAGATAAAACATGTCAGCTGTCAGAGGTTTAAAGTGAAATTTAACGCCCTTCAGTTGTCTTATTTGTTTAGGCAAATCCATAGTTAAATGCTATTCCAGTGTGACACATTGGCTTGTAGATTCTATTGCAGCATTAGAATATTTTGTACCAGTGTTTAATATTATTGACATATTAATATGCGTTCACACTTTGTATTTTGGCTTTGAACAAAGTGATCCATATTAACCAGAATTATCCAAAGAAAAGGGGAAACTACAAAAGCCATTTTATTGTTTCAACAATTAACATTTCCAGAAAAATATTTGTTTCTAGTCATATTGAATTACAAAAACACCCATGTACTGATTAGGCTAGGAATGTAGGGATTCGAGTGTTGAATTTCAACCCCACCCACCTTCTACACCTAAGCACTGGCCAATCAGAGCCTCCTTTTGGCCCCTCCCACTCAGCAGCACATATAGTAGGAGGCAGAGTCTGCTGTTCTCTATCTGCTCGAGTTTCTACAGCACAGCAGACAAGGCTCATATCTGTTGCTCTCGCTCCCCCTGCTCATTCTCTACCAGCTCAAGACAGAAAACACATCAGCAGGATGTCGTTCGCCAAGAAAACCAGCTACACTGTGAAGTCCTCTTCCTCTGGATCTGCCCCACGCAGCTTCAGCAGTATGTCCTACTCTGGCCCCAGCGCCAGCCGGCAGAGCTACAGTGTGCGCAGCTCTTATGGAGGTGCCAACCGTGGCATGGGAGCTGGAATGGGAGGTGGTAACTTCATCAGCAGCTCCTCAGCCTACGGTCTTGGCATGGGAATGGGCATGGGCATGGGTACCGGTATGGTAGCACCCATCCAAGCGGTCACCTATAACAAGAGCCTCCTGGCACCTCTGAACCTGGAGATTGACCCCAACATCCAGGTTGTCCGCACCCAGGAGAAAGAGCAAATCAAGACCCTCAACAACCGCTTCGCTTCCTTCATTGATAAGGTGGGTTTAAAGTTTCTCTCATTGCAGTTTTATTAGTCAAAGAGTTTACTGGTATGAGTCAAAGTCGTAATAACCCAGAAAAAATGCCCCAAGGCTGCATATTCTTGTTATAGAAGTGTGTGGTACATAGTGTGGTACCTAAAATATATGTGGTATTGATACGCTCTCATTAACGAGAAAGAAACTAGACTTATGGGAAGTGGAGAAAAAAAAGGGTGTGTACATGGTCAGAGTATGAGGGCTTTTTATTTGAATGGGATGCCCTGGGGCTCTTCTGAAACCCTTGTGGAGAGTCCACACCCAAATAAGGATGTCCAGCATGACATGACACTTGTTAACTGCATTTCAGCATTGTTAAATTATTACAAACTATTACGTTTCAACTAGTACAGAAGAAAAGACATGCACATACCTAGATAGTTAATATTTAATTAGAAGAACTGGGGTCATGTTCTGGATAGCACTGGATAGGTTACATAAGAGCGTTCAACAAGAAGAGCAAATATTCTTCCACAAACTTAAGCTTTTGAGTCTTTGTGCCCTTCCTCTTAACTATTATAGTCTACTTTGCATTACATTATTAGATTAAAACACTGTTTTGAATGAGAAAGCTGATTAGTAAAGTCAGCTGGCTCAGTGACACATTACTGTAATCTAATTGTGTGTGCAGTGTTCACCTTGAGCTGTTAAAGTCGTATCACTGAATTATTTGCTCTCCGCCCACAAGTTACACACTCTTTTAAGAGACCCCACAGATCTGGCCTCTTCCTGCCGTCCCTTGAATATTAACTACATAGTCCAATCTCCAAAAAGTAAATTCCACAGGATATGGACAGCTCTAGTCACCCTTCCTGGCATCCTACTGGAATATGCGTCACAATTTCCAAGGGAATAAAGCGTTACAAACTGAAAACATGTGCATTTCTCGTTATTTAAAGAAAACAGTGGTTTCCTTTGTGAAGAAGCAATATGTTGACATCTGGTCTCACTTTTGTGAGCTGGCGCAGAACCATGATTTCAAAATTACTCTGCAGCATCGGTCTGGGCGCGTTGCTCTCTGAAGCTGCACTTAGTGCCAAGTATGGTTTTCATTTGTGTCTTGATTGAGACAAAACCTCTATTCTCATCTTTCCAATGTAGGTGCGTTTCCTGGAGCAGCAAAACAAGATGCTGGAGACAAAATGGAGCCTTCTTCAGAACCAGACGACCACACGCTCCAACATCGACGCCATGTTCGAGGCCTACATCACAAATCTGCGCAGACAGCTCGACGGCCTTGGCAACGACAAAATGAAGCTGGAGGCTGACCTGCACAACATGCAAGGCCTTGTTGAGGACTTCAAAAACAAGTACGTACAATGGCTTTCACAAAACCCTCATTTTAATTTGGCTGGACGTTTGATCAAAGAAATGGACAGTGCCCAAGTATTGTCAAAGGAGGATTTTGTGGTGCACTTAAGCGTTCCCAGAATAAATGAGGCTCTATAAATTCAAATTGAGGGAAAACATGTTCAAAGGTCTGATGGGAATAAACTCAATTCATTATCCAACGTGTCTTATGTAACTGATACAGAAACTGCACGGTTGCTGTTGTCACTCCCTTGTATACCTGCCCATTATCCAACCTTTTTGAGACTGGAATCATATTGTAGGCATTTCGGTGATATACATAATAACCCATTGAATAAAACATGCTAGAGCCTTAATTAAATGGGTGTCAGCATGAGTCAGATAGATTGCAGCTATTGAACAAACATCTACGCAGCACCTTTTATGGATCTCTAAACAAATTTGATGAGCCGATTAATGCCAAGGCCCATCTGAACTGAATTCAGAAAACCCTGATAAGTGTTTATTTTTACAAAAATGGAGCACTGCTGCCCCCTAGTGTAGAAAAAATATTTAGAAACAATTCAAACAATGAGTTTAACTAATGTCATTTTCTTCACTTCTCTTCAGGTATGAGGATGAGATCAATAAGCGCACAGAGTGTGAGAACGACTTTGTGCTCATCAAGAAGGTTCGTAGATTGTCTCTTACTACTCATAAACACTTACTTTAATCTTAATGATGATTAAATTATGTTTGCTTATCGTAGGATGTCGATGAGGCCTACATGAATAAGGTTGAGCTGGAAGCCAAACTGGAAAGCCTCACTGATGAAATCAACTTCCTCAGGCAGATCTTTGAGGAGGTAAATTAAAGCTAGAGATTCCCACTAAACATATAGTTTACTTCCTTATTACCAAACGCCTTTTGATAATGTCTTGTTCTCTCGTTGTGAACTTGTAGGAGATCCGCGAGCTGCAGTCTCAGATCAAGGACACCTCAGTCGTTGTGGAGATGGACAACAGCAGAAGTCTCGACATGGATGCCATCGTCGCTGAGGTCCGCGCTCAGTATGAAGACATCGCTAACCGAAGCCGCGCTGAGGCTGAGATGTGGTACAAGTCCAAGGTGTGTTATATTTTAATCCAAACTGTAAAGTCTTAATCTAGTTGTTCAAAACTAATTTTACTATTGAGGTGCATGAGATATTAAATCTTGCACTTTGTATATTCTGATCCTAAGTACGAGGAGATGCAGACATCTGCCACCAAATACGGTGATGACCTTAGATCAACAAAGACAGAGATCGCTGATCTTACCCGTATGATTCAGAGACTGCAGTCCGAGATCGATTCTGTGAAAGGACAGGTATGCATCTATGCAAACAAATTGAATAATTGAATATTACGTTTGTTTTGTAAGGTAACAGGCATTAGGAGTGAAATTAAACACAGATATTTCTTGTTTCGATAGCGCGCCAATCTGGAGAACCAGATCGCAGAGGCTGAGGAACGTGGTGAGTTGGCCGTGAGAGATGCCAAGTCCCGCATTAAGGACCTAGAAGATGCCCTTCAGAGAGCTAAGCAGGACATGGCCCGCCAGATTAGAGAATATCAGGACCTGATGAACGTCAAACTCGCCCTGGACATCGAGATTGCCACATACAGGAAGCTCCTGGAGGGAGAGGAGGACAGGTGAGTCAATAAAATACATGCTTGCTGTGAGACCTATACTCTATTTTTAGATAAAGTTCAGTCTCATTACTTCTTGTTCACTCTATTCCAACAGACTGTTAAGCGGAATCAAGACCATCAATATCTCAAAACAGAGCTGTAAGTTTGACTCTTTATCACAGAGAACACTAATGAAAAGCCCAGCAAGTGATGCTCTTGAATCATGGACATTTCATGCTGGTCTTTTCAGGGTTCAGGTTCATGACAATTCTTATATCTATATGAAATGCAGGAGATCCTCATCTAACTGCTTCATGTTTCTGTCCCAATAGCAAGCTATGGCGGTTATCCCCTAGAAAGTGCAAGCAGCGGCCAAAGCAACTACTCTAGTTATTCCAGTGGTTACGGTGGCGGATACGGTGGCGGCTACAGCTCTGGCAGCGGATACGGTGGCGGCTACAGCTCTAACAGTGGCTACGGTGGCGGCTACAGCTCTGGCAGCGGCTATGGTGAAACTGTCACTCAGACCAAGAAGAGCGTTGTGATTAAGATGATCGAGACCAAGGATGGCAGAGTTGTGTCTGAGTCCTCTGATGTTGTCCAAGAGTGAGCGAGTCCCCTTCCCCAATTCTGTCCTCTAAACCTCATGCCTCCTATGCATTCCTGAACTTCCCTCTCAACCGTTATGACTGCGGCAGGTCCAAGGCACTAATGCAGCCATAAACCAGGTTGTAAAGCAATAAACCATTCACACAGACCCATGAATTTCAGAGAGACCAAATACTCTCACTGCTCACTCGTGTCGTGCCTTAATCCACATCACTAAAAACTCACACCCTCAGGCTACTGCTCAACAATACTGTCTTCAGATCTTACTTTGCACAACATGGCCATATGTGTAGGCTGGACAATCCTCGATGTGCCACTAACATGAGCTAGCCATTTAGCTGAATTGCTCAACATGCTAAGAAGCTGATTTACACATTAACTATGAAAGGGACATGTTTGCATTTTTGCTAAATTACTAGCATGTTAGTGGTAGATCCATGTGGCATGCCTATTTAGTAGATACTGTCATTTCATTGTACTCTGGCAATTAAGAGAGACCTTGCCCATTGTGTATCCTGTTGTCTGAGGTGCTGTTTTTGCTAACAAAAATAAAGTGTTTACCTAAAACTGGTCGTCATGTCTTTTATCGTGTTAACTAGCTAGCCTCTGTACAAAACCCACAACCTGCAAAGACGTTAGAAAGCAATGGGCTCTCGGTTTGATCGGTTAGCATGGCTCAGTAAATCCCTAGTAATTACTTATCTAAACAATCTAGACAAAAATAAATATGAAATAATATTAACAAGCAGTCAATACTATTCTGAGTATATAAAAAAGTTGTGTGTGGTATTCTGGGTGTGGGGGGTGCTTACAACAACGTAAAGTATTTACATTTATCTTTATGCTGCTTATGCTGTTTTAAAATAAACTAAATAGAATCCCAGTGTGTTCCTGACCCCTAGAGGTTCATGGTGGAACTGCATGGTGCTTGTGAGCTGAAATCCATATTTAAAAATAAAATGAGTAAAAAACAAGCAAAATACACCCTTTTACTGTCGTCTTACACAAGATGTGTTATTCAGTAGCTATATTGATTTTAAGATTAGTTAGCCTACTTGTGTAAAGTAGCCTAATTTTAATCATAGTGGTTCAACTGGCATAAATGTGAGGAAACCCATCATGCCACCCATTTTTCATTTAGTGCAGCAATGTTGCCTCTTACTCATGCATAATTTTGACTCTGTGCTGTCTGACTCAAATAGGGACGTGCTATTACAGTATATTTCCAGGAAAGCAGATAGGCCTACATTTTGGCAAAAGAGAATCTGATTAAAATAGATAAATTAAAAAGAATTCGGTTGTTAAATTTGGAAAGCATTTTAAAATAGTCTTTCAGAGACTCTGCTACTACAATCCGAACAGTGTAATACACTTTGGGAATCCTTATTTATCCCTCTACAGCACAGCATTGCCTTGGAGCAATGGAACGTGTTATTAAGCCCTATATATGAGTCTTTAAATGATTGCAAGTTTGCAACCAATAAGAATGGTCGAAAAAGTGTGTGTGTGTGTAGAGAAGCTTTTTGTTAGGTTTTATGACATTTTTTTGTTTTGCATATTCAGAAATTCAGTTTTTCTATTCGTTACCTCAGGGCAACGTTGTGCGCGATAACGGGTACTTTTCAAGGATGTTTTGGACAATACCTCCCAATGCCAAATAATGTGTGACAAGAAGGGAAGATGTAGAGTTCCTGGGTGCACAGGAACACCCAGTGATGTGCAAAACTCTCCGTTTCACAGCAGAGAAAAGTTGCTTTTTGAAGTTTCACATGGAGTGAAATGAAGCATATGACATGACCAACTACGTGATTAAAACATGTGCCTGCATCAAAACCAATATAACGTGTTTTAAGTGTTTTCCCCTTTTTACTTAATGATTTCTTGTCATTTTAGATAAATATTTGCGATTTTGTATGCTCTCTGAGCATTGTCTTGTGATAATTGTCTCTGTGATTCTGTATCATTAGAGCAACGGAAAAACATATTTTGGGGTAGGAGGGTGAATGCGGTCAAAACAAGTTTTATCAATTAAATTACCCCAATGAACCAAACATGATGTGGAATAATTGTTATCATTGTAACAGGGCGAACGGGACGTGAGACGTGCGGATCCATACGCAAAGCTTTATTCATAGACATGGTCAATACACAGGCAGGGTCGAGACTCGATCATCAGCAAACTGGTGTGTATAATACGGTGGCCGAGAGAGCTCAACGCGCTGCGAATTCAGAAAACACATGCAAATAGAAAAAGCACCAGCAAATCAAGAAAATATTTTCATCAGTTTGAAAGCTGGGGCCCGTTTCAGAAAGGAGGTTAAGTGAAAACTCTGAGTATATTAACCCTGAAATGAGGGAAACTCTGGGTTTTCCGTTTCAAAATGGGAGGTTTGTCAAACCCGAGAAAGCAGGGTAAGTGAAGCCCGTTTCTGAAAGAGAGGTAATTTATACGGTTAGGTTCACGGAGTAAGTTACCACGGTAATTGACTCTGAGTATAATTTACCTCTCTTTCGAAACAGGCTTGATGGAACTGTAGTCCGGAGTGATATGTAACAGTCTGTGTGGAGTCAATGTGATGAAGAGTCGACCTCTTGTGGCAGTCGGATGGAAGTCTAAGGACAGAATTTAAGACAAAGCTCAAAATGTAAATATTTGAATGCATATTGAAAGAAAAATGTATACAAACGAATGTCTCATGAAATCGATAAATTGGAGTTCCAAAATATCTATAAGCATACGTTGTGTTATTGCTGAAGAACAACAGGATATGCCACAGACTCTTTTTTTCGGTGTAATTTTCTACATTAATTTCATGCAATATAATATGATATAAAAAAAATAACCCCCGGAAAAGTCATGGAATTTTAAAACAGTTGTTTCCAAGCCTGTATTGATTTGGAAAAATAAATAAAACCAGAAAGTTTTGGAAAAGTCATGGAAATCTATTTCACAACCCTCTGTATAATAGAATTATGTTTAATTATGTCCTGAATTTCAGTGCGGTATTGCGCATATTTCGCATTACTCATTCTTGCAGCTTTCAACTTTAAAATGAGGGAAATTACTGCAAAACATTTATTCAATATAGCGTATATAGATTAGACGAGTAAATTTTTTCCCACAAACCATCAGATCAAATCAGTCATTTGAAAGTGTGAGTGATTCAGCACCGAGTCCTCTCGCTTTAGAGCTGCTGCATGCTGCGTTACACCACTTTAGCTCACTATTCGGTGCAGTTGACAGAATTGTTCATTTCCTAATCGGTCAATGTTGTATCGTCACAAAAGTGTATCATCACTTTTTAAGCCATTCGGTACTCGCATGGGCGTAAATTTCATTTAACAGTAGGGGGGGGGGGGACAATAAATATAAAATTTATCATGAGCAATTTTTGAAGAGGACACAAATAATACAGTCAAAAAAACTAGGCGAATCACCCGCGAAGGTTACCTTCACACCAAGCACGAAAAGAATGTTCGCCTCCTGCTAATTCACGCCTGCACGCTAGGCGGCACCGACAAACAATGCACTTTTTCTTCATGTAGCATATATATGAAGAGCTCTTTTCCAAAACGCGATAAACGCCAAATTAAAAAAAAATGAGTTCGTCATGCCATTTTGCTGTGTACTGAACCTATTTACTGCTCCATCAATGTTTCATGCCAAATCGCTATATTTCCTTGTTTAAAATGTACCTCACTCTCCTGACCTCACTATGGCGCTTTTCCACTGCATGGTACGGCACGGTACGGTACGGTACGGTTCACTTTTGGGGGGTTTTCCACTGGGTACTGTACCTGGTACCTGATACTTTTTTAGTACCACTTCGGTCGAGGTTCCATGCAAGCCGTACCGTTACCAAAACGTGACGTGTAAACTCTGCTGATCACTGAATGGCCGGAGAAAATCGTCATTACTGCGTCACTGAACTTGCGACACGAGACCCTCCTCTACAGTCCTACCCGCTAGATTTAAATCAGCACAGCCAGCGAAGGATCGGACGCAACTTCTGTTTAAACAAACGCACATTTTTGCATCAACCACAAAATAGCAGTGTCGTTGTCTGTTGAGGAAGTTCAGACGTTCCTCTCGTTGCTAGCCGAGGAGCGGATCCAGCGAGAGCTTGATGGCGTGACGCCGAAGGAAAAAGCCTTATGTATATAACGTTACTTTTGAACTTGCTATATTTTCAGAGTATGTTTTCTGTTTATATTTTTACCTCTGTATCTGTGTTTTGCTTCAATTAAAAACAATCTGATCGAATAAGTGTACCTCCAGACTATATTAAATATGTATCATTGTATGAGCACGTAATGAACCTCTTGAAAAAGACAAATGATTAATGCCGCGATTATAAAAACCATCACATAAATTAAAAAAAACAAGGGATACATTGTACATTTTGAAATATTCAAAAGTTTATTGATAATTCACTTTACAGAACACGCTGCATGAATAGTTAACTAATCAAGTAACGCAGCACACCTGCACGAACATCTCTGCTCTCCTCATCTACAGCCCGTGTCACTGCCACCACAGTCTCTGCTGCTGGGGGTAAATCACAAGCACCCGAACTGAGCCGTACCGAGCCGTGCCGAACCGTACCGTACCATGCAGTGGAGAGGCGCTCTAGCCACTGGCGCTAGAGGCTGTAGCCTTTGGCGTTCCTTGTTAGAGCGCCCGCCTCCCGCCCCGGAAACCCGGATTCGAGACCCGCTCGGTGTGATGGTGCGGACCCGGGGTGGTTTAACAATCATTGTTTAACATGTTCAGACTGAGCCAACAGACCATTTTAACATGATAAATTGAATATTAACAAAATGTATGGGTCTAGGTAAAAAAATGTCATTTTCATGAAAACTATTAAAATGGATTTAGCGTTTTGGAAAAGAGTTCTTCATATCTTGTGTGGTTTACATCATTCGCTGCTTAATATACAGCATCAGAAACACAAAATATCCATAATGCTTACAAGAATACATTTGAAATAATTAGAGATACAATTAGCATCAAGCAGGTACATTGAAAATGTATGCAATTATACAAAAAAACAAATTCAAACTCAACCCTCACTTTAAATAATCATGGTTTTAATGGACTGATCGATACCTGCTTGTCATGTCATAAACATCCTTTATTATTAAAAAAATACCATGAGCTGCATAAAAACATATACAGAAAATCTTCCTAATTACGTCTATTTGCTTTCATATTTCGTGTGTAGAAAAAGGTTTCTCTTCTTTATATACACGGAGGGCAAGAGACATGATTACATGATTGAGAGATCTAGAGTGAACGAGCTCTGACTTGAGCTCGCGCTTGAGCTCGTGAAAGAAAATAGACGTGCTCGTCAGATCACATAATTCAGTGAAGAATTAATAGAAATTTTATTCTGTACAAAACGTGTGAGTCTTTTCTTGAATACCAACAATAACAAGAACTCTTCTCTGTGGAAAAAGTCCTCTACTTCTGTGTTTTTACGCTCATACTGAATACAGTATGAGCATTTAGCGCCACCGTGTCGACCTTTTGGGTAACAGCAGTTCTTCTGGCCATGTGATGTAATGCTCAAATCTTGTCAATTTGTCCTACCCTGTCAGATTTTCCTACCTCCCATTAAAACAGTGGGTAGTACAATTCGACAACGAAAAATGATACCTGTTAAATTACGTTTTATTAATATGTACACCTACCACAACCTTAAACCTACCCATAGAGTAATGCACATACAGTAATTACGTGTTATATTTGCGGTTGTGGATATAAGGGATACATCTAGTACCGGAAACCAATGATAAATATTTTTTTTCTACCTATTAGATTGTGTTTTATTAACGTCTACACCAACCCCAACCCTATACATACCCTTACAGTAATGCAGATACATTAAATAATGTTGTTTAGCATGAGAATAATTATGAAATATTGATGCGCGTATGCGCAGTAAGCCGAGGTAGGAAAATCTGACGGGTAGGATAAAATGTCAGGACACCAGCCCTTGTTTTGCCTTGCGAAACTGAAAAGATTCGTAAGACTGGACAAAAAAAAAACATTTGCATTTTCGGTGTGCAAATGTTCGCGGTCTATGTAGAAGCATAGGACCATAGCATGGTCCGTAGGAAGCTATTGTTTCATTCCAAAGCGTCATCGCGTCTGGAATTCGTTTAGCTTTTTCGCGCTCAGTGTGGAAAGGCCATAAAGGGATTCCTGAGTATTAAGAATTGTATGGCTTAATATAACACAATTGTCAATTGATGTATCTTACCGAAATATGTAGTAGAAAACACATGAATATTTATGTTATTTAAACAAATAACATCGTTTTATACATATTTTAGACTATGGGGGCACCATTTTTCTGATGATGTAAAATGGTTGCACTCGGTGAGCTGGAGCGCTACCTGTTGCGGTTTTACCGCTGTGTGACAGCGGCTCGTGCACAGACAAGCGCTTCAGTCCCGTTCCTTCCATTGAAACCACAAAATAAAATTCACACAAACATGTCCCTGCCTTTGATATACAATCACTGATGAATGCATTTGGTTGTAATTACTAAAGAAAACACAGACGATGTGACATGCTTGCTTAACAATATCTGCATTCTACTCGCAAGCTTTCAGCAGAGCTGCGTACATCACTGTCCTGAAGAATTTGTATTAGGCTATATCATTATTTTTATGTATAGATGTAACTATTGCATTAAAAACGTTTCTATATGAATTCCATGTCAATAAATTAAACTCAATGTACTATTAAAATGTATGCTATTTTTGGCTTGTTTCACCAAGTGCAGTGTAAAATGTACACATCGGATACGGATCAAGAAATGTAAGCATGTCGTCCAAAAAATTGCATATAGTCACTAAATCGGAATTGGACGTCAAGACTTGCAGTGTAAATGCAGCCTATGTCTCTTCCACTAATGTCTCCAAAATGGAATACCAGGCAAAACAAATTTCAGAAGAGGTTTCTCATAATGTCTCTTCTCCTAAAGCTTCTCCTAAAGTCTCAATGGAGAGCTTCAAATCAAATCAAATCATTTCTATTGTCACATCACCACAGCACGTGTGCTTTGGTGAGTGAAATTCTTGAGAGCGTGCTCCGGACAGTGCAGAAACAATTTACATATAGACAGTACATACTTACAGACTTATACAGAAGACAATGTGCAGAATACACCTACATATACTCAGTACACACAGTGTACTATTTAAGACATACTTACAATTAACACGTTAAAGACATACACGTTATGCACCGTATGTACACATTTTACATTATGTACACATATATACACACAATAGTATGCAAAAAAAAAAAGTTGCAGCAGATTATACATAGGCCGGATACGCAATGTCATGGATGTGCGTTGCATAGTATCCAGTGGTAGCAGATAGATTGTTGTGTTTGTGCAGTGTGTGCGTGTAGTCCAGTTGAACTGTGTTAAAGTGCATGGCATTTTTTAAAGTGGGAGTGTGCTGTAGGGTGTATTAGTTTTTACAGTTCATTAGCCTGAGAAAGCTATCCCTCAGTCGGCTAGTGCGGGATCGGATGCTGCGGAGACGTCTCCCTGAGGGCAGCAGAGAGAGCAGTCTGTGGGACAGGTGGCTGGAGTCCTTGATGATCCTCCTGGCTTTCCTTATACACCGTCTGGTGTAGATGTCCTGGAGGGAGGGAATCTCACCTCCAACAATGTGGCGGGCAGTTCGCACGACCCTTTGTAGAGTTTTGCGGTTGCCAGCGGTGCTGTTTCCAAACCAGGCGGTGATACAGCCGGTCAGGATGCTCTCCACAGTGCAGGTGTAGAAGGATCTGAGGATGCTGGGGCTCATTCCAAATGAGCTCTTCTTCCTCAGCCGTCTCAGGAAGAAGAGACGCTGATGTGCCTTCTTCAGCACTGCATCTGTGTGAGCAGACCATGTGAGATCCTCGGTGATGTGAACGCCGAGGAACTTAAAGCTGCTCACCCACTCCACAGGTGTCTTGTCGATGGTGATGGGTGTGTGTTCTCTGCTCTGTCTCCTGTAATCCACCACCAGCTCCTTGGTCTTGTTGATGTTGAGTGAGAGGTGGTTCTCCTGACACCATTTAGTCAGGGTACTCACCTCCTCTCTGTAGGCCGTCTCATCGTTGTCGGTGATCAGGCCTATCACCGTTGTGTCATCTGCAAATTTGACGATGATGTTGGAGCTGTGTGTTGCTGTACAGTCATGTGTGTACAGGAGTACAGGAGTGGGCTGAGGGCGCCCTGCGGTGCACCAGTGTTGAGGATCAGGAGATGATGTGTTGTTGCCCATTCTGACCACCTGACTTCTGCCTGTCAGGAAGTCCAGGATCCAGCTGCACAGAGATCTGTTCAGTCCTAGAGTCTGGAGCTTCGCAACCAGTGTGGCAGGCACTATGATGTTAAATGCCGAACTATAATCCACGAACAGCATCCTGACATAGGTGTTCTTATTTTCCAGGTGGGAGAGAGCAGTGTGCAGGGTGAAGGCAATAGCATCGTCTGTGGAACGGTTACTGCGGTATGCAAATTGTAGTGGGTCCAGTGAAGCAGGCAGCACAGAGCAGATGTGTTCTCTGATGAGCTTCTCAAAACACTTGCTGAAGATGGGTGTCAGAGCAACGGGCCTCCAGTCATTCAAGCATGTGATTGTATTTTTCTTCTGTATGGGCACAATGGTGGATTTTTTGAAGCATGAGGGAACCACAGACAGAGAGGGGGACAGATTGAAAATGTCTGTAAAAACCCTCAGCTAGTTGGAATACAGCTGGGGCGCATGCTCGGAGCACACGGCCTGGAATGCCATCCGGACCCTCTGCTTTTCGGATGTTCACCCGTTTGAAGGATCGGGTTACATCTGCGACAGAAAGCATGAGTGGACTCACCTCTTCTGCAGCAGCCGTGTGAGCGCTCTCTGTGTGTGCGGTGTTATCAGCCTCGAAGCGAGCATAAAAAGTGTTGAGCTTGTCCGGTAGAGAGGCGGCAATGTTCACAGTAGCTGGTTTATTCCCTTTAAAGCCTGTGATGTTGTTAATGCCCTGCCACATGCTTCTTGGGTTGTTGTTGCTGAAATGTTCTTCAACTTTGTTTTTATATGTTCATTTGGCTGCTTTGATGGATCTCCTGAGATCGTAACTGGCTTGTTTTCGATTGTCAGTGTTTTCGGATTTAAAGGCAGATGTCCACGCTGACAAGGCTGATCGAACATCGCTGTTAATCCACGGTTTTTGGTTGGGGTAGATGCGGATTGTTTTTGTCGGAAATACGTCTTCTATACACTTCCTGATGAAACATGTTACGGAACCTGAATACGCCTCTATGTTGTCATCAGACGCTGCTCGGAACATGTCCCAGTCCACGTGATCAAAACAGTCCTGTAGTATAGCGTCCGATTGGTCCGACCAGCATTGTATTGTCCTGAGGGCGGTGCTTCTCATTTCAGTTTCTGCTTATAAGCAGGCAGGATCAGAATGGAAGAGTCATCCGATTTGCCGAAAGGTGGGTGGGGGAGGGATTTGTATGCGTCCCGGAAGGGGGAGTAGCAGTGGTCCAGTACAAGATCACCACTCGTGTTGATGGTGATGTGTTGAAAGTATTTTGGAGCTATTGTTCTGAAGTTGGCTTTATTAAAGTCCCCCTTAACAACAAACGCCGCATCTGGGTGCGCGGTTTCCTGCTCACTTATATTCCCGTACAGTTCCTTGAGTGCCTGGTCTGTGTTGGCTTGAGGGGTGTAAACAGCTGTGATTATGATCGCTGTAAACTCCCACGGTAGCCAGAATGGTCGACACAGAATCATATGAAATTCCAGATCAGGGGAGCAGAAGGATTTAATAGAGTGTAGGTTCCTTTCATCACACCACGTGTTGTTGATATAGAAACAAACGCCCCCACCTCTGCTTTTCCCTGTGAGCTCTTCCATTCTGTCCGAGTGATGCACGGAGAAGCCCGTGAGCTCGATGGCTGAGTCTGGAACCATTGCAGTCATCCAGGTTTCTGTGAGGCAAATAACGCAGCAGTCCCTTGTTTCTCGTTGGTATGAGATGTGTGCCCACAGTTTGTTGTCCAGTGACTGAACGTTAGCCAGCAAAATGGTTGGAAGAGGAGGTCGGAAAGCATGGCGTCTCAGTCTGACGAGGATGCCAGCTCTCTTCCCTCTTTTCCGCCTGCGTTTCCTCGGTCGTGCGGGCCAGACAAAGGGTTGTGATGCCGTGTCTGTGAACAAGACACCGGCATTCAAGAACTCAAAGTCCGGTTTGCGTTGCGCAATGGAGGAACCAATGTTTAAAAGCATGTGTCTATCGTAGACAGTTATACTAACAATATCTAACACGTAAAACAACAAAAAAACAAATAAAACATACGAACAACAGAACAACAGGCTTCTCTTAACACAACGGAAAATAGCCTGACAAGTAAGATACAATAATACAGTGACAATGAAGAAAATGGAAATTACCCCATGATTTACTCACCCTCAAGCCATATCCTAGGTTTATATGAATTTCTTAATTCAGACAAATACAATCAGAGTTATATTAAAGTGCCCCTATTATGGCTTATGAAAGGTTCATATCTGTTTATAATCAAAACAGGTTGACATGCATGCAAGGTCAAAAAACACTTTAATTTTCTTATAATATGCATTTATTTTTACCTTATTTGCTACAAACTCCTCCTTTGCGTGACTCTAATCTTGGGATGATTGGTCCAATTGGTTGATTTCATTTAAAGCATATCAGTGCTGCTTTGTGTACAGCCGTTACTGGGGAAATAGCTATTTTTAAAGCTCCAAAAGCGGGCAATATGCTAAGATTTAATCTTGACTTCAAGATTTAAGGTAGGAGTTGGATCTGGATCCAACCACGCCCCCTGGATCTTGTGTTCTGCAGTTAGGACCATCTCTTAATTTAACAAGAAACACCAAAGACTGAAAATGTAAAGCATCGTTCCAGACGGGTGAGACTTCCACGTTCAGGAAAAAGGTGGATAGGGCCACAGAGCAACTTTAACACTCTATTAAATACAGTCAGGAGCTTCTAGAATTTTCTTTTTTCATGTGAACTGACATCCATCTGACAATAGATGGCACTATAATAAAATAATTTATATTTCTGCTCAGCTTATGATTCAAGAAATCTTCACACTCAGAAGAAAAAATAGAACAAAACTGTCACGGGTGTAGTGCCCGTTAAAAGGTACTAATATGTACACTTTAGATACTAATATGTACTTTTAAAGTACTAATATGAACTATTAAGGTACAAAGATGTACCTTTTAGCTTTTGTGGCTTAGGGTACCACCAAGTGACTGCAGTTTTGTCTTTCTGGGAATATAAGGGTTAAAATTCAAAAATCACTTCTATAGAATGCAGTGATTTTCAAGCTTTCTATTTCTGTCATCTGATTTTGCAAGTTTTCTGAGCATGTCTCTTTTTAACTTTTCTTAGGCCTTTTCAAATGAACAATAATAAAAAGTGTGTATCATTTAGCAAAGATACTCAAAAACATGTTCATCAATGTATTATTCTCGGATGGCATTCTCTATAAGAACCCATTGGACTAATTGTGAACACTAAGCCCAAGCTTGATTATAATCGTTACACTTTGAAATTAGGAGGACATGCTTAGGACATGCATTTTTATATACATTTTGGCCCTAGGGAGCCCTATTACATAAAAAAATATATATATATATTATCATGATGTTCAATGTGATATTCTTTTAATGTTATGTAATTAATGTCATGTATTAATTCAATTATAGCTGTAGCAACAATAAGTAAGAGTTCACAATAGCACAGTTACTACAATTTGTTGTTAAAAAAAATACTATTTGTGTTCAGGTACTGTGTTGTTATTAGTTTTAACTGCTTTTAAAAAAAGACTTCTGACTCCATTGCTGTGGCTCCCAAATGGGGTGCGAGCGAGCCTGGGGCAGTAGTGGGCGCTCTGGGGGAGAGCAATGAGATATCTGCAATGGCAGAATGCCAGAATATCTCATAATAAAAATGACATTTGTCATGCGTATCAGTGTTTTTTTTTGCAATCAGCAGTTCAAGCTCAAATTGGCAGCTCCACTCATCTCATGATTTGAAACAAGTCTGTCATCAAACAGTTGCATCTATTTTCATAATCGGTGAGATCTGGTGATTCATTTGCCAAGAGTAGCTTACTGAGTAAATCGCAGAATGGATGAGATGATAACAGTTCAAAATGGTCTATTACTCTCAGTGTTCATGGACTTCATCCATGTCTTTAAATAACTGTTCATACAAAATCTATTAAGTCTTAATATTTTATATTTAGATCAAATGCAAACTTTAAGCTATTAGGTTCCCATAACTGCTGGTGGATTTGAATTGGCAGATTTGATCATAATGCTTTTGGCATCAAGCTGTAGGAATGAAACTGTTGGTTACAGATGATTGACGTTTGGCCTGTGGCACTGCTTGTATGAGCGACAGTCCCATTAGTGAACTCAGTGAGTTCTGCTTGAGTTTCACTCAAAGGTCATTACTAACTTGACCTCTTTTTACAAGGGCTATCGAGAGTTTGCACTAGAGATCTGGGCAGGTCCTCTCATTGCAGTGTACTCATAAAAGATGCGACACAGCACCCTTATTTAATAATAATAATTTAATGTTTTAAATTTATACTAAATATTTAAATTACTGAAAAATATTTAGTATAAAAAATTATTTTGTTTATTTGTTTAATTCTTGAATAAAAAACATTTAATTTAATTGAAAAACATTTAATAAGGATTTCAAAATATTAAAATACTAAAGTCAAATCATTATGTTGTGTAATGTATACCACATATACCCAGTGTTGGAGGTCCAAATACACTGGATTAAGTTAATTTAATTTAATATTTAAAATGTATAACACATATTTAAATTAATTACAATATTTAATGTAATAATATTGTTTATTTTTTTAATTAATGGAGAAAAATACATTTAATTATTTTTTTAGATATTTAATATAAAAATATTAATGTAAAATGAAATCATATTTCTTTCAGATTTGCAGGTTTGACAGACATGATGAAGCTCAGTGCAGTCTATCAGTGTATGTAAAAAACTAAATGTATTAAGCAGAGGAAGGAGCATACCCTGCAGTGCAAGACATGTTTAGGCAAAACCCTCCACATACACACACACAAATATATATTATACATAGGCTTACGCTTCTTACATGACAGACCCCTGACCTCTTGAGGGTCTTTATTAGAAGACGAGCAAATTCCATCATGTGCCTGTGCCTGTCTAGCTGCAGGGGAAAAGTACACAAAGTAGGCAGTATGAAAACTACAATGCTTTAGAGTTTCTGCCATAAAACCTCAGGGTTTCAAGCTTATGAAACCACACCTTTTATGCCTAAATATGTCTCAGTAGTGCCAAAACCTTGACAGCTCTGTTGTAGTCGCATTGCTGGCACCAGCATCAGAATAACAAACGTTAGTAGCAACGGTGTTAAATCAAAATCTAAGGCTGCTATATTTGCACAGATCATGTCATAGATTGTTCGTACATAATGCATCTGTTGCAGCCATTGAAACATTGACTATTGTAAGTGTCTAGTAAAGTTATACAACTGATGTAGTTTTTAATGTCATGGTTGTTTTTATATAGTAGGCTACTTGTGTAATATACATTTTCTCACAGCAGATTGGAATATTTTTATGTTCAACTTTTTTATTAGCTTTCCATCAGATCTCATCTTTTAGCAACCCCTTAGACCTCGGATATAGTTTTGGTCCTAGTTTTCTACAGCAAAACAACAACACATAGATAAAACACCACAGATGTGGAAGATTATTTATGAAACACAGATTTGCTAGTAATAAAGATTTAAATGCAAAAGAAAAGGCAGTAGACTGTTTATGTCAATGGTAAGTTTTAATTTACAATGTTTGTGATAATGTAAGAAAAGTAGTGTAAATGTTTTGCCAATGACAATGGAAACCACATTCAAGGTACACATGACCGTGCATGCTCTTACATCAGAATTAATGCAGAGTTCAAATTCAGGGGCATCGCTAGTAAGGGGTAAAGGGTGATAGGGTGCATAGGGCATTTTGTGATTGCAGGGCCCAGAATTCCTAGCGACGGTGCACGATTTTAGCCCCTATTTTCACTCGTTGCAAGTTTTGCGAAATCACCGACAAATGTCGGATATCGGAGGCAAATCAGTGCTCGTTCACGCGAGTGACAATCACGAAGTGTGAATTATCAAAGTCGCGACCTGAGAGAATCTGCGAAAAAAATCCTTGCCACGTGAAGTGGGTTCAGACTGAAACATTCACGGCGATGACCTACAAATGAGAGAGCAAGATACAGGGCAGTGGGAAGTTCGAGGAGGAGTTAACGTAGTTTGGACACTCTTCCTATTGTAAAGTCATGCAGTGTGTAACGTCCTGTTGCTGATGCATCATGCAATGTGAACTCAGCAGCAACTACCCCAGATTGTCCATGCAGTGTGAAAACAAAAGCGATCCAACGACTTTGAAAATCATGCAGTGTGAACTCGGCATAAGGTGGATATCGATATATTTACTGAAGGAAAATTTTAGCTATGCTTGCCTGTGCAAGATTATGTGCAACGATGCAAGGGTGTTTACTCGTTTAAGATGTGTTTCAAGCATTTAATCATCTGTCAAGCAAAAATACAAATATTCAGTGTAAGTAAGATCACTTAAAATAACCGCAATAGCGCATGTCTCCTGCATGATTTGAAGTCTTATTATTATCCACAAATGTTGTTGGATGAGTTACATACTGAAGTGTAACACTAATTTTGAGTAATTTTGAATGCATTATGAACAACAATAATAGCCTTAATAGCAAGAACCACTCATAACAGAATTTAATTTGAGCACATAAACATTAACACCAGCAGAACAGACAAAGGAAGTGACCGTCCAGTAAACAAAAAGATCATAGTATGTCTATAGATCCTCACGGTCTGATTAACTGATAGGTTCACTTCTCAGGGAACACATTGATGTAAAGGTATACCCTGAATGAATTTATGTGTCTTCGGTTGACAGCATCTGCAAAATGCATTCATGTAATTATAATGAATTAGCCTATATTCCACAGGGGGATTAATTCAAATGAAGCATTAATTTCAGATCAAATCTGCCACAGATTGATTGCTAACATATCTTGGCACAGGAGCAGAAAGCCAGAGGGTTGGGATGTGGCGGGACATGAGTTATTCGGTGGAGAAAAGAAGGAGGAGAGCAAAGGATGGGAGGGGAACGCAGTGAGTACAGGAATGCAGTTTTAAAGGATTAAACCACTGAATGGCTCGATTTTAACTCTGCTTCAATGGCCTACATCCAAGTTTGAACCAAAACATTCGAAATGCACAAATTTAGGAAAACAGCCAATCTTGCAACAAGTATTACTTTGACATGCTGGGATTTGAAATATTCGCTTGCATTGTGATCCATGAATTACAGCTATGTGACAGCAGTACTGGGACTGTTTCAATGTGAAATTTCCAATTGATTTAAATATAGTGAGTTCTAAATGGAAACGCCTAATTCAAATGCATTGAGTGAATTTACCTTTAAAAGCAATGCAAAAGTATGCATACAGATATCATGCAAAGCTGTAGAAAAGTGTGAGAGAGAAAATCAGCAGAACTGATTCTTGTCAGGCAGGTTATGTCACACAGGCTTATGTCCTCTGGGGCTCACAGTAACACTGGTGCACTGATTTATGACCTTGGGATAGCTAGTGTGATGCTTCACTGCTCTACTGTATTAAGTTTTGTTGTTTTGCACGGCTTCCAAAGGCTGGGTGTGGTGCTTCTTTATTCCATCCATCTTCAAAGAGTCATCTGTTCACACCTTCAAACCATTTTCACATTCTGTTGCTGCACCATATGCACACACAGGTCAGGTGACTCCGTGATTGTGTAAAAACAGCTCAGATACACACAGACAAAAAAATCTATTTAGAAAGTGACATGACATACAGCCAAGTATGGGGACCATACAGAGACCAGTCGTGGTATTGAGCATTCACTCCCCCCACCTACGCCCGAGACTTGAACTTACAACCTCTGGATTACGAGTCAGACTCTCTAACCATTAGGCCAAGACTTCCTTTATGAATGAATTAATACTTTATTTGAGATGTAAAAAATATTTTTAAAACGTAATTTAATTTTAAGCACTTTTCATGTTATTTCTTATGCATATTATAGACACTGTTGCAGGTTTTCTACTGGTTTTGTTTACTAATGTTTACTAACGCGCGTGGCGCTAGTCTGCAGTCTCGTTAATATATTAACGATATCTCAAAAACTGTTCTGAGAATCGCTTCACGAGCATTTGACCATTTCAGTAAAACTAGCGTCATATCATATACACACAGAACTTTAAAGGCATTCACAGCAACCCGTCAAAATAAAAGTTTGGTTTAACTTATTAAAGACAGTGTGCCAGAAATATGCTATATTACTATTATTTAGTAGAATGTACATACTACTACAACTATTACTTACTACTATCGTTGAAAAATAATACAACTGTATTTTTAAAGAAATAATAACAAACTATTTTAATTTTAATAGTAAATCCCCTTTATTTGCCAGAATATTTGTTTAATTTTCATTAATTAAAATCTACATTAAATCAATGTGTTATGCCTTCATCTGATAAGCAGTAAAATGTATATACACAACATAGAATTTCTGAGGGGAAAAAACATTTCATAAGGCTACTGTAAGAATAAATAAAAAATGGTATGCATTCAAATAATTAGACATGCTAAAACACAGAATTTGGTAACAATAAAACATAAGGTGAGAAATAAATTTAACATTTAACATGGCCTAAACATGTAATTTTTGTTACACTTTTAATACGTTAATGTTAAATTGTATATAAGTTTCGTGATTTTAATTAATTAAACATGCTTTTTGATTAATACAATTTTAAATTGATCATTAAAAAGGAGTCCTGAAAAATAAAACGGGAAAAAATGAATTAAGAAAAAAATAAAACGGAATTTGGGAAAAAATAACACGGATTTAATAGGGCCCTAGTATTTCCATAAGTCTTTAAAAGTCTTAAATCATAACAAAAATTCTCAAATTCATAAACTCTTAAATAGCATCAAATGTTGCATGCATTGCAAAAATATAAATAAATTGAAATGAAGAAAGCTATTGTACATGCTTGATGCTTAAAATAAAAAAAATCCTATTGAAATAAGTATTTTTTTCTGAGCCAACTGGAAGATAATTGTTCTTAATCAAAGACATCATTTTGATTAATTTCACAGAAAACAAGACTTCATACATCATGCAGTTTTGCTTTTCTGTTAAATCTTGATGAAAGAATCTTTAGACATTTTCACTGGAAAACAAGACAAAAACATTTTGAAAGAACATCAAGGTTTTTTTTTGTAATGTGATCACAAGTAACAGGTATTTTCATATTCCAGAGCTATTCATGCCTTAGGCAATTTTTGTTTTGCAAAATTAATTAAAGTATCAAAGAGCTCCCTAAATTCACATTAAAACGGTTATTACACCCAGGGGTGCCATAAGGGGTGTGGGACGATTCAAAGTGCCGACGATGGGGTGGTGGCATCACTACTCCAAAAGTGGTGTGGCAAAATTCCATACTATAAAATTGAACTATAAATATAATTTATTTAAACTTCATATTATGTGCCACAGGAAATGGAATGAGAACACAAATCAAGAAAATATTCTTGAAAATAATTGTATTAAGCAGTAAACAATCCGCAGTGTCTCAGTGTTTGCTTTGGGCAATATCAGGTTTACTTCCACTTATAAAAAAAATAATTTACATTACTGAAAATATTTAAGGGGACAGCATACTTCAAAAACCTTAAAATTAATGAATTTTATGTATACTCTATGCAATATATGTTCAACAAAATGTACATTATAGTGCTAATGAACACACAAAATCTAATTCATCAAAATTCTTCATACAATATTTACACTCTTTATACAAAAAAAAATTGTGACGTGCCAGTGCCACTGACATTGTCCGGAACACTGACACCAACACGAACACTGAGTCACAAAACATGTTGCCATATGTTGTGTCACCTTCTATGGCAGGCCAGAGGGTCCAAAAATAGAACTAATTATGTTGCATTACTATTGCCAGTAGCAAAATAGTTTCCCACTGATAGGCCAGCAATGCACTTTTCTCATGCAGCAGGCTACTGGCTCTTCTCAGCAGGCGACTCACTTTCCTTGCGCAGCGGGCAACTGGCTCTCCTCGGCTGGTGATCCGATTTCCTTACACAGAGAGCGACTGGCTCTCCTCAACTGGCGACTTGCTTTCCTCATGCAGAGAGGGACTGGCTCTCCTTGACTGATGATCCACTTTCCTCACGCAGCGAGTCACTGGCTCTCCTCAGCTCGCAAACCCTTTTTCTCATACAGAGATCTACTGGCTCTCCTCTGCTGGTGATCCACTTTCCTCACACAGAGAGTAACTGGCTCTCCTCGACTGATGATCCACTTCCCTCACACAGAGAGTGACTGGCTCTCCTCAGCCCGCAAACCCTTTTCCTCATGCAGAGAGCTACTGGCTCTCCTCTGCTGGTGATCCGCTTTCCTCGCCCAGAGAGTGACTGGCCCTCCTCAGCTGGTGATCCACTTCCCTCACACAGAGAGTGACTGGCCCTCCTCAGCTGGTGATCCACTTCCCTCACACAGAGAGTGACTGGCTCTCCTCAGCTGGTGATCCACTTTCTTCACACAGAGAGTGACTGGCTCTCCTCAGCTGGTGATCCACTTCCCTCACACAGAGAGTGACTGGCCCTCCTCAGCTGGTGATCCACTTCCCTCACACAGAGAGTGACTGGCTCTCCTCAGCTGGTGATCCACTTTCTTCACACAGAGAGTGACTGGCTCTCCTCAGCTGGTGATCCACTTCCCTCACACAGAAAGTTACTGGCCCTCCTCAGCTGGTGATCCACTTCCCTCACACAGAGAGTGACTGGCTCTCCTCAGCTGGTGATCCACTTCCCTCACACAGAAAGTTACTGGCCCTCCTCAGCTGGTGATCCACTTCCCTCACACAGAGAGTGACTGGCTCTCCTTGACTGATGATCCACTTTCCTCACACAGAGAGTGACTGGCTCTCCTCAGCTGGCGAGCCGTTTTCCTCATGCAGAGAGGGACTGGCTCTCCTTGACTGATGATCCACTTTCCTCACACAGAGAGTGACTGGCTCTCCTCAGCTCGCAAACTCTTTTCCTCATGCAGAGAGCTACTGGCTCTCCTCTGCTGGTGATCCGCTTTCCTCACGAAGAGAGTGATTGGCTCTCCTCGACTGATTTTCCTCACACAGAGAGTGACTGGCTTTCCTCGACTGATGATCCCTTTCCTCACGCAGAGAGTGACTGGGTCTCCTCAGCTGGTGATCCACTTCCCTCACACAGAGTGACTGGCCCTCCTCAGCTGGTGATCCACTTCCTCACACAGAGAGTGACTGGCCCTCCTCAAGCCGGATCACCAGCTGAGGAGAGCCAGTCACCTCTGTGTGAGGGAAGTGGATCACCAGCTGAGGAGGCCAGTCACTCTCTGTGTAAGTGGATCACCAGCTGAGGAGAGCCAGTCACTCTGTGTGAGGGAAGTCAAGTCAAGTCAAGTCAATCACCTTTATTTATATAGCGCTTTTAACAATACAAATTGTAACAAAGCACTGCACAATATCAAAATAGGCAAATTGTGTCAATAATGTAAAATGACTAGATTTAACACTCAATTATCAGCTGAATTCATTTCATTATTTAATTTAGTAATGGCATTGTCCAGCTCAGTTCAGTTTAAATAATATCTGTGCAATCAAGTCGATGATTAAGAAAAATAAACAAAACTCCATCGGTGACAGAATGACAGGAGAAAAACCCATAGAAACCAGGCTCAGTCGGGGCCAGTTCCCCTCCGGCCAGACGAATCAGTAGTTTGTTCCAACTGCAGCAAAGTCAGAGTGTAAGTGGTCCACTGGTTCCAGGGTCTTTCCCGATGGATGTCTAGGTGACGAGGTCCTCACTGGAGATCTGTCTCTGGGGCTCATCTATGTGTCCTAGACTCCGCTGACGATCAGGGCTGTAGAGGTTGTCTCCAGGTGCTGATCCTCCATTTATGGCAGACTTTGGTTAAGTCAGTATAATCGCTGATGGTTGGCTTCCTCTGAGGTCCTCGGAGGGGTTGTCATCGTCTCTTCTCAGGTGTTCGGTCATTTCAGATCGTTTAAGGCTTGGATCCAGACTGAAGCTTGTAAAATTCCTAGCTACCACGGGATGTTAATGGCAGAAACATAGAAACAGTAAGACAATTAGCGTAGCAGTTGTTCCATCCAGGGATAACCCTGGATGAAATTATCAGTATAACCCAAGCTAAAGCATAATAATGTGAATTTGTTCAGATAGACTGGCAGTACAAGATTGTGAGATGCATTATATGAATGCTTGGCTACAGAGATGTGTCTTTAATCTAGATTTAAACAGAGAGAGTGTGTCTGAACCCCGAATGTTATCAGGAAGGCTATTCCAGAGTTTAGGAGCCAGATATGAAAAAGTTCTACCTCCTTTAGTGGACTTTGCTATCCTAGGTACTACCAAGAGTCCAGAGTTTTGCGACCTTAGGGAGCGGGTTGGATTGTAGCGTGATAGAAGATTAGTTAGGTACGCAGGAGCTAAATCATTTAGGGCCTTATAGGCAAGTAATAATATTTTGTAAATGATACGAAACTTAATAGGTAGCCAGTGCAGAGACTGTAAAATTGGAGTAATATGATCATATTTTCTTGACCTGGTAGCCGCAGCATTTTGTACTACCTGTAGCTTGTTTATTGAAGATGCAGGACAACCACCTAGCAGTGCATTGCAATAGTCCAGTCTAGAGGTCATGAATGCATGAACTAACTTTTCTGCATCAGAAACACTTAACATGTTCCGTAGCTTGGAAATGTTTCTAAGATGGAAGAATGCTGTTTTTGTAACATTGGAAGTATGATTTTCAAAAGATACAGAGAGTTACTGGCCCTCCTCAGCTGGTGATCCACTTCCCTCACACAGAGAGTGACTGGCTCTCCTCAGCTGGTGATCCGCTTTCCTCACACAGAGAGTGACTGGCTCTCCTTGACTGATGATCCCCTTTCCTCACACAGAGAGTGACTGGCTCTCCTCAGCTGGCGAACCGTTTTCCTCATGCAGATAGGGACTGGCTCTCCTTGACTGATGATCCACTTTCCTCACACAGAGAGTGACTGGCTCTCCTCAGCTCGCAAACCCTTTTCCTCATGCAGAGAGCTACTGGCCCTCCTCTGCTGGTGATCCGCTTTCCTCACAGAGAGAGTGACTGGCTCTCCTCGACTGATGATCCACTTCCCTCACACAGAGAGTGACTGGCTCTCCTTGACTGATGATCCACTTTCCTCACACAGAGAGTGACTGGCTCTCCTCAGCTGGTGATCCGCTTTCCTCACACAGAGAGTGACTGGCTCTTCTTGACTGATGATCCCCTTTCCTCACACAGAGAGTGACTGGCTCTCCTCAGCTGGTGACCGCTTTCCTCATGCAGATAGGGACTGGCTCTCCTTGACTGATGATCCACTTTCCTCACACAGAGAGTGACTGGCTCTCCTCAGCTGCAAACCCTTTTCCTCATGCAGAGGGACTGGCCCTCCTCTGCTGGTGATCCACTTTCCTCACAGAGAGTGACTGGCTCTCCTCGACTGATGATCCACTTTTCCCTCATGCAGAGAGTGACTGGCTCTCCTTGACTGATGATCCACTTTCCTCACACAGAGAGTGACTGGCTCTCCTCAGCTGGTGATCCACTTCCCTCACACAGAGTGACTGGCTCTCCTCAGCTGGTGATCCACTTCCCTCACACAGAGAGTGACTGGCCCTCCTCAGCTGGTGATCCACTTCCCTCACACAGAGAGTGACTGGCTCTCCTCAGCTGGTGATCCGCTTTCCTCACACAGAGAGTGACTGGCTCTCCTCAGCTGGCGAACCGTTTTCCTCATGCAGAGAGGGACTGGCTCTCCTTGACTGATGATCCACTTTCCTCACACAGAGAGTGACTGGCTCTCCTCAGCTCGCAAACCCTTTTCCTCAGGCAGAGACCTACTGGCTCTCCTCTGCTGGTGATCCGCTTTCCTTACACAGAGATTGACTGGCTCTCCTCAGCTCGCAAACCCTTTTCCTCATGCAGAGAGCTACTGGCCCTCCTCAGCTGGTGATCCACTTCCCTCACACAGAGAATGACTGGCTCTCCTCGACTGATTTTTCTCACGAAGAGAGTGACTGGCTTTCCTCGACTGATGATCCACTTTCCTCACGCAGAATGTGACTGGCTCTCCTCGACTGATTTTCCTCACGAAGAGAGTGACTGGCTCTCCTCGACTGATTTTCCTCACGAAGAGAGTGACTGGCTCTCCTCAGCTGGTGATCCACTTCCCTCACACAGAGAGTGACTGGCTCTCCTCTACTGATTTTCCTCACGAAGAGAGTGACTGGCTCTGTGTTTATTCTGCTGAACACAAAGAAAGATATTTTTTGAAGAAAGTTTGTTACAGGCTGTTTTGGGGCACCATTGACTTCCATAGTAGGAAAAAAAATACCCCAGAACTGCTGTTTCCCACATTATTCAGAACGTCTTCCTTTGTGTTCAGCAAAACAAAGACATACAGGTTTGGAACTACTTGAGGATGAGTAAATTATGACAGAATTTTTTTATTTTTGGGTGAACTATACCTTTAAACTGATCCTACATGCATACCTCTGTGTTTCATGGGAACTCAGATCTTGGGATGCTGGTCTGTTGTCCTTTTCTGAGAGAAGTCATACATCTATCATTTGCTTATAAAAACACACAGACTAACTTCTATACAATTTTCTTTTAGGGCTAAAGGTAGGCTGGAGCCGAGCAGGAAACTATTATAGAACAGTGCACAACACACCTTTAAATGAACGTCAGTGTAGATTGTTTCAACCCACATGCTTCATTTGCCCCAACAGTCTATATCGCTAAACATTTTTCCAGCACGGCTTACCTACTTTTTTGAAGGATTCAATTTGGCTAATGTTGACGTAATTTATTCAAAATGTTGAATGTGTGCATACATCATTTAAAACATTTAAAACTTAACGATAGGCCTACTGAAGCGTAGATCGGACTTGGACGATTACCCCACTGAGCGTCAAAGCGCGCTTAACCCACCAGCTGAAAGGGGAGTTTTGATTGGTCTTTCAACCGAGTAAGACGACTTGAAGCGATACTGCACGGACCAATCAGTGTATGAGTTTAAAGTATCGCGAGAGAGCGATTCAAAAGCGTACGTTGCCGTCTGCTCTCTAATTGCTCTCGCAGTACTTTTATGTCATATACCGATTGGTTTGTGTAGTGTTGCTTCCTTCAAGTGTACCTGCCTGAAGGGCTGCAGCAGTGCCCCGGTAGTTTGAAAAGTGGTGGGTCAAATGCCAGCTCGCCCCCGTTGCCCCGGCGGCCCTGGGTGTTGAGGGGGAACGTGATTTGTACCAAGGGGAACGCTAGATCCCTGCATTTCACCCTGATGGGCCCCGACTTTTTTACACTTCTAGGGCCGGGCTTTGATCAGGACAATTTTCACGTCATAGTTGAGACGTGGGTCGGGCCTCGGGCCTGTTTTAGGCTTCTCATTATTTTATATTTTAGACATGGTGGAAACAGCACGAGACCGTGAAGAGTGGCGGTGTTTAGAGTCCCGCAGCAGCAGAGAACATGCTGTCAGCGCAGATGAAGAGTTCTGCATTCAAATCCACGCATTAGGTTGAAGCTTGCTGCAAAGTCCCAGCAAAAGTAGCTTAATTACCATGAATGTGTCTGGGGAAATAGTAAGGAGATATTTGAATGATTTGAGTGATTTACTTATAAACTAGCGTTTTCTGTGTCAGTGTCGCAAAGATAAAGAATGATCAGTATAAGAATTAAGGCGAATATCATTTATTATCTTAATAAGCGCTGTCTCTGTGCTGTGATGCGCTCGGAATCCAGGTATCCATTTGAATTTAAGATTTGATAGTGGTTTATAGTTGCTCAACATGGTGTTACCAAGATTGTGGTTTTTCAGAAGGGGCTTAACAACTGCAGTTTTCAGGGAGTTTGGAAAAGTCAGTTACTTTTTTTCCATTTGTTGACTTACAGTGCGCTGTGTGAACATGATCTTACTGTAGTTCTAATCTAGACTAAATGTGAATGTGTATTAATTCATCCCACTCGCAAAAAACTGATTCAGTATTCATCAAAATTAATTAAAACAGTGAAATGCAAACTCAGAATATGACGCAAACCTGCAATAATTAAATATGTTAAACAACACAAAATATATCTAATCTAATTGTATTAACCAATGTGTTTGCTGCTGACCTTTGATGATCCAGTTCAACCATTCTAATAAGCAAAATTTACTTTACATAAACTAACAATTGTGCTTCGTTGTTTTTGTTTTTTTAATTGCTGAAATACTTTTCCTTCAGTTTGAGGTTTATTCATTACACTTTTTGGTGTGAAAGGCTTTTACATTTGCTATAAATAGAATTTCTTGAATTAAAAACAAACAATCAAGCCCTGCTCATATTTAAAAAGTAACGCGAAAGTAACGCAAAAGTAATGTAACTCATTACTTTCCAGAAAAAGTAACTAAGTAACGTAGTTAGTTATTTTTAGGGAGTAACACAACATTGTAATGCATTACTTTTAAAAGTAACTTTCCCCAACACTGTGTACAACCATGTCTACATCTGACACGAGAGGTATTGCTTGGCACGACAAAATACAACACACAATACATTATAATCAGTGGTGCTGTCTACACTGGATGCGGCTCGGCACAACAAATCCCCGACAGTAAACTGATGCCTCGTTCTATTTGTGACGTGCTGACACAAAGTTCAAATGGTCGCTTTGTCACGTCCTGTGTAGACATACTTTAGCTGTTGCGGTGTGGTGCATTAAGTGTTAAATGGGCGAGTACTTCCTATCTCAAGAGCCGTTTCCAGTTGCTATTTGCAAGAGGCCAGCAAAGATCTGCTTGCTTGGGGGTGCAATAATGAGGCAAGATACCTAGCCACGGTTGCTTGAAATGCATTTACATAACAAGCACACCATCTGAACCCGTGTTCAGTTCACTGACGGAAGTGCTGAAATAAACACGTATGTTTGTTAATAGTTTGAACCGTGCCCGCATTTATTTATGTTTTGTTTAAAAAAATAATAATATTTATAATCACCGCCGGTAGTTGGTCCATTACCACTGCGGTGGTAAAAATCTGCCACCATCACCCCTAAATAACCGTTTTGTCAAGTATTCTGGTAAACACAGTCGGTTATGTCTAAAGTGAACCAAAACAGCTGAGAAAGAAACTGGATGTGTGTCAGTATTAGGTACGTGCATTTGGTCTTAAAGACACAGCAGCCTATAAATACCTGCATTGAAGAGCACTATTGTGTTATTTTACAATTAATTATTACATTTCTGCACCTGGATGCTAGTGTTAAAGAATGTATTAGTAATTTTATGTTGTATTCATCTATGCTTGACATTTTTGTAATTATTCTTGTTTTATTAATGACTTTATTGGTTCAGCTATAGTGTGGTATACGTACTTAATTAAAGTAAGCTTTCAGTAATTAATAAAAAACAAACTTTTTTTTGTATGTTTGTTTTTTGCTGACCCGAAAATGATCCGATCCGTGACTCAAAATCCGTAATATAATCCGAACCATGAGTTTTGTGATCCGTTGCACCGCTACCACCCATAAATCAAATCATCATCAAATCAAATCAAATCAAATCAAATCACTTTTATTGTCACATCACCACAGCACAAGTGCCTTGGTGAGTGAAATTCTTACGAGCGTGCTCCAGACAAAAAAACAACAATTTACTTATGGACAGTACATATTTACAGACTGTACAGAAGACAATGTGCAAAATACACATACATATACTCAGTACACATAGTGTACTATAAAGACATACTTAATTATCAACTACACATTATACACCGTATGGGCGCATCTACATTATGTACACTATCTATACATTATGTAGTCTATACATAGTAATAATGTGAAGGTGCAACAGATTATAATTTAACAGCAGATTGGTTGAGCAGCAGATAGTTGTGCAAAGGTGCAACAGATTATACATATGCAGTGTCGTGGATGTGCATTGTATGGTGTCCAGTGATAGCAGATAGGTTGTGTTAGTGCAGTGTGTAGTCCAGTTGAACTGTGTTAAAGTGCAATGCATGGCATGTTGTGTGAGTGGGAGTGTGATGTAGGTGAGTTATTTGTGACTGTTCATTAGCCTGATAGCCTGAGGGAAAAGCTGTCCTCATTCGGCTAGTGCGGATCGGATGCTACGGAAACGTCGCCCTGAGGGTAACAGAGAGAGCAGTCTGTGGGACGGGTGGCTGGAGTCTTTGATAATCCTCCGGCTTTCCTTGTACACCGCCTGGTGTAGATATCCTGGAGGGAGGGAAGCTCACCTCCAACAATGTGGCGGGCAGTTCGCACGACCCTTTGCAGACCCTGCGGTTGCCAGCGGTGCTGTTTCCAAACCAGGCGGTGATACAGCCGGTCAGGATGCTCTCCACAGTGCAGGTGTAGAAGGATCTGAGGATTCTGGGGCTCGTTCCAAACTTCCTCAGCCGTCTCAGGAAGAAGAGACGCTGATGTGCCTTCTTCAGCACTGCATCTGTGTGAGCAGACCATGTGAGATCCTCAGTGATGTGAACACCGAGGAACTTAAAGCTGCTCACCCGCTCCACAGGTGTCTTGTCGATGGTGATGGGTGTGTGTTCTCTGCTCTGTCTCCTGTAATCCATCACCAGCTCCTTGGTCTTGTTGATGTTGAGTGAGAGGTGGTTCTCCTGACACCATTTAGTCAGGGTACTCACCTCCTCTCTGTAGGCCGTCTCATCGTTGTCGGTGATCAGGCCTATCACCGTTGTGTCATCAGCAAATTTGACGATGACATTGGAGCTGTGTGTTGCTGTACAGTCGTGTGTGTACAGGGAGTACAGGAGTGGGCTGACGACGCAACCCTGCGGTGCACCAGTGTTGAGGATCAGGGGAGATGATGTGTTGTTGCCCATTCTGACCACCTGACTTCTGCCTGTCAGGAAGTCCAGGATCCAGCTGCACAGAGATCTGTTCAGTCCTAGAGTCTGGAGCTTCGCAACCAGTGTGGCAGGCACTATGGTGTTAAATGCCGAACTATAATCCACGAACAGCATCCTGACATAGGTGTTCTTATTTTCCAGGTGGGTGAGAGCAGTGTGCAGGGTGAAGGCAATAGCATCGTCTGTGGAACGGTTACTGCGGTATGAAAATTGTAGTGGGTCCAGTGAAGCAGGCAGCACAGAGCAGATGTGTTCTCTGACGAGCTTCTCAAAACACTTGCTGAAGATGGGGGTCAGAGCAACGGGCCTCCAGTCATTCAAGCATGTGATTTTATTTTTCTTCTGTATGGGCACAATGGTGGATTTTTTGAAGCATGAGGGAACCACAGACAGAGAGAGGGACAGATTGAAAATGTCTATAAAAACCATGATGTAAAACCATGATGTAAAAACCATCATGTAAAACAAACAAATCAGAATATGGCTTTATATATTAATAACCCTAATCACAAACCACATTCTTAAATATTAACCTTTTAACACCTCCGTCTGTTTAAAGCATGTTGTATTTACTTTTAATATGGTGACAACCCATCATTGTTATATAAACACATTAGACTAGTGCCTTTAAAACCCTTTTTGGTGTGGGACAAATGCTGACACAGCTTTCTCAATCCCAAATACAGTCACTTCTATTCACTGACTAGTTACGACCTACCTATAAATCACTTTGAATAAATGCTAATTCATTTCTAGAACCTTCGTGTATTACATCCAGCAAAATCACCAAATAAGCATTTGCATTAAGGCAAAATTCTCTCGACATGTCGAGAGATATTTCCCCCTCCTCCAACACTGAAAATAACACTTTTTCTGCACACCATCTACAGATTTCACAGATAGGTTCGAGAACAAACAAGAGCTACAGATGGCCTATTGTTCCAGCAAAAATCATTTATCTTCCTGTGAAGTCTTCATGGTTCAAACACCCAGAAAGTTTCAACAGAAATTAGAAAACAAACGATTTAGCTTAGCTTTGCATGACCGATTGTGGACTGTGGCAGTTACTGAGGTGATTAGAACATTAACCAAAAGCATAAATTAAAGGGTTAGTTCACCCAAAAATGACTCACCATGTCATTCTGAACCCATAAGACCTTTGTTCATCTTCAAAACACAAATTAAGATATTTTTGATGAACTCTGAGAGCTATCTGACCCTCCATACAGCAAGGGTCCTTACACGATCAACGTGCAGAAACATAGCAAGGACATCGGTAAAATAGTCCATGTGACATCAGGGGTTTAACCGTAATTGTACGAAGCAAAGAGAATACTTTTTTTGCATATACACTGAAACAATATGAATATTAACAGCATCTCAACCAAGTAAGTGACATTTTGTACAGTTACAATTTTATTGTGCATTTGACTTTTTTGGCTGTTGATCTTTATAGCAAACAAAATATGAATTATACGGCTAAGCAATGATCAAATGATAACAGAATTTGTATTTATTTTTAACATTTTAACCTTTAAAAGTGATAAAAACATAAACCCACACAGTAAATGCAATATAATCTGATATACATTGTATAAAACTTAAAGGTATAAATTAAACAAAGATTATTGCTGTTATTTTACAAGAACATATTTATACTTCAAAATCTCCTATTTCATTTAATGTGTTACTTGTTTCTTTGCAATCGTTTGTAAAATTTACTAGCAATTTCTGAAAATATTTCTACACCAATTGTTTTCAGCAACAATCAGATCAAATCTGATACTCTGATTTCAATATATATATATATATATATACATATATAAACATATATAATTATATGAACTGAAAAAGTAAACATTTGTACATTTGTTCATATGTCAAATACTGGTGTTTTGGATGCTGTCGATAATAATGTACATATCCGTATCTACACAAATGCATGAAAATGTACATGTACTGTAAACCACTTTTGGTTTTACCAATGATATCATCATCATGTTGCTTTCTCACTTGCACACTCATGTACTGAAAAGTTAAGCTGTGAAACTGCTGTTAGGTCAGCAAGCATCAGTGCTCATGTCACTGCATCACAGATGCATGTGGGAAAAGTACAGCATGTATATTACAACCCAGCTGTTGCACAGGTTCAGTCATGCACACCAAGCTCATAACCAGAAGATGAAACTATTTTACTCCCAAGTCCCAACCCATATTTTTTTTACTGAACATAGAGACTTTTACAATGTGATATGATGTAGGCCTATGTGAGATTCACAAAAAATATACAAGATGTTAGCTTAATTTCTGTAGTGTTTTGCTGCAGTGTGTGGCATTTTAAAGAGTTTGTACATGCCTTTTAGAGATCTGCCTGTCACTTTTTTCTCTCCATAGAAAAAATATAGCTTGTCAAGACCATTGAGAGTTACAGGTTTGAATGCTTTCTGAATCCTGAAAACAGCACAGAACAGATACGGCCACCGGGGTCAATATGACTCAAGGGGATTCCAGGGTCTCAGATGTCCATTCTCAGTCTTACCCAAAGGAACTAATTATGAAGAATTATAACATTGTCACAGATTATCCCGACCACACCTATTGAGAAGCACTGTTGGTTCAAAACAAGTTTCAAGCCCATCCACAATATAATATACTGTAATTGGTTCAATGTAATTGGCTATTTAATTTGTACAGCACTTTCCAGAATACATATTGTTCAATGAGTGACTAGTGTCAGTTAACAACTCAAATAACACTCTTTAATAAAAGGTCCCAAAAAGGTTTTGTAGTGATGGCATAGAAAAACTATTCTGGGTTTCTTAAAGAACCATTTAGTGAACAGTTAAAGTTTGTTTACCACTATCCCACATTCTTCATGGAACCAAAGATGCAAGTAATTTTATTTTTAAGAGTCTGTTAGCACAGACAATAGTGAACCAGAGAATCATCAAGAATGATCTGTCGAGACATAACAAGATCCACAAGAAGGTCTTTTGTAGCATTAACTACATCAACATTATTCCTAGTTTTTATAAACTAAAGCTCTTTTTGTGAACTAAATATTCTAGTAGATTCTCTTACACTAAAAATAAAAAGGCAACATGTTCACACAAGCGCACTGACAGAAAATGCTCTCAAATGCCCTAGTTGTAGAGGTGTGTCCAACATGCCATCCGAATCAAGTCATTACTATGTCCTATGAGTGCTAAAAGTGCTGTAGGGTAGAAAGGGTTTCACAGTCGAATGTGAGAAAGACAGCAGTTTTACGACACTCTGCTGCTGCGAAACTCAAACTAAACTGTAATACTTTACAATAAAGTTCTATTTATGTCAGAATTAATTAAAACAATAGCTCAAATGCACTAACAATGCATAATTTACAACGGAAGCCCATTTCTGACACAAAATACAAAAATAAAGGTAATTGTGAAATTTTTCTCAGAATCGTGAGATATAAACTCAGAATTATGACTTTTTTCTTGCAATTGTATTCTGAGTTTATATCTAGCAAATCAGAGTTTGTTAAATGTTAATTTCTACATAAACTATTTTTTTTTAATACTAAAAATTGTATATGAAGACTTCATATGCAAAAGCCTTTGTAAGTGCCATGTGCAAATTTCTTCTGAATTGAGCATTTTTGTATAAGGCTCCTGTGTTTAGGTGTCACAAATCCTATCCGTGCACATTCGTTCGCTCACCACCAGCGGTCACCCGCTCACTACTATGGACTCTTGCACCACACTAACTGTTGCACTACAGTTCCCATCATCCATTGCACTGATTACACATACACAGCTGAATGCACTGAGCACACACAGATGAATCCAATCAGACATGCTACATAAGCCATGGACCTCCTCTTTCTCACTGCCGAGTATTGTTTAGCATCTGTCACTGTGAGAGCGGTTAGCTACTTTACGGTGTTGTACTCTAATCAAAGTTGTAGTCTTGCCTGTTTTTTCCCGTGTTTTTGATTCAAGTCTGTGATTTGGATCCCCTGTGTGCCTGGCCCTGTTTTTGAATACTCTTTGCCCAAGCCCAGACTATTGCTAGTATTTATATATTACCTCTTTTGTTAGGCCCTCTGGATATTGTAAGCCGTCGATCAGCCACACCCATTTTGGATCATTATATTGCGTTGCCCTCAATTGACCTGTTTGCCATTGTCAGACCTTGCCTTTTTACGACCATGTCTCTGAATAAAGCTCTGCCGATGGATTCACATGCTTCCTCTGTTCCTTCCGTAACAGTAGGTTCAGTAATTTCACTTAAACGGCAATAAATAGGTTTATTTCCATTGCCACTAAAGTGAAATAACTGAAAATAAACGGAACATATGCTAGTTTTAGAAGAAATTTTGCATCTGAACTCTTCATATACAGAAAAACATTTAGATATTTTACAGTGAAGTTACTATCGATGTCACTTCATGCATTAACAGTGAACTGGAAATGAACAATTGTTCATGAACAAGATGCCATTCATTCATCCATCTGTCACTTTTCCAAACTGCTTGTACTTTTAAGGGTTGTGGGTGTGCTGCATTCTGTCTCAGCAATTGACAAGATTAATAAATTAATCAATATTAATTTAGGAGATGAATACAGTAGAAATTACTCTCTGTTTGTACATGATACCTAAAACATAAAACTAGCCAACTCATTAACCTAATAAATTATATAGATAGCTTGACTAAACATTGCTGTTTAATTTTAACAGCAATTGTATGCATGCACTTACACTTTGTGAATTATGTGGTGATGTCAGTGACACTTCGTACACCAATAGCTAGAAGCAACAATAGATTTACTGACAAAATAGATCATAAAACAAACAATTAACTGACTCGGGGAGGGCAAGTCTCAACTGTGAGTTAATGAACACTCTCACTGTGGATGTTTTGTGAGTCGTGTGGTGCTCTGGCCAAATGTATGATTCAGAAAAGTGAAAAGAGACCTCCCTTGTCAGTCTAGCATTTTTCACTACAAGCTGGCTCATGCCAGTTCGATCTGGTCTCAAGAGGTAAAAGGCATTGTTGAGACCTTGCCCCTAAAAAAAGTGTTTATTGTAATTATCAAAGGCGAGTTATGATCTGTGTCAAGATAACAAGAGTTATATTTGATGCCATGCTACATATGTGTTGCAGTGGTCTTTTATTTTATTTGTTTAGTTGAATATACAGTAATGAAGACCAGCCGTAGTATGCAGAAAAATATAAAAATAATAAACATACACATGCATTCATAAAAATGATTCTTATAATCAGTGTTATTTATAGTACTGTATGTTTGTATTCATATTTGAAATGTTATATTTTAACTTTCCAGTATTTCAATTTAGTGCTTCAACTTAAACTTATTTCAGTTAGTTGTCAAAGCAACATTTCTAATTTAAGTTTTTCCATCTAATACTGTATATTATTACGTTTTTCATTTTAATATTTATAATAATATTTAATCTAATATTTATATAATACTAATATATTATATGTTTAATTGTTTCAGCTTAATTTAATCTAACAGAAAAGCTTTTGTATTAGTTAATGATAACACAAAATAAACTAATTTTAATTATAAACTAACCCACATTAAAATAAAAGTATAATAACACAGCACCATTTATATATATAATTTTTTTTTTAATAAAAAGTCAAGTTAGCTCAGGCTGTAAGAACACTGATTCTTGTATTCAGAGGTTGTGGGTTCGAATCTGAGTTGGTGTGTTCAGAGCTGCTGTTCCTAAGACCATGAACAGGACTTTATATCACACCATAGACAATGTAGGAGTCCAGATGAGTGAAGGGAGAGAAAGATTTGTGTCCTTCATCAAATAACTCCTGACAGGTTTCCATGCTATGCTTAGGAGTAGTATATTTTTCCACTGCTTTTGTTGACATGCCTACAGTATGTCTTCATTTTTCCTTTGCATTGGTCAATAAATACTGTTAAATTGTACAAATTATTTGTATAGTAGTAGCAGATCTGTCAGTACACTAAACCAAGCATACATTGCACACCCAAAATATAATCTTTCTGAAGCCAAAGTTTATAATAAATGCATGGTATTATCAACAGTATGCAAGATCTGTCCAAATATACAGGCAGCAATTGAGAGCAACTTGAAACTGGAGTTCACAAATAGAACGAAACTATATATAAAACACCAAAGTAAAATGTACACTTCAAAACAGAATGTTTTGTATTTCTATTTAAACACAGATATCTCAAATGCCTTGTAGGCAGGGCCGGCCCTGGGCATAGGCGGAATAGGCAAATGCTAGGGGCGACAAAATGAATGAAGATTTTATTTTATTTATTTACATTTTTATTCCCAATTCTACTTCAATACTATGAATTTAAAATGTTACACAAAAAGAGATCATACCATAAAAACAACAATTGTATTGCTCTCCTCAGTTCCCATCTTCCCTCGCACAGCCGCACTTCCACATACATCGGTTACCTGATTGTAAAAGATTGTTTATTGTGTTTAATTTATAAAGTGACTTAGGCAGCATTTATATTTTTATGTTTTCACTGGAAACAATTTAAAATAAGGTTAATGGTCAATTACTAACACTAACAAAAATAATAAATACTGTTACAAATGTATTGTTCATTGTTAGATCAAGTTGGTTAATATTCAATAATGTGAGGCAAGGGGCACCGGGTAAAATCTTGCCTAGGGCAGCCAATTGGCCAGGGCCGGCCCTGCTTGTAGGCATGTGAAAGTGTATGTTGAAGTTGAATTGGAGCTTCCTGCATGTGTAGCTGTAGACTTTTGAAACGCAAAAGTCATGAATATAATTTAACAGCACAGAGTGAACAAGTGAACCCCGAGCAATTCTAGACTTTGACAAATCATTTCACACCAATTCCCATGTGCACTCTCATTTATTGTTGACGCCCATCACCACACCTGGCTGGTCCAGGTTAAGTCGGGTTTATGAAAGAACAGGGGCCTCAGTCACACCTTTTCCCAGAGCTTGTTGGCCCAGCCCTTTGACTCAGCCTGGAGACTCTATGACAAAACATGTTTCAGTTATCATCCGAATAATTAAAGGCACTCCTATGGGAAAACTCTTTTCAAACTAGTTGTATGAGGAGCTCCTTCAGTCCAAAGATGAGCAGCACACATAGCCACACCTATCCATTCAAACTTATGCTAACGCAGAGGCACGCTTAGTTTGGTTATCTTATAGGAAAACATAAAAAATATTGCACATTAAACTAAATTTGTAAAACAATGGTGTTATAATGAACCTTTTCTGTGTAAGGATTTTTGGAGACATCTGAAGCATTCTTCAGCCTGTGCTGACAAGTAGTGTTGAATGTTTCTGCAGAGTTTCGGTATTAAAAGCTTGAAGGCAAAGCCAGAAACAATTATAACAGTCAGGTAAAAGTTGAACGTTTCAAATAGTCAATCTCAATATTAAAACACTCATGTAGCCCAACTTAATTTGCACACACAACGACAAGTACTGTTTACTTAAATCATTCATAGACTGACTTTTAACTCAACTTTAAGATTGATTTATATAAAGGAATAAGAACATTTCAATTTACCATTTTCAATTCCTTTGTGCCTTTAGTTGCACACAATATCAGTATCATATGGTATACAATATATTTTTAAGACTAATAACACACTAATAATTGAATGTAATCTTTAGCCAAATATTCATTTTTCATACTATACATTATGATGCTGGGATAACAGCAGCATTTAAAAATGATTTATTTGATTTCATTTTTCATGTTACTTTATTATGAGTCACATTATAGATCAACTCTCAACTGTGACATAAAAGAAAACGTAAAAAATTGGTACATTCCTATTTTAAGCGGTCTTCAAACAATATAACTATGTATTTTATTAATCAATATGATTATTTTTGCATTTTAGGTGCACAAATAACAGTTAAACGGTGTCTCTACCCAATGATAACATAAAGTCTACAATAGTAAGGTTACATTAATGCATTGACATGCTTCATAACTCATCCTTTGATAGAAGGTTGAATCTTTGTTCAAAATTGTTTAATTGTACTTGCACAAAGTTTTGTACTCTGGCGTGTTTTGACAGATTTTCTTTTCTTGCTGCACTTTTCATGTACTGTACACTTCTCAGAGCACTTAAACTTGAATAAGCACATGCTGAAGGAACTTCTTCTTCCTTTCATTCATTCATTCTTTTAAAATACACGTGAAAGGCACACCTATAGGAAAACTTCTTCCACAAGTGATTATTTAGCAACGATGAATGTAGCAAACGCTAATCTGCACAAAAAACAACCGATGGGTGCACAGTTCATTCTTCTTATGTACAAGATTGATATTAGTGCACATAGATTTGTACTCAAGTGTATGTTGATGCATTTTTTTAAACGCAGGACATTTTCCTCTCTTCAATTATTCCTATTATTTAATACAAACTGGGAAATTGAAAATCAATTGCAGAATCCGTTTAATGCAGGACTTGAATGCACAAACTTCACTCCACCCAGTAGTAAATGTTATTTTATGTCATGAAGATAGTTATTAGTGTATAAGGCCATGTTCTTGTGAATGGTTGTACCCATATTTGGAAATGAATCTCAAAGGCTTGGGTGTGGACAAGAAAAAGGGGTGAGGTCTGAAAAGGTGGGACCATCTTACTCATTACTGATTGGTGGGCTTTCATGAAAAAGAAACTATCCCTTGTTTCAGCACGACAAATATATGACTCTGTCTGAGCAAGAACGCAACTCTCAGATTTCAGTTTAAGAGCTGTTCTGCCTTTTAATGCCATCATAAACTATAAAAGACTCTGAAAATATAGGAGATATTATAATAGATTAAAGCTGTGAAAAATGTGGCTTCTATTTTTCATTGTAGCCCAATTTGAATGATTCTTTTGTAAAATGCACTTAATGAAAAATGGTTATTCAGTACATACTGGATATATGATGTAGAGAGTGTGACCCTGTTTAAGATTTTGCAAGTTTGTTGACTTAAATTTCTCTTTTTACCATTACCAACAAAATTCTGTGAGAACAGAGATAAATTTAGAGCAGAACAGTCAAAAACTAAACGGAATCTGTGTAATAAACTACAGACAAATTATAATTTAAAAGTATGAAACAAGTTCAACAATGAAAGTTATACAACCCAGTGTACAAGACAAAAAGTCGCTCCAGTGGATATGTGCATAAATAAATCTGAATCTGGACCAATTTCAAGCATTACGTTATTGGCAATGTTGGGCCCCACCTAATGTGTAGAACAAAATTACAGCTTTCATGTCCAGACAATCCAAAGCACAGTATGACTAACCAACCAACGATTCACTTTTCTTTGTTGCACTATGGTGATGCCAAACAAAGCCTGAATTAAACAGAGTCCACATTGTACCATTTCTATGATTCTTCATGACTGTTGCGTGCTGGACTGTACAGTATTATATCAGTCAGATTTTGAGTAAAAACAAAAGGCACAAACCATGAAAAGTGGCATAAGACAGTAACTATTAATTTAGAACTTGATCTTTAGAGAACTATCTTAAAATGTTTAAAACAATGCCAATTGCAGGGATGAAGACAAGTGGGAAAAAAATTGTTGCAGCTAATAAGTTTGGGCCGACTTCATTGAGGCCTTACTAAGGTAGACGCTGCCAAATAAGCTCACCGCTAATTGAATGTCAACTGTCAATTCAATCAATAGAAACTATTTTATGATTTTCTTCCCCCCTTCTCTTTCCTGCAGCAGGAAATGTGGATTAAAACCAGGTTTAATCCATTTTCACCAACAATGAGTTCTTTGTTGCAATTGGGAGATCAAGGACATGGATAAATTGGAAGCTGAAACACCATTCAATAGGGTGAACTGAAGCACTATGAAACGTTACAAATGTACAATTTTCTTGGTTATTTGTAGGAAGGACTGTGGTTTGTTATTGTAAAAACATGGTGTAATGTCCAAGACATTGCTGTTGCTGCACAATTTAAATTGTGTTTTGCCCTGTTAAAGTGTTTTTCCTATCATTATAGGGCAGTAAAGTAAAAATCAATACTATTTCATCTAAGCATCTGGAGCGAATAAAATGTAAAATAGAGAAAAATCAATGCTTTTACATGCTATCAAAATAAATTAATAATAATACAATTATAATGTTGTTCAGTATATGAAAAATTCTCAAACTATTTATTGAGATTATATTTAACAGTGTAATTAGTGTTTTCAAAGATTAACTGTTAGTAAGCATTAGACAACAAAAAAAGATAATCTAAATATAAAAATGGAGGAAATTAGCATTCATAATTCATATAAACTGATATATATATATATATATATATATATATATATAGCATATCGAATGATACATATAAAAAAAGTAAAGTAAAAAAAACACATACTATTACTGGGGTTGATACTTTTATATTTCAGTAATGAAGTCATTGGCATTACTGAATACTTACAATATTATTCACTGATCACACCAATTGGCTCCACATTAGATATTTCGGTCATTATGGATGCTGTTAATATGATGTATTGTACATGCCTATGCAATGCTGTACTGCTATACAGCATGCCATATATGTACAGTATATGTACATATAACTGCTGGCTATATATTACTGTATATTACTTTTTCAGTTTCAAATAACTAAACTGAATAACCAAAACAATTTTGGTTATTAAATAAATGCTTTCATATGTCCACATGACCAAGCTAAATGCACATCTGCGTAAAATGTTTAATTCATGTGTTTTTCTCTAATCACATACAAATTCAATTCACATGATTTCTATAGGAGTTGCTTCAAGACATCTTTGATCCCACAATCCAATCTCTCACATTGTATAACTTGTATCACCTCTGACAGATTGCATTGTATGCATTCAAAAAAATGCTGGGGTGAAATTCCACATAAACCCCCTCAACATCTGACAAATACTTGACAGTATCACTGTTCAGATCAATGGATTGACAATAGGCTGTACCATTTTAAGAAAAATGCACTGGGGGCCAAATACCACGTAAAACTATGTTTGTTAATAAAGTGACTCCTCCTGAATTTCTACGGACAAATATGCCTACTTCTCCTCTTAGTGACAAGAGGCTATGTTTATAGAGGTCTCTGTTATGTGCTAGCATTCTCGTGTTAATAAACCTGACAGACTGACTCTTTTCCTGCAGTACACTTCACTTTATCTGATACTTACACAATTTCTAAATTAATCTTTCAGGCTTGTATACTTCTCAAGTCTGCAGAACCACACTGACTGTTTGAACATGACACTGACATGCAAACAAAAGCAGCCCACGTTGCTAAATAATGCCACCTAAGGACAGCTACAAAAATAACCACACTGCTCTTGCAGTCACCATGCACTGTTCTCACGGTTCTGAGTTCTGATACTCACCTGTAACTCTCCAAACTAAAGTTAAAATCTAGTATGCTAATGCAAACAAAGCTGTTAACATTCCCTATAAAGTCTGTGCCATGTGTTTCAATATGGGGTAACATAAAAATCTACTTTGCATGCAACTGCGTCAACCCTCTGGGAACTACAGAACTAGGTGGTGAAGTAGTGTCTGTGACAGAGGCATTGAGGTGAGAGAACAGAAGCTTGATTCTTTGACTGGAAAGAGGAGCCTGCTGGTCACAATGGCTTCCAGGACGAGCGCCAAGCTTCAACATTTAAGCCCATCATCAAATATTCCCCTATTTTTACTCCTGCATGGAACTTAAAGCAAACAGAGAGCCCGAACCTCCCAAAATCATGAAATATCCATGGAGTTGTATAGTTTGCTGTGTGTTACGTTTATAGAATGCCATCTGGTTATTTAACTAAGGTGCATTGGATTACAGAACACTAATAAAATATAAAGGTTTTGTAGTGTATGCAAAAAGAGAGGGTGTGTTGAATTCTGGTAGTTTGTCCTTGTTTTTCTACTACCTGTTCCTCTCCTAATTTCTCCACTTTACGTGAGAGAGTGTGCATAAAAATCAGGGTGTGGCCAGGCCTTCTCTGCTTAAAGTGCTCCCATACCAGCCCAGCAAGTTGGGTGTATGTATCACTTGGACAGGGGCGAAAGGCAGGACAGGAGCCTGAGGCCGAAAGGGGAGTGGTCAGGTGAGCCCCTCCCGTTGCATGAGAGGTATAAAAGCTGCTGCACTCCTTGAAGAAGGCACTCAGAGGGATTTAACTCTCCTTTTAGTGAGTCTCCTGCTCTGGAATTTTTTGTCTCATCCTCTTTCTCTCTCTGAACATCACCCTTTCATAGACAACAGCAGCCATGTCTTCAACGAAAACCACTTCCTACAGCATCAGCGGTGGAGGCTTGAGCGGCGGCTTTGGCGGAGGAATGAAGAAGAGCTTCTCTAGTATGTCTGCCAGTGCAGCACCCATGGGCAGCAGGATGAGCTCTGTGTCATTCCGTCGCTCTGGTGGTGGTGGCGGCGGTGGAGGCGGTGGCTTTGGCGGAGGGTCTGGAGGAAGCTACAGCTACAGCAGCGGTGGCGGTGGTGGTGGCGGTGGCGGTAGCTATGGAGGAGGTTTCGGAGGAGGTTACAGCAGTGGTTCTGGATTCGGTGGAGGTTCAGGATTCGGTGGTGGTTCTGGATTCGGAGGTGGTGCAGGATTCGGAGGTGGTGGAGGATTCGGTGGTGGAGGATTCGGTGGTGGAGGATTCCCCGGTGGTATGGCACCCATCACAGCTGTCACATACAACCAGAGCCTCTTAGCCCCACTGAACCTAGAAATTGACCCCAACATCCAAGTTGTCCGCACCCAGGAGAAAGAGCAGATCAAGACCCTCAACAACCGTTTCGCTTCCTTCATTGACAAGGTTAGTCTTCTCTTTACAAGCATACACAGTTGTACAACACAACAATCTTATTTTGCACCTCCAATATTTTGACTTTTCATCTGATTGTTGGATTTTCATGCACACATTTCAATGGCCTTCATATGAGCTCGGTTCTTCTCATCAAATATTTCACAGCCAGTCACTTGCAATCCACCTAGTGCTAGATTAAGTATAACGGCAAACACACAGGAGACAGGCCGGCATTGCATAATGCCATATTTTGCATCATCACTACATTTCAGTGAAGCAATCTATGTCTATATCTTAGCACAGGCTTGAGTTTTTTTTCTTGTATACAATTGTTCTCAGACAGTGAGGGTGAGTTTGGAAACCCAAGCCAGGTGAGATCCAATGACTAGGCCAATCCAAATAAGGGCATGGATCAATTTCGCTATCTATCCCTATGGCAGCCATGCAGATGTGTGTGTGTAACAGATGAGGATCATCTTTAACTCTTACTTAATGCAATACATGTCATATAAATTACACTAAAACCTCATAGAGGTAACTTTATGTAGATCCTAGTAATCATTTTAATTTATCCTAAACAAAACAAGTTTCCTGTTTTGATTTTCTGACACCTTTGGGGAATTCAACATGTAACCACACCTTGTAAATTTCACCCCCCTTACCTAGGTGCTACGCCCATTTGTATGATTCTGGCAAGAGATATGATCAGCAATCATGAAGCTCACATAACTCTACTGATGTCATTGATGCTTTGTTCTTTTTATGTGAATCCTGAAAGTTTAAAGTCATTGTGAGATTTTGCAGGAAATTAATTGCAGGGCATACATCTGCAGGAGGGTGGGAACAGTTAGCACCTGAGGGTAAGGTGTGCCATATCATCTCTGTTAAGACCTGCTGCTTGGCACAGGTCTCCTAGGAGCCTCGCCTTAATGCCAGGAGGGAAATATTGTTTGGGAACATAAATTGGAGCATAGAGAGTCTGAACATGTTGTAGTGTCTCTTGAGGTTAGCATTTCATTATCTCCAAAGGGGAGTGTTTATAGTAAGAGGACAGTTACGCCACAAAAGCTGTTCTGGCCAACAAGGCATGGCACATATGCTAATACATTCCTCTAAATGTGCCAAAGGTGTGTCACTGCAAGTCCTGATATGCAATAAGAGGTGTGCTGGATAATTACTGTAAAATACATATCTTGTGGCATGAGTAATGGCATATCAAAGATCCTTTATGTAATCCTTTCCTAAAAAATACTCTTTTTTTAATCGTTTATTGGTTTATCTCCAATACAGGTGCGCTTCCTGGAACAGCAGAACAAAGTACTTGAGACAAAATGGAGTTTACTGCAGGACCAGACTTCCACCCGCTCCAACATCGATGCCATGTTCGAGGCCTACATCGCCAACCTGCGCAGACAGTTTGACGGACTTGGTAATGAGAAGATGAAGCTAGAAGGAGAGCTGAAGAACATGCAGAACTTGGTAGAGGACTTCAAGAACAAGTAAGTAGCTGTGCAAAAGCAGGTTTATAGTCTATGAATTACACTTTGTGGGCATGGTATAATTCAACATGCAATGTGCTAAATTGGAAAACTTATCTTTGTAGATACGAGGATGAAATCAACAAGCGTGCCTCAGTGGAGAATGAATTTGTCCTACTCAAGAAGGTAAAACACTTGGCAGCTATCTTGATTCTCTAGTTATACTTTACATTTCTTTTCATTGTACATCTGTAAAGGCCACGTACTATATTGAGCTCCGTACATGTCTTCATAGGATGTTGATGCTGCCTACATGAACAAGGTTGAGCTTGAGGCCAAGGTTGATTCTCTTCAAGATGAAATCAACTTCCTTAGGGCCATCTTTGAGGAGGTGAGAGTTTGATGAAACTATATAAACAATAAGACTATATTAACAATAAGACGTTAATTTTGAATGTTAGGGGTATATCAAACTTTCACCTTGCCATTTTAGGAGCTGCGTGAACTCCAGGGACAGATCAAAGACACATCAGTCATTGTGGAAATGGACAACAGTCGCAGCCTGGACATGGATTCCATCGTTGCTGAGGTCCGTGCACAGTATGAGGATATCGCCAACCGCAGCCGCGCCGAGGCTGAGTCGTGGTACAAACAGAAGGTGAGAAAAGATGTTCAAGCATCAAACCAACACTATTTTGAAGCAACCAACTGACAGATCCTAATCACAATTACTCTTTTCACCTTCTAGTTCGAGGAGATGCAGTCATCTGCCGGCAAATACGGAGATGACCTTCGCAGCAGCAAGTCTGAGATTGCTGAGCTCAACCGCATGATTAGCAGAATTCAGAATGAAATTGAAAATGTCAAGGGACAAGTAAGAATTTTGATATTTCTTGGATGCTTTTGGATGAGCTTTACACCTGAACTAGATTGCCAACCAAATCCTTAGTGTAATGTACTTTTAAAGAATTTTTACTTTCAATTATCAAAATTTGTGTTTTGTTGGAAATAACGTGATGTAAATGAGTCCCTGAGGATAATAAGAGGACATGAATCATGTAAAAGTGTTACTGAAAAAAAAATAATCATAATATCTTCTTTGAACTGCTCAGCGTGCCAACCTGGAATCTCAGATCGCTGAGGCTGAGGAGCGGGGAGAACTGGCAGTGGGTGATGCCAAACTCCGCATTAGGGAACTGGAAGAAGCCCTGCAAAGAGCAAAGCAGGATATGGCGCGCCAGGTGCGTGAGTACCAGGAGCTTATGAATGTCAAACTGGCCTTGGACATTGAGATTGCCACCTACAGGAAACTTCTGGAAGGAGAGGAGAGCAGGTCAGTCTCTTTGCTATTTAGAAATGATCATTTTCTGTAAAAAATATTTTTATTAAAACGTATTTTATTTGGCAGGATTGCTTCTGGTGGTGGCTCTGCAACCATCCACATCCAGGAATCAAGCAGCAGTGGTAAGCATATTGGCTTTTTCTATCATGACCAAAAAGCATATAATTTGCTTTAAAAACTGCATTGGTGTTCAGTAAAACTAATGTTTCTGTTTGTTGGTTCACAGGTGGTGGTGGCGGCGGCGGCGGCTTCGGATACGGTGGTGGTTCTGGATACGGTGGTGGTTCTGGATTCAGCGGTGGTTCTGGATTCGGCGGTGGTTCTGGATTCGGCGGTGGTTCTGGATACGGTGGTGGCGGCAGTGGCTTCAGCAGTGGCAGCAGCAGTGGCTTTGGATACGGTGGTGGCTCAGGGATGTCCATTGGCGGCGGTGGTGGCAGCAGCCAAGTCTCAATTTCCCGCTCTGTGGTGCAGAGCCAGAAGCGTCGCTTGTAAACCAAAAATGTCCACCCAGTTTCCTGCTCCCAAATATCATCTACCACCTGGGCAACTCCTATCCTTTTTCCTATCCACATTTCAAAGCATCATACCTTTTTGATGAGTTTAACCCCAAAAACCATCATGACCTAAAGAAACTTTCATGTCAAAGTGTTAAATCAGAATGGCGTTTCACACTCACTCTATTGTCTTTAATTTTTTTTTTCTCTTGGCATCGCTTCCTCATTTAGAATACAAATTGTCCTTAAGGGAATGCACAATGAAAAATGAGCTAAAGAGACAAACAAAGCATGGAGCTCAAGTACTTCTTCAGGGTGAATAGCTTTTGTTGCTCTATGTCACAACATGCAAGTATTAAACACACAGAAATAATTATTTTTCAGCAGACTGCGTCACTACAACCAGCATTGTTAACGCTTCTGCTGCATACTCATAGTGTAACAAAATCTACTCATTTGAGATTGTACTGCCCTCAGAGAGGGATAACTTTGAAACAAATCTCAGTTATTACCCAACTACAATTATTTCCTTTTCCTGATTTTGGATGTTGGTCTGATGAGCTGTTCTTATGTCAACATGTTTGTATTCATCGAGCCATGTACCACTTGGAAACACCAATAAATCAGAGTTACACAAAACATCTGTCTTCAGTTGTCTTTTCTTCAAGCATTCTTTTTTTACACAACATAGAAATACACAAATGCGACAAAAAATTATAATAAAAATTATCATTGCTATAGAGATATTTGGGTCAATAACATGCAATAGTGTCCACAATAAAGAAGGAATGGGGGTAATTGATGGTTTGGAAAAACCTATTTTGACCAATTTAAAGAAAAGTTTAAATTGAAAAATGCAATGTAGTGTAAAAAGTATAATAACTTATTTGACTTACACCCTAATTATATGTGAGTGTACACATCTTAATCATTACCTTCAAACGGATATAACAAATATTTGTATGGTACTTTTTATGAAGTTTGCATATGAATTCATAGATGTCATTGCATTTTTGGTGAGTTACAAAACAAATTACATTAATTTGTGAAATTTTTTTTCTAATGATCAAAGATCATGCCAAACTACTTAGTAAAGTTTTCTTTTTAAAAATGTCATTCTGTTAATGAATTCTGTTTCATTCTGTCAATGTTGTCCCCCCCCATCTCTTCTTGATCATTTTAACCCATATTTTGAATTCAAGGTCAAGGTTCTTTTATTCGTCACATGCTCAATTATACAGGATATAATCAGTAGTGAAATGTATATAAGGACAGGTCCGCTCAATGGACAGTGCAAAAAAATAAAAATGAAACATAACACAAGAGAATATATATAAATATAGGTAAGAGTAAAATAAAAATAAGAAAAAAAATAAGGGATAAAATGTGTAATGAAATAAAATGTGCAATACAGTATACTGTGGACTTAATAAATAATAAATAAACAGTACAAGTTGTTTACTATGTTCACACTAGTTAACATAATATTCATATTGGAGACAAATTAGCTAACATTCTAACATGGATCACAAGTTACAACTAACAAAAAGTTAAACTTTCTACAAATGTACCATGGTAATACCACAGTACTCTTTTGGTTTTGTCATCCTCTATGTTTGAAAACCTGGAGCTGCAGTTTCTTGTGGAATGATCCTCCGTGCGCGGGGTTGTGTTCCGGGACGGCTCCAGTGCGGATGAATCTAATGTTTTGAGGTGAATGTGTAGTTGTCAGTCACTGCACCGGTGTGGATATTTACAGTCTAGGACTAGGTCTTGGAATATACAGTGCTCAGCGTAAATGAGTACACCCCCTTTGAAAAGTAACATTTTAAACAATATCTCAATGAACACAAAAACATTTTCCAAAATGTTGACAAGACTAAGTTTGATATAACATCTGTTTAACTTATAACATGAAAGTAAGGTGAATAATATAACTTAGAGAACTACATTTTCAGTTTTACTCAAATTAGGGTGATGCAAAAATGAGTACACCCCACTGAAAGTCTCTGGAGCAAAGCTACATTTTAGACTACAAATGTCTAATTTAACAAGAATTCAACCACAGGTGAGTCTAATTATTCATTACACAGGTGACAGTTGACTATAAAAGGGTGTTACTTACAGAAAACCCCTTCCCATTTCATGCTGTCAGCAATGGCACCACATGGAAGAGAAATGTCACAAGACCTGAGAAAGAAAATCATTTCTTTACACAAGAAAGGTGAAGGCTACAAGAAGATCAGCAAAGCTTTACTTATCAGTCAGAATACTGTAGCAAAAGTGGTACAAACATTTAAAAAAGATGGAACTGCAACCATCTCACAGAGACGTCCCAGGTCGCCCACGGAAGTTAACACCTTCAGGAGCGCTTCTGATGAGAAGGGTTGAAGAAAATCGACATGCAAGTTCACTGCAGTTATCTAAAGAAGTAGAAAGCCAAACTGGGGTGACTATTTCCCGTGACACAATACGGCGTACACTGCAGAGGAATGGCATGCATGGGTGCCGTCCACGAAAGAAGCCTCTCCTCTCCTAGAGTTTGCCAGGGCCCATGCTGACAAAGATAAAGACTACTGGGACTCTATATTCTGGAGTGATGAGACCAAGATAAATGTTTTTGGAACTGATGGCTTCAAAACTGTATGGCGTCGCAAAGGTGAGGAATACAAAGAAAAATGCATGGTGCCTACAGTGAAACATGGTGGTGGCAGTGTCCTTATGTGGGGCTTCATGAGTGCTGCTGTTGTCGGGGAGCTGCATTTCATTGATGCATCATGAATTCACAAATGTACTGCTCTATACTGAAAGAGAAGATGCTACCATCACTCCGTGCCCTTGGCCGTCGTGCACTTTTCCAACATGACAATGATCCTAAACACACATCTAAGGCCACTGTTGGATTTCTGAAGAAGAACAGAGTGAAAGTGATTCAGTGGCCAAGTATGTCTCCTGATCTGTACCCAATCGAACACCTATGGGGAATTCTGAAGAGACAAGTTGAGCATCACTCTCCATCCAGCATCCAATCTCTAAAAGAGGTCATTCTTGAAGAATGGAAAAAGATAGATCTGGCAAAATGTCGCCAACTTGTTCATTCCATGCCTAGAAGACTTGGTGCTGTCATTAAAAATCATGGAGGCCATACAAAGTACTAGATTTAGTAGTTTTTCAGTGGGGTGTACTCATTTTTACATCATCCTAATTTGAGTAAAACGGAAAAATTTGTAATCTAAGTTATATTATTAACCTTACTTTCATGTTATAAGTTAAACAGATGTTATATTAAACTTAGTCTTGTCAACATTTTGAAAATGGTTTTTGTGTTCATTGAGATATTGTTTAAAATTTTACTTTTCAAAGGGGGTGTACTCATTTACGCTGAGCACTGTATGACCCAAATCAGAATGTTTGTTCTGCCAAACTGAGGAAAAAAGCATTACAATAAATCAATCAACCAATGGTGATTTAATCTAATGATAAGTTAGCTCATTTCACATCAAACTGTACAAAGTATTTTCAAAGTATTTTATACTTTGTTCTCGATTTAAACATGTTAACAACATCAGATACTATACCATCATACTATATGAGTATAGTATTAGCGTGTAGATTTCAATTTTGTACAGTCTAACATCCATAAAAAAGTCTCAATGTATCCAGAATCGTGCATCTATAGTTTAAACAACTCTTAATCGAGTCGTCTTTACGTAGCCGGCTGATTTTTATTCATGGTTTTCAGCAGCAATTAAATGTTTTGCAAAAAGAGACACCAAATAAATACGTTTCTAAATGTTTGACTTTTTTAACCACATTAGAATTGAAAATGGTGATAGATAAGTTTCGGAATCGAAAAGCAGAATCGGAATCGGAATTGATCAAATTCAAATGATACCCAACCCTTGACTGTGGGAAACAAAATAAAGGTTTAAACTGAAAAATAAAAAAACTCATATTGATCCACTACGGTTCTGAATATTGACTACACTGTTAGGACAGGAAGGTATATATATGGTCAGGAATAACACTTATTGTGATGGTTACCTCAAGAAAGGACAAAAGGCGCAGCACACTGGGTAAAACATGCGGGAAACAAAAGTACTAACTCTTCAGAGACTTAAATAACACTGTTAAATGTACACTACACATTTGTTGAATAAACAGATAAATACTACCCAACCACTATTCAAACGCGTTCCCATAGGACCTAAAAACCACACCTGACCAGGTAGTGCCAAAATATCAGGTTCCAACGGGCAAACTAAGCTTCCATTCAATGAGGGTTTAGCTGGCATTACTCATACTCCCTAAAGGACAATTCTGTTGTTGTTTAAGTGGATGAACCTGATAGCAATTGTCCTGTGAGAGACCAACCTCTGTCGAAAGCAGATGATTGATTTGTCAGAGTGAAAATCTGATAAATGACCGAGCAAACCAAAAACCAGTACAAGATACCTGATAAAGATTTTTGATACACTGTCATCCAGCAAATCCAAAATATATTCCATTAACGATGCAGGCAGGACACTTCAAAGCAGACTGGCATGTTTGAACAGAGATTTAAGGTAACTTAAGATACTAACTTTACCTGACAAATACGCCCCCTAACTGTGAATTAATATTTTAACGTCTAACTAACATGCTATAAAAGAATATAAAAGTTCATATTAATCTTCAATATATAATATAATAACTAAGAACAAAGGCATCCACAAAAAAAATCTTTTATTTTTTACACTTTTATCTTTCCTCACTTTATTATTTTAAAATACTTGAATTCTTAAAAGTTCTGTCAAAACTGGTTTACACACTTGGAGTGTACACACTTATATTGTAAATGTCTATTTAGTTCATGTTTGATAACAAAAAAAGATGACATCTATTGAACTGTGCTTGATAACAACGTTTTAAAGACATCTATCCAATGGCATTTGACCAAAAAAAGCAAACAATAGTTAATTGGTGTCTTTAATTTGGAGTGCTGTTCTCTCGATGTGGATATGAGGTATTATGTTGCAGTCACTCTGGGGTTGTCTGGGTCAAATGTCATGATCTCCATGTGGATAAGACCTGTGGGACATGAAAAGACAGAATAGCATTAAAAATATATAAATGATGTCAATGCCAACATAAGAATTTAGAAATGTTTCAGAGCAGATTCAACAGAATGGCAGAGTACAGAAGGCATTTCAAATGTTAAATAAGATGGAGCTTTGTGTGTTTTTATGTATATGCTCTCACTCTTCCATTCGCTGACAGCCAGATCCAGACTCTCAAAGGAATCATCGTATGCAGGAGACACAGGCTCATTTTCAGGGTCATGGAACTCAGAAAGATATGGATGCAAAAGGCCGTTTTTTGCCGTAAGTCTGACCTCTGGGTCTAAAACCAGCATGCCTTCCAACAGGTCGATGGCTGTAGATAGAACACACATTAAATCAAGGTGAATTACAGTAAAGAATGCATCAGATGGGAAACCTTGTCAAGATAAACGTTATTATCGTCTTTACAAAGCCTTGTTTGCTAATGTATTAGTCTACCACTAGAGGGTAACATTTCCTCATTCAAAATCAATGCAATATCACACAAAATCAAAGGGGACCCAAGGGAGCAACAGGGGAACATTTCACCTAGAAATGAACATTTGCTTAAAATTTACCTCTGCAAGTGAATGGGTGCCATCAGAATGAGAGACCAAACAGCTCATAAACACATCACAGTAATCCACAAGTAATCCACATGACTCCAATCCATCAGTTAATGACTTGTTAAGTGAAAAGCTCTGTTTGAAAGAAAAAAAAGCATTTCAAATGGACTGAACTGTTTTTGTTTGTAAACGGTGCTTAATCTGTACATATTTATCCTTTTTTACTGGAGAAAACAATGGTAGAGCACTTGCATTTAAGCCTAAAGCAATGGTTTGAAGTTAAAAATGTCTTAATAATGGATTTGTTAATTAAAAACATGAAGCTTTTTGCTTCACAAGATGTTAACTGATGGATTGGTGTCGTGTGGATTATTGTTATGTTTTTATCAGCTGTTTGGACTCTCATTCTGACGGCACCCATTCACTGCAGAGCATCATTGTGAGCAAATGATGCAATGCTACATTTCTCCAAATCTTATCCAACGCAGAAACAAACTCATCTTGGCTGGCCTGAGGGTGAAATTGATTTGGGAGTTGTGGACATACCATTAGGATCCATACCAGAAAAGACCTCTTTGAAGGCTTTTTTATTTTGTATTGGAAGTGAGCGGACATATGATTGTGCCTGCAAACACATCAAAACAATAATGAAAAATAGACTCAAGAATCACATGTTCCTAAAATAAGCAGTAAGAGTTGTCTGATGGTATTTGCCTACATCTTTGCTTTGCATTTTCTGAACAAGCGTTGAGCTTGGTGTGCCTGTCATGTTGAGGATCTTCTTCAGCTGGTCAATACCTTAACGTGGCATTAAAGAATAAGCACTCCTTTGGTTGAGAGATACATTTAAAAAATGAGGAAAGAGAAAGGATACTGTCACTGCCTGGGAAAAGCACCTCTCCTGTTAACATCTCAGCCAGGATGCAGCCAGCAGACCAAACATCAACTGAACAAAGAACAGAACTGAGTGACAGAAGACTAGATACAACATAACATAATATGACCCATCCACAAAAGACACAATGTAAAAAAATAAGGTCAACCTCTTACTTTTTAAATCACCTTGTACACAATGTGTTGGGTCAAAGGTCACCTGTTTGAGTATAATGCATCCAGTTCAAGATGACTTCAGGGGCTCTGTACCAGCGTGTCACCACATAACCCGTCATCTCAGTTTCAGTGTGTCTCGCCAGTCCAAAGTCCAGGATCTAACAAAGAGTGTCAGAAAGCAGGCTTTGAAAAGAAAGTTTTCAAGAGTGAAACAAATGACCAGTTGTTCATAATATTATTTGTAATATTGTAAAATTGTTTTGCTGGTCATTCATTATATCATCATTTACTTTAACTTTGCTAATTTACCTTTAATTCACAGTTTTCATCCACTGCAAGGTTACTAGGCTTAAGATCCTGAAACAAGACATCAGTGATCTCTGTCACTTCATCATGTATATCATCAAATGGTTTACATGCACAGGAATAATCCAATAGGGCTATTAATCAGACGTTGGCCATATTGTGAAGTAAATATATGAAACTAACATTTTATTCACATTTTGTAAAATAAAAAAACGAAACATCATGGCCTGCATTTGTAGTAATCTTGTTATTAACACCTTGCATTTAATCATGTTATTAAATTAATAAAAAAGTTACAGTAAAGACAGTAAGGTTTAAATGCTGTTCGTTTGAACTTTTTATTAATTAAAGGATCCCGGTCTCAGTTTATGTTAAGTGGCCTTAAATACTATGTACTTACATAAAAAATAAGTTAATTGTACTTATTGTGCTCTGGTATGGGTAGGTTTAAGGGTGAGTTAAGGTGTAAGGGATGTGTTAACAGCGTAATTATAAATGTAATTACAGAAATCTTACAGTCTGAACAAGTTGACGCTAGTTGAGGAAAGTCGTGGAGTGTCGTGTAGTGTTATTTCAGGAGCTGAGATTAGAAGCACTCTCTTAAAGGTAGTGCTCCTAATCTCAGCTTGTTACCTGTATAAAAGACACCTGTCCACAGAAGCAATCAATCAATCATGGCTAAGACCAAAGAGCTGTCCAAGGATGTCAGGGACAAGATTGTAGACCTACACAAGGCTGGAATAAGCTACAAGACCATCACCAAGCAGCTTGGCGAGAAGGTGACAACAGTTGTGTGATTATTCGCAAATGGAAGAAACAGTTCAGCCAGCTCGCCGTTTTAACAGTGTTAGACAATGCTGCGCTGAATTCACTGTTCTGGATCGGGTTCAACTACTACCAATCCGTAGACCTCCCAGACACCACCAGACTGAGCTGGAGGGAGACTATCATCCAGTGTCTGGAGAGCGTCTATCCCTGATCCAGAGCACAGCCAGACCCAGAGCACAGCCCACCATCACTCCACGATGCGGAGCTCAAGCCTGAGCCATCACCGCACAGAGCAATAGTGCTGAGGATCGCCGTGGAGCCGGAGCTGCTGATAACGTCAGACCAGGTGCAAGAGCTGGCTACAATGCCCGCCACGAGGGAGAAAGCCGTGGACAGTGAGAGCGTGGAGAGGAGCTCCGCCCCCTGCACCATGGCTGAGGGTGAGCTGAATTTGGATCTGGGACTGCTGGACTTAGAAGGAGAGGCTATGGATGTGGATGCTGACTTGCCCCCTCTCCTCCCACATTGTTCGGAGCCCTCAGTCACTCCAGTTTCCACATCCTGCCCAGAAAGAGCTCCCAGTCCTGAGTTTAGCCCAGAGAGGGCTCCTGTCCCCCAGTCCAGCCAGAGAGGGCTCCAGTTTCCATGTCCTGCACAGAGAGAGACTGCCGTTCCCCTGTCAGTTGCGCTCCCTCTGCTGGGAGTCGCAGTTTGGTGTGTGTGTGCAGCACACACCAGCCCTGAAAGCCCAGAGGCCCACAAATACCCGCCAGAACCTGCTTCTTCCACCCCTGTCATTTGGCAGCCCCTCTGCTCGCCCTCAGCCCACCATCTGTACGGTGCGAGCTCCGCAGGTCTGCCATCCTCCATCGTCACCTTGGCTGGAGAATCCCTTGTCTCCGCCTCCGCCTCCAGCCTCGGCCCGTCGACACAGCAGCCCCACCATTGCTCCTAGTTCCCTCCTTTCCACCGTGGCCCATCAGTCCACTGGCTCCGCCTGGCTCCCTCCTTCCTCCAGCTCCGCCTTGGTCTGTCATCCACCATCTTTCGCCTCGGGACTCCACTCCTCTGGCTGCGCCTCGTCCCTCTGGCTCTGTCAGGCTCCTCCTTCCCTTCGACTCCACCTTGGTCCTCTGTTGCTCCGGCTCCACCGCGGCCTTCCGGATCCCTGCCTCCGTATCGGTAGCCTTTGCCATCTGCTCCGCCTTGGTCCTCCGGATCCTCCCGTCGCCCTGGCTCATCGGCTCTCTGTCTCTCTTGTCGAGTTACAAGTGTGTCTCCTGCCTGCCCTGTGTTACCCCGTGTTGGAATATTAAAGACTATTGTTTGTGAATTCGCCTGTGTCTCCGCGTTCTTTGCTCCTCGTTCCTCACAGCAGTACCGTGACATTTTCCACATTGATAATAATCTGAAATGTTTCTTGAGAAGCATATCAACATATTAGAATGATTTCGGAAGGATTATGTGACACAAAATTGGAGTAATGATGATGAAAATTCAGCTTCGCATCAAAGGAATAAATTGCATTGCAAGTATTGTCAGATAGCAAAAAAAATATTTTAAATTGTAATAATAATTCAAAATATCATATTATTGATCTTGTTTTTGAACATGACAGACTTCTTTCATAAACATAAAAAAATCTTACAGACCCCAAACACTAGTATTTAAATAAGATTTATTGTACATACCCGATGTATGATCCCAGCAGAATGGATATACTAAGAAAAATAAATGATCAGTTACTATTTAGATGCAATATCATTCGATAATCAATATCATCAATAAGTGGTATTCAAGGAACTTGGTGTATGATATCTATCAAAAAGAAGAATGAAAGTTGCAATGAACAGAATGAAGGCAGACCTTGAGTCCTCGCAGTAATTGATAGAAAAGGTATGTGATGACTTTGCTGGTTAACTGTTTCCTCTTCATTATGTGCCCAAGATCCCGAGCGACAAATGGCATCACCATATAGCTGGGCAAAAGAATTAGAATATGTGAGCATTTTAATATTGTTGCTGTTTGTATTTTTCACTGTGTTTTTCTTGTCTGTTTAGTGAAACTGGGACTTAAAAAAAAATCTTAACATTGAAAAATCACTCACATAAACAAAATGGTTAAAAATTTAAAAACTCTGCATAGAGCACATACAGATGGATCTCAATAAATTAGAATGTCATGGAAAAGTTAAATTATTTCAGTAATTCAACTCAAATTGTGAAACTCGTGTATTACATAAATCCAATGCACACAGACTGAAGTAGTTTAAGTCTTTGGTTCTTTTAATTGTGATGATTATGGCTCACATTTAACAAAAACCCACCAATTCACTATCTCCACAAATTAGAATACTACATAAGACCAATAAAAACATTTTTTTTTAGTGAATTGTTGGCCTTCTGGAATATGTAAGCAATACTTGGTAGGGGCTCCTTTTGCTTTAATTACTACTTCAGTCTGTGTGCATTGAATTTATTGAATTTATTTAATACACGAGTTTCACAATTTGAGTTGAATTACTGAAATAAATGAACTTTTCCTCGACATTCTAATTTATTGAGATGCACATGCAAATACTTCCACACATATATGCATGCATGCTCTGCATCCTTCAGCCTGTCATGACAAGCGTACGATTTCTGCACAGGAATGCATTCTCTTCATCTTTAAACTCACAAAGTATCAAATTTCTCCAGCATGGAATCAGGGGTGAAGACATTAAGGAGGCAGATCACCTACAGCAAGAAGAATATATTTGCATTCAGGGTTGGTCTCTGCATTGCACAGATTGTATTATGATTCATTTCACAATTATTCAGTTTATGGCAAAAATGCAAGAATGGCACATATAGGCACATTTATCATATTTTAGGGAGTATATGGTAGTCCATAGAACTTTTGGTTTAGAACTGTCAATATTAGCAGACTGATTAGGCGACAGTGCCACTGGCCAAAGTGCAAAAAAGTAACTTTGGAATATCTTACCCTTAAGTCATATTTCTTTGCTGCTTGCAGCTATATGTTTATTTGCTGTTGCTTAAAAAATCATTAAAGCAAACTTTGCCCTGGAAAACTCAACACTGCTAAAAATAATTATGAATTTGAAATGCCAGTGACTTCACCGGGCTTGGATTTGAAAAGAGGATAAATTATTGCATTAATTATTCTTGATCCTCTTGCTACTCAACCTGAAGTCCATATTAAACAAGCAGCGGCGTGAGGTCAGGTTTAATGTTTACTAAACACAAAAACCGGTTTGAGAAGATAAAGGGGGCTTTCACAACAATAGCATCATTAAACCTTTTCATTCTCTTTCAATTGACATAAAGATTATGAAATGACATGCAGACATAAAGCTCTGGTCTAAATGATAAATTAAAGTTAATAAATGATAAGTCTGTCAAGAAGACAGTAAGACGGTAGCAATGTAAACAATACAGAAACATTCAAAATTCGATGCAAAGTCTACTCTAGGTTTATTGTCTTCCTCTTGGGAATTTGAGACTTACATTGTCGTGCTGGATGTGACGGAGCAGCCTGAGTTCTCTGTAGGCACGTTTAGCATGGATCAGAGACTGGAATGGTCTGTAGAGCTTTTTAATGGCCACCATTTCCTTTGTTTTCTGGTCAGTTGCAGAACTGCACACAAGTTATCATTAGAAATCTCATTGCAAGTTCATTTAACATGAAATTAGTTTCACAGATAACAGAGAGAGGCACACAAGTCCTACTATTGTATGTCATATAGCTAAACAGTTATATTTTCTATTATATATATATTCATTTATTATCATTATTATGCTGGAGTCACACAATTTTGATATAAAGAAATCTTACAGAACTTCTAGTTAAACTTCCCTTTTTCTGGTTAATTTTTTTTTTCCTGGTGTTATCACATATGATAAATTATGTATAATGTTCTTAGAAACTATGTGCATTTTATAGGTACATATTAGATCATGCATACTGAAGTAATAATAAAAATAATATAGTACCTTTTTTTTTTTGCAATGTAGCATTTTAGGAGAAGATTACATCCAAGAGGACTTTTATACTGGACAGCATTTAGCTCTACTTTACCCCATTACAGAGAACAGTATGTGGGAACTGAAAATCTTTATTTTATAATTCAATAAAGATAGAAAAAAGGACTATTTAACATTGCATAACATGCTTAGAAGATCAAGGCCATGATTTGTTCTTGTGCCATGACTTGTTCGAATCAAATGTGTGAGTCGGAATACATTTTTATATTAAAAACATCTGCTCTTATTGTGTTTGTTTAAACGTAATATAACATACTTCCAATACCAAAACAAATGTAGCATCTTCCTTACATTACATTAATCTTCCTTCGTTTTATTGTCAGCTGTCAGAAAAGGCATATATCTAAAAGACTTTGCTCATGACAGAAGAAAGCTATTGATTGTGACAGTATTTTGAGGGAATTTCTGTGTTATCAGCAAACACGCTGAAACTTGCCCCTCAGGTATGTGAGTTCACATCTGTTTACTTCACCCAAGCCTCACTCAGTCTCAGATATTTAGATGCATATAGCATATCATATGTTGCTAATATTACAAGTGCATAATAAACAGTAAAGTGTAATACTGGACAATCCAATTAAGCAAATTCAATACATAGAATAAATACATCTTTACCACTGTTTAAAGTAGTGAAGAGTAAAAATAAACAAGCTTTATTCAGCCACTGCATTTTCCAAATCAGTTCCATAATCTGGCATATAACATATAAATCCCATTTATTATAAACCTCCTTAACATATAGGCTATATTACAGTCTCTCTTAATAAATTTGCCTATACCTTATAGAACCCCTCCCTCCTGCATGTACAGCATAAACCTCCATAAATATATGTAATTCTCTTTCTACATATAATATTTCGCCCTCTAAGTCCCCTTTCCTTACCACACTGTCCCATAGGCTCCAGAGCCAACGGGCTTGAGTGAGGTGTATCGGTCAGGAACATCCCATGTAGTTTTCTGGATTTCCAGTCTGTGGAATCCCGCTTTCAGAGGAGAAGCCATGAATACGTGCTCTTCACTCTGCGTGTCCACTTCCGTCAAAGCGCTCTGCTCGACCACTGGGATTGTTCACAGTGACCCAGGTGAGCGCCAGTGAGTCTCGCGAGGACACGCCCACCTCCGCGCACCTTCACCGTCACGTGATTAAGGTGAGGGTCCGCGTTCTCTGCTCATCCAAAATAACAACAATTATGATTTTAACAGTTGCTATTTGTTTTCGCGCACACCTGATTGCTGTCTGCCTTTGCTCCTCAACAGAAAAAATAAGTTGTGTTAAACTTCCAGGAAGTTGAGGATGTTATTGAATAATACCATAAAAATTAAATAAATAAAATATCGAGAAGAATCTGAAAGCTCTTTGAGCGAGAAAAAATTTAATTATTTGAGGTTATATAGTAACTAGTAAGCATTATTTTTGGTAAAAACAACGATATCAAATATTAAATAAAGATATTAGAAAATAAAGATATTGAACTATCATATAGGCATAATATTCTGCATTTTCTGATATAATAATAACCTTATCAATATATTTATAATGTATAAAAACATAGGTGAGTTGTTACACTTTTTACTTCAGTCCATATTTCTCCGGGTCAGTTTATAAGGGCAGGGGGCATGTTGTCACACTACATGTGGTACATTTTCAGAATGCAACCTCCTTTTAAACATGTTATAGACAAAAAAATGCATATAGTCTAATGCAAATATACTCAACCATTCAAATGTTAGAGGTCAGATTTTTATATCTTTTTTTGAAAGGAATAAAACAAAAAATAATACTTAATTCAGCAAGGATGCATTCAATTGATCAAAAGTTACACTAAAGACTCTTACGTTGTTACATAAAACATTTTTTCAAATAAATTATGAATCCTGAATTCTACAAAATATTGCAAAGTTTTTTACAAAAATGCTGTTTTCAGCATTGATAATAATATTCATCTTAAAATCAGAATATTAGAATGATTTCTGAAGGATCATGGCTGAAGACTAGAGTAATGATACTCAAAATTTAGCTTTGCATCACAATAATAAATTACATTTTAAAACATATTTAAATAGAAAACAATTATTATACATTTTAATAATGTTTTACATTATTACAGTTTTTACTGTATTTTTATTACAGTCTCAAGCAAAACTGAATATAGATTTGATGTCACTAACCTCACAGACTTTGATCTTCAAAAAACGATTATTTCATCGTCAACAGTGCATGTAGTATTACTCCAGGAAACTCAACTTTGTTTCCAGACAGACTGATAAAAACTGCTCTCTGACGACAATCAGATTAGAGACTATAACATCCAAAAGTGTTTTCCAGTTTTGTGTGCATTGTTATGGATCAGACGGTTAGTACATGGACTGTGGGTGGGCTGTGTGACATTTGAAGCTGAGTAAAGTATGACATCCAGCATTACCATAGAGCAAAGTGTGAGCAAATGAGCAGAGGAAAAGACATGAAGAGATGACACTGATTGCTGTCATAGTTTGCCATGATGATTCTTAGAATCATCCAGATCATTCCCACATAGGCCTACGTTGACATTGCTGCGGATAATATGACTCATTGTTATTTGTCAGAGGGTCATGAGGCTCTGGGAAACGTTATAATGAGCTGCATGTACACAACATGGCAAATTCAATGGATAGTTCACCCAAAAAACACAAATTATATTGTCAATTACATACCTATATGTCATTCCAAACCTGCAAAACACTAAAGAAGATATGTTTTTAAAATGCTGGAGTCCAGACAATGTTGGACCTGATGGACTTTCATTGTATGGACAATAAATAAATAAATACATACACATTTGACAAGATCTAATGTTTGTCAGACAGCATTTGTCAAGGAAGGATTGGTCTGAAATGTTTCAAGGTGGGGTTTAGCAAAGGGTCAGCTCAGAGGTGGCTCAGTTACTTGTGTTTTCCACATTCAGGTGTAACATCAAATAGAAGCAGTGTTTGCAGATTCCACTTCTTTTGGTTTCGGTGTGTAAAAAAACACTGGATTGCAGAGGAATAAATAGACATTTTCATAGAAGGTCAGAGGTCAGTCAGTTCCTCAAAACAGAGAACTTTCTACACATTCAAAAAAAAAAGTATAAATATTTGTAGTAGCTGAGAATTTTTTTATGTATCTTAATGTGTTTTATATTTATTGTTTTATTTTTATTATTTTATATGTACTGCATGAATGTTTGTTTGTGTGTGTGTGTGTGTGTGTGTGTGTGTGTGTGTGTGTGTGTGTGTGTTTGTGTGTGTGTATAAACATAGTTTTATATTATGTAAACATATTTTGATATTTCTGTGTGTCACCTTTTTCAGTTTTACTGCTTTACTGACTGTTTTGTGCTTCATAAAGATATTTACAATATACTGTAGGTTTCCTTAATTTAATGTAACTACCCTAAATGTTCACTGGAGTAAAAAGAGGCAACTATCCAAGTCTTCCCAATGTAGTCTATGTAGACAAAGAATTTGTGAATACCCTTCTGTTTAAAAATCATAAAATGAATATTTTGACAACAGCGGCCTCTTCGGGTTGTAGGCAGCATTATAAGTCTGAGGAGAAATTAATCTTTTTTTTTTTTCTTTGTGCGTTTTAACAGAGCTTTTGACCATTTAATTTAGCACAGTTCGGTTTGCTTAACTAAATTCCATCTTAAGGAGGTTTCTAAAGAGTGTGTTGTGTGTGTGTGTGTGTGTGTGTGTGCGTGTGTGCGCGTGTAAGAAAATAAATCTTCAGGTCTCTCTGTCACCTTTGATAAGGTACTCAGAAATAGTCCACAGCTGCAATCCACGTATTCATGTTATACTCCATTACACTGTGACTTTCAAAGCAATGAAACCGTTCTGATATGGTCAAATAAACATGGTGTGTTTGTGGAAAAGAGTAAGGCCTTGATGTCAGTTTACTTTGAAGGTGTGGAGGAGACTGCCCATGGGGCATATGCAGAGATGACAGGAGATTGGCTGTATTTTTATGATGCCTACTGTGAGGTGCAGAGGGATTGGTCACATGACGGTGATGCTGGGTGAGAGGTGTGGTGCGACTGGGTGTGTTTTCGTGAATGTGTTTGTGTGTTCTTTCTTTGGCACACTGTGAGCTCCCACCACACAGACACACCCACTCCAACAAACACCTACTCAACACACCCACCATCTGTGTGACCATGAGCATATACACTCTCTCTGTCTGCCACACACAAATACTGCCAAAGGTAGAATATTTAAAACGATTTTAAATCACAGGAGAACAATTATAACATTTCCAAATAAATCAAGTGATTTAAAATATCTTGCCATCTTTATTTCTTACACTATTTTGCATTTCCCCACAGTTTCACAATTTGTTTGGATAGATAGCCCAAATATGACCTTTGACCCCATCAACCCTTCTATAAAGCGGAACCACAATGAGGCATACATTTTACATTGTGTTGTTAAGATCTAAATTAGCAACGATTTATGGTTTAAGTGAATAGATAGATAGATAGATAGATAGATAGATAGATAGATAGATAGATAGATAGATAGATAGATAGATAGATAGATAGATAGATAGATAGATAGATAGATAGATATTCACAAAAATACATTTATTTATTTATATAATATATGATTTATTTACAGTCCTTATTTATTTATTTATTCATTCATACTTTTTTTCAAAGGTCTTTCAAAAGAAAATCATGGTCATATGTTTTTTAGGGTTTAAGGGTTTTTGTTTGTTTAACTCTCACATTTAACGTTACTGAACGAAGACAAACAACCACAAACAAATGCAGGCTACTCTGTTTTAACAAACAAGTTACAAAATAATGTTTTCTTTGGACAAACAAATAGTTTACATTTTTCGTATTATGAAAAACAAAAACGTTTTTGTTTAGATGTTATACTAACAAACAAATGTTTGTTTTTAACAAACAAACCGCTGATACAGAATATTTGAAAGCGTTCAGATGAATAAACATGGCTGTTTTTGTCTCTTGTGTATGGACTACTAGGCGATGTCTGAAGCCCAGCCCTTTTCCATCAGCGGCCGCCGGGTCGCACTCGCGGACAATAACGCTTCTGTGAACCGACGCTCACCTCCCGTTATTCCTCACCAAATACACACAGAGCCGCGGATGATAGACAAGAGACGGGCTTCCCGGAATCTGCGCGGCTAAAAATACACAGGCACGCATTTCACTCACTCGTTTTTAGGAAATCATTCTTTGCGCGGAGATAGACAGCGAGGGACACACGTGTGTACACCGGCGGGCAACAGCGATCCCGGTGAAGTTTATAGACTGAGAGTCTCCTCTCTCCTGCGGATTAACCGGATTCAAATCACTGCGAGTCTGTGGGAGCAAGGCGAAGCGTCGCGAGTTTGATCCAAAAAAGAGTTCAACGTTATAAGTGCAGGTAAGGAAATAACAAAAACTATTGATTTTAAAAACTGCTTTGGGTTTTATACTTTCTGTCGTTGCGTGCTAGGTTTAACCTGTTATTTATTGTGAACGCCGGAGTTGGCAGAATTAAGTTGGCAGCTAGTTGCTGATGAATTAACCAAATGAAATGGGCATAGATTAAAACAAATCTGAAAATCTGATTTAAAAAAAAGTTGCAAACCCAAATACATTCGTGTCTTTTGTAGTATAATTGTGGATTTCACTTAAACGCTCACATTTGTGTGTATTCTAGATTTATGTGATTATAACAACAATAACTCTGTCAAAATTAGCAATAATGATCAGTCACTGTTAGTTGTGTCATTACTCTGCATTGTCCTGTTGATGTATAGTTGCATTATTTAGCTCATTCAGTCTCTGAGTTTGCAGCTGGAATGCGATTGTTACTTTGGATTGTCATATTTGAATTCTGTTTTTATGTTTATATCGAATTACATGAAATTTGTGATTCAGTTTTTCAAGTTAAATATCAAACTGGCTAGATGCATCACCATGATAATCTTGCTTTCATGATCAGCTGCACTTAAAGTGATCATTTTTTGGTTGATTAAAATGTTTTACACACACTCAAACATGCAAAATGAAAAAAAATTATAATAAATAAAATAAAGACACTTATTAAGACAGTTTAAATTATTTATAAGAATATAAAGATGTTTTATTTTACATGGTGCAGGCCACCCATTCATTCAATAGGTGCCGCCATACTGACTTCACCTTACCAGCCATGCAATACTACTATTACTACTATGGTTACTTTATATAGAGCTTTTGGCTAGTATGTTACAAACCGTCTAAGTAAGTGACTAAGTAAGTGTTTTTATGTAAAGCGGCAGCAGCTAGTAAATCTTAATACATCCAGGCCAGTTGATGACAAACTAAAAGTTACTGAGTGCACTTTTAACAGTAATTATCTGATACATAAACTCTGTTTGCTTAACTGGATTAGTTGTCTTTTCTGTGCACTTGAAAGTGGTCATGACATGGATTTTGTATTTTTTTTAATATGTTCTTTGAGGTTTACTTACATTTTTTCTGTACAAAAAAACAACAACAAAAAACAAATAAATATGTGGAAAAGTTATTCTTTTTAACCCTCGTTCTGAATCTCTTTCTGAAATGGCCTGTTTTTAAGGGGCGTGTTTTTAAGGCATCTCAGTTATCGGCCACTGTTATGATTGGCTAACGTCATTGCATAAGAAACAGTATCAACACCCCCTCACTGTTGCATGTGTGTTTTGACAACATAATCCAAATAAAATGGTAATTTCCAGACAAAGCATTATAGTACAGCTTCATCTTTCAACAAATATTTCTTTGTGAACTCTACATGAACCTATGTCTCATTTACAATACAAAATGCTCCTATCATTCCTCAGACATGATCCTCCGGGGTGGCATTAAAAATGTGCACTAAGAGTAAATAGCGATAGTGAAAATAGCAGTATTCACTCAGAGAAAATAGCAGTATTTTTTTTAACGATATGCTATTTACACTAAGTGCAAATAACAATAGATTCTTTTTACACTTGTAAAATAGCAAGAGGTTTTTTTCTATTTATACTACTTTTTTCAAATAGTGCCAATTATCTGCACCTCAGTACTGTAGTACATTATAAAACAGTACGTAATAAGCCTTCCCTACCTACCCTAACCCTACCTGATACTTTACTTTCAACTTTTTGATTATTTCCTTCATTTGTATTGAAATTAAATGCCTTTGCGATGTGAGATTTGAAATTGGAGAAAAAAGTTGGGCTAAACACGGCCTCAAACTCGGGTCAATCGTGTCAAAAAACACACGCCTCACCAGCATCTACGCCACTGAATTGGCGTCTTTTTTAGTGTTGACTAACCCAATCACATGTTAGTGGGCGGAGTCAGTGTAAATAGCTTTTGCCAACAAGGCGAACTATTTGCACTTAGTGTAAATAGACACTTCGTAAAAATAAACTATCCACTTGTTCCTTACACTGGGATCCGTCTGATGTCTGTACAAAGATGTGAACAAGCTGTTTGTATAGACAAGATAGTGGCAGTGATTGTAATTTCTATTTGCTTTTTGCCAATATGCCAAAAGATCAAGACAAATTTTATTTCTCATGTCATGACCCCTTTAAATGTTCGATTTCAGTTGGATTAAAGTTAGAATCTGTTTATTCTGACTGAAATTGGACCAGTCTGGTTTTCGTTAAGTCACACTAACAGACTTAGATATTGCAATTCTAGCTGGGCTTCATCCAGCATGTATCCAACAGGATGAAAAAAAACTGTAGCTTAAATGCACAAAAACCTGGTTTAACTTGGTTAAATGGTGATCAGAGAAGAAGGTGTGAGGTACAAGGGTTGTTAATGAGCGTGTATTTTAGGAGGTCATGAATCTGCCTCCCAGCATCTGTTGCCTCATGGTGCATTCTTTAGCTATGTGTATGTTTCGTTGTGGCAAGAGATCTTTAGATGCCTTTCAACCATAATGCACTGAACTTGTCATTTTAGTGATCTGGTACATCTGCACTGTTTCCTGTTTCACGCTTTAGCCAAGAAACACAAAGCAGCCTCATATTTATCATGGAGTGTTGTGATATCATAATATTTTCATATTGGAATGAGTTTAGATTATGCAGGGCAATTTTAAATACGAGTCACTAGAGAACAAGATTTACTCTAATTCTATTCGTACATGTTGCACCTATTAATTTACCACAATTGATCAATTTGATGATGTTGGGTCTGTCTGAAATCAGTCTGGTTTTGTGTAGTCAGACAAACAGATCTAGTCTGTAAGTTTTGTTTTGTTTTGTTTTGCCAAAAATTCACAATATCAAATACAGTGGCAAATTGTGCGGTTTTACTGGGTGGCATATTGCTGCCTGAATATTTTACCATTTACAACTATGTATTTCATCAAGTGATATAACGCAAATTTACCAACCTACTTGAAGTACCTTAAAATGTACTAAAACAAGGAGATAAAATAATACAGAAGATAAAATAGAAACCACATGATTAAACCGGTCTGATGAAAATGCTCTGTCCCAAAAATGACCAATGCAAAGGAAAAAGACCATGTTTTTTTTGTAAAAATTGCAAACAGCTTGGCTGCAAACTGTAGTTTGGCTGTATCTTGATTAGAAGCTTTAAAACACAAAATTGTAGCATGATTATAACTGACTCTGTATGTACATATTTAATCTGTGGCTGATGGCATCACCCCTCCCCCATTAGGAAAAAACATTTGATGAGGAAGTTCAAATGCTCCCACACTTCACATCCAGCAAATGTTATTTTGTTGCCGGATCTCACAGAGGGATACATTGTGGGAAAGGACCATGATGGACTTTCATCTGACTGTCTATTGCACTTTCCATATCTGTAAAGGCTTTCTATCTTCATCCGTATTTGGCCAACACAGTAAACTTAAGTGCACATTTTTTCAGGTGAAAATTATGAAACACAGCATATTATTCAATAATATCTCCTAAATTTGACCCATCCCTTATTTGGTTCCTCCATATCTTCCCATGGAGGAACACGTCAAGGTTCATTTTACCTCACATGTGCATTTGCACTGTTTTATCTTCTTCATTATCTGCACAAAGATGTGAACGTCAAGCCAAAAATGTTTCGGTCTAAGCCAAAAATGCTTCTCTTGTTTCCATCTCTGGGGTTCTTGTATCAGAGACCTTGCTCAAAGATGGCCATCTGCTCGCCGCTTTGTAGTTAACTTCAGCACAATATCAGATTAACCCCTCACCTCATGTTCTATGGGAGTGTGGTGTGGAGCAGAACGGGACGGTTGTAGTGTGAAACCACTGGTCTGGAGGGTGTTGGCCAGGGTTAACAGGTGGTAGCAGACATAGATCCTGAAGGGTTGGCCCTCTCATTTAAATGCATAGCCTTAAATACTAGTCTCTGTGTTCTTGGTAATTTAAGCTCGTGTCTTGTGATTATTGATTATGTCAGTTTTGTTTTAGCGATTTGAGTCTTTAACTTATATGTGTCACTGAGCAAAAACTGAAAGATTGCATTGTGCATTTTAGTATTTGGTCTGTTGCTTCAGCTTTGTTAATGCTCAGTTAAACAGTGTTCAGAGAGCAAGGTGTCAGGTACGATTTTTAACGACCGTGTGTATTTTAGGAGGTCATGAATTTGCCTCTCAGCATCTGTTGCTTTTTGGCAGAAGTGCTTCAGATGACTTTTAACCATAAGGCACTGAACTTGACATTTTAGTGATCTTGTACATCTGCACTATTGTATGATACATCCAAGAAACACAAAGCAACCTCATAGTTGTTGTACAGGGTTGTGAAATCATAATATTTTTTACAGTTTCAATTTGAGTAGGAGTATGTGGATTTATTCTACTTCAGTTCGTACATGTTAATGGTTGCGTTTATTTATTTGAACTAGATGACGTCAGGCTTTTCTTTACACGCACAGACTTGTGTTTCTATATAAATACCAGGGATCATGAAACCTTGACATATTAGGGAATTAAAAATGACTGTTTTCAGACCAGGTCAAGCCATAGAAATGAACAAATTCTTATAAAGGCATGTAAGAGTGAACTTGAATTTTGCGAGTTATGTATAGCTTATGTTTTAAGCAATGAAATCCCTATAACATGATTTAAAAAGTAACTGGGAAGTTGTGGAAAGTCACTGGTTATTGGTTAAAGTATGTGTAAAACCTTAAACAGGCATTCTTCTTCTTCTGTTTTATTTCCTTATTTTTTTACCTTTTTGGTTTTATTGTTTATCTTAACCAGAGTTATGATTTCCAAGCCCACACATAGAAGGTTATACACCCCAGAACTGGAAAATGGAAAGTAGATAAATCATATTTAGTGTTTACAAGGATGTGTGAAAGTGTGGAAAGGGCCTTGAGGAACAAAGTGAAAGAACATGATAAATCTTTCTGGATTCTAATGTCATGCCAGTGCTGCCATGGCAAGGTCAGTTTCCTCTACGCTGTGGGTCATACCACGAGTAATCTGAGGATGGGTTAGAAGATCAGATCTAATAAGTCTGGAAACAGATGAAAGCTTTAAAAGAGTTTTGAAATTGACTTGCTCTTTTTATTGCTGTAGTTCAGGTCAGCATGACCCACTGTATACCAGAACAGAGCAGCTCTTAAAAGTGTATTATGACCACCATTATTATTTTAAAAACGAAGCTGCTGTATGGTTTGGTGTGATAATCAAATTGCAAAGAATGTGATTTAATTAAATATATGTACTGCGTGTTTCAGAGTGAAGGCACTGTTTTCATTTACATACGCACAGCGTTGCTGCTTACCATGAACTCATCTCTGCATGTATTCTGAGTTTGGGACATTTGGAAATGCAACATGCGCCAACCATCTTACAAAATTTACAAAATAAATGTTTACTTCGTAATTTCTTAAAGGGATAGTTCACCCATAAGAGCTTTGTTCATCTTCAGAACACAAATATATTTTTGATGAAATCTGAGACCTGCATAGACAGCAGTGGAACTGAAATGTTTCCAGATCCAGAAACATATAAGAACATAGTTAACATATTCCATGTGACATAATTGGTTCAACCATATTTTATGAGGCTACGAGAATAATTGTTGTGCAAATAAAAACAAAAATAATGACTTTATTCAACAATTCACACGCATGCATCGGGGTGCTCTTGTGAACGGAGGTGAACGCGAAAGAGAAGAATTGTTGAATAAAGTCGTTATTTTTGTTTTCTGTGCACACAGAAAGTAGAGCAGAATTGATGAATTGAAAAATATTCTCGTAGCTTCGTAAAATTACAGTTGAACCACTTATGTCACATGGACTATTTTAATGATGTCCTTACTACGTTTCTGTGCGTTGCTGTCTATGAAGTGTAAGGCAGTTATCGGATTTCATCAAAATATTTTTATATGTGTTCTGAAGATGAACGAATGAGGGTAATTAATACATTTTCCATTTAATTTTCTGCCACAATAAAAGCATAATGGTTTGAAATGTTTGAAAAAGAAATGACCATATAAATATTTTTGTAATTTTACAGGTGTACAACACAATTTCATTTTACAGTATTTTTAATTATTATTTTGTATTTTATAGTGAACTATTAAAATATTATAGTTAATTATATTAATAAATATTATAATAATTTTATCTGCAAATTGTTCAGCCATACAACAAGCACAGCAAACCTGGGAAAATGACTCAGAATACCCTAGCATTGTGACATTTAAATACTTTAGAATGGCTAATTCACTACCTTTCACATATTTCCCCCAGTTAGAATTGTAAATTGAAGACTGAAATAATGTTGTTGCCTTTGTGAAACCATGCCAGTGTTGTCTTTGTGTGTGAATTAACAGAAAGCCCACCCGGGACTTCTCATTAGTTCTGGTGGTCACATGTATAAAAGCCTTGCATTCCTCTCCTTTCTTCCTGTTGGGTACACTTTTACACTAACAACCCTCAGATTATCTTCCATACAACAGCTTTCTCCAATTTCTTTACTATTTTAAGCCAATACTACTACACTGGTTGTAATATTTACTATAATTATAACATTTGACTTCTTTCTTTAAGAGAGATGACCTTCTGAATATATATTTTGTGACTTTATTCATGTCTGTTCTCAATGCCCTGCTGAGAAGCTAAACCTCAAATGCTAGGCTAGTGTGCCAACATCCATCTAGATTGGGGCCAGACAGAGGCCCTAACAGGGCCCGAGATTGAGAAGCGTGTGGAGGTGTTGCTGTGCTAACAGGCGAGGACAGTTGTGGCTAGCATGATGTATTTGGGGTGGGTGGTTTGCTTATTCTCTGTTTATTTGAGAATAAACTCTGAGTACGTGTTGAATGTGTGAACACTTTCACTGTCTCCCACTCACACATACTTGTCAGTTTGTCTCGCACCGACACACACACACACACACACACACACACTGAGGTTCCTCGCCATGATAGCAAGTGTGGCAAGTTGTTGAGCTAAAAATATTCAGTGGTGCTTATGTGCCGTGACATAAGCGTGCTTTCTTGTGGAGGCCATGTATGGAGATTTTACGTGAGGTTTTGGTGAATCTGCAGCGTAGTTTATAAAAAATGGTCTGATCTAACACCAGACTAAACTTTTCATTCTGTTTATATATTTTTTCTTGTGTCCACTCTCAAGTTGTCCAGTTTATTTGCCTGTAATATATATCATCTTTTGTTTTATTTATATTTCCTGCGACATTTGACTCAGTGAAAGAATTATTGATCTTGTTATTTACTCACCCTCATACTGTTCCAAACTTTTTTTTTTCCTTTTTTATGTGGAACAAAAATGTATGTGTTTTGAAGAGTTTGTGAGTTTCATAAACCATACTAATTTGTAAATAAATCCTTTTAGACTGGTTTTTGAGCCAGTTCAACCAGTTCATTTTAAAAGAACTTGTTCAAAAAATATCTATTTATTCCGCTCTTAGGTTCAATTTACTGACTTATTCACATTAAGTAACAGCTCACTGGAAGGGAATATTATCACTGAATAATGACTTGAATTTTTCGTATCAAATGGATGGAACATAGCGTATAAATTATATAGATGATTTTTATGTTAAGGAACTGCCTTTTTTATTATTTTGTACTGTTCTCTGAGGTCTAACTATGCAGTGTTGTCAAGTATAATGTTATCAATATAGTAATAATATAATAGATTTTTCATCAAAAAAACAATATAATTTAGAAATAATAGGCTATTTTCTGTCCTGTTTTGACCCCCCCTCATCAGAACGCCCCAAATAGGCATGTAGGATTTGTAGATTAGGAAGCAAACGTCCACTGCTATGATTGGCTAACAGTTGTGTATGTTTGACAGCCTATGTCCGTCACAGATGGACGCTGCTGAGATTTAGGTTAAAACACACAATACTCAGTATCATATGATCTAATCACAGACAAAGCAATACTGACCACGTAATATTGTGTGGTGCAAAATTATTAGTCGGCACAGCATCATCTTTTAGCTTCAATCTTTCTGAAAATCCCACGTCGGAACTGTGCCTTGTTTGTAAATGAATCCGTGGTAAAATTTAGTGAACAAAGGATTAAGTTCTTACTGACGTGGTCTGAAACTTCATTCAAAATAAAGTTGGCTTTGAATTAGGGCTGCGCAATTAATCGAATCTATAATCGCAATTACTACGGATGTCACAATTACATAATCGTTCAAAGCAGCAATTAATCGTTTAAAATCCACTTATGTTATTCTGTGTGCTTAAGATGTTTTATTTTTTCTACAAGTTATCTTAAGGGGTTTTGCATTGTTTTAATTTTAGTTTTCTTATATTTTTATTTGCATATTTTTTACTTTTTTATTTAAAGAAGAAAACAATCCAATGTATAGTTCACATTTTAGGCTTAATACTATAGAGTGTTTTCAGCTTGTTTATTTACATCTTAAAATATGGCATGTGGTTGCTTCAGACAATGGTACAAACATCATTCAATGTAAATTCTGATGATCAGAAATTATAATCGCAATTACAATTTCAAGGGAATAATCGACAATTATGATTTTTGTCATAATCGTGCAGCCCTACTTTGAAGTCACATAGTGATGTCTGGGTTAGCTACATATATATCTGAATAATCTAATATAAGATGCGTTAGGATATTAACATTTATTTACATGTTAGGATATTAGGATATTAAGCGTTAGGATATTAACATTTATTTACATGTAAAGATCGACCGATATATCGCTTTCCCGATATTTTCCCGATGTTTAAGCATTTTACCATAATCGGATATCGGTTTTGTAATCTCGGATTCATCGATAAATGTTTTGAGAATTGCGCGCAGGATCACCATGGCAGCGCGTCTGAGGGGAGACGAGACAACAACAACGGCGGCGTGCACAGGTACTTGATTTGCTATATTTAGTAAACTTTATTTAACATAACAGCCATTAATGGACAAATTGGATGTATTAAATAAATGCCTGATATGCAGTTTATGCAGCTTGGCTCTAAGAAATGGAGACGAACTCACGGAGTCATGTAAAATAATCCATCACTCTTTCCCAATAAAGACGTAACTTTGCCTGAATTAAATCATATGCAGCCATGAATGAGGGCATGTTGGAAATAAAAGCACTGAATTGAATTCTCTCTCTGTTGTATATGCTCATCTCAAGCCGCTTTCATTTTGCTGTTCTCTCAGCAGTTGATGCTCAGGAAATGCTCCAGCACGGCCACCCCATGTAACTTTAACAAGATTCACTTGTTTGAAACATGCTAAACTATATTAGCATTTACTATATAACTATTATTTCGCCAATAAACATCTAAATAAATACATCTCTATCGAAATGAATTTGTATTATCTCCGCAAGCGATTGCAGTTTGAGTAGGAGAGTGGGGACAGTTGCAACATGGCTTATTTCTTCAATCAGAAATGAGCTACAGTGATGATATTCATACTGCACATGCTAAATCAGACCCCCCATCCTTCCTGGATGAAATCAGGCATATGTGACCATTTACTTTTGCAAAAAAAACATGGTAAAAAAGTATTTTTTTAATAATTCGATTTTTTTGTCATACTGTCTAAGTTGTTTGCGTGAAGCATTGTAAAAACATATGATTTATATCAGTTTTTCTTAGCTTCTAATAGGCATAGCTAACGTGTCAAAGATATTGTGTCATGCCATTATACCATGTTTTATCACGGCTGTCAAGGTAGGGACAGTTGCAACATGTTGCTGCAACCGTCCCAACATGCTGTCCCTTATCACAACATTGATACACTTGGTTAACTGCTAGTTGGTCAAACTGGTTCTTAAGACAGTGACGATGTTCATGCAACTGGCCTTGGTTCAGTAACCTTTCACAGATGCTAACAGAAGTAGGCTATTATCAAATTTTAGTGTCTTGATTCTGATTAAATTAATATTTTGTAGTTCAAATGTATTTAAATAATTAACCAAGACTGTTACTTGTTACTTGATTTTTTCCCATTTACTATTTTTAGTTTTTAGCCAATTTAACTTATTAAAGACCATGTCTATGCATAAATAAAATAAATAAACTGCTAAATTATATTTAAGAATGATTTGAATTACATTTTAATGAATGTAGCAACTGCCCCATTTTTGGGGTCAGTTGCAACATTTGACTTTGTCTATTCAAGTATAAATTGTGTGTATATAATCATATATGCACGTGTTACAGCATTGTGAGTGAGTAGCCGACTGATGGGGCTTTTTTGTATTAAAATTCTGGCTTTCTAAAGCAAATAGTCTATGAAAAACTAAAGGAAATGCAAAAAGTGTTGCAACCGCCCCCACTCTCGCTGTAGTTCTGTGTAAATGCATAAATAAACCGCGCTTTCAGCAGTTTTCATAATCTAGAATGACAAAAACATTTTAATAATTATGATATAACATGCCAGTTGAGAAATGCTATAAAATACAATGTTTTGTTTGTTATAGCTTATTTCAATATTCCAGATAATATTATTCAGTGAATTATTCTCCATTCTTTAGTCTATTAAACAGCTTATAAACCTAAAACTGTAGTTTAAAATGAAGTTGACATGACTTCTGTCCTTTATTTTCTCCATTTGAAAACATTAGACATTATTTTGCTTATTGTTAATATCAGTGTTGCTTATGATGCTTTTTATAAATAAAATGTTTTTATTGTTGTAATTTGAAGATACAATTTTACATGAAAGAATGTTAATTTTCAACAGTTTTTTGTTGTTGTTAAGATAACTGAAAGGAGGAAAAACCAAAGAGAAGAATGGACTTACTTCAGTTATTTATTTACTTTATAACAGTAAGTGATGTTTTATTAACACGTTTCGGGAGGAGCACGCGCAGATAATTAACACGGCCAATTCATCATCAGTAATCACACCACTTATCCAATAAACTCTAGAGAGAACCCCTATAAATAATCAAGCAGCCTTACCTCCATTATCTCTCGTCTTCCAGAGTCCCTCCACCACCCCAACTCCTCACCTCCAGCCCGTTTCCACCCCAGCATGGGGAGGGGGGGAGCTTCTGGGTCCGGGCTAAATGCCGAGCTCGGACCCCTCTCCCCGGGCGAGGGGAGTACCCCGGGCTCGGGAACGATTACCGAGCTCGGAGCCCTCTCCTCGGACAGCACGCCAAATACGCATACCATTTATTCAGTTTATTATATGTAAGTGTGAACTCGTGAAATAAATATCGGTTCTGCATATCGGTTATCGGGTACATAAACATGCAAATAATGGTATCGGTATCAGTTATAAAAAAATCTATATCGGTCGAACACTAATCTCGTCCCATCCCTAGGTAATAGTTATAATAAATAATAGTAGCTATAAAGAGAGAGAGCTAGTGAGCAAAATAATGGTTAGGCGTAAAAGAGCATATAGTTATTGTGTTGGGGCCCCGTACCTGAAATTTGCTTAGGGCCCCTAAATCACTAAGTCCGCCCCTGATAATCATAATCTAATAGTTCATGTTTTCATAGACATGTTTTCATGTCATATTTTATTTTAAAAACGTAAATTTTCTTAACAGCCTTCTGATATTTTCATTATCTCAATTATGACCATGCCCCGCCCCCGCATACTCGATTAATCGTTTGTGAAACCTATCGATGATTGAAAGGAGAAGTTGCCCAAAATGCCCCTCCCTAGTTTATTTAACCCAGCTTAATGGGTTGTTTTAACCCAGCTAATGGGTTTATTAATTTTACTGTATTACTAGTTTATTTTTACTTCATACATTAAATAATGTAACTTAAATCCTCTGAACCTTTCTTAAGTATTCCACACAACCACTGATTTGCATGATAACTTCCTTTTATTTATAATTTACAGCATTGTTTATATCGTTTTTAATAGTCTATACACATTGCCTATATTTAAACTTTAACAAACCTTAGAAGACAAATTCAACATTAAACAGAAGTAATTCATGTGTAATCGACCAGTCTTTTATTCCGTTTCCACCGTAACCGCACTGGTTCTCGTGCCTGAGCTGGAGTCATGTTCAGCGGGTACTGCTAACAGACTACCGCCCTGCGGTTCACTCACTGCCCAAACATGCTGGGACTCCTTAACCTGCCCGTAAACAAACAGTAAACAGCTCTGAGGAAATTTTGAACATCCAAAGTATTAAATTCTGTAACTTTATGATTTTTTTTTAATGCAAAGCATTATGCTTTTCCATCATGCCAAAAGACAGCGACACTCGTTAAATGTTATTGACACCGCGTGCCTGTATGTTGCTCTGCATAAAATTGTATGATATACAGCACATTAACGATTTTATAGATAAAATAAAATGTACACAAACCTGTATTTTACAGAAGAATGCAATGGTGCGAATCAATTCGATGGTGCTTAGAACTGCTCTCTTTTGAAGAGAAGATGCAAAATAACCGCGATAAATAACTCAAACGCTGGGTTAAGTCTGACCCAAGATCTGAGTGCACAAAAACTACCAAAGCATCGGGTTATGTCTGACCCAGGAGCTGCAAAACAACCCAAACACTGAAAAAATTACCAAAAAAAAAAGGCTCAACCCAGCATTTGTGAAAAAATTTTATAAACCAGGATTTTTTTAGAGTGAAGTACAATGACCTCTTCTGTCAAAAGATCAAGGGAATTTAGATTTCTCAGTTCATTACCATTTAATATTGGGTGTCATTTTTGGAGTTTAACTTTTCAAATAATAACAAGAGCTGCTTGAAGAAAACCCTTGTTTTTCCACAGAAAAAAAACTATGTGGCTTTTGTCATAAGCATCAATAAAATAATGACAGAATTCTCATTTTTGGATGAACTATGTGGTGATTTGACATACGCCACTTGCTTTTGTCCCCCGCAGAGCTTTGCCAGCCTTACGAAATTTGGCTCCTGATAAGTACAGTAAGCCGGGCTTGTGTCACAGACAGGCAGCCTGACATGACAGCTGCATCTGCTCTCATTTTGCCTAATCCATTAGCTGAAATGTTACAAGCCACTGGAGGGGGTTTGACCTGGGGTCCTTTTGACAATATATTGGCTTTATCTGTGGACATCCGCACAGTGACTCACATATTTGTTTGGGTGAGAGGATATTAGCTGTGACTACTGAAGCAAAGCAATTGTACCAGAGATGGACAACGACCTTTTGCTGGGCAGCAGTCTAAAGAAGGAGAAGAGGCAATTTTGGGACAGGATTTCAGTTGCATATAATACATTGTTTACAATTTTATGTACATCGCTTACTGAAATATACTGTAATTGGATTGTTAGAGTTAGTTTTGAGTCTGTGAAATTCATGCAAAAAGTTGTTATGACCAAGATTCATGTGTCATGGATCAGTGGTATGTTCATTATCTGTTTACCTCTGCTAGTTAGTTAATTGCTCACAGACCCCAGTGCAGATGGTAACAGCTAGCCCATCTGTGCAGCTAGCGTCACCCTGTTATTGTAATTGCATGTCTTACTGAAAGTAGGGTTTTGAAGCATTAAAGTTGAAGTGACATGCATTAAGTGGGAGAATATAGCATAGTATATCCACAACAATATAGATTTTTGAAAAAGGTGACTGAATATTTTTGTATGCCTATACTTATTTACTGCTAAAAGGTGCATTTTAGTACCTTAAGGGTACAGATTTCTACCTAAAGTGTACAAATTAGTACCTATATTAGTGCCTTTTAGAAGGGTACCGTCACAGTGACAGCTTTTCTTCATTTTTTTCGGAGAGTATTATGAATAAATTCACTGTAGTATTAGTTGCACCACATGACATTTTACAACAAACTAACCTTGATAGGTCAAACATGTCAAATTATCAAATTGTTTTAATGAGTCTTTCTTCATTATGATATCAAGTCAGTTATAGCAAAAATATCAAAATGAGTTTTAATACAAACTAAAAACATGTTCATCATAAGGGTGTATGATGCATCAAAATGATTATTTTAAATAATTATAACAAAGTTAATAAAATCTAATAATATCTGAGATGCATAAAAACATTTAAATAGCACATTAGGCAGTTTTTATATTAACAATTTTATGTATTCAATTTATGGTTGAAATGTGAACATTTAAACGGTGGCTGTAATAACTTTTCATTACACATTTATTCAACCATACAATACGTTAAAATCTAATAAACATGTAATACAGTGCATATATTTAATAAAATGCTCCTTTTTGTGCTACCTAATCAAATATGGATCTTGAATGGCTTTCCTGAGGTAAATGTATTTTGTTGTGAACAAAAAACGATATTGTCAGTATTGTTGTAGCCTATACACTGTATACACAAAGCAGGCATTGACTCCATGAAAACACGTCATTGGAAAAGAGCTAATTAAACATCACTTTGGTCAATTATTCAGCCCTCTAAATCATTTTTGCAAATATTTTCAGTTGCTGAAATTTCGCTGCATCACTAGTGACTATTGACTCATGAGTTCATGTATGCATAGCTTTTAATGTATTTTTAAATAAATTAATAGACCTGAGCTAAAAAAAAAAGTGTAATTTGATCCTTACACTGTGGTGCTTTCAAAGTTGCTGTGTATTAGAGGGGTCAAATGTCAACCTCTCACTCAGCCAGTAGAGTTCAGGGTGTTTGAAAACCTAATGGCACACATTTCATCTTCCACTGCATAAACTCAAGCTCTAGAAATGCATGCAAAAGTACAAATTCTCATTATTCCACATGCATGAGTGAATTACTCGTAAGGAAATAGCAGTGCTATTTAACACAGTCTTCCATGCTTATAATGGCTTTAAATATGGTTAGTTTGCACTCAGTTCCACTTGCAGGCACCGCTGTACAGTAATACAAGCTGGCCGAGTTAACCTTATTTGGCAGAAAGCTGTAAAAGATCTATGCCATGGCTAAAATCAATGAGGCCAAACCATTGCACGGGTAACCAGCCCCTTTCAAGTGTCCATCCCGAGCATCTGCCCCTCACTTCAATCACACCCTCAGAGAGAAAGGAGGATTACACCTCTCAATGCATCACCCCCTTCTTTCCCCAAATCTCAAATGATTGGGATAATGAAGAGAGAGGGGGAAGAAAGAGATGGTGGGAAGCCAGGCTGACTCAACACGCCCCTCCCCTCCGGTTATGCCTGCTCAATAATCCCTTAATCCCATTGGATCTGGGAATAATTCTGTTTGATCAACCGATCAATTTATAACAGCCACTTCATACGTGTTTCACATAGCTGCGGACAGAGCATTTAAGGAATGCGAAGACTGCTGGAGCTCGCCAATAGTGACAAACACAGTTACCTAGTCATTAAAAAGCTAGTTACTAGGCCCTATTATGCCATTTTTAAGGGTCCTAATATTATTTTGGGAGTCTCCTACAATAGTTTTACAATCAAAACGTTTGTATGCTTTCATTTTCTCAAAATAAGCATTTAATATCACCAAATTTTCCACCAATTCTCAAACAATAATAATATTCAGTCTGTCTTTTGTGAGCCTACTCTGCTCTGATTGGTCGGTCAGATGGCCTACTCTGCTCTGATTGGCCAGATGGTCCAGTCTGTTGTGATTGGTCTATCATGTAAAGCACATGTCGGAAATGATATGTCCATAGTTCCGTATTTTGAACAAAAAAATATATGTATAGAGATTTTTTTTCTTCATCATGGAAACATGTTTATCGTGTTTATTTGTCACTTTTCTCAGTCTCTGCACATTGAATCTATAAAAGAAAATATTGTAGCATTAAATTGCGTAAGTGTACAGCTGAATTTAGTGCTGAATGAAGGGAATGTGTTCTTGGATTCGGAGTTGGTTCAAAGGCATTTTTTTTGCTGAGAGGATGTTCCAGCACTTGTCTTATTTCTAATGTTGTTCTCAAACTTACATCATGGGGTAAAATACTTTCACAAAGCCTCCAGCATATATCTGTTTTCATTGAAACATTCTTAGACTAATCTCTGCCTGCCCGAGTTTCAAACAGTAAGCAGAGTAACAGTTCAGCTTGTTGTAAAACAAATAATTTGTTTCATTTATTTGTTCATGACCCTCAAAAATTCATAAAAAGGAGACACAATGTTTGCTAATGTTTGACTTGTGTCATCCTTGGCTAAAGATTAATTCCTTATCTTGAGAGTGTTACAGTTTCTACTTTATTGCAGAATTAGCTGACTTCCACACAGACGGGTGGAAAAAGTGAATGGATTTCCTGACAAGAAATTAAACTAAACATACTCATAAATGAAGAAATGATGCGTTCCTATGCCAGGCCTGTGCCTTCAGGGCAAATGGCATGAAGTGGTTTTGTAAGCATTTCCCATGGTCTCCATGAATCTGCTGCGTGTCATTATTATGGGATAGTGACAGCAGTGTTCAGCTGATAGAATTAGAGTGAATTTTTTCTGTCTGTCATCATGGCTGTGTACTCTTTTATTTGATTTTGCCACAGTCACATTATCTTCTAAATAAACCTCAGAAAAATCTTCTAATCTAATTCAGCTTCTATGTTTCGTGTTCTGCGAACCATAACAGTAGAGCAAGGCCATGTACACACTGCTTGTCACATATCTTCTCAGTGCCGAATCCTTGTTATAACGTTTGATTTTAGGGGACTTTACTACTTGAATAATGATGAACTTGATGATAAAAACTAATATTGTATATTGTTACCATATCAGTTGTTGGCTGATAATATTAGTTATTTATTAAATATTTACTCTTTTCATAAAAAAAATAATTGATAATGTATTTTAATGTTTTTTTTATATTCATTGAGTTTTATTAACTATGTAATTGTGAATGCTCCTATCCCTATTTTTACATTTAGAATTATTTTGCAATTATCTAACAAATAAAATCTAAAATAGTTAATCCTTTAATAATAATAATTTAATATTAAATATCAAAATGAATATCCATTTTTAATACTGTACAATACAATGTTGTGATGCCTAAATTCAGCATTTAAAATGATTTATTTTAGTTGGGCTGCAAGAACAATAATAAATTATTTTTATAATAATTGATCAACAAATGTGATTATTGATTCACATCTAGGTAACTTCTACTTTCAAAATGCAAGCAGTTAAAAAATTTAATCCTTTTTTGCTAATAAAAGATTATATTATTGCGTAGTTTTTTAAATTCCAAATTGCCCACATGCTTTCACTGTGGTTACATTGCCTTTAAATTGCACATTTCTAAATTATATTTTTTAATTATGATTTTATCGTAATATAATATTTAATTAATATCATTAATATTTGTAATTACTTTTTTATATTTAATAATATTTGTATCCAATTAATTGATAACAAATGAAAGTATAATCAATTATCAAAACAATTGTTAATTGCAGCCCTATTTTTTATTTTATTTTTAGACAAATATTATAGATTTTATAGGTTAGATTTTAACATAACGTGAAAATAGTTATCAGCCAGATTGTTTCAGCCAATTTATTTTTATCTGTGCATCCCTATTGTACAATTTTAGTAGGCTACTTCAGTGGCACTAAAGTAATCAATAGCAGGCTAGCTATTTAGCACACAGTTTCAGAGTGATGTCATTAATCAGTAATCAACCCAGTGTGTTCCTACCAGAATTAATTAAATTGCTCGAGCCCTTTACAAAGGCGTGCTGCAAGTCACTTTGTGGATGCAAAGAGTTGTTGTTTTCCTCCTCCACAGATGGAGCAATCCGGGCCGAGGCCTCCACAGCAATCCTGATGATTACACTGAACCAGGAGGGTGGCTTTAAATTACTGTGTTTACTGGCTGGGTTTTGCTCCATGGACCATGAGAACCCTCCCCTGAAAGATCCACTCACTGAGTTTAGTGTTATGGTGGAAGAGGGAAAAATAAAGATGGTGGAAAGGCGAAATAAAGAGGGAGAGATTTTCATGGCCTAACTGCTGAGCCTTGTAATTAAGAGGAGAAGTTGGCTGAGGACTCGGGATGTTGTTCGTTCCAGCTTTGGTCAGTAAAGAGGAAATCACTGCAAGACATGTTATGACCACTGAGAAGCATGTTATCTTCAGCCGCTTCTTGGCCAGCACCGTTGCATGCAGGGATATCTCTGCACTGTTTACATGTTAGGATTACATTTCAGTAAAACTGTCTTTTCCTTGTTGATTTTATTTTAATATGTTTAAAAAAGTATGTCATACTAATCGGAGACCTGTGATATTGCTAGACGTTGAAACCATACAGAGACAGATTCTCGATGATCGCTGACATCTGTTTCGCTTCATGTGCACAACCTCTTTAGAATAATCAGGTTCTCTGTCCATGTGTCTTGTTGTGTAGATAGATCAGTATGTATTTTACGGACTGCACATTAAATATGTGCACACATGACCTGTATGTTTACAAGGGAGTGTAGCATTATGATTAGACAGACAACCACTTTCCTCAGGGATAGTAAAACTAAAACGTACCTCTGTGCACACACTACATTTCAAAAGATTGAGCTCAAAGTGTTTTTTTTTTTTTTTTTTAAAGAAATAAATACTTAAATTCAGCAAAGGCAGTGTTACACTTTTTATTTAAAATAAATGTGGTATTTTTGACTTTCTATTCATCTAAGAATCTCGCAGTATTGTGGTTTTCACAAAAATATTAAGCAGCACAACAGTTTTCAATATTGATCATAAGAAATGTTTCTTGAGCAGCAAATCGGCATATGAAAATGATTTCTGAAGGATCATGTGACTGAAGACTGGAGTAATGATGCTGAAAATAATACATAAATTACAGAATAAATTACATTTAAAAATATATTACAATAGAAAGCAGTTATTTTAAATTATAATATGTCACACTATTACTGTTTTTTCCTGTATTGTATATCAAATAAATAAAGCTTTAGTGAGCATTAAAAAAAATCTTACTTTTGAATGTTTTTGTATGTCTACTAAAAATGCAGCTAAATATTTTCATGTATAAAACACACCTTGTTTATACCATGTATTAGTGATCCTGTGGCTCAGTGGTAGAGCATTGTGTTAACTGCTCAAAAGGTTGTGGGTTCAATTCCCAGGGAACACATACTGATAAAAAATGTATAGCCTGTATGTAAGTCGCTTTGTATAAAAGCGTCTGCTAAATGTAAATGTATTGTGTACTACATGATTTGAAAATCAAGTAATTTTATTAATATGACTTTTTATTGCATAAATTCAAAGCTAGTCAAAAGTAAATATTTTCTAGATAATATTTTGTTCAGTGTGCATATTTTTTCATCATCCAAAGTACTGTTGAATATATAAGTATTCATAATAACAAAAACTAGATTTGATTCCTATTATACCTCTTACTGTTAAAAGGTCTATAAAAAGGTAATGCACATTAATTTGATTTCTGACCAGAAGAAATAAACAGTAATATCAGATTCAGTAAATGTGTTCAAAATTATGCATTTAATTAAATTCTTGTTAAACGATTAAAACAAAAATCTAACTTAAAACATCCTCTGTTTTGAAATAGTTGATACTTTGTCATGTACTGTTTGTGTTTGCATAAAAGCCTTAACACTGAGCTACATTTTCAGCTTCATCCTAGCTTTCTCTGCCAGTTTCAAAGTCAAACGGGAACCATTACAAACTCCTTATCTATGTGGGCTTGTGTGACTGGTATTAGTTCATTTTAGCTCAAAAGGCCTACACAAAATCATATTTTGAAAATCCCTCGGGTATGGTATGCAATGCTGACAACCTTTGACTCTCTATTTTCAACATACTATCAACTGGGACATAGAAATATATCATTCAGAAAGAAGGTACTGGTTGGTGTATTGCTAAAGCAATGCTGACCAGGTTATATTTTTCCGCATATACTTCATAAAGTGACAGCCACAGGAAGTCTTAATGGACTTAATTGTTTGTCCATATGTCATAAACTAAAGCAGCATGTACGCAGTGTTTTTCACTGTCAGATGTTTAAGCACAAAAAGGCTGTTTAAAGGCATGCATAATTGCCTGTGTTAAGTGCATAAGCTAATGGTAAAGTGCCTGGCTAAGGTGCTAGCACAGCCAGTTGTGACTGTATTAGTGATGGGTGGACCCGCTGCACTGACACCATGCAAAAAAGCTAGACCTCCTCAGAAGGAGCCATTCACGTCAGCCCAAGGTAAACTTTGACTCCGAACGCCACAAATCTCTCTTTATTTCACTGTAGCTAGACCCAGTGATGGAAAAAGACCACAGCGTCCCAGCCAGAGCTTGTTAAACATTACACGGCGGCCCTGAGGGAACAAACAGGCCCTCTGGAGATGAAGGGTTGTTGGAAAACTGCTATGAATCTTATCCATTTATTTTTAACTCTGTTTCCAATATTTTTAAATGCTTTCATTACAGCATCAGGGTCTTCATGTGGTGAAAATGTAAAAACAACCATGCAGCTCATATATTTTCTCTGTTCTTAAAGGGCTAGTTCACCTTAAAATGAAAATTCTGTCATTGTTCTTGAGGTGGACGATATGACCAAAATCTTATATCACGATATGAGTAATTTTATTTCATGGTAACAATATATATATATATGGTTTAATGATGTGACGCATACATTTTCTGTCTGATTGCATTTTTTCAGTTTAAAATAATTGTTTAAATGCACAAAAAGATGCCATTATATAAGAAGTACCTCACCCACATATGTACCAACTTTAACTTTTCAAAAAACATTAGTTATTTGTAATTTTTCTGTTATTCAAAGTGTCAAAACATCATGTGGTGCGACCGTCCGGCCATAACTGTTGTTTTGACATCTTTGAAATTACCCTAAATTTATTCAGATACATGTTCTAAACTATTTGGCATAGTTTCCAAAGTATTTTGTAATAATGTATACAATTGCAAAGCATTTGTATGTATATTTCCACCGTAATATTCAAACAAACTTCTTCTGATACGCTCCATTTTATGAAATATCATGTGGTGCGACCATCAACATTTTTCACAACATTCAAAGATAGGACGTTGCATCATATAACAATTTGACAAGGACACATATAAGCATCAAGCAGGTTTGTAACTCTCTTTCTTATTTTGAAAAAAATTACCTTTTTAATGGCTGGTATGTAGTTACGACATTTGCATATCATGTGGTATGACCTCAAAAAGCAATGAATAACGTTATTTCTACAAGCTTTTATTTTCATTATAAATTTCATAGTGATGTTTCATGGGAAGCTAGCTTGTTTTATTTAGGTGGCTAATTCTGTGCTTGTAAATTTTGACTGAATTTGAAAATATCATGTGAGGCGACCACTGTAGAGTGTTTTCCATTAAAGATATATGTTCCAGTTTCACAGTTTCTGTGCATTTATATTCAATTAATGGTTTATATACACAAAATACTTTATTTTAATATAATTTGGAATAGATTTTTATGCAATTTTGGGTGGTTTGTTTAATCTTTGTACAATATGAGAACAATAATTTAGAGCATCTAATTTTAGTTTGGTAACTATGCATTTATTAGTAATTTATTATATATTTATTAATAACTATTTTAATCTATTTGACCAGATTCCACTGCTAAGCAAAGAAAAATAAACGCTCACAATAGGCAGCATGATAATCCTGACCCTGCGGTCAAGCACAAACTCCAGATGTAATTTTCTGCTGTAAGAAAGATGTTTATGATTTCATCTTAGAACCTGCTCCAGCAAACTTCCGCTACTCTAAATTGACCCTTTGCAAAGACCCACCCTTAATTACTGTTGCTACATCCGACAAGCCATCTGACAAACCATGGCACTTTTATGGCACACATCATGTTCTCATGCAGTGAAAAATACATCACAGAACAAAGAAGAAACTGACAACGCGCCCACATACAAGACAGAGCAGGTTACTTTCGGTATTAAACAAAGTCTTCTTTTGTCATTTTATTTTCAATTTTTCAATGTTTTTTGGTTCTTTAATGTGTCTTGACAGATCACTGTAGTTCAAGCAGCATGTGAACCAATCATCTCTTACTAGTTATAGCACAAAATAAACCTGAATGAACATCATAAGGTAACATGTTTCAACTGTGATAAGATGTCAATACTAGGGATGTGCAACAGTGATCGAGTACTCGGCGATGATAAATCATGAAAACGATGATCATGGGGGAAACAAAATCTGATTGGTTATAGCAGAACTTTGGGCGGCACCCTGAGCTCTGATTATTTAGCTTGCAACAGCCAGGGGCAATTCTCTGATTTTTTTTAATGGGGTGGCACAGGGGGGACCAAGATCCAGTCAGGGGGGTCCCATGGGAAAAGTCATGTGCCCCAACACAAGTGGGATGACATAAAAAGGGCACTGCACAAGTGCCTGGACAACTCATCTTTCTTTTTATAAATAAAGCCACTGAACAGACAATACTTGTTCTAAACTTGTGTGTGTGTCTAGTGACATTTTTGTAAAAACTGCTCATGTTCTGTTGCTGCGGATAGATGGCTGCTGGTGTGGTCCTCACTGGCCCTCTCTGGCGGGCTCTGACCTGTGCTGCCAGGATCAGGGCTAATTTGCTGGCCTGCTTGCCTCTTCCTGGTGGATTGGCTCTGACCTGCAATGCACTGTACTTCATCTACCTGTCTTTGACATGGTTTCTTCTTGAAGAGAAGCTGCTGTACCTTGCTTTGTCCCCTTTTCAATTTTTTTTTTACACAAAATTCTGTCAAAAAACCTCTAACTTAATCATCAATATTATGCAAATAGTATATTTAATAGCCATATTCTTATCTGATTAATGACAAAATCATTTAATGTGAAGATGTTCTTGGACACTGAAAATGAAAATAAAAAAAATAAGACTATGAATGTTTATTCAATACAAACAGGTGTTTATTATTCTACATCTTAAAGTTCCAAGTGTCAGAACGCTAACATTATTAAAACCATTATTTTAGCATTTACCACGTTAGTTAGGAAAGTGATTGTGCCTTTAATCTTTGAAACAACAGGAAGAAATGTAACATAACGATTTCTATTTTAAGCAGTGCTGGTGCATCGCGGCACCACAAATAAGCACAAACTCTAAGGAGCGTTCAACATTTCAACAGATTTCAACAGGCCTATAATTATGATTTAATACTTACAATGAACAGAGAGACGTGGTCTGCAGCATGCGAAACCGTGCTTCTCCTTTTTGAGCTGTGTAATTGACAGCACTCTGATCCAATGGCATCGTATTCGGAAACTGATTGCCAGCGAACCAGACAGTGAGCAGGTGTGTTCTTCTCATCGGTTCTACTTCAAGCGACGCTACGCTGTCGATTAATGTATGACATCCGCGGCAGCGCATGGGATTTAAAATGCACCCAGACTGCTCCCGCACCAAAGATGTTATACTATGATCAGTCTGCGCTGTTGGGGGGGCACAGCATTTTTTGAGGGGGGCCGGTGCCACCCCATGCCCCCCCTCTAGACACGCCCCTGGCAACAGCATACGGTCTAAGTATATATGTGCGAAGAGAGAGAAGCTTTGCTTTGAAGTCATGCAGTGATGTCTGGGTACATATCTAAATAATCTAATAGAGGATGCACTGGGATATTAACATTATTTACATGTGTTTAGTTTCATACTCCAATATTGAGTTATTTGAGACAGTCATATTGCTTTTAGATGCTGCTTCTTTTTGTTCAACAGTAGACATACTTTAATTAAAATTGTTTTCGTACTTCGTATGACTTCGAAATCACGCAGGCGATTTTATGAATCACATGATAATGTAGATGAAAATATAGCACAAATCTGCCATAAACATTAATGACATAAGCCTTATAATGATAACTTTATAGAACGTGAAATCTATAGTGAAAATGGCAACTATGTAAGGCTGCTTTTCATCGACTATAGCTCCGCTTTTAATACTATAGTCCCCACCAAGCTGGCTGTTAAACTCTCAGACCTCAACATAACCTCTTCACTTTGTGACTGGACTCAAGATTTCCTCACCGCCAGACCACAAGTGCCATCAAACAGTATTCATTTACAGGCTATTTAATTTATACAGTGAAGACTGTGCAGTTATTTTACCTTTGCTTATTACATTTCTTTAGTGTACCTGAAAATGTATTTTAGACTGAGCTGAAAAACCTGAAAAGCACTGTTTATTTTACTTGTGTTTTTCTTCTATTGTATTTATTTTCTGCTATTGCTTTTTATTTGGTTATCTGTAGAAAAGATGTTTAGCACTGAGCCCATAGCAGCATTTTTAGATTTATGTTCATGTTATACATTTTTGGTTGCATTTGTGAGTTAATACAAATGTAGATGGTTGTTTAAAATAAGTATATAATATCGAAATATCGTTCAATATATTCCTGTATCGAATTGAATTGTATTGTATCATTTTTTGAGGTATCGGCAAATATCGTATCGCTGGGTATGAGAATCGATATCGTATGACAAACCATCCGATTTACACCCCTAGTAATTAGTAAATTCATGCATTACTTTTAAATTAACAAGAAAATATCTGAGTTACTTTTTCAAATAAGTAACGCAAGTTGCTTTGTTTTCCTATTTATCCACTGACACCTTTCCTGTCCCTGTGTTAAGAGAAATTGGGAGTAAGTGGAGAGGCAAAGGTATTTTTATCCGCCTGAGGCTTATTCATTTCACTCTTTGTGTGAAAGGGCCTTGCCAAAAATATAACTTTTGTGTTTTCTGTTATTAAAAATAAATAAGCCAGCCCAGCCCAGGTGACAAAAAGTAACTCAAAAGTAATGTAATGCATTACTTTCCATAAAAAGCAACAAATTTACGCAGTTACTCTTTTTATAGAGTAAAACAATATTGTAATGCATTACTTTTAAAAGTAACTTTCCCCAACACTGGCGAGGAAGCCAAATCGTGTTTACAAAGTAATGAGCTGATCTATTTATTAAAATGAATTATACACTACCATTCAAAAGTCTGGGGTCAGTATTTTTTTTAAATACTTTTATTCAGCAAGGATGCATTCAGTTGTACAAAAGTGATAGTAAAGACATTAATTATGATACAGAAGATTTATAATAAAAAACATTCTTCAATTAAACTATGCTAAATTCACGAAACCCTAAAATGTATCAGTTTCCACAAATATTAAGTAGCACAACGTTTTGTTTGAGGAACAAGTTAACTATATATTTTGTTTAATTTTCCAAGTACTGTACAGCCGTTCACATTTTTCCCACACCAGTCTATTTTTATGATTAAATCTTAGGCAAATTTCAGATAAACCCACCCTTAAACGCAGATTGAAAGAAAACAAACTGTGGTTGATCACTTTACATGTTAGTCAGATGGTCTTAGTTCCTGTCCAAGGAGGCGTTTCTTGGCTGGAATAAGCTGCAATGTGGACCAGATTGTATGCCATTTAATTAAATTGCTTGCTAAACAAGACTATATGTGACTTAACTGCTGACAGCTTAGTAGTGCCTTTTTGACATTTTATGTGTTTCTCTTGTGAATATAGCAGCCGTTCTTCTCTAAACACCCTCTGAAATCCATTTAAAGCAGGGATCGCCTCCATTTGCTCTGCTCGGCAGGAGTCTGCTACTAGATTGGGCCGTTGTTGATTTTGCTGTTGCTTTTGGCTCCCAGTACAGTTAACACTGTTTTGCCAGCTGTGTGCTGTCTTTTGTTTTTGCTCCTAGCATCACAAGCTGGAGATTCAAGGAGGTGTTTTCTCAACGTGCCAGCAGTTTCTACAATCTGGCTCGTATCAAGGAAAGTAATGAGCCATATTTCAGAAGAAAGACATTTGATTACCATCCATTTACTGCGTGTAAAATTCGGTCTTAATGTGTGAAAGTGTAAAATGATATGCTCGTTTTACAGTTACTGTTGCAATCTAAACCAACTTCAGTGTGATTTGTGTATTGTGCTGGTCTTCACAGAGAGTATTGAACACATACATTAGCAGACACCACTCTGCCTTTGTAGCTTCAGCTGTTTACACAGTCGAGTCACTGTGTGTACATTAAAAGGAACCGCAAACTTAGACTGTTACACTCTGCCATTTGTCCCGCTCATGTTATAGACGAGCACATGTCAAAAGACTTGTGGAGGAATAACGGGTTTCCTTTTGAATTTCTTTCTGTTTTTTTTTGTTTGTTTTTTGTTTTTGTTTTTTTTGTTTCTTTCTTTCTGTTTTCTTTCTTTCTTTCTTTCTTTTCTTTCTTTCTTTCTTTCTTTCTTTCTTTCTTTCTTTCTTTCTGTTTTTGTTTGTTTGTTTTTCTTTCTTTCTTTCTTTCTTTCTTTCTTTCTTTCTTTCTTTCTTTCTTTCTGTCTTTCTGTCTTTCTGTCTTTGTTTGCTTGTTTGTTTCTTTGTTTCTTTTTTCTTGCATGCTTTGCTTTCTATCATTGTTTCCCTTCTTCTGTTCCTCCATTTACCTTTTTTCTCCTTTCCGTTTTCCTTCCTCCTTTCCATCTGTCCTTTCGTTCTTTCATTCATTTCAGCCCAGTAATTGTTTATCTTTTGTTACTTGCTTCCTTCCTTCCGTCCATTTGTTACCTTATTTTCCTTGATTTCCTGTTTTTGTCTCTAATTCCCTTCCTTTCCTTCCCTTCCCTTCCCTTCCCTTCCCTTCCCTTCCTTCCTTCCCTTCCCTTCCCTTCCCTTCCTTCCCTTCCTTCCTTCCTTCCCTTCCCTTCCCTTCCCTTCCCTTCCCTTCCCTTCCCTTCCCTTCCCTTCCCTTCCCTTCCCTTCCCTTCCCTTCCCTTCCTTCCAATTTCTTTTCTTTTCTTTTCTTTTCCTTCCTCTCCATTTCATCCTTTCCTTCCTTCCTTAATTTCTTTCTGTTGTTGTTTATTCTCATTTACTTCCTTCTTTCATCCTTCCTTTCCTCGTTTTCTATATAAAGTGTACTTGCACCAGTGCTGTGTTAAAAGGCAACTTTTGGGGCCGACATTCAGGTTAATGATCATCGGAGTGTTCGACTTAAAGGCTAAACCAAATATCTCATGTCCGTTGGACTGAGGAGGAGTGAGGAATTAGATATCTGACAGGCTGCCCCTCGTTAAGGCATCCGGTCGTTTCCATGCAGAGCACATCCCAGAATTCACTTCCTCTCTGTCTTTCACTGGGGTCTCGGTCGGGGACGGGAGGAAAGGAGGGGAATCACGGAATGACCGGCGGCTGAAGCGAGTGTGGGAGCGTCCACTCTCTGTCTCCGACCTCACAGAGCGCTGCGCACTGAATATTAAACCTCTCCCTCCATTGTACCGATAGCTGTTTAGACTACTGTCAGGGAAATGCCAATTTCAGTTATTTTTGTTTGTGTTATGCATTTAATTTTATTCCTGACAGATGGAATTGTTAGGTTTTATTACTCTTGGCTAGAAGATGTTGTTCAAGGTCAATGCCAAGGAAGTCTTTTAATGGAGCAGAACAGAATAATGGTCTGTTAATTCAGTGTCGGTCCTCATCAAAGCTCTGATAGATAAGCGGAGAATCTGCTCTGTGATGGCGTTCTTTATCAGGCTGTCTGGATCAGACTCGCGATTGATTCCGGAGAGAACAGAGCATCTCTGTGTCTGTGGCCCAGCGGAGCTTGTCCTGCGAGTGACTCTGCTCATATTAATCATTTATGTGGTTCCCAGGTGTCTGGCCTGTTAACTGACTTGCAGTGACCACAGGGGAGAACCCCACTGCTTCCCTCCTCTGCACACTTCCATCCTTCAAAACCTCTCTGCTTCTCTTCTCGGCTAATCTCAAGGGGCCACTCATGCCAGCTGAGGGTTTATGGCCTCGTTCTCCCACCCTCTGTCATGCTCTATCTCTTTCCATCCCTGATTTTGGAAAGATTGCTTCAATTAAGCTGACGGTGGGGTTCCTTAAGCCATTAGCCGTGTTGCTGGAAGCCGTGTGCTGTCTATCTCTGCTCTGCTCCCTGTAGATTGAGGAAGCCACATGCTGTACACTGTCTGGTTATTCATGTCTCAAGCGCTCTTATTAATCACATGGAAACTCCAATGTTGTTGTTGTTGTTGTTTTTTAAATTAGGCTGGATGAGTGTCTGTTCAGGATTTTATTTATATCATCTCTAGTTTTATTTAGTCATCTTTGCATAGACTGCTTTAGAAACAACAATGTGGTGATAATAACATCAGTGATGAAATCAAATGCAAGTAATAATACAAGTTCTGCATATGCTATTGTACTGTATGATTTATTGAGTACAATGCAGAGAATGTGTTGGAATATGTTTACTCTCATTCCTATTTTTGATCATACTTGATGTTAAAGATTACTTTTCAAAGCAAATCAGATTTTCCACTTAGTGGCGATTAAACTAACACCAACATTCTGGAGTCTCTAGGGACAAATATTTAATTGAGATATTGGGTTCTTCTGACATGAGCCAAGTTAATGGCTGGAATACACCATTTGTATGACTCTTAAAATCTGAAGTGGGGTCTCTGCACACTGAGTCCGAAATTTTCGCATGCGTTTTTTCGTATTTGTAATGCAAAAAATTAGTCCCGCACAGAAACCTTGCACAATGAGTCCAATGTGTATTAATTAATCAGTTGCGAAAAAAAAAGCCCAAAATTATACAAAATGACTTCAAGCATTGAGGACGATTTTGTTGTCCTCTCGCTTCTTAAGAAAAAGAAAGGAAATAGTGGGTCCATCTAATCGTAAAATATAGAGAGGAAGGAGAGTTCCTCCTTATTAAGGAGCAGCGGGATTATCACGGGCAATTCAAAGTTTACTTCAGGATGTCCGTGGCTCAGTTTGATGCTTTGCCAATGATACTGGAGCCACATATTAAAAAGAAGACCACCAATTTCTGTGCAAGGATCTATGTGTGCTTTGTGCTGCGAGATAAAGTGGATGAACTTGACAAGCGCCATTCTGTATTTTGCCGTTCGCTTGTACGTTGCCTCTAAACTGTCAAAACACCTCTCAAAATGCTTGCCACGGATGCGAAAAACGCAAAAAATCAAACCCGATCTGAATTTTTTTTACGACGGATGAAAATTTCAGAGGCAGTGTGTAAACGTGATTGACACAACGTGAGGTCGTATTTATTTTTCAACGTGCGAACATTTCGTGTGCAATGACCTTTACACTTTGTAAATGGTTACAGGGAAAATCTGGGCACACTGAATGACTGAGGATCACACACTACTACATTCTGAACACAAACTCATGTTTCAAACTCAAATGAAAAAACTGTGCGTTCTAAAATTGGCTCAAAATATCAAACATGTTTAATATTCTCCTACTGGTAGAAAAAAAATTAGAGTGTACCCATCATACACTACACAATTTTCTATGAAATTGGCCAACTCTGACTGCCCAAAATCTGTTTACTGACTCTGACTTTCAGCAAATAGCATCGACTGGACCAGACTGCAAATTGGGACACAAATCTGGCCAAAAGTCACATTCTTTACTTCACCCTTAAATAGCCACTTAGCAACAACTTATAATACCATAGCAACCACCTAGCAACATTCTAGAACCCACTCAGAGCATCTTAAGGCTGGAATACACTACATGACTTTTCCCCCTGATTTTCCTCTGATTTACAGTTTGAGTAAGTCATGCTAGATGCTGAAAGTCAGAGCCAGTCTGCAGATTTGAGTTGACCGGCGATTACTGACTCTGATTTTTTAGCTTCAGACTCTGATCCAGTCAGAGGATATCATACATTTAATATTTTCATCCGATTTTAGGACACATATTGTTTACAATTGTCGACCAAGGTGCACATTTCTGTGTGAGTTTGTTGTGATCGGAGCGACTGTAAATGACTGAGGATAACACACTACCAGACTTTAGTGTATGATGGCCAGTTTTCCTCAATCACTATATACAAAGTCAGTAAGTGTATGATGCCAAGTGTTTTAAAATCTTTTAAGATTTTTAAAGTCTTCAAATGTATTACAGCCTTTAGCAACTCCCTATGATTGCAATGGCAACTTTTCCTTCAGAAAATCTCAAATTGTATTTTATTTTATTCCTTGCTTTCTGTCTTGGTGCAAGCTAAACAGACAGTGACTGCTGTAAAAACACCACTTTCTATTCAGTAAATCTGCCAGAATCTTGAGAGTTGAAGCAGAAGTTATTATCTGTATAGATTAATGAACTTTTGGATGCAAATGTAATTACCCTCCTCATGTAAAATAAATTTAATGATGATACATTTTTTATAATTATCAATATCCCACTCTTAATGACTGTTATTAAAATTTATGTTTGTGATTAAAGCAAAGACTGTAATTAATGTAGTAACCCAGAAATGTCTCAAATTTTTTGTGAGGAGCAGCCGATACTCTGACATTCTCTTTCAATCTGGATATGCCTGTGATGTGAATTGTGTTTAAGAGCGAGGTTAAAGGGTAACTAGTGCACGTGGGCTGATACATTTTCGATTTTCTGGAATGACAGCCAGATGCAGATGCCCAAACGTGTGTCCTTTGTCCTGACTTTGAGGGCAGATGCGAGCATCCTGGTGGACAGCACCGTAGAGAGCTCTCGCTGAGAGAGGAGGCATCTGCTGTGCCTTTCAGAGACCACAGCTCCAGTCTCCCTTTCTTTTCAGCCCAGGCGGAACTTGTCACCTCTTCACGTCCTCGTTTTCTTCCCCTTTCTCGCCGTGCCATCTCTCACACTGAGGAAACAAACAGACAGATGTCTTATTTTCTACCACCTGCAGAGCGCCACCCACCCACCGGGGTCGATCTTCCTGCTGACCCACGTTCATGCCCGCAGTCAGTGACACTGGGGCTTTTCCACTTGGCAAGCGGACATCGATCGGCAACGATTTCCTGTCAGCGATGACTGAGACGGTTGGAGATTGATCACTCGCAATTGTCTAATTGTGTGGTGTGGGATTGCGCGCATGCTTATTTGTGTGTTTCCGTCCAAGTAAGTGAATGAAACCAAAGAAAAGGGATTTTATAAAGTGCTTGACAACTGCAGACCTCCCACTCCAAACGCTATGGCTTAGATTCTTCTCATTTGCAATCTGCCAGCAAGGACAATGTGTGTGTCCGGGGGTAGTCCATTGTCTTTCAAATGAAGCTGTCCCCCTTCCAAAACTGGAACAGAAGGTCATGAAAGCTCCCTCCGTCCTATGTTTGAAAAGCTAATTTGTGGGTGGACCTCTTTGTTGATGCAGATTCTGCTGATTGTGATGCAGGTCCAAAATTCACAGTCCCTCTACGCTGACCTTGTCCTAGACCGCAGTCGTCCTGTATTTGGAGTAATTCATCAACAACGCCTACTCGCTCGCTATGCGTGCTCATTAATATTAAAAATGATGAACTCATAGGGTGTACGTGAGAGTCTTATCTGAACTAATAACTAGTCTTGATTGCGATTCATATGTTGTCAGATTGTAATTCTCTTGTTTAAAGCGATTCATATGCGATAACAGCTGCATGGCTGCGTTGGCAATGTATGTTATTTTCCCCTAGGTTTTGCCCACTCAAAAATCAATCAGGAAAAAATAGATTGTTATTTTCACAGTGAGTGGCGGTGTCTGACTGTTTGTTTGGCTCCTTGCTTAACAACTGGCTTCAAATTGACATCCCTGCCCATTACTCCGTACTAGTCAATTTGAGTTGATTTGATCTTGATTCATTCAGGATGTGTGCTGGTACAGCCCCTGGGCTGTTTTGGGGGGTTAGTATTGATTTTATTGCTAAAACTTTATTTTTTTTGTCATGGTGTTCGATGTGAATTTATTACCAGGTTGCATTGGGTAAAATAGGATGAAGGGTATTAAAACAAAAGGCTGGTTGTGGTGAGCTGCATGGAAGACTGAAGCCCCTTTATGATTACTTCAGCATGGATTCTCTGGCACTGGATCAAACAACACACAGGACAAATGAGTGAGAAACTATTGTCCACACTGGTGAGAACAGGGCAGTCACACCAGACCTGCTGCTGTAATTCAGCCAAAAATATCTGTATTCTGCTGAGGGTTTATGGTTGACTAATAATGTATTTTGCTCATGATTATTAAGATTGGGGGATATTTCCAATTCAATATTTTGGTCACACTTTATTTTAAGTTTCAGGGTGTTATCCAGTATTTATTAATCTTTGTTAACATTAGTTGCACCTGGTCATATTAGTTCATGATAACTCAGGTCCATTAAATAGTATTTTATTTTAATAATGTATCTGTAAAAATGGTTAAAATGAACAATAACTGAGAATTCAAAAATCTTTAGAGTACTCAAAATATAATTTAAGCCTTTGAGATTTACGCAGTTTAATTAAAACTCTTTTTTTAATAATCCTTATATATTATTTTAATAATTGAACAATCCCTATCAATTATTCAATTAAAATGCATGCTGAAACAATACAAAATACAATTGATTATTCAATTCAATTTGATATCATTTTACTTTTAAAAAAAAAAAAAAAAAAAAGGCTTTTAATTATTTTTCAGTGTGGTATTTTGTTTTAATGTTAGTTCATGTAAAATAATTAAACCAAATTAAACCTTATTGCAAAGTGTTACTGTGGCGAGTGGGGCGGAGCCGAGAGCCGTGGGAACGGAGCGAGGCCGGTGGAGTAATTGGTAATGAACGACACCTGCGCCACTCACCGGTCTCGAGTCCCACGGAGGAGCTTCGGAAGGGTTAAATGAGGAGTGACAACAGTGGAAGACGAGAGAGGACCAGGCCTGGATTTTAGTTTGTGTTTTGTGTGCGGCAGTCGTCCGTGAGGGGCTGCCGCTTTTCATTTGTGTTTGTTTATTTGATTATTAAAGTTATTACACCGGCCTCACTCCGTTCCCATGGCTCTCGGCCCCACCCCACTCGCCACAGTTACATTTTGTGTTTTATTTTCCCAGTTTTAAATGTTTTTTTGTTTTCAAAACAAGCCAATCACACAGCATTTAAACAAGGCTAAATGTGAACAAAATTGTATGTTTGGTTTTATGCATGTCATATTTTTTTCCCCACATGCGATTGAACTGTTGTTGTGCACTGACCTATTATAACCAAAAGGGACATTGTAACCGGAACTATGGTGTGTATTACATTTTTGGTCTATACAATCTTGACCGTAAAATCTTCTTGATTACATGGTATGTTTGGAAAGTTGAATTGGTGTGGAAAGTATTTTTTAGTATTCTAACTTCAATAATAAGTCAAACTGTTAGACATTATATCTCACTTATTGCAATGTGCAAGTCTTTATTATATAGTAATGTTTCCACTTAAACCTTAAAAGGATAGTTCACCCAAAAGTAAAGATACTCACCCTCATGTTGTTCCAACCTTTATTGGACCCCATTGACTTTAACAGTTGAATAATTCTTCAAAATATCGTGTTTTGTGTTGTGAAAAAAAAGAGAGTCATACAGGTTTGGAATGACATGAAAGTGAGTAAATGATGACGGCATTTTCATTTCTAGGTATATAGCCTAAAACTGAAACAAATAATTTTTTCCAAATGCACCATGGTTTGAAAACAAAAACTGATATCTTTTGAAATTGATGAAAGACATTATTGGCAATTCAAAACCGATAAATAAATAACCTATAATAGATGTATTAGATCTCTTAAATAAGAGACTTCCAAATAAAAGTTAAAAGGTGCAGATTATTTGACAGAACAGATCAGTTTCTTGATCTCTGATGGAAGGCTTGCACATTTGTCCCACAGAGTCTGCATAGGATAGCTACAATGTTAAAAAGCTGAGTTCTCCGTTATTACCGCAGTTGGGGTGCAAGACTCTCAGGCATTTCATAAGTCCATGTTATCAGCAATCCTCTCTGGAAATAGCGCAGCCTCAGGCACCTGTGAATGAATTAACATCCATTACATCAGCTCCTCACAATGCCTGTTGACTGTACTGCAGTCATCACCTGCGTTAGCAGTGTAAATCATGCTCACTTATCAATGTGTTCTCTGGGCTTATCCTTGATGTGACTTATCTTAGTACTTGACTTCTGCTTGGCATATTAAAGGAATAGTTCATTGAAAAAGAAAGGTTCTGTAATCATTTACATGCCTTCATGTTATTCCAATCTTTAGCTGAGCACAAAAGATATAGCACTTTTTTCCATGTAATGAAGAAATTTTATATAGCACCAAAACAACTCAGAATGTGCAAAGAAAGTCAAGATTTCTCAGACCTGAACACACATACTAAATGAGTTCCAGGCTACCGCACTAATATTTAGCTCTGACGTCTGTCCTATATTTTCCCCTAAAGCCACTGTGTGTGAGAGTGGTTTGCACAAGGATCTCACTATTAGACTGCCAAAGGTGACATTAAGGCCCAAGCAAATGGAGATCGCATGCCTAGTGAATTTATACAGTTGTTTACAACTGTCAGTACAGTATAGTTACATTACATAAAGGAACCACAGTATATGCTCTATTTTGGCATTAAGCAATGCAAATAATTGGCAGTTTTAAATAAAACTTCAAGTAGTGACACGAGTGACTTTCTATTCATTTTTATCTTTACAAATGTAAAGATATATATATATTTAGCTATATATATCTACATTTTGTATAGTGTGTATTTCTCTGCATTACCATTAAAAGGTTTGATTCAGATTTTTGTTTGTTTTTAAGAAATTAACACTTTTAGTCAGCGAGGTTACAGACTTTTACATTATAGCAAAAGATTTCTGTTTCAAATAAATGCTATTCTTTTGTACTTTCTATTCATCAAAAATCTTGAAAAACATATGAAGCAGCGCAGCTGTTTACAGCATCAATAATAAGAAAAAATCTTTCTTGAGCAGTAAATCAGCATATTATAATGATTTCTAAAGGGTCATGACACTGAAGACTGGAGGAATGATGCTGAAAATTCATTTTGGATATTTCGAAACTTTTTGAAATAAATTCTAATTGACAGTATTACTTCATTCACAATTTTTACTGCATGTTTGGTCAAATAAATGCAGCCTTGAGCATAAGAGACTTGTTTCAAAAACATTAAAAAAACTCCAAACTTTAATAGTGTAAAAACAGTAAGAATTGCTTATCATGCAATATTTCCATGTTTGTTTATTTATTTATTATTAATTTGTTATAATTTTACAGTGGCATTCAGATTGACCCACTTTTTGTAACCTGTTCAATTGTTTACTCATATTCCTCTGTTTTTATTATTATTGATGCAATTAAATTCAATAAAAATGTATTCACATACTTATAAAAATATGCAGGGTTTGGTTATGTAATAAACTACACATTCAGTTTAAAGGTGTCAGCCATTCTCAGGGGGTGTAAACGTGGGTAATAATATTAGGTCTTTTTAGGCCCTGTTTTAGTGCGAGTTAATAGACTCCCTGACTGGAGCACATATCCATGTAGACTTCTCTCATCACTGGACCATGGGGTGTCGTCAAGACAACCTCACGCTACAAAGAGCCTTCACAGGCCCATTCAGAGGCACGAGAGAGAGGGGCTTTTGTGCTGGAGTTGTGGGTGGGAAGTAATATATTCATTTAGTGTGCAAACAGACGAATAAGCATGCTAACTCGGCTATGTTCTCTATCGCATTTCATATCTGTGAGCCGCAAACAGAGGTCCCATTTGTCAGCAAGATGAATTAAGGCTGAATTTAATCATACAGATTGCATATGGACACAGACACACACCAGTACATGAACTAATGTCACAATGAAACTAACAGCTAAGAGATTAATCCCTCTCAAACTGAACTTTATACACCGAGACTAGAGACCCTATACACGCGCGCATGTTGCAAGCTAGTTTCAGTCTCATTTTCCCGTCCTGCGTAACTTTGTTTAAATAGCTAATGCTTTTGCGCCCATTTATGCGCTCATGGGCGTGCTGGTCTGAAAAGAGGTGTGTTCAGGTGCATTGTTGGCGCGTTGCTATTTTGAGGAACTGAAAATAGACTGCGCCATAGACCAGCTCAAACCTGGTCTAAAGTCAATGGTGCAATAGTTTTTTGTTATTTAAAGAGTGCGTTAGTAGAAAACGCACCTCTGGGCGGGTCCAAAACATACGTTCACTTTGCTTATTACACACCGGGACGCGCAGCAGCACATAAACATGCCAAATATTACAAATTTAAGGGTTACAGTGTAAAATAATAGTATTGTGTAGGCTACATAAATATAAATGTCAGAATGGATAATCATTGCGTGTATCAGAATTAGCACCTATTAGAACCTGCGCCATGTGCTTTAGACCATGCGCATAGATCCTTAAAATAGGGCCCTAGAATCCATTCATAAACTAAAAAAACAAACACTGTTGTGCTATGAAACAATATTATTCTGTCCTTCTGTCTTTTTGAGCACCCCGACCAGCCACAGACATGAGTTCGAGACAGTGCTATCTTTTTCTCTGACTAATGGCAGATGGAAGAAGTTCCCTGGAAACTTTTTGGAAAACAATATATACATTTTTTGATGTTGTTTTGACTTACAATCATACCACATCTTATTATAAACAAAAATAAAACTTGAGTGCATGCTTCAAAGATCCTCCATGAAAGATGTTACTTATATTTACATTTGTTTACCTATGTAAGTATACAAACCACATCATGCCAAAGCCATATGCATTAGAAACAACATTGGACCCCATCGACTTTCATTATATGAACAAAAACACATTTGTCAAAATATCTTCAGTATTCCTCAGAGTAATTAAATGTATATTTATATTACAGAAATATACTTAATCGTACATGTTTGAAACAACATGAGGGTTGAAAATGTTGACAATTTTAGTTTTTGGCTGATGTTTGGTGTTTCAGAGACATGAATAAATGTAATAAATAAGGATGCACAATATTTTGTTACGATGTTATAGGCTGATTTTAGAAATGTTATATGTGCCAATATTACATTTGTCGGATTTCCCCTATTTTTACATTTAGGTGACTTTTGCCATCATCTAGCATTAACTTAACGGTCATCTTTAAAAACGCTAATTTAATAAAACTATTAAATGTTATCTTTAACAAATCTCAAAATGAATCTCCTTTTAGAATACTGTACATTATAATGTTGTCTATAATGCCTAAATTCGCTTGTAGCATTTAGCGTGTATTGTTTTTAGAAAAGTATAAACCATTTATTGTCAGCTGTAGCATGGGAATAGTTATTGACTTACTATATTGAACTGAAGTAACTGTGTAACCTAATAATTAAAGTGTATTTGAAGTCTGTTGAATTCTGTAGTTTTGTATGATTGTTTTGTCATAATAACCCAAAGCAGAAATGTGTGTCATAAAATTATGTCTGGATAAACTTGGATTTAAAGGGATAATTCATTAAAAATAACCAATTCTGTCATTAATTACTCACCCTCGTGTCATTCCAAACCTGTAAGACCTTTGTTCATCTTCAGAACACAAATTAAGATCATTTTGATGAAATCCTGCATAGACCACAATGCGACTGACACGCTCAAGGCACAGAAAGTTAGTAAGGCCATTGTTAAAATAGTCCATGTGACATAAGTGGTTCAACCTTAATTTTATGAAGCTACGAGAATGCTTTTTGTGCAAAGAAAACAGTACTAATGCATATGCGTAGCTTCATTACACTACAGCTGAACCACTGATGTCACATTGACTGTTTCAATGAAGTCTTTACTACCTTTCTTGGCCTTGAACGTGGTGGTTGTGTTGCTGTCTATGCAGGGTCAACTCTCGAATTTCATCAAAAATATCTTCATTTGTGTTCTGAAGATGAACGAAGGTCTTACGGGCTTGGAATGACATGAGGGTGAGTTATTAATGCCTGACTTTGTCATTTTATCAATACAGTTTTTTCTATTATTATTAGAAGCTGTACAGAATTGTGGTCTATAGGAACACAAAAACAAATAAACATAAAGTTAATAGATTATACAGTGATTATTGTTTGCCTCTAAAGTGTTCATCCATGTTGATGGTAATGGCTTTAACTATATATGGATGGCCAATATTACACTGAGGCCTTTGGCTCCTGTTCAGCTGCCATAGTCAGTGAGCCGTTTATGATGCTGTCCTGCAGGAATGTGATTTCGTACGAGCAGCCGACATAATTCAGGGAAGTGTGAATGTGAGGGCGGGGTGATATCACCTGGCTCTTTCGTCATACTGCTGCTCAATACAGGCTAATGCGTACAGTCTGTGACACAGCACATGCCCCTGACTCACACAGTACAGCACTGCCTTGTCTAGACACAGGAGACGAGTCAAAACGCAACCAAGCTCAAACATAACCATATTCAGTGTAAACCCATTTGCCTTTTTTCCCCAGTAGGAATTTTAAAGACTCTTTTGTATACAGTGACTGCTCATTGTCACTGTAGTCACTTATAAATAGAATTATAAGATATGTTAAATTAAATGTTAAGAAAATTAAAATATTGTACAATACTATAATAAATATTTATCTTGCAATACTATATACTATACACTAATACTAAATAAATAATAAATCTCTCTCTCTCTCTCTCTCTCTCTATATATATATATATATATATATATATATGTGTGTGTGTGTGTGTGTATTTTGATATAATTATATGTAAAATATTTTGTGTATGTGTAATTCTTAAAATATTTAGGATACAATGTGTATCTTTAATAAACATTACACATTTATTTATGTATATAAATAGTTAATTACTATAATTCTATAAATAAATAATTGTATAATTATTAAATAATTTATATAAATACAGTATGCATAAAATAATTATAGAAATGGTTATTTGTGAGATTATCAGAGAATAGTAATGGATTGTCATGTAATTATTACATAAAATGTTATTATTGAAATTATTTTCATTGCAATTTGTCTTAAATTATTATACTATTATAATAAATGAATACAATATATTACATTAATAAAATATTATGTATTAATTATTAAATGTTTATTTTATGTGTAAATATTTTTTTATCATGCATATTATATAAATAGTTATTTGGTTTAATTATTAAAAGATTTGTATTATTGATAACACTTATTCATTAATTTAATAAATATTATTTAACTATTTATTATATAAAGATTTAATTGTAAGCTTATCAGTGAGTAGTAATTTGTTTTATTATTTAGTATTTTTTATTAAAAATAAATAAATAAATAATAATAATATTAAATAAAAAATAAATCCTATTTTATTTGATGTTTCATTATATAATCATGTAATAATTACTGCATGTTCTTTACACAAAGCTATTGGCTATTATGTATGCTTTCGGAAAAGAGCTACTTTTCTTACCATACTTAAGACATAATAATGAGTAAATGACAGGTAAATTCTCTTTAAGATGAACTATCACTTAATATTCAAATGTTCTTGAAGGCATGTTAGAAAACAGTGACTCTTTTCTCATGACCCTTCCTTGACCTCAGCTCGAAACACCATCCTACGACGCCCAATTGAGTCGCTGTCACATCTGGGTCACTCAGACACTCCTTCCTTGTTCCACCACGGCACGATTCATCGAAGCAGCACACAGAAAGCATCTGGAGTTTGCTATAAGGGCTCAGAGTGTGTTGAATAATTGAAAAGGCCCCAAACCTCAAGCCCACCTCAGGACCTCCCCCGATAAACACGCGTCCTACAGCCACATGAGCCCTCTTCTCATCTGAATGTAGGATAGGGCTCCAAAAGTGGCTGTTCACCCTCACCTGCAGGTGTACGGCTCGTCCTCCACCCCGCTTTTGTTTTTTACCACCCAGCTGAAGCTGTGGGATTTCTATTCTGGTCAGTCAGGCAGGACAAAGGCTAGTTTCTCTGAGGGGGAAGGACATCACTCCTCTGAAAAACATTATGATGGGAAAACCCATGAAAAATTCATGACACGCAGCCATATTCAGAAGCTGCTGGGGGCCTTTAAATGCTCCTCAAAAAAAGCGACTTGCATTGTGTTGAAGCGATGTTTAACATGTGCCTTGTTAAATGTGATCTATCAGTTCTGAACTCTGACTGACATCTGATACGCCGGTCAGAGATGTCTTGCCAAATCCTGAAATGCAGTTGGTTTAATTGTAATTGCATATCATTTCAAGTAATTAATCTTGGCAGATGTCTTCTTTTTCCTCATTCTCAATCATTGATTCTGCTTCCTTCCTTTCTTGATCAGCATCCAGTTGTTTTATGGTGGTCTGTTTGGTACTGCTGTAAATTACTATGTGGTGCTGCCCAGAAGTCAGTCCTTTGCCAAATAAACCAGGATTCAGATCAGCAGGTTGTGCTTCTGCATTATTGATCACTTGAGAAGGACATGATCAAAAAGACTCCCAATTTGCATCTGCTGGCACAAAATGTCCAATGTCAGGATTAGGGCAACTAGAAACAACAACCAGAGTTCCAGAAATGTTGGGACGTTTTTTATTTGAATAAAATAAAAACTAAAAGACTTTCAAATCACATAAGCCAATAATTTATTTGCAAAATTAAAAAACATAAATGTAAAACAAATATTAGATGAAGAACCTGAACTAAAGGAATTACTAACTGAAATGACTTACTGGAAAACTAAAACTGAAATAATAATAAACCTCAATAGTAATCGTAAAAATAAATAAAAAACTGATTAAATTGACATAAGCACATAAGCTGATTCAAAATATTAATTCTAATCTATAAACTATAATCATATAAATAATAGTAAAATAACACTGCTTTAAAATTACAAATGTTGCATTGAGAACTGAAACAAAACTGTTTCAAAAACTAAAACTAAACAAATTACAAACTGAAATAAGTTAAAGTAGAAGCACTAAAATTACTATCTGGAAATAAAAACTAAAACTAAAGCTGAAATAAAAATAAAAACCTAAAAAGTAATATTTAAAATAGCAAAAACTAATACAAATGGCATGACATAAAATTACTAAAAACAGACTAAAATTTAAATGAATAAAACTAAAAGTTAATTCAAAATATGAATAAAAATTATAATAGTATTTAAATGACACAAAAAACAAAGGTTTATATTTGTAAATGTTGCCTTAGAAACGGAAATAATCTGGTTTACATTGAAGTACTAAAACCAACACTGAAAAATAAAGCTAAATAGAAATATTTAACAAATCTCAATTACTAACACAATTACTAAAACTAAATCTAAAATTAAAATGAAAACTAAAAATACAAAAAGAAAAGATAATTCAAAATAATAAATAGTACATATATCATACACTAAGCTATAAAGTAACATTGGGATGAGGAGCAGCTTTGGCACTGTTACAAATACTTCAAATGATAAGTATCTGAATTGCAGTCAAACACTTGAAAAAGTAGCTAGCTGAATAATAGCTGGTTTAATGACATCCGAACTCTATCGCACCTTTAGTACGGTAAACACTTGCTCTATTTTGGCTAGACAATCGGGTCTTCATTTGCATACTCATGTTCAATTCAATTCAAGATTATTTGTATAGAGCTTTTTACGATAGAATCGTTGCAAAGCAGCTTTACAGGAAATAAAGCTTCTACGATAGATTTATAAATTGAAGAAACTTAATATATTTAACTTATGGCAAAATATGTTTAATTCTGTATAATATTGTATGAAGGGTTGGATCCAGACTGTAGCTTGTGTAATTCCTAGTTACCACGGGATCCCATATTTCAGAAACAGAGCAACAAATAGAGACATCATTAAAGTAGCTGTTGTTCCATCCAAGCAAAACTTTTTTTTTCAACCCAAGCCAAAGCATAATAATGTGGGTTTGATCAGATTGATCATGTGAAGAATATTTCTGGTTTATAGGTAATCCAGTGTTGGGACACACCACTGCATCATACATTTTATCTTGAGCAAGGGGTTGTGAGCAATATAAGCCATACAAGCATGCATTGTTGCATACAATGAAAATCCATCCTATGATCTGAGACACATTACTCTTAATTTAGCATACTATGCATTTAGCTTCAAGGTTCAAGGTTTCTTTATTTGTCACATAATAGTTATACAGGGCATAACTAGAAGTGAAATGCAATCGAATCAGGTCCGCTCAGTGACAGTGCAAAACAATAAGAATACAAATTATATAAGTAACATAACACAAGGGCATACATATGGTAAGAAAAGGAGAAATAAGAATAAAATGTGCAATGAAATAAAAAAGTGCAAAACAATAAGATGTGCAAAAAACAATAAGATGTGCAAAGACAATGAGATGTGCAAAAAACAACAAGATGTGCAAAAAACAATAAGATAAACAAAAAACAGTGTACTGGGACTTAATAAATAGTAATGTGAATAAGAGGGATGTGCAGACGGGTTGTTCATGGTATTGTACATAGAGCAGCAATGATGAGAATGTGATGATATTTACAGTTGACAATGGGTCTTGTGAGTGTTTATGAAACAGAGTTTGTGTTTAGGAGCCTGATGGCCTGAGGGAAGAAGCTCTTCCTCAGTCTTTCAGTCTTGCCATCATGCTCCTGAAGCGCCTGCCAGATGGCAGTAAACAGAAAAGATGGTTACCGGGGTGAGTAGAATCTTTGAGGATTTTGCAGCTCTGCTTCTGCAGCGTTTGATGTGCTGCAGAGGAGAGCAGACCCTGAGATGCGCTCAGCTAAGCGCCACGACTCTCTGTAGAGCTTTGCAGTCCTGGTTTGTGGCATTATTATACCACACTGAGATGCACTGAGTTAGAACACTTTCTATGGCCCTGAATAGAAAGTTTTCAGGATAGCTGGTGAGACCCTGAATTTCCTCAGCTGTCGCAGATGGTACAGCCTTTGCCTGGCTTTCTTAACCTGTGTTTGAATGTGTGTAGTCAAGTCAGGTCCTCGGAGATGTTTACACCGAGGTACTTGAAGCTACTCACCCTCTCCACAGGGGTCCCACTGATCATAAGAGGAGTGTAGGGCTGCTGCTGTCTCTTCCTGAAGTCCACGATCAGCTCCTTAGTTTTGCTCACGTTCAGAGAGAGACAGTTGTCCTGGCACCATGATGTAAGTCTCTCCACCTCATCCAAGTATGCGGCCTCGTCACCGTTGTTGATGAGGCCCAGAACCACAGTATCATCCGCAAATTTGACAATAGAGGTGGAGCTGTGTGAGGACTGTCGTGTGTGTGTAGAGAGAGTATAGCAGGGGCTCAGGACACAGCCCTGTGGGGCTCCTACATTCAGGGTGATGGAGTTGGAGGTGAACTGGCCGACTTTCACCACTTGTGGTCTGGCGGTGAAAATCTTGAATCCAGTCACAAAGTGAAGTGTTTAGGCCGAGGTCTGAGAGTTTAACAGTCAGCTTGGTGGGGACTATAGTGTTGAAAGCTGAGCTATAGTCTATGAATAGCAGCCTGACATAGTTGCCATTTTGCTGTCGATGTGAGTGAGGGAGTGCAGTGGGAGATGGCATCATCAGTAGACCTATTTGGCCGATAGGCAAACTGAAGAGGTCCAAGGTAGCAGGGATGGAGGAGCAAATGTGTTTCTTTAAAGTCTCTCAAACCTTCATGACCGTCGATGTGAGGGCAACTGGACGATAGTCATTCAGGCAAGAGGGTTTACTGTTCTTAGGCACAGGGATTATGACAGATTTTTAAAGGAGGTGGGAACAACAGAGGTAGCAAGGGACTCATTAAAGATGGAAGTAAACAATCCGGCAAGCTGATCAGCACAGGACCTCAGAACGCTGGCCAGTAATCCCATCAGGTCCTGCTGCTTTCCTGGCGTTCACTCTCTTTAGTTCCCTCCGAACGTCATCCTCTGAAAAGGTGATTACATGATCATTGCTGCTCTGTCTGCTGCTTCCTGGCGGGCTGTTCGGCAGATTTGCGCCGCCATTGCAGTCAAAGCGACCGTAGAAGGTGTTTAGCTCTTGGCGCCAGCAGCGGATCTGCTCACCTCTGCGGAGGATTTATTTCCAGAGGAACAGATGGTCTTCAGTCCCTGCCACATGCGACGAGAGTCATTGAGCTGGAAATGTGACTCAATTTTCTCACTGTACGGCGCTTAGCGGCTCGTGTGCACGCGGAGGCGTAGCATGATGTTTTGTACTCGCTCATGTTCCTGACAACAGACCCGGCATTGTATGCGGCAGTGCGATTGTTAACCGCATCACGGATTGATCTGTCCACCCACGGTTTCTGATTAGTAAATGTCCTTATTGTTACCGTTTCAGCTTGCTATACATGATATGAATTATATGTTAACGTTTATCTCACATGTGGTTTTGTTCTTATGTAGCAGTTGCTTTCTGCAATGTGATGTGGCATTTTTAGGGTATCATAGAGTTTCTGTGCTGGTTTCTGTCAGTACACTGGCACATTGAGCCACAAATACTTGCTCGCATTGGTTTGTGTGCCAAGTATAATTGTGGGCACAGGCGAGCTTGTGAAAGAGACTTCGAGAAACCACAGCATGACAGCGACGGCGCAGACAGATACAGTGAGTTTGCTGAGAAAGAGTAGACTTGGCTGTGCTCGTTTGCTAGCGTCTCCACCCGATCTGTAACTGTGATATAAGTGGTTTTAGGATGGGGATATTTATAGTGCCGAGGGTCCAGCTGTCATGGGAAGTTCGTCTGCTTGAAGGAAGTGGGACACTCTGTCAGAACTCTAGGATTGAGGGATTATTTATTTGTTTTTATGGCTGATCCTAACAGACAAGTTGCTGGGAAATCCTGATGTTTTTACAAAAACACCCACAACTTTAAACTCAAGTAGGCCTACTACCTTATGAAGTTTGTATGGGCTGCAAGAGCTCATCCCTTTATTGATATATTTTTAATATCTAATAGGATTTCATTGTCAATTCACGATTTGCTACTTGTTAGATAGTGGAAGGGGTTGTAAATTTTTTTTCTGTGGCAATAAAAAATATGTTAATAATTTGTATAATAATTTAATAAATTATAATAAACCAATAATTGTGTTATGGGTTTGTGCAATCATCAAATCATAAATGATGTATTTTAATGAATACGTTTATATGGGAAATAGTTTCAGAGTGAAGTGTGGCACTGTGTTCATTTACTCATGATCTGGTGTTTTCAGTGTCTCAGAAACAGCCATAAATATTACTATTGTAATTTTACAGTTGTTCTATAAAATACAATCTATTGTTGTTGCTGTTGTTATTGCTACTATTATTATAATATTTATTATAATATTTTTCTGTTATTAGATTATAGGGAAATATTATAATAGTATTTATTTTTCTAGTTTTGTTTAATTTAGTGATAATATATTTATAATAATAATAATAATAATTTATTATTTTATTTATGTTTTTATTTTACAGTATGTAAAAAATTGGTCGAACTCGGGACCCCTGTAGTGTAACGTTGCGATATGTCAGCACGCTGCCCACAAGACTATTATTGCTGATATGGTATAAATTCGTATTGTTTTTTAATTTAGCAGCAGTAGTAGTAGTAGTAGTAGTATAACAATAATATTTATGTATTTGTTTCTTTTTATAGTCATTAATATATATAGGCTATTACATGATTTGAAGCTTCTTTGAAAAACTATCATTATTTTTCCAACTGTTTGCTGCCACTAGTTAGGATAATACAGCAGGCCATAGATGGACACATCTGTGACCTTAATTGAATTTGATTATTTTTCCATGCTCAATCAAATCTGATAAGCCTGCCTTCTAAACACCACCTAAAACAAAACATTTTAGATCAGATATTTGTTTTCCCCTGTCTAGTTTGGCAGTTCTTAGCTTGTGAAAGCTGCCAATTTGGACCGACATTAGTGATAAAGTCCAGCTACTCAACAATAGCGTCTGGTATGCCGTGAAGCTCCTCTACATTCAAGAGCTCTATTAATAACATGAACATGCCACTGTTTCACCCTCTCACTCTCCTCATTTCTCTTTCAATTCTCCCGCCTTCGTGGAAAAATCCAAAATACAACCAAGGATTGTTTGCAACACCCATTCACCATATTTTACAGACAAATCCCTTTCGCTGAGAGGCTAACGACATCGGTTTGATATCTGAAAAGACGTCTCATATGCTCTGAATTATGTTTCAGTTGTGCTGAATGGCCGCATTGTCCCCAGAGATGGATAAATAGCTTTCTTAATCATCCAGAGTGGCAACTTTTCATGTTCATTGTCATGCCCAATAAGGCGTGACAGCGTAACATTCTGTTAGAGGCCATAAAAATGTGGGGTCACTGCCAACCCCTCCCAGAGAGACAGAGGGGTCAGTCTCCTCTCAGCGCTGCTATGTGAGACGTGCCTCACAGGCCTGACGTTACCCCTCCGGTCCCGGCATCTATCAGGGCCGATGCCGATACCGATTATTACAGATCAAGTAGACCGATAACCGATATTTTGATCCGATATACGTGTCTGGTGAAAAAATGAAAATGAATGCCAAAATTAATAATAACAAGAGCTCTGACCAAAAACGTTCTTTAAATGCTTTTAAACATGTCTTTAATTCTGAAAACTGTTAATAACAACAACATTAAATAAACAGTAATATTAATAATATTAATAATAACATAAGTGCAGGGATCACCCAGAAGCATTCTGTAAACATTTTGTCAAATTTAAAGTAAACGTATTTAGCGTAATGTGTGATTATTCTCAACAAAAGTTGTAATAATTGTTGTAGTTGTATTACGTATACAGTAGTGTTGTCAAAAATATCGATATTTCGATAAGTATCGATACTGAAATATCTGAAAGGTACCAATACTAATTTTCCGAAGTATCGATACTCCGATCCTAGCCGAGCTGTCACTTTCACTTCTCTCCAAAGGCGCGTTGACAAACACCACACGTGACCGCAGTGCCTGTCACGTGTCTCGTCTCATTCGCTCTGGTTAAATAGCAAAAGTGAAGTGAATATAAAGATGGTGAGTGCGGCTTGTTTCTAACAAGCAAAATATGTTTGCTTCTTAAATCAGACGGACTGAGATGCAGCGATTACTACTTGGACGGACTTCTTAAAAATGCAAATCAACTCTGTCAGCAGGAGGCGGCTTAAGCGGGAGAAATAACGTAATGTTAACGTTAGAGGTTTGCGCCTGATAGCGGCTGTAAACTGAGCGTACAAAACGCTGCTTTATCAGACATATAACATGCAAGATGAAATGAAAATGACATCAAACATTTCCTAAAGACAGTGTTCCTTCAAAATACAGTGATATAAAAACACCTGCGCCTCGTTTTAATTTTTAAACATGCATTACGTGCTCATGTTATTCAACAAAGCCTTTTGGAAAAGTTTTGATATTGTGGTGGGTCGCCTCAAATAAATGTATGTATGTGAAACACATCCCACAGCACAACAACCTGAGCCCAACTTCATTACTAATCACTTTAACTGTGTTTGTAGCCGGCGCCACTAACAGCCCGATATACAAACACAGACCTGAAGTTAACCGGTCCGGCGCGCGTCGCGAACGATCAAACCTGATATGAGTGTTGTCTCGTTTTTCACCGTAATTATTAAAGTTAATATAATCTGACTGAGGAATCTTTAACTGTGAATCTTTAAATACTTTAACTGTTGTCAAATGTAAATTAACTTGTGCTCATTTAACTTCATTAAAAAGTATTACTTAAATTCTGCAATTTGTCTTCATGTCGATCCATTGAGCATTGTTTTCGCGTGTGATGCACGCACGTTTGCTTGATGATATGTGAATCCGGCATTAAAATCTGTTCATAAAATAATATTATGTATTAACCAGCATTTATGAACGGTGAGCAATGCATTTGCTACAGTATATTTTAATCTTTGATAACAGTAGGTAAAAAATACAACGGATCATGTTCGCTCTGGTCCAATGAAAAAAATATTAACAGATAGAACTTTGGATTTTAATTAGTACATGTATTAGTAAATGTTAGTTTAAATATACTTTTAACTAAGATTAATAAATGTTTTGGAAGTATTTTTCATTGTTTATTCATGTTAACTAACGTTAACAAATATCTATTACCATTAACTTAAGTTCTACGATTAGTTAGATAGTTCAGTTCATTTTAAAAGTGTGGTCAAAAATAAAATAAAAATGTTTTATTAAAGTTTGGCATTTTCTTGTAGCACCAGAAAGAAGATGAGACTCGACCTGCAACAAAAACAACACACTCACAACCTACACTAGACACTACACCTTGAACAAGTGCACTACCTCAAGACATTTTTGTTCATGTAAAATATACCTCATTGTCATGTTATATTTATCTAATAATAATTGATTAATGTTGTGGCAGTTTTTTCTCTCCCTGGTATCGAAAATGGTATCGAATATCGATATTTTTCAAGGTATCGTATCGAAGTTAGAAATTCCAGTATCGTGACAACACTAGTATACAGTAATATATTCGGCTAAACCGAAATTATATTTTGACAGGTTGCCATGAGGACATTTTAGGTTTCTGTAGCCTATGTATATATGATATGACGATCGTTTTACTCAAATGAAACGGTCAAATGCTCATGAAGTGACTCTCCGAGCAGTTCTGGGGATGTTGTTCATGTATTTATGTCCTCATTTAGTGAGACGGCAGATGCTGAAAACACCGCGAGCATCACGCGCTTCAGTATGTATGTGTGCAGTGAATGAAACCGCACGTCTGTGTCATTCATTAACAGAGATGCAGAACATGCAGGATTCATATTTAAATAGTGTTTTTGCGGCTTAATATTTATAGATACTAGTCCATAGCGCGAGTCGATTTAAGTGTACTGACCTACTTTTGATTAATTCATCCAAACTTCGACAAATTCCACGACATGCCGCGTTATACGGTACATTCCATTATATGACTGCATTCCGCGATTCCGCCCGCGTTTTCCGCATCGCGGACATCATAGGTTATATTGAGGTGTTTTGCAACTTCAGTGTAGTGGATTGTGATTTATTTCAACTTCAGCAACTCTAGGCCACAGTGTTGAGCTCAGACAGGCTGCATCGGAGCCAAATAGTGCATTTAAACATTAAATAATTTTACCTGTATTATTTATTCACCAATAAATATTGTCACCTGTAAATAGTATGTTTGTTTGCATAAAAATAATAATAATAATAATTATCGGAAAATGGCCGATATTGATAATCGTAAAAATGCTTAATATCGGCCAGGCCGATAATCGGTCGACCCCTAAGTTCTATTGGGGTTAAGTCATTCTCTGTTAACTTGGGTGAAATTTAGTGAATTAATTGGACGTATGTCTTTATTAGGGCCCTGTGATGTCTGTGATGTGGAAAAAGCAGACGGAAACGTGGAATCCAGTCATAAAAATTGAATTTACTGTATAATGCTGCCACCTCAATATAAGAGTACATGAACACATTAACAGTCTCTAGAACATCCCTGAGAGTCACTTCATGAGCATTTTACTATTTCCTTTGAGCAAATCTATCATATCGTATACAAAAAGAATCTTAAAGGACTTCACATTGACCCATCATAATAAAAGTTTGGTTTAACTTGAAGAAACTGTGACAGAAATATATTTCTTAATATAATGATAGTACTACTACTACTATTACTACTACTAAAATTATTAAAACATAATTTGTTTGCAGAATATTTACCAGAAAAATATTTACCAGAATTCATTTATAAAAAAATGTAAACACATCATATAGCATTTCTGTAAAAAAAAAATATATGTTTTTTAAATATAAAAAAATACATTAATTAGAGATGATTTTGATTATTGAAATTTAATAAAACCATTCAAATAGAATCCAGAAAATTGATGGAATACACAGACGGATTTTTTTTTCATAGGACCTTAAAAATGTCATTCTTGTTAAACTTTCAATAAATTGCTGTTACATTGTGTAAGTTTCATGATTTCAATTAATTAGACATGCTTTTTGATTAACATTTTTAATTTAACCATTAAAACAAATACAGGGAAAAAACGGAATCCAGAAAAATTGAATTTAAAAGATTTAATTTGGGAGAAAAAATAAAATGGATTTCATTGGGCCCTACTTTATATATGGCTTGGCAAAAGCACACAGTCGGTTAGCTTTAGCATGCTGTTGCTAACAAGCCTGTCTTTAGTTGCCAGCTTTTGTTGTTCAGTTGTTGCAGACTATTTTGGTGCTTGATACCTTTTCTTACAAATTTTACACTTAATGAACAATTTTCTACAAATTATGTTTTAAATGCTGTACTAGATGTTTCACATATTTGGCACATTCATATGAGCTGACTCAGGTCATATCAGTGAGCTAGAAACATTCTACATAAGGGTGGTCTTCTCTCTGGGTGGCCACCATGCTGAGATCACATGACCAACCGAATACTTTTTACTTCTCATGACTCTTGTGTGCCCTTATTTTTTTGTGAATTAAAACATACAGAATGGCCACTAAAATAAGCCCATTCTGTCATTAGTTACTCACCCTCATATCAGTCCAAACCCGTAAGACCTTCGTTCATCTTCAGAACACAAATAAAGATAATTTTGATGAAATCCGAGAGCTTTCTGACTTTGCATAGACAGCAATGCAACTGACACGACCAAGGCCCAGAAACATAGTAAGGACATTGTTAAAATCAATGGTTCAATGTAAATGTAATGAAGCTACAAGAATACTTTTTGTGCACAAAGAAAACAAAAATAATGACTTTATTCAATAATTTCTTCTCTTCCGTGTCAGATGATTCACAAGAGTACCTCTGATGTCACATTCAACATTGAAATAATTTCAGTATTTCTGTTGTTCAAATAATCTTTAATAGAACCATTACAGAACAATTATCTTTAAAATGAACCTGAACCAGAATTGTTTGATTCTACCTCCCACTATTATTTTATAATCATTCAGAATATACAGTTTCAAAGTTGGTAGATCATACTCCAGAGTTGCCGCATAGTCATTACTGGTTAATCATTTATCACAGATCATTTTTAGCAGGAAATGGACAAACCAAAAAGAGGTAACTGAGCAAGGCCAACATGTCATAATGAATTATGATTAAGTATGCAAATGTATGCTTGATATATACAATTTTTATGGTTTATCGTCTCCCCCTCTTGGTCAGTTAGTTCGTATTAGAACAACTGATTATCTACAAGAGGTGCATCAAGAGGAGACTGTATCATACCGCTTAGATGAAGTAAATTTAGTCCATCGGCTTTCTGTCAAAGCTGCACAAGAATGGAATACTATTCCGACAACTATAAGAGATCTAGACACATATGCTTTATTTAGGGTTCAATTGAAGAATTGGTTAATCAGTACTCAGATTTGTCAACACTATAATCTTATATCTGCTAGCCATCCTATTATTGTTTGTATTTTGTTTGCATTGTATTTAATTGATCCTATATTGTTTTCAATATACTACTGTATGACTGTATTGTATAATTATGAAATGATCTATTATGTATTTTTAATCAAATTTTCTTTAGGGTGACTTGTAACATCTTGTCCAGGGACTACGGATGAAAAATAGCCTTTGGCTAATTCTGGTACATTTACAGGAATGTTTTTATTAATGTGCAATGTCCCTGTCAAACTAAAAAATAATAATAATTTGACCCTAAAAACATATTATTCATTGACCTGCTGTCAGTTTTGTGAATGTCCCTATACTGTGTATTTAAACTGTATCTGATTATTCCATGCTGACTTGGAGAAAGAGTTCAGTAGTGGACGAGTGAATGTGGGAAATGAACGAAAGGTGCTCCACTTAGGGAGATGGAGAATCATAGGTGATGCTGAGCCATAACACAAGTAATCAAATCACAATATTTCACTTTTTAACTTATTGATTGTTTAGGTCAGCTTGAATTGCCTCAAGAAAGTGGAGACTAATACCCTATAATAGCTTTTTATTAATCACATCTAATTCATATAAAATGTCATCGATAGTGAGTTTTCCTCCACGTACAGGATCTCTGCCAATCTGCTACTGCAGAGCAATGCATTAGGGCTCCGATGGTGACTTAGGGCCTATATCATCCAATTTCCTGTCAGGGAAGGATTGCTCAGCTCAACAGCTGTCTCCCATGAGCCACAATGGCATTAAGCCTCCTCTCTTCAGATTGCTCAATGCCGCTCTGTGCAAGAGCTAATCGGCATGTTTTTCTACCCTCACAGACTGTCTCCAAAGGCATGTGCTATGCCACTGGATAACCAAGAGGACACCAGGCTACCGAACATTATATGTCTGACAAATGGTATGTGTGCTATTTTCCCATCGTATTTCTTCAATATGGATGTTTTTACAGGCCTAGTCTAAAGATTGTTACCCTGTGTCAAAGTGATAATTAATTAATTAATTTATGATTAGATAATTAATTTATGTAGTAGACCACTTTATTATACAATAGTCAACATTTGAAGTGGACCAAAACCTTTCATATAAGTTGTCCTAAAACCAAAATACGTTCTTGTCTTAGGACATCTTTGATGAATGTTTTTAATCCACTTCAAATGTTGACTCCTGTATATAAGTATCCACTAGTCAATGCATGGTGTTATCATGTTTCTGTACATATAACATGGTAATACTGTGGTATTCTTTTAAGGTACTAATAAGTACCTTATTCATGTTATTTGGGCATTGTACCAAACGAATATCTAGTTTTCAGTTTATTGATTTATTGATTGCTTGCTTGATTAATTGATTGGTTGATTTTTGTACAGGTATACAAATTATAATGCATTATTTATTTATTTTATTATAATATTTTACATGCACCAAGATAATACAATACTTTTGTAAAGTTATCCTGGTAACACTGGTACCTTTATTTTAAATCACTTTTCTAATTTATTTAAATATGCATTTAAATATAAAAAAACAAAACATGGTACACATTTACGGTTATATTACCCTGGTACCAAACCGCAAAACTAAAATACAACAATACTGTTTGTTTATATATTTATACTTACATTTTAAATATTCTTTATATTTATTTGATATATACACATTTATTTTATAATATTTCAAAGTACCATTTAAACGAATATGCGTGATTTAAATGAATATTTTGATTGAATATGGTATAATGCAGAATATCATTCAGTTTTTTGTAGAGGTCAACCGATCAGTTTTGCTGATTAATCGGCACTCATAACCAATTGCTGGAGAAGTAGAACGTTAACTAATAATATTTTGATTTTACTGTTGTATCTGTTAACATTAGTTAGAGCACAATGAACTAACAAAGTATAATTACTTTATCAATATTTAATATTTATATATTTCACCTAAAAAGTACAGTTCGTTTTCATGGTTCTTTTTTATTTTGTAATAAAGTGCAGCACTATTTTTCTATTATGTAGGCTTTCATTCAGTATCCAAAAACTATTGTTTGATTAATTGATTATTGGTAAGTGTGGTCCAACCTATTTATTGGTAAAATCCTTCATTGACCTCTAGTACTATCAAAATGCCATATTATTTCCATTTTTTTTATTAAGTACTTATATTATTTTATTTACTATATTCCTTTCTACAGGACATATTCTTTGGTTTTGCACATGACAGGCCTGGTCTAATATAACTAAATAAAAAACCCTGAAAATTATTCTTAATTTTAATAATAATTATTATTTTAATGTAATTATTCCTAACATGTCTTTGATTAACTGTACTATGTTTGGCTCTGTTCTGTGAGCTTATACTGACTCTTGTCACATCCGATCAGTGTTTTTGCAGTGCAGTGTGGGATGGCCCTCGTCTTGACCCTGCTTCCGTCCCTCATCCTGGGTGTTCTGGGGGTCCACAGCAGTTACCCTCGCTTCTCCTCCAATAGCACAGTCTTCCAGCACCTGGTATTGCACCCTGACCCCAGCATAGGAACGGTCTACGTGGGGGCTCGGGACCATCTGTTCCAGCTCGCTGGTCTTGATGGCCTCCGTCTTGAAGTGGATGAGAAAACCGGCCCTGTGAGAGACAGCAAGGACTGTCTGCCTCCGGTTACCCTGGAGAACTGCCCTCTGGCTGGGCTTGTTAACAATCACAACAAGCTTCTGTTAGTGGATCCATATTCGCTCCAGCTCATCACCTGTGGCAGCGTACACCAGGGCACTTGCCAGAAACGCAGCCTAGCCAATGTGAACGAAGTCCTCTTTCTGCCGAGAGACCTGTTGATACGCAATATGTGGCGGCTAATGACCCTACGGTGTCAACGGTTGGGCTTGTGGTGCGACCACATGACAAGGGTCCTGTTCTTTATGTGGGACGAGGCTACACCAGCAGTCACCCGCCAGTCTCCACTCGCCAACTTTCAACAGAGCCGGTGTTTTCCTATGAGGAAACCGCTAAGCTCGCTGTAGCTGGGCGCCTCTCAGAGTACGATCACAATTTTGTTGCAACCTTTGCGCGACGCAACCACGTCTACTTTTTGTTCTATAGGCGCGACCTGAAATCCAGATCAAGGGAATATCATACTTACGTGGCACGGGTGTGTTTGGACGATCAGGCGTATTACTCCTACGTTGAGGTACCACTTATGTGTCGCTCGGGCTCAACAGGAAAGAAATACAATTTCCTCCAGGGGGCGCAGGTGGGCGGTGAGGAATCTGGAGACTCGCAGGTTTTGATTGGAGCCTTTTCTACGGCGGTTAGTGCTGCTAATTCCGGTGAGGAATCTGCATTGTGTGTTTACTCTCTGGATGAAGTGGACCACGGTATTGATGCTACACGAGATCTGTGCTACACGCAATACGGAGTGAAAGATGGCCACAAGGTGGCATACATTGAGTATGATGTTAAATCCAACTGTGCCAACCTGCCTACGGTGAGTTAACAGATGGAGCGTTTTAAATATTCTATTAAGATTCATCCAAAAATAACAATTCTGTCATGAAGTACTCACCCTCATATCGTTCCAAACCTGTTAGAACTTCATTTATCTTCAGAACACAAATTAAGATATTTTTTATTAAATCTAAGAGCTTTCTGACCCTGCATAGACAGCAATGCAACTGACATGTTCAAGGCCTAGAAACATGGTAAGGGCATTGTTAAAATAGTCCATGTGACACCAGTGGTTCAACTTGAATTTTATAAAGCTACAAGAATACTTTTTGTGCACAAAGAAAACAAACCTAATGACTTTATTCAACAATTTCTTCTCTTGCATGTCAGTCTCTGCTGCACATTCATGAGAGTAACACGGTGCATGCGTATGATGCTGCTGACGCAGGAGCCAGCGTTCTCACGCAGAACCCAGATGTGCTGCGCCTTATTTACAATCAGAGGAATGCACACCCATGCATCGTGATACTCTCACGAACGCGCGTCGAAGACTAACATGGAAGAGAAGAAATTGTTGAATAAAGACGTTATTTTTGTTTTCTTTGCACACGAAAAGAATACTCATAGCTTTATACAATTATGGTTGAACCCTGACTTTTTTACCAATATCCTTACTACCGTTTGGGCTTTGAACATGTCAGTTGCATTGCTGTCTATGCAGAGTCAGAAAGCTCTCAGATTTCATCAAAAATATCTTCATTGGTGTTCTAAAGATGAACAAAGGTCTTATGGATTTGAAAAGACAAGAGGGTGAGCAATTCATTACATAATTTTCATTTTTGTGTGAACTATCACTTTAAGATGTATCCTTCAAGCTGTTCAATGTTAATGAAAATGTTTTCAGCATGAAATGAAAATTCACGCTATCTGTTTTTTAAATGCAAGTTATAGATCTTATCGTAAAAGATTTATACCTGTATGTGTTTCATTAAAAACAAAAAAAACAGGTAATTTTTAATCAAATTAACCTGGTGATGTATGCATGACTCTTAGTTTATCAGTTAATCATTTAGTTTGCTTAAACACAGACTCTGCAGGCTCACCTTCATCTGCATTCACTTTTAGTTCACACTCCCAAATCTCAACATCCAGTCAACTGCCAATGCAAGTCCCACTGTTTTCCAGGAAAATATTTGACTTGCATTTATATCACAATACAGATGAAAAGATGTGTCACTACCTCCATTTCATCACTACTTTACTGTGGGTGTACTTGGAGACAACAGGGTCATTTAAATGCTTAAGATGAAATATGACATGATATATATGAAGAAAATATGTAAATATATTTTCAATTTTTGGATACATAAAATGTTAGTTTGGAATAATGGTGGGCAATATCATCAACATCATATTTATTAATAGGAGTAATTTTATTTCATCACATGATTATTTTTTTATTTAATTTATTAACATTGGATATTACAGTACAGTTATGTATATTTTATTTTAGCTTTGTTATTACAAAAATATCATACCAACCATCCCTAGTGATAAAATTAGTTTTAGCAAGACAAAAGAGACAGGAATTTTATGTTTTATGTCCAAAATGTCATTTCCAACACATATGACACTACATGTCATATAAGAAGTGATAGAAATTACATACACAATTTTGACAAATAAATAAATAAAACATACAGAATTCTTCTGTGATGTGATGCTTTTAGACATTGTTATAATAAATGCTGTATACCTAAGGCTCTTTTGTATGGTGTTAGGCAAACATTGTAATCCAGTGTTAAAAGTAGCTTAAGAGGGTTAGAAAAAAGAGGTCAACATTTTTTATTGATGCTAAAAATGTATTTGTTTTGTCACAATTGATAATGACATTCTTAAAGTGTTCATTTTACAGGAATATTTGGCTGTTCACTTGTACACTGTCTTCACATTGAAACATTATACTTATAAATTATACATATAATTAGGTTTTTGAGGTCAACCGTTTCCACATAATCATCATAGTAGTTTAACTTTGTTTGAAAAGCATGGGAAAATGGGGAAAGGATGCCCACAACGTAACTCTAGGGAACTGGGCCACATCATTTTCTTCAAACGCTGTATTTAAAATTACATTTATCCTAATTTAGATGCATTGCTCATCATTAATTCTCAGGCAAATTGCTTTAGCTCATACGATTCTGCCTGCCATGATCTGAGTGAATTATGTTTTGACTCTTTGATGAGCATAAGACAGGCCTACCTAGCAATAGCATTAGTCCTAACAAGATCTTAAGTCAAATCAAAGAATTCAAGGATGTGGGCTCACAGGCAAACAACCTCCTCATGACCTCCATATATTTGTCTATTCAGCATCCAGAACCCGGCCTGCTCAGTCCTAAACACGATTATTCGGATCAATAAACCCCCAAGCTTAAACTACTAATGATGTCTGCTAGAAAAGAGGGTAGGAAGGAGAAATACAAGTCTGAGGATGGCTAGATGTCTAGAAGACTTTTCAAAAAAGGAAAGAATTGCCCATTAACGAGATAGTTTAGCTAAAAATGCTAATTCTGTCATTATTTACTCACCAACAAGGTGTATACACCCATATGACTTTATTCCTTTTGTAGAACTCAAAGGAGATATTCAGCATAATGTTCATGCTGCTCTTTTAAATAAAATGAAAGTGAATTGGGATGCTCATTCTTAAAGTAGCACAATAGCTTTATTGGTATTGTGACAACTTCATTTTTGCTTTTGCTAAAATAATTGCTTACTGTAAATATGACTGCATATCATTAAATATGTTGCACAAGTCAAAGTACAAAGTACTTTTATGATGCTTTAGGGTGCTTTTTTGTCTGTATTGGAGCTTGGAGCTCCACTTTCATTGAATGGAAAAGAACAGCTTGAACATTCTTCAAAACATCTCTATGTTTCACAGAAGAAAGAAAGTCATATGTTGTTTTTTCCAGCTTGAGTTTGAATTAGTGATGACAGAAGTTTTGCGTGAACAATTCCTTTAAGTAGGATGTTACTGATCCACAGACAAACACCACCACCCAAATACAATTTTTTGTGTTTCTTGCAAATCCTCAAACACTGAAACATGTTTTCCTGATCCCCATATGTTCTTTAGTCTGGTACACAAACAGATCACTTCCGATAATGAGGGAACATGGCATGAAATGAAGGCAAGATTTTATCAAAGACCGCTGGAGCAGATTTGATAGCGTTAGTCTCAAAGAAAGGAGCAGCCTTGCCATCCTTGTGTGAGACCAAGATAATCTTCATCTAATCTGGCTTTCTCAACTAAGAGGATTTGACAGCCTTGAGGCTATAGACTGAGAACTAAACCCTTACGGTACAAAAAAAACTGAGATTTGCAGAGTTTATTATTGCACAACGTGAAACTGGATTAGATCACAATGGTTTTGCTAAAACCAAAGTCACGAAAACTTGTTTTTGTCTCCCACAGAACACCCTGAAGGCTTATCCCTGTGGCTCGGACCACACCCCGAGTCCAATGGCGAGCCATGAGCCGGTTGAAGCTAAAGCTGTAATGGACAACCTAGCCGCCCGTCTCACTGCTGTCGCCGTTAGTGTAAAGGAGGGGCACACTATTGTTTTCTTGGGTGACTCCAAAGGCAATTTGCATAAGGTTTGTGACATGAAAATTAGCCGTTTGACTGGTCATTTCTAAAGCAATTTATTTATGATTTATAGTAAACCACTAGGGGAATATTAGTCCACTTAATATTGTAATATTATCTGTCTACATAAGCTGATGGGAAGAGATTTTGCCTGCAGGGTGAATGTGTCATATCCCAACATAGTGCTGAAACAGCATACCTAAGGCTTTCTGTGTTTACTCAGTCGGAGCGCAGAGCAGCCTTCACCACAAACCACGCTATATGAAACACTGTATTTGCAGCGGTAGTGGTTGCTCAGAGACCACCAGAGACTCAGTTTGACAACGCTTGTAAATTCAAAGGGCTCGTGAGCTGAAATTTAAACACAGGCCAAGTTGCGTCTATGCCTTGCACTGACTGGATTTGCATGTGTCACAGTGGGCAAAGGTTAAACCGTAGTGTTTGGTTAAATCTGAACGACATTGCCTGACCCAAGCCTCCCTTTGACAGCCATCCACTGTTCTCTGCTGTTTTGACACATTTTGGCAAGTCCGTGTCATTGTTCACAAGCATGTGTGAGATTTTCACAGTGGAAGACAAGTGATGCATTTAGACAACAACGTTTTTGAATAGGTGTCATCACAAAATGCATAAGGTTTTAAAGTTTGGCTATTTAATTAGTTTAATTTAATTATAGATCAGCATATATATTGTGTGTTGTTATATAAATAGATAGTATATTTTATATAAATATATGCAGGCAGGGAGATTTGAAATATGACAATAAAACAGTTTACACGTTATATATATATATATATATATATTAATTTAACTTAACTCACACGCATATATATGTATATATGAAGTTTATTTTAACGAATAAATATTTGAGATATACATTTTTTTATTGTAATGTAGAAAAGTATATTATAAAAAACACGCATACATGTATTGTTATTCATAAAAATCATATAAATGTATGTATAAAAATAAAAATCTCACATCTGACATGTTTTTGCATGAAAAACAGCAGCTCACACATTCTGCCAGATACGGGTGAGCAACAGCATAAGTAAATATGTGATTAAATTGTCACGGTAGAAAGCTCGAGATCCAATTAGTGAAAAACAGATAGTCTTTATTAGACAACCCAAAACACAGTGGAGGTGAGATGAGCTGGCAGTGCAGGTGCAGACTCCAAACACAGTGGAGGTGCAGATAACATCGGCAGAGCAGAGTCTCCAGCTCGGGCAGAGATATACAGAAACGCGACCAGGCGAGAACAGCTTCAGGACCTGGAAGACTGACACAGAGAGTAAGTACACCACAACAGTAAAAACGATCTGACAACGCACCACAGAAACGCCAGCCAGATATAGGCAGTGCAGACGAGCTACACCTGTCACCGTTCTGATTACCTAGGCAGGTGCACGGTAACTAGGCAACGCTGACAAGCACAACGAGCGGGTCCACAACATAGACGAACACAGAATGAGCACACAGATCCATGAACCGTGACAGTACCCCTTCCCCTAAGGACGCCTCCTGGCGTTCCCAGATGAACTTACCTGACGATTGTAATCATCGATAAGAGAGTGATCCAATATGTCTCTAGCAGGCACCCAACTCCTCTCCTCAGGACCGTAACCCTCCCAGTCCACCAAGTACTGGAATCCGCGTCCCCTCCGCCTAGAGTCCAGAATACGCTTAACCGAATAAACCGGTTCCCCATCTACGAGGCGCGGTGGAGGAACCGGGTCTGGATTAATGGGGGCATGAAAAACAGGTTTTAATTTGGAAACATGAAAAACGGAATGAATCCTCTTGTACGCTGGAGGAAGTTTGAGGCGGACCGCCACCGGACTAATGATCTTGGTGACGGTAAACGGGCCAATGAATTTAGGAGCAAGTTTGTTACAAACGGTACGGAGAGGAATGTTCTTAGATGAAAGCCACACTTTTTGACCGACGACATAGACGGGAGGCCTTGACCGGTGGCGATCAGCCTTGGCCTTGGTGCGTGCCCCACCTGGAGGAGGGTCTGTCTGGCCCTGCTCCAGGTGCGCCGACACCTCTGGACAAATGCGTGGGCAGAGGGACCGCGACTCGGATTCCAGACTGGAAAAGATTGGTGGCTGGTACCCTAAGCTACCCTCAAACGGAGACAGGCCCGTACCAGATACTGGTAATGAGTTATGTGCGTACTCAACCCATGAGAGCTGCTAGAGAATCAGAAATATATTTCTCCATGGCCTCCCTCTCGGGCGGAAAGCGAATAAAGTTTGCCCTTGGGCGGAGACGTACCTGGTAATAAATCTATCGCACAGTCATAGGGACGATGCGGAGGTAGAGAAGCAGCCCGAGACTTACTGAACACTCCCTTCAGGTCGCGGTACTCGCTGGGCACGTTTGACAGATCCATATGCTCATCCTGAAACACAGAAGAAGAGACAGAAGGACAAGCAGACAACAGACACGTAGCATGACAACCCTCACTCCAAGAGAGAATGGAACTCTGACTCCAATTAAAGTGAGGGTTATGAAGCACAAGCCAGGGATGCCCAAGGACTACTGGAGTAACGGAGTGTCAGTTAAAAGAAACTGAATAGTTTCAGTGTGATTCCCAAGTGACGAGTCTAAGTGGACCCGAGAGTGAGTGATGGAAGGAAGGACAGACCATTGAGAGCATGAACAGCAATGGGCTGTGAAAGGGCAATCACCGGAAGTCTAAGTCTGTCAGCGAGATCAGAGTCTAAAAATTGCCCTCTGCACCAGAGTCAACTAAAGCCTGACAGTCATAGGTGACTGAGGACCACTGCAATTTGACAGTGAGGAGTGTAGCTGCCAGAGAGGATTTAGCCAATGTGATCCCACCCGTCAGTAACCCCTTAACCGCTGTCACTCTGGTCTTTACGGGACACTGTGCTGCGAAGTGCCCAGCAGCTCCGCAATACAGGCAAAGACCCTCGTTGCGCCGCCTCCGCTTCTCCTCCAGGGACAGACCGGATCTGCCCATCTGCATGGGCTCAGGTTCGGCGAAACCGACATCTGCGTCACGGTAGGAGATAGGCGGGTGGTTCAGCCTATTGACCGCCGAAGCTCGGCGTGCTCGCGGACCTCTCTGCTGTAATCTGGCATCCACCCGAATAGCCAGACTAACTAACCCATCCAGTGACGTGGGTAATTCCAGTGCGTAGATCTCGTCCTTGACGTAATCAGCGAGTCCATGAAAAAACATATCCCACTGCGCTTCTGAATTCCACCGGCACTCTGCCGCCAAAGTGCGGAATTCAATGGAGAAATCAGTGACGCTCCGATCTCCCTGCCGTAACTCCGCCAGAAGACGAGCCGCCTCTCTGCCCGAAGCCGCCCGATCAAACACCTTTCTGATCTCCTCCGAAAACAACTGAAACGAAGCGCAGCAGGGAAGTTTCTGCTCCCAAACGGTAGTTCCCCAGCGAGCTGCCCGTCCAGAGAGTAGTGTGATGACGAACGCTATCTTGGATTCCTCGGTGGGAAACGACGATGGTTGGAGAGAGATATAGAGTGAGCATTTGGAAAGAAAGGAGCGGCATTGCTGGGGCTCACCAGAATAAAAGGCTGGAGGTGGAAGGCGAGGTTCGATGACCCGACCCGCCTGATCTGGGATAGTGGGCGCAGGTGGATTCGATGCCGTGGGTCGCTGTTCCGGCTCGGACGGGAGACGCTGTAACTGGGTGGTCAGCTCCGAGACCTGAGTGACCAGGGCTTGGATAGCGCGATTAGAGGCTGCCCTCTGTTCATCCTGGAGATCCATGCGTGAGTTACTGCGAGCTAAAAAGTCTCTTAATTCTGACGCACTCGCTGGATCCATTCTGGTCAGATCGTTCTGTCACGGTACAGAAAGCTCGAGATCCAATTGCGAGTGAAAAACAGATAGTCTTTATTAGACAACTCCAAAACACAGTGGAGGTGAGATGAGCTGGCAGTGCAGGTGCAGACTCCAAACACAGTGGAGGTGCAGATAACATCGGCAGAGCAGAGTCTCCAGCTCGGGCAGAGATATACAGAAACGCGACCAGGCGAGAACAGCTTCAGGACCTGGAAGACTGACACAGAGAGTAAGTACACCACAACAGTAAAAACGATCTGACAACGCACCACAGAAACGCCAGCCAGATATAGGCAGTGCAGACGAGCTACACCTGTCACCGTTCTGATTACCTAGGCAGGTGCACGGTAACTAGGCAACGCTGACAAGCACAACGAGCGGGTCCACAACATAGACGAACACAGAATGAGCACACAGATCCATGAACCGTGACAAAATTATGACAGAAGTTTAATATTTGGATCAACCAGCCCTTTAACATAGATGAAAGATCATTTCAGTTGAAATGAACTGGTGAATCACATATACATGTATTTTTCCTCACAAACACACATGCAGGTACACCTCCTTTAACCCTACATCTACACAGCTATTCATTCTTGCATGATACGATAATGTTGCAATGCATGATTCCTCCTGCAGTAGACCGTGGCCGACAGTTTGTCAATGTTAATCCAGTTAAAACACAAACCTGAATGGGTGGAGAGCGTGAGCAGCTCCCGGTGTAAGGTGTCTGAGACTCTTAAGCAGGATACCTGCTCTTCTGATGGGATTCTCACTATTCTAATCTGGTTTACTGACATCGACCCCAGTCGTGATAGAATTCAAGAGGCATTAGGCACCTCTCTCAGATCCTTGTACGTCGTTTTCCTTTAATGAGACTTTGAAGGGCTCAGCCTCTAGTGCTAAACCATTTCAGCAGACACGTGTTGTTCAGCACTTTTAGTTAAATCTGTCCACATCCAGCTCGCCTCGTGTCTCTAAGGTGTCCTGTTGCAACTGATGTAGTTTTATAAGCCTACATATTCAATTAAACCTTGAGGAAGTTCTTTGGAGCCGTTGTCAGGTTACTTATTGAAACTCTTTTTTTTTTTTTATCTCACGTTAGGTGTTCCTGGATAACTCAGGAGAGTGGAAGAACTACTCCACCCTTCTCATCCAACCTGGTCTGGCCATCAACAGTGACTTACTGCTGGATTCCACCCATAGACACGTCTACATCATGACCAGCCATTCTGTGAGTTTAAACATCATTAGTACACTTCCAGTCAAAAATAATACAAATAAAATACAATTGTAAGTAGCTTATGCTCTCCAAGGCTGTTGTAATAATAGTTAATAATATAAAATAATTGCAAAATGAATGCAACAAATTCGTAATGAATTATTACATAATAATTGAGCAGCAAATCAGCATATTAGATTGATTGCTGAAGGATCATGTGACACTTAAGACTGGAGTAATGATGCTGAAAATTCAGCTTTGCATCATATTAATAAATTACATTTTAAAATACATTCAAATAGATGATAAAATTTATTTCAAATAATATTTCACAATATTGTATTTTTTGTGAAATAAATGCAGCTCTAGGGAGAATAATTAGATGTCTTTCAAAAACATTACAAAATCAATCGTAATTATTCCAAACTTGTGACTGATAGTGAAGATCTTGTAGTTGGACAATAGCATGACATTTGTATTTTGATTTATTTATTTATTTGTATATGTTATCTGCTTTAACTGGTAATCACCTTTGAGTGTTTTTTTATAAAATTTTCTTTGCAATTGTTCTGATGTATTGCAAGTATAAATGTACTTATAAAAACTGTAATAAACACAGGATAATTAAGTATGTTTAAAAATCATTGTAGTTTTGCCAGATTTTTGAAAATGTTTAACAATTTAATATGTACATATAATGTAGAAGGACTGTAGAGAACATGTCAATAGGAAAACAAAGCCAAAACTTGGACATTTTATGCCATTTGAAAAAAGAGGTCTGTGAAAATGACCCGAGCAGTCACAAGGAGGATCAATATCATAGGAGCGAAGTTGGAGTCCAAAAGGTTGTTTATTTCGATCAGATGTGCAAATAAATATGTTTACGAGCTTAAAACAAAGATTGCTGATAAAAACAGTCTAAAACTAGAACTGCTAAGTACTTTAATAAGCACTTACCCCCCTCCACAACACTGAGGCTGGAGTTTTCTATGCTAACACAGCATCACAGTCTTGATTACGAGCTCTTATCCTATTCACCTCCCCCTTACTACTAGTGACGGCCATCTTAAATACACATTTTTCCCGCTTTACTAATTGGAACATACCACTTTTTTATAAAATAAACTCTTGTCTCACAATATGATTTACACGTCAAAATAAGTAACAAGAGTGAAGTAAATAAATACAAATAATAACAAGATAAAGAGGACAAGATAAATCAAAGAATATTTGCGCAAAAATTTCTCTCAAGTTTGCACTTATTGCCATGCCCACTCAGCTAAAACAGGAAATACATAATAATAATACACCAGAAAAAGAACACAGTAAAACAAGGCAACTTTAAGGTCTCTCCATCACAAGGACGTATGGTCACTCATAGTAACATATTGCAAAATTTCCACTCACACTCAGCAAAAAAATGTGGATAAGTGCAGATTTGATGTGGGTCACGATCACGTTCACACATATGCCTGGAGTGGAAGCTCTGGGTCATCTCTGTGTCCATGTGTGATGTGTGAATAAGTGGTTTCTCCTTCTGTGCCGTGTGGTCAGGTGGAGAAGAGGCCTGTGGCAGAGTGTGACAAGCACACTGATTGCACTTCCTGTCTGGCAGTGAAGGACCCATACTGCGGTTGGTGTGTTCTTGACGGCCGGTGAGTTTCACCTTGTAATTCCCGCTTTGGACTGCAGTCTGTCAGTTCTCTTACTCATCCTCCTGTCTGGTCTGTTTTTCTCCTCGCTCCTCCAGGTGTGGGATGCGTTCAGACTGTCGGCTGGGCTCGGTGGAAGGTCACTGGCTGTGGAGTTTTGATGAGCAGCAGCAGTGCTTGAGAGTGGAGTCTCTGAGCCAGTATAACGCCAGCCTTGGAGAACAGAAACAGGTATAAAATCATTCAGTCAGATATTGTGATAAAGTAGGAAATTTAGAGCACCATCAAAATTCAGTCCTCCTTAACCATAAAGCCTAAATGTAAATATTTCAGTTAATATAATTCAAAGAATTCTCTTATACTAACCAAAGTGCATTTATTTCATCAAAAATCAGTGAAAACAGTAATATTGTGTAATTTTAATGCAATTTAAAAAGCTGCTTTCTATTGTAATGTGTTAAAATGTAATTTATTCCTATGTCAAAGCTGAATTTTCAGCATCATTACTTCTCTTTAGTGTCACATGATTCTTCAGAAACTATGGAAATATGCTGATTTGTTGCTTAAGGAACATTTATTATTATTATTATCATATCATATCATGTTGAAAACAGTTCCGCTTAATATTTTTGTTGGAAATTGTGATACCTTTGTTTAGGATTCTTTAATGAATAGAAAGTTCAAAAGAACAGCATTTATTTGAAATGGCAATCTTTTGTAAAATTATAAATGTCTGTACTGTCACTTTTTATCAAATTGCTGCATTATTGTGAAATAACTGACCCTTGTGTTGTTCCAAACCTGTATTAATTCATTTCGTCTTCTGAACATAAAACTATTTATTTAGAAGATCGTTGTAATTAAACAGTTTTGGTTCCCTTTGACTTCCATTTGTATTTTTTTTGTCAATACAAATGGAAGTCACAGGGAACCAAAAATGTTTAGTTATCAACATTCTTCAAAATATATTTTTTCTTCTTCAGAAGGTTTGGAACAACATGAGGGTGAGTAAATGATTGCAACATTTTCTAAACTATCCCTTTAATGAAATATTACTGATTCCAAACTCTTAAACAGTTATAGAACATATGTGACCATGGACCGCAAAACTAGTCATAAGTAGTGTTGGAGGTAACGCATTACAAGTAACTCGAGTTACGTAATAATATTACTTTTTTCAAGTAACTAGTAAAGTAATCCATTACTTTTTAATTTACTAGAAAATATCTGAGTTACTTTTTCAAAAAAGTAAAAACCCGGAAAAGTCATGGAATTTTAAAACAGCAATTTCCAAGCCTGTATCAATTTGGAAAAATAAATAAACCCAGAAAGTTTTGGAAAAGTCATGGAAATCTATTTCACAATCCTCTGTATAATATAATTATGTTTAATTATGTCCTGAATTTCAGTGCGGTATTGCACATATATCGCATATGCTACTCAATCCTGCAGCTTTCAACTTTAAAATGAGGGAAATTACTGCAAAAAATGTATTCAATATAGCGTATATAGATTAGATACGTAAATAAATTCACTCAAACCATCAGATCAAATCAGTCACTGAAAACAGCGTGAGTGATTCAGTACCGAGTCCTCTCTCTTTGACCGTCTCACAGGCCCGGTTCTACGGGGGTGCTAAGCACCCTCAAATGAAATCAAAAGCACCCTCAGTTATAGCTGTAATAATGGCATTTTATTGCAGATTTGGCAAACTATCCAGCGCGTTGTGGTTTGCGCTCTGGAGATCGGTTTCTATTTCAACGTGTTTTTGTAGTTTTGAGCATTGTATCCAATCTCTGACATATCTGTTGATTTTTTGAACCTAACAGCAAATCTGAGGCGTTTAAGATATAATCCACTAACCACTTAAATTGCCGGAGTTTTTGTTCAGGTGTTCCATACGAATAACCTCATTACATGTAGACGCGATGTAAATAATAGATGCACTGTGTAGCGTAGAGAACTTCATTAATTATAACATAAGTTTGAAGAGATCACGATGAACTAAGATGAATGACTGCCTTTTAGTGATTAGAAAGGCAGCCGTGCTGGTAAATGAGTCAGTAATGAGCAATTTTTCAACTCCATTAAAATACCTTCAAAATGATGTATGATTTGTTGGCATCGGACAAAAAATGACTGAGCAAATGATGAGTTTGAAGACGATAGAGTCAGCAGAGATGATTCTGATAAATATTTCGTTTAAGTTTTCTGAAGATTCCAAAGCAAAATCATCAAGCAACGTTGCATATTTTCCTAATTTACACTTTATTCGATTTATTTAGCCTATTTAGAAAATGGAGTTAATATTTGCATCATTAATGATTTCTTATCCACCCGCGACCCACCCGCAAATAATCAGAATACACTTTTACCCGACCCACCCAACCCGCAGATTTAACCGCCATCCGCGCATCACTAGCGCTGTGTGAACATGATCTTACTGTAGTTCTAATCTAGACTAAATATGAATGTGTATTAATTCATCCCACTCGCAAAAAAACAGATTCAGTATTCATCAAAATAAATTAAAACAGTGAAATGCAAACTCAGAATATGACGCAAGCCTGCAATAATTAAATATGTTAAACAACACAAATATATCTAATCTCATTTTATTAACCAATGTGTTTGCTGCTGACCTTTGATGATCCAGATCAACCATACTAATAAGCAAAATTACTTTACATAAACAATTGTGCTTCATTGTTTTTTTATTGCTGAAGAGTGTTGAATCTTCTCCTGTGTTCTTCTGTACAGACGTGATTTACTCGTCCTTCAGCCTGAGGTTTATTCATTACACTTTTTTGTTTGAAAGGCTTTTACATTTGCTATAAATAGAATTTATTGTATTAAAAACAAACAATAAAGCCCTGCTCATATTTAAAAAGTAACGCGAAAGTAACGTAAAAGTAATGTAACACATTACTTTCCATAAAAAGTAACTAAGTAGCGTAATTAGTTACTTTTTTAGAGAGTAACAAAATATTGTAATGCATTACTTTTAAAAGTAACTTTCCCCAACACTGGTGATAAGGGTCAGTTTTTTTGGGGGGGATTTATACATCATACAAGCCGGATAAATAAACGATTTCAAATCTGGAATCTGAGGGTGCAAAACATCTATATATTGACAAAATCGCCTTTAAAGTTAAGTCCTTAGCAATGCATATTACTAATCAAAACTGAAGTTTTGATATATTTATGGTAGGAATTTTACTAAATATCTTCATGGAAAATTATCTTTACTTAATATCCTAATGATGTTTGGCATAAAAGAAAAATCGATAATTTTGACCCAGACAATGTATTGTTGGCTATTGCTACAAATAATCTCCAGCGACTTCAGACTGGTTTTGTGCTCCAGGGTCACATATAATATATATCCAGAGCTATAAATGGTCAAATTAAATAATTATTTCTATTTGTTTTCAGTTCGCATATGGTTAGCAAGTTACAGTAACTAATTAGTCTCTAAGCTAGCAGACTGCCACAGCACTCACTAATGGGATAATTCACACATTATCTTATCTAATTTTATTATGCTTAAAAGCTTTTTCCCCAATCACTGTCATTTTCATTTAACTCTTCCTTAGGGGGTGCTTTTCTAATGAATTAATCAAAGCTATAAAGCTTATTGAAAGAAAAAATATGTTTTGAGTTACTGTCCAATGATTGCGAGATTATAACCATGGTTAATATTTTTGTGTGTGTGTGTGTTTAGATTGCCGTGGATGTCCCGGGTTTGCCCAGTCTGTCAGAGGGTGACATGTACTCGTGTTTCTTTGAAGACACTGAAACAGCTGCTTTGGTCCAGGGCACCACAGTCACCTGTGCCACTCCTGAGGCCCACAGGCTTCCACTGGTACCACAGGGAGAGGGTAAGACAACCCACATGCTAATGATGTTTCCATCATTTTCTGTGAAATGACTTTATTACCTGGCCTTAAGGAGCTGGCTTACGTGTGTAAGAGAGTTGTGATGTCTGTGTACCCATTTTTGAGTGAGGAAATCTTTGTTTGCACATGATTGTCAAATGTGACATTTTCTTACACTTTAGAGTGATGACCATGCAATAATATAAATAATATATATATATATATAAAATAATAATAATAGTGCTTTAATTCATCAAAAGTGACTGTAAAGACATTTTATAATTTTGCAAAAAATGTCTGGCTCAAATAAATGCTGTTCTTTTGAAGTTTCTATTCATCAAGTAATCCTGATAAACACGTATCAAGGTTTCAACAAAAACATTAAGCAGCACGACTGTTCTTAACATTTATAATAATCAGAAATGTTTGTTGAGCACCAAATCCACATATTAAAATGATTTCTGAAGGATCATGTAACACTGAAGACTGGAGTAATGATGCTGAAAATTCAGCTTTGCATCACAGAAATGAATTATTTTAAAATATATTAAAATAGAAAACAGTCTGTTTAAATTGTAATAATATTTCACAATATTATTTTTTTTATATATTTTTATCAAATAAATGCAGCCTTAGTGAGCATAATAAGTGAGACTTATTTCAAAAAATCAGAAAAATCCCAAAACCAAACATTAGAACAGTAGTTCATCACTCTGAAATTCTATAATAATCATGTTCCGGTTTCACTTCCTCTGTTGGATTTCCGCATCATAACTCTTCCATGGAAGCATTCTACTGAAAAAGTTAATGATATTACATGAATGGCGAAATAAGCTGTGGATGGTGCATTTTACTTCATCTAATACATTTTTTTAGGGTTATGTTTGACCTGATGTTCCAGTGCCATAATATCCATTTAACCATTTGACCCAGACTCCTCTCATGTTTGTCCTCTATAACAGATTCTGTGTCCGTCACGCTGTCCCTGCGCTTTCGGACGGTCACCGTAGCTCTCGCAGACTTCACCTTCTACGACTGCTCCGTGGTGCAGCAGCTCTCTGGCACCAAGCCGTAAGTCACATGGACTCTCCTGCATTTTAATGCACACAAATAAAGCAATCACAAAAATACAGGGCAATGTTAACTAACGTAGTTAACTAATGTTAACAAATGAAACCTTATTGTAAAGTGGAAAAGTTTTAACCACTTTTAGTGTCATGCCATCATCATCCAAGAGCAATATTAAAACATCCATTGGTGAGCGGCTGTCATGCGTTAAAGAATGTCCCAGAGGCGTGAGAGGGGCAGGGCAGCTGCCTCTCTCTCCGGACCTCACTAACACATCCCTGATGATTTAACAGCTGCTTCCCACATTCCACAGCCCTGCCATATCCTCCGCCCTGACCATCCTCCCTTACCCATACACCCCTGCAGACAGCCGCCCCATCCCTGATGCTGTTTTGATTTGCGATGTGGGAAAGCTGTGAACTCAGCTCTGTGTTGTTTGATGAGTTTAGGGGAGTCGTGTGTAATTCTAGAGCTCAGCTATTTTGGATGCTGGGCTGCTTTGCTGTCTTCATCTAAATGCTCAGAGGGGTGGAGATGGTTTAATTTATGCAGTCACTTCTAAACTTTTGGTCCATTATGTTATGTCTTGCTGTGTTTTTAGGTGTAGGGGATGTGTGAACAGCCGCTGGAAATGTAACTGGTGCATCCACCAGCATGTGTGCACTCACCGGTCCATGTGTGACCATGGTGCGATCATCTATAATCAGCATGTAAGTTTTTGTTGATGTGTGAGGTCATATCTGTGAGTTTGATATGCTGTGCAATTATAGTGGAGCCCAAAAGTATGAGACCATCAAGTAAAAAGTGCATATTTAATATATAAAAATGCATCATCATCATATTTATATTTTAAAACAATAGTATTTTTTATCTAATGTGTAGTAAAAAATAATCAGACTAACAATTTGTGGAACATTTATTTTGGAAAAAAGTATTTGATTTTGTCCCCTTTTTGTTGCAAGTGTAATCATTTGATTAGTGAACTACAAATAGTAGAATATGAAATATTGCTTATTAAATTTGTCATTCATTTTCTTTTTTCCCCAAACATTTATTTATATTAATTAAAGTTTTAAATCGCAGATTTCAGTGTGGTCTCAGACTTTCAGACCCCACTGTATGTGTTTTTGGCTCCTTTTTGCTTTGAATAACCGTTTTGGTTCATATAAACTGCCATTTGAAAGTTTGGAGTCAGTAAGATATTTTTTTAACTAATTTATAAAAATGTTCAGCATGATTACATTAATGTTTCATACGATTTATATTAAATACATGCTGTTCTTTTGGACTTTGTATTCATCAAAGAATCTTGTGAAAAAAGTATCAGTTTCCACAAAATTATTAAGCAAAACCATTGTTTTTTAACATTGATTATTATAAGAAATGTTTACAAATCAGCATATTATGTGATTTCTGAAGGACCATGTGACACTGAAGACTGGAGTATTGATGCTGAAAATTCAGCTTTGCATCATAAAATAAATAACATTTTAAAATAGTCAAATAGTGTCACTTTTTTACTGTATTTTTGAATTACATAAATGCAGCTTAGTGATCAAAACTCTTCAAAAACATAAAATCCTACCAACCCCATACTTTGAAATGGTAGTACACATACCGCTTGCTTGTGTTTTATAATTTTTAATGTTTAATTCAGCACCATTGTTTATGTATTTGAGTTTGTATTAATTTATTTCAGTTGCCATTATTTCATTTTTCCCCTCATTCTTTCTGTTGTGTCCTGTGTTCGTCTGAAGTTTTCGCTCCCCACGTCTGCTCCTCAAACAATAAAAGACTTTGACGCGCACACGTACACCACCTCCACACCCACGACAGCAACAACCCTCTCGACAACCGAGGCTGCCAAAACGACCGAAGCCTTTGTTATGACTACCCCTTCAATGACCCCGCCCACTACTCCAGAGCCCACTGCCGCCCCCACCACCACACCTCTGGAAACCACAACCCCACTCGACCCTCCACCCACCACCCCCAACCACGCTACAACCTCCTCTACGCACCACTCCAGTGCCACTACAGAGTCAACCGATACCATCACAGAGGCCACCACCCTCTCCAAAAATGCCTCTTGGGTGGAGGAGACCATCCAGGTAGGTTTGCTGACAACGCCGACCCTGCAATCATACGAAGAACTGGTGGGACCTTCGTCGCGTGAAGAGGCTGCTGAAGTGACGCTGCCTGCGTTGAGAGCTGGGGAAGTGGTGACGATGGAGCCGTTGATTGAAGCGCTGCCCTCATCTTCCTCTGAAGTGGTCACCCTCTCGCAGGCGGAGATGGATATAGATGCTCTTATAGACACGAGCGTCCCTGTGTCGTCAGCCAGCTCCCCCTCTGGCGACGGTGAGGCAGGGCCTGATTCATCCGATTTCCCCCTCGATCCAGACACAGACTACCAGTCTGACTCGGCTGACCTTTTCCTCCTGGTGAGTGTGGTTCCTCGGGCCAACTCTGCTCGCTGCAGATGCTGGAGGTTCAACGTACCTAAAGCGTAAATTACATGCATGAATGATGGGATAAATAATTAAATAGATGAAAGCAGTTCTGCTCTATTACTAATTCAACCATAATTATATATTAACGTCATTTAATGCCGCGAGACTCGCGACATTAAAGCAATGGTCTGGGTTCGTGATGATGTTGATTTGTTCAGAAATTTAATTCAACAAGCCAAAATCTGGGTTACAGTAACATTCTTGCAGTTTAAATGGTAGTACACCCCCAAAAAAAGACAATTCTGTCATTTACTTACCCCTCATGTTATTACAAACTAGTGTTGTCAAAAGTACTGACTTCGGTACCAGTCAGAACTGAAAATGTAAAAATGTGACGATACCAGTATTTCCTATGAGCATTTTGAGCACTGTTGAGTGGATTCTTAAACACCTCTGATTGGCCATTTTGTTCAGACACTCAACAGGGTGTGTGTTCACGGTGTGTGTGTGTGTGTTCACTGCTGTGTGTGTGCACGTTGGATTGGTTAAAGGCAGAGCACGAATTTTGACAACATGATTTCCAAACCTGTTTGATGACTTCTTGGTTGAATTAAAAAAGTTTTTTTGTTCAAACAATGAAAGTCAGTGTGGTACAAATGTTTTTGGACCTCATTGACTTTCATTGTTAGGATAAAAACAGCTGAATTTTGTTTAAATATACCTGTATATATATATATATATATATATATATATATAATTTTTTATTCCACAAAAAAGTCATACAGGTTTGCAACAACATAGGAACTATCGGTTTAACACAGGTTCTAGCAGTATAAATCCTTTTTTTTCTTCTATGGCGCAATTTTAACAAATTAAAAAACATTGAAAACAGGTCTAGTGTGAGCTACATGTTTTTAACCAATGGTCTATGCTTTTGTTGAAGCCATCAGCCCTCGTTATTTTTTTAAATCTTGTTTAGCAGCAGAAATTCCCGTAAAAATGAAGCAAGCTAATTTAACCAAAAGAGCACTTCAGTGCCCACACACTCCCATGAAGCACCACCAATCACATAATAGAGTCAGTCTCCCTATGCTCTCAAACTAGTTCAATATTTGTAATAGTTGTAAAATATACTGTTTCAGTGTGTATGAATGGTTGCACAGGCCTATAAATGTATCCATCCATCCATCAATAATTTTCATGGTGTCATTCACTGTGCTTATAGGGATTGTAGTTCTTTACCTCATTAAACCTCATTTTGTCTTTTTGTTCAATTTTCAAATAGTTTTTTTGCTTCAAATCAAAGTTTATAATGTTGTGATTCACCTCATAGTTGGTTGATTTCTTTCATGACTTATAATTCTTCAACAAAGACATTTTGTAAAGCTCTATGGGAATAATTAATAGAAAAAAATACGTCCAGGAGGGAGGAACACTGTTGCATTTTATTGAACCCAGAACATTTTTTAATCATTTAATTTGCTTCTGGTGGCTGTTCCCCATGTGTCTTTTTTCCATTTTCTTTTTCATTAAATCTCTGTCTATCACACTCACTTTTGTTGTGCTGTCATTCTGTTTATTATATGTATTATACATTAAAATAGCAGAAGCTGAGAGATACTCCACGTCTGCTCCTTTCATGGCAGTGGTGTGTGTAATGAAGTGTGTTGTCCATCTGTGTGTGATCAGGAAGAGGAGAGTTTACTCGTGAGCAGAGGTTCTCACGCCTGTCCGTGTGTAGAGAGCATCCAGGGCAGCTCCCTCCTGCCTGTCAATGTTGAGAGGAAGATCACTCTCCTGGGACACAACTTACACCTCTATCAGGTAACGCAACGTCTTGAGGCTTGATAGTGTAGCACAATCAGACTGTGACTCTGAGCACAATGTCTGGGAATGCTCACAGACAGCAAGCGTCTGTCTGTATGACTGACATGCACAACAATCAACTGCGGTTTCTTTATGGGAGATTTAGGGGAGAGTAAATCTGAAACAATCGTCTCTCATTAATTGACTGATGTGCAACGATGTGGAAACTGCACAGCATTCTCAGTGAAAAATGTCTTGAGGGTTGTAAAAATATAAACTGAATAGGTTTGAATGTTTGTGTGTGTAGTTCTACTTAAAAGTGCTAATTTTGGCAGTCCCTGCAGACCAATATAAACTTGCATTACAGTTTAAAAGTTTAGATTTTTTCATAAAAAATACAGTAAAAAGACATTGTAACAATTTAAGAAAATACTTTTTTCTATTTTAATATATTTAACAAAATGTAATTTATTCCTGTAATGGTAAAGCTGAATTTTCAGCATAATAACGTTAGTCTTCAAGATCACATAATTAATTGAAATAATTGTAATATGCTGATTTGATGCTCAAAAAAGCATTTTATTATAATCAATGTTACAAAAATAGTTTTGCTGCTTATTATTTTTGTGGAAACTGTGATAATGTTTTTTAGGAATCTTCGATGAATAGAAAATTCAGAAGAAAAGCATTAATTGGGTGCATTATGTTATCTGATTTATTTAAGAAATATTTGAAAATATGTAGGCCATAAAAATAATATATATGTGTGTGTTTTAAGGACAAAGATCTTGATTACCAGTGTGTGTTGGTGATTGAGGGCCGATCGGTGGTGGTGGACGCTTTTGTGGAAGTGGACGACACTCGGCCATCTCTGTTCTTCATTACCTGCCAGCTACACCAGGTCTGCTTGCAAAAGATATAAAATATACACACACATATATATATATATATATATATATACTGAACAAAATAATGTTAGTGAGCACTTCTCCTTTGCGAAGATAATCCATCCACCTCACAGGTGTGGCATATCAAGATGCTGATTAGACAGCATGATTATTGCCTAAGATGTGCCTTAGGCTGTCCACAATAAAAGGCCAGGTTTTACTGTATTGGGGGGATCCGTCGGGGTCCGAAAACCAGTCAGTATCTGGTGTGATCACCATTTGCCTCACACAGTGCAACACATCTCCTTCGCACAGAGTTGATCAGGTTGTTGATTGTGGCCTGTGGAATGTTGGGCCACTCCTCTTCAATGGCTGTGCGAAGTTGCTGGATATTGGCAGGAACTGGAACACGCTGTCGTATACGCCGATCCAGAGCATCCCAAACATGCTCAATGGGTGACATGTCCGGTGAGTATGCTGGCCATGCAAGAACTGGGATGTTTTCAGCTTCCAGAAATTGTGTACAGATCCTTGCAACATGGGGCCGTGCATTATCATGCTGCAACATGAGGTGATGGTCGTGGATGAATGGCATAACAATGGGCCTCAGGATCTTGTCACGATATCATCTGCCCTGTCCAGTGAAAACCAGGATTCATCCGTGAATAGAACACCTCTTAAAGTGTCAAGACGCCATCGAATGTGAGCATTTGCCCACTCAAGTCAGCTACGACGACTAACTGCAGTCAGGTCGAGACCCCGATGAGGACGACGAGCATGCAGATGAGCTTCCCTGAGACGGTTTCTGACAGTTTGTGCAGATATTCTTTGGTTATGCAAACCGATTGTTGCAGCAGCTATCCGGGTGACTGGTCTCAGATGATCTTGGAGGTGAAGATGCTGGATGTGGAGGTCCTGGGCTGGTGTGGTTACATGTGGTCTGCGGTTGTGAGACTGGTTGGATGTACTGCCAAATTCTTTAAAACGCCTTTGGAGACCGATTATGGTAGAGAAATGAACATTCAATTCACGGGCAACAGCTCTGGTGGACATTCCTGCAGTCAGCATGCCAATTGCACACTCCCTCAAAACTTATGTGGCATTGTGCTGTGTGATAAAACTGCACATTTTAGAGTGGCCTTTTATTGTGGCCAGCATAAGACACACCTGTGCAATAATCATGCTGTCTAATCAGCATCTTGATATGCCATACCTGTGAAGTGGATGCATTATCTCAGCAAAGGAGAAGTGCTCACTAACACAGATTTGTGAACAATATTTGAGATAAACAGGCCTTTTGTGTACATAGAAAAAGTCTTAGATCTTTGAGTTCAGCTCATGAAAAATGGGGGCAAAAACAAAAGTGTTGCGTTTATAATTTTGTTCAGTGTATATATATATATATATATATATATATATATATATATATATATATATAGAATTGTATACTTATATTGTTTTATTTATTCTTTCTTTAACTTATTTTAGTACATCAAGTTATATTAAATGAAAATGTGAAATGTTTCCTTAGCAACTAGCTGAAATAAAATAAGTTTAATTTTATTATATTTAACTATAATGTAATTTAACAGTAATTGTGTTGCTAGCACAACTCTGTGGTGCTATTATATATCATCCATAAAAACTGGTTGTGGCTTACATATAAATAACTGTTACACTCTGAAAGTGCCTGTAAAGCTTTGTTATAGTATTTAAAGTGACTGTGATTGCATTTCGGTTTCAAAGTACTCTTACTCAGCTGCCGTGGAGGAATACAGGAGCATGATCTCAGTCAGGAGGAGGGACTCTTTCCAGATGGATTACCCAGAAGACCTGCATGGTACGTTACCCGTCGTTTGCTGAGGTTTTGAATGTGCTCTGTGCTGTACCCTGTGTCACGTGTGTTTTGTGTTTGCAGTTCGGCTGTATAACTGCTCCGTGGGCCGGTCCGACTGCAGTCGCTGTCACACGGCCGATCAGCAGTACGGGTGTGTGTGGTGTGAGGGGTCTCGCTCCAGCTGCGTCTACAGGAGCTCCTGCACCGAGCACGTCCAGCAGACCTGTCCTGCTCCTCACATACACACGGTGAGGGACGCGTCTGTTAACTTGTGCTGTTTGTGAGCCATTAATATTATACTTAGTGTTGTTAAAGTGGCAGTTCACCCAAAAATGTAAATTCTGTCATAAATTCCTTAACCTCATTCTGTATTTTTTCACTCCATTTCCCTTTTAAAAGATCTTCAGTTGTTTATTTTTGTGTGAACTGTCCTTTTAAGAACTTGGAATAAACCTGCCAGACTAAACTGCATTGTAAAATGATTTTTCTTCACTATATGATATAAACATTGTCCTTGAAGGAAATATAGGTATGCTGTGGTTTCCATTGCTGGCCTTTCCTTACTGACCAGTGTGTTTGTACAATAGTATAACAGATCACATTATTACACCTGACATGATTTACTGAATCGCTTCATAAATGTTTGCATGCAGGAAGAAATAATTGCTAGGGTGTTATGGTCGGTCGCCATGCCCATTGCAAGGTGTTCTGGTGGTTGCTAGGTGGAAATTTAAATGAAAATAAATAGTTTTATTGAAAGTAAATATTTACCAAGGAGGCATTAAATTGATCAAAGGTAACAGTAATGACACTTATAATTTTACAAGATTTCTATTTAAAGTAAATGCTACTTTTTTTTTACTTTCTGTTCATCAAAGCGATAAAAACAGGATTAAAGGGGATACAAATGGTTCAGCAAGAATTAATGAAATGCAAGGAAGTTTGTTTTTAGGTATAGATTTTAATATTTATTTACAATTTTAAAAGTTAATTTCTAACAAGAAAAAACATCTGCCATTAGATTAAAAAGTACATAATTATTTGTAAGTCTCATACAATTCAAATAATGTAAATGTATATTGTTTTAAGTGTAAAGGATATTTATAAAAAAATGTTTTACTGTAAAACGAGACACATTTATTATTTTATAAGATATTTGATGGGGCTTTAATAGGATGAGATCAGTGTTATAACACCACATGAATTAAAAGGATATAAATGAAATATAGTGAGATTTGTGACAATTTTTCAGTAAAGATTTCTATTTCAAATACATTTTTCTTTTAAACTTTCTGTTCATCAAATAATCGTGAGGAAAAACCGTATCATGGTTTCCACAAAAATATTAAGCAGCACAAGTGTTTTTCACATAACAATCTGAAATGATTCTTGAGCAGCAAATCAGAATATTAAAATGATTTCTGAAGGATCATGTGACACTGAAGACTGGAGCAATGATGCTGAAATTTCAGCTTTGCATCACAGAAATAAATTACATTTTAAAATGTATTCACATAGAAAACAGCTGTTTTAAATTGTAATAATATTTCACAACGTTATTTTTTTCTGCATTTTAATGAAATAAATGTAGCCTTGGTTTTGATCAATAGTGTAGTGTTTCGGGACTCTAAATACAAATCTATGGGACTGTCATCACTGAGTAGCTTCATGACTGATTTAGTGTTTTATTGCAGATTGAGCCTCTTTCTGGTCCAGTGGAGGGTGGCATAGTGCTCACAGTGTCTGGCTCTAATCTGGGCCGGAGAGCTGAAGACATCCAGCACTCGGTGACTGTAGCCGGAGTCCCCTGCACGGTCATCCCCGACAGATACGAGGTGTCCTCCAGGTAAATCAGACTGTAAAGAATGTGAGTGAGGGCATGCTGGATATTACTGCCACTCGTTAATGACACTGTTTAATTGGCTTCAGGCAACTCCACAGTGTGATGAAGACTATTGACCCAGTGCACTGATTAATGGGAGTTCTCTTTGTGTGCCTGTTAGTATTGTTTGTGAGACCACAGCGAGTGCAGGGGAGCAGAGCGGCCATGTCTCGGTGCAGGTTAAAGGCGGAGGAATCGGGCAATCTGCCCAGCGCTTCCGTTACCAGGTAACCATTAATCCAACGGGCCACTGAAGGGATCAAAATGGTTTAGCAAGAATGAATACCATGCAAGGAATTCATTCTGTATTTATTAAAAGGCAGGGAGGTATTTGGCCATTTTAAAACAACCTTTTACACTGCGTAGTGCATTTTCTTTAAGTGTTTTTATGTTGTCATACTTAAAATTCTATTATTGTTATTATTTATTTTGTTTTACAAAATTGTGAAAGGTATTAAGCTTTGTTTTCCAAGTATATATTTTAACGTGGTTTTCATTTTAAAAGGCATTTTAAAAAAGGATATATTAATGCTTCAAATTTGGCAATATTGTGAAAGCTAAAAAATAAATTATGAAAAGATTTTCTTATATAATTTAATAATGTAAATGTATATTGTTTTAAACAGGATTTTTAGGTTTTACTGGATAATAAGACATATTTTATATGATGAGGAAAGATTCGGATTTATGCTTAAAAAAAAAAAAAAAATTGTAAATGGAAAAAAAGTTACAAAAAGACAATTCAATAAAGAAAATATAGATTATTTTAAATGTTTTTACATGTTTTTACTGGAAAACAAGACAAAAATATTTTGTATTTTCTGGGCTTTGATCCCACACAATTTGAAGAAAAGGAAAAAATGGATTAGAAAAATGTAATATTGTGTGAATTACAAGCAATTTTCTAATGGAGTGAATTTTTTATAAATGTGTAAATCATATACAATTTAATGAAGTAAATGCATCTTATTTGAATGATTTTTAGATATTTGTACTGGAAAACACAACCAAAATATTCTGCATTATTCAGGGGCTTTAACAAGATGTAGGAGTGTATAGGTTAATATGATAATAATACCACACAATGTAAAGGGGAAAAAAGTACAACATAAATTTTAAAAGCAAAAATACATCGAGCTTTTATGGTTAAAACAAGAAAAAATGTTAACACTTTTTAAAAAACACTATTCTTATACCCTTTATGTATAATGAATTATAAAAAAAAATAGTTTTAATGCAATTAATTGTGCCTTGTAATGCACCTTATAATGCATTGTACAATCTCATACATAATTGTAATCACAGTTAATACATTATAACACTTTTCAATTCATTGTTACACTATACATTTTAAATTCGGTTATAGCTATTTATGACAAGATATAATGCATTTCAATGCACATTATGAATAATTAAATGAAAGTATTAAAGTAAAATGTAAAAAAAATCTGTAAAAATCATATACTTGTTTTATATTTACAGTTACGTAAATATATCTTATTTTAAGGCTTTTTAGATAGTTGTATTGTATTATTTAGGGCTCTAACAGGATGAGTTCATTGGTTTAACAGCACACATGTAAAGGGCAGTGTTTTGTGACGTGTGTGCACGTGTTCTGTTTTCCTAAACTCAAGGACCCAGTGTTATTGGGAGTGTCTCCACTGAAAGGCCCAATGTCAGGAGGCACATCACTCACCATCACGGGACGGAACCTTCTGACGGGCCGTTCCAATGAGATCAGCATCCTGATTGGTGGAGTCCCGTGTTACATGTAAGTGACTGTAGAGCGTCGTCCTCTACGGCCGTCCAGTCAGACAGAAGTCATCAGTTAATCTCATTATGATATCATCTCTACAACTCATATCATGTCAGCTGATTATGTTATAAATAATTAATCATCCTTCTGTTAACTCTGGAAGTCTTTGCTGATCTAAAACTGTGAGCTGTGTCCTAAATATATCAATTCACGAATATAATTTACTCCATGAATTACACAGGATTTATTGTCTGTTGTGACTGTTCACATTTGGTTACACTAAGTTCGATTGTTTAGAGTTTTAATACAGTCTGTGTGTTAACAGTTCTCCTGTACAGTACAACAATGAACGTGTTGAATGTGTGACTGGAGGGAGTAACAGAACCGGAGAGAGCGGCGTTACAGTGCGCTTCGGTAGAGCTGAGCGCCATCTACAGGAAGCCCTCTATCAATACACCCCAGACCCCAACGTCACACATGCTGCTCCCTCCAAAAGCTTCATCAGGTAACCAGCATGACATGTATTCTCAACAACTTAAGCATAGGTGGATTTATTTTTTTTATTTTAATTTTTTAGTAAGTATTAACTCTTGTTTTTTATTAGTAAATAAAGAAGGAAAATTTGTTAGATTTATGCTTCAAATAAAAACAGCATTTTACCACTGGAGTGATAAATATTTTCTCTGAAAACAAATCTTATACAAATCAAAAGGTTGTCTTGTGTTAAAGATCTTATTTTATCAAGCTGCTTGTTTTTGTTGTTTGTTTTTTTTTTTTTACAAAAGGTACATATAAAAGGTTGTTATATATAGAGAATATATAATTTTTTACATTTACATTAGAAAATTAAATAAATAATTTAATCAGATATATGCTTCAAATAAGAAAAAAACATTTTGATAATTTAATATATATTTTAATATAATAAATTTATCTTGTTTTAATTATTTTATTTTATTTTTATAAGAAATTAAGACTTAGGACTGATTTATATAGATAGTCATTGCCATAAATGTGAGCAGTCATATGTTTATGCATTTATCTGTCTGATGTCAGAAATTTGTCTTATTGTTCTCAAAATTAAAGCATGTAAACATGTAATTTTATGCAAAATTTCTTTATTTCATTTAAAATATTGATTTATCATCTTAAAAACTCTTTATTGTAATTTACAGAAGGGTTTTAGACTGGTATTATGGTTTTAGCAACGTAATATATTAGGCACATGCACAGTTTGACCAATTAGCAAATCAAGATTTGCTATATTTTTCTATATTCTGTGATTTGGAAATAAAAAGGTTATTAGTCCAGCATACATAAGAACCAACATCTGTGTTTGTCTAAGCGGGGGTCGTATCATTCGAGTGTCTGGCCAGCATCTGGACGTGGTACAGGAGCCTCGTATCCGCGTGACCCTGACGCCTCTGGAGCCACACTCGCAGAAGAGGAAGAAGAGGAGGAGGAGGAGCAGTGTGGATTACAGTCTTCTCATAAGAGCTCGGCGGATCGTCCCAGAGCCCAACTGTCCTGAAGATAGTCTCTGTGTCGTCAAACAGGTAGAGTTCACACAAGTGAGTCTGTGCTTGTGCTTTCTCACAGCATTAAACAAACTGTCCAAGAGTCACATGTCAGTTATTGTAACACAGTTGGTTTTCTCGTGTCCTGTTCCTGATCAGGTGGAGGAGCGGTGCACAGTGAACAGCTCAACTCTGATCCTGTGTCCCACTCCGGAGGTGGGGCCCGGGGCCCTACGTGCTGCCGTCAGTGTGCATTTCCTCCTGGATAACCTCCACTTTGAGTTTGAGGCGGTCAGCGGCAGCCCCTTCAGTTATGAGCCCAATCCTGTTCTTCACAGCCTCAATCAACACGACCCCAGCAAACCCTTCAGACACAAACCCGGCAGCATCATCTCTGTGGAGGTCAGTCCTCTATCAACTCTATATTAAACCACTGAAGATTGATCAAAAACATGGTGTAACTATAGAATTTAAAGCATCAAAACGAATAATACTTAATATAACTGAACTGTAACTGAAATATTATATTATACCATGGTCTGTCTGAATACTGGATTCTGATTGGCTGTCAGATATGCATTAAAACCGTTTAATGCACAGGTAGTTCCAAGTCAGTTTAATCACCATTCTATATTAATGCTCACTAATTATAGAACTACATATAACTATATTAATGCTCATTAATGCTATATTAACACTCACACACACACAAACATGCACAGAGAGAGAAGAGAGAGAGAGATGGAGATTCGCAGATTGTGTTGTGCACACACACACAAACTTGTCAATGCTTCCCTGCGACGTATATTAATAAAATAGCCTAGATACTAGATCACTACATAATATTCCTCAGCAACGAGGTGTAAAATTGCTTTTTTTTTTAAGTAACACAGCTTCATTGTTTGTGGAGAGACCCGCAGACGAAGGTAATGTGATCTTACCGCATTTCATCTCTGTGTCTGATTTGAAGTGGGCAAAATGCTAGAGCTGCATTATCCCTTACTTATATTATATTATAGTATATTATATTATATTATATGAAAACAATAACGCCAACCTAGTTATTTATTTCTTACAATTACAATAATTATTTTAATACAATTAAAAATGCAATTAAAAATTGATTAACTATTATGACCATGAAAATGGCATTCAGACCCATTATTTATTAGTTAACTAAAACAATAACCGTAAAAACATATTATTGCAACTTACAATAAACAAAATTTTAATTAAATATAATACAATACATATTTTTTTTTAGTTCATTAAAAATGACTTCAACATAACTGAAATAAACTTAGAAAAATAGAATAGAATAAAAATAGTATATAATAAAAAACACACCTAATAAAAATGACAAAAACACAACAAAGGTACTAAAACTTTTACTAAAAGTCAAATGGAAATGGAAAACTAAAGCTAATTTGAACATTAAAGCTAATTTAAAATAAAATAAAAACTATAATAGTATCTCAATTCAAATAAAATAACCCAGAAACCAGACTTCCTCAGCAGCATAAGTATTATATTGTATTAAAACTAAAATAACTACCAAGATATATTTTTTTACAATTACACAAAGAAATTATTGAATTAATTAAAAAAATTTAATTACAATGAATTATATTATGTTGTGTTATATATTTTTATTCAATGAAACTATGCAGTAAAAGGATTGCGTTGGGGTTGAATTTTGATTGTAGGGGGAGAATCTGGACCGGGCCATGTCTAAGGACGAGGTGGTTGCTCTGATTGGTGAAGGAGAGTGTGCTGTGAAGACCCTAACCAGAAACCACCTGTACTGTGAGCCTCAGACACAGCAGCCGTCAGTGGCAGCGACCAAGAAACGAGAGACTGCTGACACGCTCCTAGAGTTCACTGTACGCCAGCTTATATCTGTCCTCTTTTGTGTTTGTGGTGTTTCCCAGTGATGTGATACACAAAGCTGTTTTTTGTGTGTGTTTGTGTAGGTGAGGATGGGAAATCTGAACTTTTCTCTGGGACGAGTGCAGTATGATTCTCAGGGCCCGGCTGCCTTCCCTCTGGAGGCCCAGGTGGGAGTCGGGGTGGGAGCCTCCATCGTGGCTCTTATTGTGCTGGTTATCGTACTCATATACAGGTATATCATACAGATTATACAGTTTATTACTCATTTTAGACATGCATTGGGATCAAAGGTCTGAGAAAGCTAGTGAAAGTAGTGCATTTTTTATTATATTAATATGTTATATTATATTATCTTTATTTTCATGTTTTTTATATATTTATTATTTACTGAAATTATAATACCTATGTACATCTGTCTTATATTGATTAATTGGTTAATTCAGAAAAATTTGCATTGTTCCGATGAAACATTCTATAACTCTAGAATTCATAGTCCCAAAATAAATATAATGTCATGTAATGTAAAACATTAACACCATAGTACCTAACTAGACTTTTGTACAATTTCACTAAATGTATATATATTTCAATAATTATTTAAAAATAATTCAATAATTATTTATTTCAATGTGTTATGAAAACAGTGTAAGAAACTCAGCCGTGTGTCTTTTTTTATATTTGTATTTAATATATGTTTGTGTGTGTTTAACAGGAGGAAAAGCAAGCAAGCACTAAGAGACTATAAGAAAGTCCAGATCCAAATGGAGAATTTGGAGACGAGTGTCCGAGACCGCTGTAAAAAGGAGTTCACAGGTCAGACGCTCCCACATAAACATCAGCCAGACTCTGCCGACATATTTGAAATGCCTCACGATAAACTGTGTGTGTGTGTTATGTGCAGATCTGATGACTGAGATGATGGATGTGTCCAGTGATCTCATGGGCTCTGGGATTCCAGTCCTGGATTATCGTAAATACTCAGAGAGGATTTTCTTCCCTGGTCACCGTGATTCTCCTCTGAGACGGGACCTTGATGTTCCTACCTGTCGCCGGGCCACAGTGGAGCAAGGCTTGGTTCAGCTCTCTAACCTGCTGAACAGCAAACTGTTCCTCACCAAGGTGGGCTTCCCTTAAACCTGTGAGAAAGAACTATTCAAACAACCAAACTGAATTATATGGACCATTAAGGTTTTATACATCGTATACTTCCATACAGTTCATCCATACTCTGGAAGCCCAGCGAACCTTCTCTCCGAGGGACAGGGCGTATGTGGCCTCCCTCCTCACGGTGGCGCTGCATGGCAAGCTGGAGTATTTCACAGACATCCTAAAAACTCTGCTTAGTCACCTGGTGGAGCAGTACACCACTAAAAACCCCAAACTCATGCTGCGCAGGTCAGTAGAGATGAGTCTCTCAGATTTTAAAGTGCCCCTATTATGGGTAATGAAAGGTTAATATTTTGGCTTTGGGATCCCCAACAACAGGTTGACATGCATGCAAGGTCAAAAAACACTTTCATTTTCTTGTAATATGCATTTATTTTGACCTTATTTGATCAACGACTTCCAAACAATGCGCTCACGCTTTGCGTGACGCTAATCTGCGGTGATTGGTCCGATTGGTTGATTTCATTTAAAGCAGCATTTGTGAGCGCAGCACTGCTTTGTGTACAGCCGTTACCGGGAAAACAGCTATTTTTGATGCTCCAAAAAAAGTGGCAAAGAATGAATTTGCATTTTCATTCAGACCAATGAAAATCAAGTTTTCCCAGGTCTACGCACACAACAAGTGGGCGGGCAATATGCTAATATTTCATCTTGATGTCAACTTGAAATGGCTCTGGATTCGTTTTAAAAACGACTCGTTTCAATGATTCAGAGTCGACTCTTTCTTTTGAGAGACAATAACTTTATAAACGGCGCACTTTCAGATTTCAAACTTTGCTGGATGTTTTCATTCACTTAAAGCTGTGTTACACACTGCATGAAAGGTCATTTCCAAAAATCCATAATAGGCACTTTAAGCAATATCATTGAATCCATGTTACTGTACACTCTATCTCAGAATCCCTAATTAAACACATGAACTGAGTGTAGATCCTTTAAATGACTAATTGTAGCATCATTGATTCTCAGTGTAAATCTCTCATGTGTTGTAGGACTGAGTCTGTGGTGGAGAAGCTGTTGACTAACTGGATGTCCATATGTCTTTACACCTTCCTCAGGGTTTGTCACACTTTTTTTTCTTCAGGTTTGGTTCACAAGGACTCAGGAAATGATACAAAGAACTGGATGACAGAGAAGTTAAAATAGAGAAAACATTGTAATTGCAGTTAAATATGTAACTAGTCCATAGAAAAAGTCACTTGGATTGCAGATTAACTCTGTAAGGAGTGCACACATTTCTAAGGGTTCTAAATGATCAACATAATCAAAACTATGCTGTGTCTGTTATGCCTTCAAACATGCTTTCTGCCCCAGATGATGTTACAGTACATGTGTCTTTTTGCTGTGAAATCTTTACTTAATTTATACAGAAAATGTAAGAATAACTTTTATATTTTTAGTAGTATTGAAAGATGAACACTTAATGGACTGAATTAACGTAGGTTTATTTGATTATCTATACGTTGTTTTTTTTTTAAATCATGTTGAAATGTGAGTATGAAATATGATACATCAGGCTTTTGAGGTACATTTATTTGTTTTCTTTTGTTCTATTATGATCTTTCAATCATTTTTGTATTGCATTGCATAATATGTTTTGACCCCCACAATACAAACAGAGCTTTATACAAAAACAAAGCATATCTTAAGACATATTATTATAATAGTGACAATTGATATGTATCTGCATTTTTTATAAGTAATCTGCTAAAAAAATGTAAATATTTAGTTTACAAATATTGCTGGACTTAGTTCTATGCTCGCAGACTGAAAGGCTTATTAAACACTCGTTTTCTCGCATTGACTACTGCAATGCACTTCTTGTTGGGGTTCCGAAACCACACTTAATAAATTGCAATGTGTGCAAACTCAGCTGCTAGGATCCTGACCGGTGCCAGGAAAATGAGCATATTACACCAATTTTAAAGTCTTTGCATTGGCTCTCGGTTAGGTTCAGAGTTGATTTTAAAATTCTTATGCTCACTTACAAGGCACTGCATGGTCTGGCCCCTCAATATTTGTCTGCTCTTTTTAACTTTATATACACCCAAGCGTCTTTTACGGTCCTCACAAGCTGGTTTATTGGTGGTTCCTCACAGTTCAGTGCGCTCTGTAGGGGACAGGGCTTTCTCTATGCTCCCAGGCTTTGGAATGCACTCCCTCTTCAAATTAGAGAGGCACATAATTTAAGCATTTTTAAGTCTTACTTAAAAACTAATTTCTTTGGGTTAAGCTTTCTCTTGACTGTTTAATTTTAGTTTTATTTTTGTTTTAATTAGTTGTCTTGTGTGTGTTGGGTTTTCACTTGTTTTATTATGTAAAGCGCTTTGAGAAACTGTTTTAAAGGCGCTATATACAAATAAAGTTATTATTATTATTATTACTTACATTATAAGCTATCATAATGTCATATTTTTTACCATAAAATATCAGCAACTGCACCAAATTGCATATTTTAGCTAATTTTGTCACAAATTAGCTTCATATTCTCCTGTGTCATATTATATAAGCCTGATGTATCAAATAATATATTCAACAGATAAATACAATTTCTACATAAAATATTCAGTCTGAAGGTTCAATATACTGTTCCATAAAAAAAAAGTAAATAAACCAATTTTTCTGACTATTATCTCATGTCAGGATTAAGCAAGCATAAGCATAACTCAATTTTTTTATGATATATTATAGATTGTTATTTATTTATATATCCATGTGTTTATGTATAGGATACAGCAGGTGAGGCGTTCTACATGCTGTTCAGAGCCATAAAGCACCAGGTGGATAAAGGCCCAGTAGATGCTGTTACAGGCAAAGCCAAATACACACTCAACGACAACCGACTGCTGCGGGAAGACGTGGAGTACCGCACACTGGTGAGACACACACACTCTACATTATGATTATGATGCAGAAATGATCTTCATACTAAAGTGCCATGCATTATTTAGACTTTTACGAAAAAGGTTGATATTTTACTGTTTCTTCATGGGTTTTGCTCACGTTCATAGTTTTTAATCTGATAACTCATGACATGACAACTGCTTTTCAACTTCTTTCCATGTTGTTCTGTAGACTCTGAATGTTCTGGTGAGCAGCGGAGGTGCTGGTGAGTCTCAGACGGTCCCCACTAAAGTGCTGGATTGTGACACCATCACACAGGTGAAGGAGAAGATTCTGGAGCAGACATGGAAGGGCACGTCATACTTCCAGAGACCCTCGGCAGACTCTGTGCATCTGGGTAAGAGCCTGACACAATGTTCAAAAACCAAACCAATTATTCAAACAAATGTAGATTTACTGTGTATTTTTTATTGCAATACTTAAATATTAATGAAATAATAATTATATAAAAAATATTAATATACATTGTTTTTATATTAATATTTAAATAAGCTAAATAGATGTATTTAAGGCATTTATTTGAAGTTCCTGTGATCCGGTGTTTATAGAGTGGAGGGCAGGAACGGCTGGTCATCTGATTTTATCGGATCAGGACTTGACGTCAGTGGTTCAGGGATCCTGGAAACGCCTCAACACCTTACAACACTACAAGGTCTCTCAAGTTCTAATGACTTCATTTTGTGGAGTAAATTTTGCGCTTTATTTAAAACAAATTTTTAGTCATTGTTGTTTTCTAAGTGTTTCCTATATCTCGGCAGGTCCCAGATGGAGCCACAGTAACACTGGTGTCACGACAATCCAAGCAAATCCACCACGACAGCCAGGACTACATACCAGGAGAGAGTAGGTTTCCTTGTTTTTAAGCATGACATGATGTATAGTTTTTATTTTCTCCCCCAAGAGTGCTAAAAACATCAATTTACCAAATCAGGGTAGAATTCAGTTGATATGCAGGTTTATACTGATAGTTCTATTCAGAATATAGAGTTGTACTTAGTTGTTAGTTTTAAAATATTCGTTTTACTAACTTAACTTTCAAGTGTCACATAATTATTTATTTGTTATGAATAGTAATATATTTTCATTTAAATCCATGTAAAAAAATCGAATTAATTACATTTAATTATATATATATATATATATATATACATACATACAAATTTAAAATGTACTGTTTTATCCAAAAGCAGACATTACAGATTGTATATTTAATATACACTACTGTTAAATGTTTGGGGTCAGTAAAAATAATGTAATGCTTATATTTAGAAAGGATGCACTAAATTGATGAAAAGTGACAATAAAGACAAAAATGTAACTTTCTATTCATCAAAGAGTTCTGAAAAATTCATATTAAGGTTTCTGCAAACATATTAAGCAGCACAACTGTTTTCAACATTGATAACATTTCTTGAGCAGTAAATCAGCATATTATGTGATTTCTGAAGGATCATGTGACACTGAAGACTGGAGTAATGATGCTGAAAATTCAGCGCTGCATCACAGTAATAAGTTACATTTTAAGATATGACCCTGAATCACAAAGCCAGTCTTAAGTGTCAATGTTTTTCAAAATTAAGATTTATACATAATCTGAAAGCTGAATAACAATGCTTGTTAGGATCTGACAATATTTGGCTGAGATACAACTATTTGAAAATCTGGAATCATCTGAATGTGCAAAAAATCAAAAATGAAGTTCTTAGCAATGCATATAACTAATACAAATTTCCTTTTTATGTATTTATGGTAAGAAATTTACAAAATATCTTCATGGAACATGATCTTTACTTAATATCCTAATGATTTAAAAATAAAAATAAATAATTTTGACCCATACAATGTATTGTTGGCTATTGCTACAAATATACCCCAGCGACTTATGACTGGTTTTGTGGTCCAGGGTCACATATATTCAAACAGAGATTTGTCATTTTAAACTGTAACAATATTTCACAATATTACTGTTTTATTTGATCAAATAAATGCAGCCTTGGTAAGCATAGAAAAAAAAAACATCTACAAATCTTACCATCCCCAAACCTTTGAACTGTAGCGTACAAACCAAACTACTTCAAAGAAAACCATTTGGTCATACTTCTATTGCAGACTTTTTCATATTTGCATATATTCTGTCTTTCCTCTCTCAGAGACGCCGATGTTGGAGGACGGAGACGAAGGAGGAGTGAAGCAGTGGCACCTGGTGAAGGCCAATGAGGAGGCGGAGCTACCCAAACATAGACGGGGCAGCCTAAGAGACAAAGAGCGTGAGAGAGCCAAGGCCATCCCAGAGATCTACCTCACGCGCCTGCTGTCTGTGAAGGTACCACACACACACTCCACTGTCACACTTCACTTTAAACAGGGCCAGATGGATCACCTGTACCGTGTGTTTTAGGGTACACTGCAGAAGTTCGTAGACGATCTGTTCACTGTGATTCTGAGCACCAGTCAGCCGGTTCCTCTGGCTGTCAAATATTTCTTTGATCTGTTGGATGACCAGGCTGCACAGCACAACATTACAGACCCAGAGACAATCCACATATGGAAAACAAACAGGTTGGTAAACAATTCTTTAAGAATAAACTATCAGTTACGGGTAATTTTGTCACAGCTTGTAATTTGACTTTGTTTTGCAGCTTGCCACTGAGATTCTGGATTAATATCTTGAAGAACCCTCAGTTCATCTTCGATGTTCAGGCCTCTGACAACGTAGACGCAGTGCTGACGGTCATCGCTCAGACCTTCATGGACTCCTGTACTATCGCCGACCACAAACTGGGCAGGGTAAGCCAATCAAAATAAAGCCAGAAGAGATGGATTGTGGGAAGACTCCAAATACAAAGACCAGCTGCTAATGACTTTCTGTGTTGTACATACAGGATTCCCCAATCAACAAGCTCCTGTATGCTCGGGACATCCCACGCTACAAACAAATGGTGGAGAGGTGAGTTCGGTTAGATCAAATTAATGCAGTTATATGCTTAATGCTATGTACTGACCATTCTTTGTTGATTGTATTTCATCAGATATTATTCAGATATAAGACAGGCCATCCCTGTCAGTGACCAAGAGATGAACTCCTCTCTAGCTGAACTCTCTAGGGTGAGTTATGGGACATTTACCTAGGCTGTAATAGTTGCCATATTTGCCGCCGTAAAGTTGGGGAATGTTTTAAGATTAAGTTTATGTATGAATCTTCTGTCAAGTCCTACAAAATGTATATATCTGATTTCATTTCTGTTTATACAATTTTCCAGCAATTTAAAATGTTCTGCTAAATGTACTATGCAATATTGTACTATTTAACTATTTATAAGCTCTTGGTCTGATTGAGATTTGGCATGCATCATCTTGAGACACTGGTGACAGAAAGTTATCAAAAGGATTTAGATTTGCCTAAACATAGCAAAAAATATAAGGCAATGAATATTGGAGGTGTTGCCTGTTGTAACTAATAGATTGATATCTGGAGAATGCAAAATACAATTTTCAAGAAACTTCAAGGGACAGTTCACCCAAAAATGACAATGACCCCATAATTTACTCACTCTCAAGCCATCCTAGGCTGGGTCTTTTTTTCAGATGAATACAGTCAGAGTTCTATTAAAAAATGTAGCTTTATAATGGCAGTGAATGGTGGTTGAGATTTGGAAGCCCAAAAAAGTGCATCCATCCCTCATAAAAACTGCTCCACATGGCTCCGGGGTTTAATAGAGGCCTTATGGAGTCGATGCATTTGTGTAAAAAAACACTTTATAAACCGTAATCTTTAGCTTCCACTAACTGTCGTACACACATACAAGAGAAAGTGGCGTTCCATTGGATGACGTAGGATGTTGGCGTAATGCATTTTTATTTGTAATTACTTCATTATAATGTTAATATTTACCCTCTGCTATGCTTCCTTTGCAGAACTACTCTAATGAAGTTAATCATCTAGTGGCATTGCATGAGTTGTACAAGTATATCAACAAATACTATGATCAGGTGAGAACTTCAGTATATTATGTCGCTCTCTCTGTATGTTTGTGTTTTACATTAAAATTGTATTAAAATAATTTTCAGAAAGAAAAAGTTTATATCAAACAGGAAGTGCAAAATTGTTTGATTATTAAACTGAAATTATATTTTAAAGGTAGGTCATCTTTTGTCTGTTTTGGGTGCTTTGCCCTTTCGATGAGTTATTAATATTTGCCTGCTCTGGTGTGAATAGTGAAGGGGATTTGAAAGCACGTTCTTCTCATGCACTCATGCTTTGGCACATGTTTTATAGCAACCTAGTTACAAAACAATGATGCACAGTATTAACAGTGACAAAAATAAACTCTTGTTGTAAACATCTCCTGCCCTACTGCCTCACGTTTGAAAGTAGAGCAGTGTTTGCTGGTAGACATTACTTTTATTATGAGGAATCACATTTTTATTGATCTTTTGAGAATGAAGTATTTGTTGTACTATTAACATATGTCACTTTAGGTCACTTAAACACCTGACCTTTTCTTGTGAAAGCTTGCAATGTGCCTTTGCAACTTTCTGATGTCAGACAGACGGATATGAACACTGTCAGTTAAATCAGAGGAAGTAGAATAAATACTGTTATTCAAGAACCAGAGAATCTAAAATAAATGTGGTAGTAAAGTCTGCATTTCTTGCTGTTGTCAAATTGTAATTATATATCGGAATATGTTTTACAATATCTGTAAAACATGAGAGTGACAAAACATTGTCAAACTGTAACTATATATCGGAATATGTTTTACAATATCTGTTAAATTTGGAATATGTTTTACAATATCTTTAGCCTTTCTGCTTGTCAAAATATCATGTTTAATATTTACCATTTTGTAATTGTTTGTGAAATCTATTACCAATGTTTGAGTGGAAATTGTTTCCTAGCTTTATTTTTTTTTGCTTTTGGTGTAGCCACTACACTCTGCAGATCCCAACATTAAACTTAAGTGACATTATAGAAAACTCAGTATGATATTAAATAAAAAATCCCTTTTTACATTGTCTGAAACTAAACAGTCAACTCTATGGTGATGGTTTACATATCAGGAAATAAAAAGATCCACAATCTTCATGTCTGTAACTCTTTTTTTTGGTCTCTTCAGATCATCACAGCTTTAGAGGAGGACTCCACTGCTCAAAAGATGCAGCTGGGCTACAGACTCCAACAGATCGCTGCAGCTGTGGAGAATAAAGTCACTGACCTTTGACCTGTAACCTCAGACAGACGCTTTAAAAGACTGTAAAAGAGACAAAGCCAGTGACAGAAAGAGACCTGAGATGGATGGTTAAGATGTTACACGGCCAACACGCTACAGTGCCTGTAAAACTACTGTTGTTGGCAGGGCATTTCTGAGAGATCTTGAGCACCACCTTTCCTGTATTTCCTGTGTCTTAATAATAAAGAATTTCAATAACTATTTTCACAGTTGTTTTTTGTTTAATTTATATTTATTTTTGTAAATTTACTCTCCAGCTGTCACATTCTTAATTATTGATTTGTTTAGGTGATCAGATCATAAAACATAAATTACCTTTTTTTTTTGGTTTCTGAACACTGAATGCACATTATATAGCTGCGCATTTTATGTATTTATTTATTTATTTTGTGTTCGATTAATGTACAGACCAAATTTGGTAATTATGATCCACCCCCAAATTTAAAATTACCTTCTTTTTTCACTTGTAATCTACAGCAAACTGACTGCAGTTTTCAGTGTGTTTGTTCAGATCTCTTAAGCATTCATGCAGATTTACTGGTCTTATTTTTGCTTAGTGTTTTGTACGTATGTGTGGCTGTGATAAACTATAGATTATTTTGTAAATCTTGCACAGGACACGCTGGCCTATTTGAAGCGATTGTAAATTGTTTCTACCATCTGTTGTTCTTCTACCTGTGCATTTCTGTTGTAAATAAAATGTTGCTGTAGCTCATCAAATGTTTCTGAATTTGTTGGACATTCAGCATTTTAAGATAAAATGATCGCATCTTTGTATTAAAGGAAAACATTTTAACAGTTTCAGAATACCATTCAGTTAATGAATTGAATTCATTTATTGGATCTCTGGAAAAGTAGTGACTCCGTCACATCCTTCCATACACAGAGTAAAGTAAAGGTTTACCTTATAAGGACTTTCTGTGTGCTGCTGTCACCCAGGATTCACTCCAGCCCGGATATGTGCCTCTGCCCATTTGCCAGGTCTAAAACCAGCCTCTGCTGGACAGCAGCAGAGAGGCTGTGTATATTTATCCTCACATCTTCAATCAAGACATCAAGACTTCTGCTTCCTGTGTGAACATGAATCTCTGTAATCTAAATATTAGTCATTATAATAAACTACCCATAAAACATTTATTTGCTTTAGTTTTTTTAGTCATACAGTGATCCTAACAAATGGTAGGCTATATTGTCAATACTGTAAGTGTCAGGTTACTCACTCATGTTGTTTCAAATGCGTGTGTGTGTGTGTGTGTGTGTGTGTGGGCATGTTTATGTGGTTTATGAGGACACAAATTTGTATAATGACATGGGTATGACATAGGTATTACAAGGAGAAGGTGATTTATGAGGACATTTTCAGTGTCCCCATAATTTAAAACGCTTATAAATCATACAGAGTGAGTTTTTTTGAGGGAAAATATAAATGCACCGTCTCCTGTGAGGGCTAAGTTTAGGTGTAGGGTAGGTGTAGGGCAATAGCACATACAGCTTGTACAGTATAAAAACCATTACGCCTATTGAAAGTCCCCGTAAACCATAAAAACCAACGTGTGTGTGTGTGTGTGTGTGTGTGTGTGTGTGTGTGTGTGTGTGTGTGTGTGTGTGTGATAATGCTTTAATTATATATTTTTTGTATATTTTTGTGACTTTGGAGCCCCCTACGGTTAAGTGAGTGGATTTCACTGTCATAATTACAGAGGATAGAACTTGGGTTCCCCTTCCTAGGTTCACTTTGATGCTGCGATGACATCATCTCTTTGGGAACATTCTTGGTGTGACGAATGTCTGAAGCACTTATACATCACGCCGATTCATTGTCAAAATAGAGCTTGGCACCACCCCCCACACAAACGTACCGTATGCTATATCAGTGTGCCGCACGCTATTTCATCAGATTTCTATTATCTGTCGCCCATTGGAAAGCATTTTCTCATGTTCTAACGGCTAACGAGCCGTGTGACAGGTTCATCTCAGCGGGAGACACACATGACAGGTGTGTGCTTTGCTTGGGCCATAATCACGCCCAAGCGGCGTTTAGCGGCCTATCTGATTGTCAACACTGTGATAGCCTGCGGCTAAAGGCATTGTGCTCGAGGCTCACAGCCTTTTCTAAAGTCCCTGCTTCTAACTCCCGCCAATCCGTTTCTGTGGTTGCCAAGGCACCGCATGAGACAGTCACTTGGGGTGACTTGGGGTGACGCGTGCGAGTTAGAGCCCATAGAGAGTAGGGTTGGGTATGGTTTGAATTTTGAAGTAGGGTTGGGTATGGTTTGAATTTTATCGATTTCGATTCCGATTCTTTTCGATTACCAGTTTCGATTCCAATTTGATTAGATAATGATATCAAGCATTTATCCTGTGTCTCTTTTTAGCAAACCATTGCACAATATATATATTAGTATGCATTTGAGAGACGTTCTGAAATGTAATGCATTCATACATGCATGCACAGTTTGCAGCTTTAATCGCCTTTTTTGGTAATTTCATGACTTAACTGACGACAGACTCGTATACTGTTTCTTGTGCGCTTATTTATGATGATGCGATCAGAGCGTGCGCCGTGAGCACAGTGTCGGCTGACAGGACAGGAAAGTTTGTTTTACTGACATATAGCCTAACAGCATCTCGTTGGACCTTTTCCGCGCTCATTTGACTCGCGCCTGGCACTGAGGCAAAGCTGAAGCACGCGTCTGAAAAGTTGGGTGGATACAAAAAAATACACCGGTTCCGCGTCTTAATAAAGGCATTTCTTGTCAAGAAAAAGGGCTCAACAACTGCCGTTTTGAGCAGGGTGGCCAAGCTTAGATCAGTGGTGGCACTGCTGCACGGATGAACCAAGTGATCACAACATTGTGATCGCACACCTCAAAGGTTGAGGAATGAAACAAACAAATAATTTTAATTTAGGAATAGAATCACGTTGGTGTTTGAATCATGTTCGCGATCTTTAACGATATATTAAATTAATGTCATGTTGGTGGTGACACCTCTCTTGCAACATGTTTAGCGATCACAGATATTATACTTAGCTTTTTTGGCTACTGAACGCAAATTAAGGCAAACTTTGGGGGCTTAGATTAGCGAGCAAGGTCCTGGCAGATTGCTATCACATCAATTGCGATTCCCAACCCTAATAGAGAGTGAGATGACGGAGTATTCTCCTTTCCTCATGCTCTCGCCCGGCCATGTTCAAGACGGCCTATTTTGAGATTCAGTCACCACAGTGATGGAAAAGTTTCGGGCAGAGAAACAATAGTCTGCCACTTTTCGTCAGCTCATTCCGCGTAGGCCCAGGGAGGCAGAACGTCAACCCTCTATGGTCCATTTAAGCTCATCCTCTCTACACCATCATCGGGAGGTTCAGTGTAGTGAACCATCGCCTATGGCACCCTTCGGAAGGATTGGGGTCCTAGGTCTCGTCCACCCGTTTGCCCACGCCAATGCAAACAGATAGACCTGAGTTCTACGGCCATGGCCTCTCGCTCTCAGGCACCTAGTAGCAGTTCCTGATTCCCTCGCTCGTCTTCGGAGCCCAGGCCCTCCTTAGGGGAGTTTGGTCGGACCGCACAAGCAAATCCGCCTCTCTCAATGCAGCCTCCCAACTCAGAGCCCCGCCGCTTACTGCAGATCTTTTTTAAGCTCAGATGAGCTTCATTTGTCACGTACACAATCATACAGAGTATAATGAGGAGTGAAATGTGTTCTCTGCATTTAACCCATCCAAGTGGAGCAGTGGGCAGCCGACGCTGCGGCGCCCGGGGAGCAGTTGGGGGTTCGGTGCCTTGCTCAAGGGTCTCACCTCAGTCGTGGACACTTTCTGCCAGAGCCGGGATTCGAACCCTCAACCTTGGGTTACCTCGGGTTTCAACGCTCTATCCATTAGGCCACGACTCCACCTTGGGCGGTTTTGGACCGGGTCATCATAGCGAGCACCTCTTCAGAAAAAAATTATTTGAGTGAAAGTCCTAGGGTCATGCGAGCATTGCTCGTTTAGGATGGCCTTCAAAGCCCCCACCCTTGGGGTGTTGGGCTGGCCCGACAGGGCTCTTGGACACCACCCTGTTATAGAGGCTCTCGCCACTCAGTTGCTTCGGGACCCTATGCAAGACATTTTTATCAACCCCGCCTATGCTACCTGTTCTCGCGGATGCCAGCAGCTTTCCACATTCAGATGTCTTGACACCTGTAGTTTGACTACAGACAAACACAGAGCATCTAAAACCTGTAGCAGACTTTTGGTGCCGCATGGCACAGTGGCTCAGTGGTAGAGCATTGCATCTGTTGCGCAAAAGGTTGGGGTTTGATTCCCAGGGAACACATGTACTAATGAAAATGTATAACCTGAATGCAATTGTAAGTTGCTTTGGATAAAAGCATCTGCTAAATGCATAAATGTAAATGTAAATCCATGGAAATGCTTGACCGACGTCTCGCAGTGTGTAATACGCACCAATCGAGATGGTTACACCATACAATTTCGGAATGGATTCTTCCCGGATTCTTCCCACAACAGTACGTCCTGGGCAAGCATCCAAATTTTGAACTACTTGGACGATTGGCTAATATTAGCTCGATCCCAAGATCAGGCACTGAGACATCGAGACTTAGTGCTTGGTCATCTATGGACCCTGGGACTACGAACGAACCCACGAAAGAGTGTTCTGCTGCCTCGCCAGCGAATGCGGGCACGTTTGTCTTCCACATGTGCAGTCATTGCAGACCTATCTAAGTCAGTTCAAGACAGGATGTCTAGTCCATTTAAGATTGTGTCACAGATTGTTGGGTCTGATGGTGGCAGCATCCCCTTTAGTTCAGCTGGGTGTGCTCCATATGCGACCGTTTCAGTGGTGGGCTAAGAGCCAGAATGTTTCACCTCATTGTCATCCTCTTCAAAGAATTGCGGTGACAAGCAGGGGTTTTCGTGCAAAAACGTGGAAAAGACCACCGTGCCTTCTGAAGGGAGTCCAGCTGGGAGCGTGTCTTCATCACAAAAATATTATGCTGGATGGGCTGGGCGAGTCTGGTCGGGGAGTCTGGTCAGAGGAGCAGCGGAGCTGGCACATAAATCGTTTGGAACTACTAGCAGTCTTCCTGGCTCTCAGACAGTTCTTACTGCAGTTGACGGGCTGTCATGTGTTAATCAGAAAGGACAACATGATGGTAGTTTCTTACCTGAATCGTCAAGAAGGATTACGTTCTCGCCCCCTGTACAAGCTGGCGAGGAGTGTTCCAAATTCCTGTCAGTCAGAGCAGTCTTATATCCCAAGTCACCTGAGCTCAGGAGCAGACTTGCTCTCGAGACAGAGGCTGGAGGACGGGGAATGGAGACTTAACCCTCAAGTGGTGAATATCATACGGCAGAGGTTCGGACGAGCGGAAGTGGATCTGTTCGCCTCTAGGTCTGGATGCTTTGGCTCAACTGGCTCTATCTGGCTGCCCCCAGTAGTTCTACTCAGAGTACGGTCGGACAGCGTGGAGCACCTGCTGCTGGTGGCTCCTTGGTGGCCTACCCAGTCGTGGTTTTCGGACCTGATCAGTCTGTCGGTCGGCCCTCCTTGGGAGATTCCTCTCAGACACCATCTGTTGACTCAAGCTTGGGGCACGATTTGGCACCCTCGGCCAGATTTATGGAAGCTATGGGTGTGGCCCCTGAGCAGAATGGGTTAATGTGTTCTGGTCTCTCGGCTGAGACTACCATCACTATTATTAACTCTAGAGCTCCCTCCACAAGACGCTTATACGGTTTCAAGTGGAGATTCTTCGCTTCGTGGTGTAGACAACGTGCTCTAGATCCAGTTCATTGCCCCATTGGTTCAGTGCTGGAGTTTCTTCAGAGTCGTTTTTCTGAAGGAGTGACCCCCGCTACTCTCAAAGTGTATGTAGTGGCCATATTTGCAGGACATGCACTCGTAGGAGATGTTTCAGTAGGCCATCATCCTTTGGTATCACGTTTTATGCAAGGTGCTAGACGGCTTAAGCCTTTCCGCCCGATACGAGTTCCTTCTTGGAATCTTTTGATTGTTATGGAAGGTCTGTTGGGCCATCCATTTGAGCCATTTGAGTCTGTGTCTGTAAAATTGTTGACTCTCAAGACAGTTCTCTTGCTGGCTTTATCCTCGCTCAAGAGTTTAGGTGATTTTCAGGCTCTATCTCTCACCCCTTTGTGTATGGACTTCGCCCCAGGGCTGGTAAAGGTCTTATTGCGACCCAGGCCAGATTATGTTCCTACGGTTGCTTTGAATCCATTTCGTTTTCAGCAAGTGGTCTTAGTGGTTTTCTCCCATGCTGACGCGGGATCAGGTAACATGTCTCTGTCCGGTGAGGGCATTAAGAACCTATGTAGACCGCACAGCTCAGTGGCGTGGATCTGACCAGCTGTTCGTGTGCTTTGGTAGTAAGAGCAAAGGCTCTGCTGTCACCAAGCAGCGAATGTCGCATTGGATAGTTGAGGCTATCTCTTTAGCCTACAAAGGCGTGTAGCTTGACTTCGCCTCTAAGACTACGTGCTCACTCCACGAGAGCAGTGGCTTCTTCTCAGGCCTTTCTGAAAGGATCGTCAATGGAAGAGATTTGTGCTGTGGCAGGATGGTCCTCTCCTAGCACCTTCATCAAGTTCTACAGTCTAGATATGAGGATGGCTCCTGCTCCCGGGGCTTATCCGCTAGAGCAGATGCTTTCCTTGGTCTCCAGCTATATAAGGTACGTCAGGTGTTATGGTATAACATTCCCAAAGCGATGACGTCATCGCAGCATCGAAGTGAACCTAGGAATGGGAACATCTGGTTCCGTATGTAACCATGGTTCCCCTAGTAGGGAACGAGATGCTGCGATGATGCCGTTCCGTACTTTTATAGCGCTTCCTTCGTCATTTGGAAATCTGAGGAAATAGCGCACGACATGCTGCTATAGCATATGTATGCATGGGGGGCGAAAAGCGCTATTTGGCCAATGAATTGGCATGATGGTATAAGAGCTTCAGACATTTGTCACATCAAGGGTGTTCCCAAAGCGATGACGTCATCGTAGCATCTCATTCCCTACTCGGAGAACCATGGTTACATGCGTAACCGAGATATTTGTTGCTGCTGTAAAGCAATTCGCCTTTTTTCGCTGAGTTTCGGACCAGCTCACTGAACTAATAAACTTACAGGGAGCGTGAAAAAGAAATAGAAGCCATTGTCTAATTAGAAATCACTGTACCATCAGAATGATTTTGAAACTGATATTTCAAGGTAAAAAAAACCTACATACAGTTGCTTTAACTACAAGCGTAATAATCATTGTAGCAGCGTGTCATATTAATATAGAATAATTCTAGAATTCTCTGTGTTTATCACCTATAGCATAACTGCTGTTTTGGAGACAAAACTATTCCTTTTATAAATTATATTAAAAGTAATTCATTAGAACAATACTTTTTAAATACATTACTCTTATAGAACAATATATGCTGATGGATATTTTAGCACAGAACAGTAGCAAAGCATCAACAGCTGATGTTATCGAGGCCGATATAAAGCAAAATACACTTTTATTGAAAAATAAACACCCTCAACTCAAGCCCATATAAGCTCATTCCCTCCATGGCCTGCTGAATCCTTCTCATTGCTAATGAACACTTCAGTTATTATGTGTCTTGTGATTAATGCCTCAGCTGCTTTCTCCTCCAGATCATTGCTTTTGATTTGTGTTACAGTCAAACTGTATAATCACTTTGGCAGTTGGTGGTAGGAGAATAGCTGTGATCTATTTATGACCCATGATGCAGTTTTGAGACACGTCCCATAGACTACAAAGCCCAGGGGAGAACGCCAGGAATTAGCCTACCATTAAGCTTCCTGAAATACAGATTTTATTAATTAGCAGTGTTTATTAATCATCTGATTGTGATCAGACTGAAATAGCACAGTGTCTTCCATAAAATTGCTTCTAATAAAATACATTTAATAAGTTTATATAGACTGTATCTAAAATAAACATGAAGCAGTATTCACAACACATTTTACTTCCATATTACAGTGCATTTTCAAATCAAACAAGTAATACACATGAGAAAATTGTGGGACTTGAAAGGCACTATAAATACCAAAACAGAGACCTGAATATGATATGAGTTATGAGTTTGCTAAATCATTAGCTCTATTTTGTTTTAAACATACATGAAGTTCCTCTACATCCATTTAAATAAATATAATTTTGTTTTGTTTTGTTTTGGTTTTATTATTTTATTTTGTTCATGTTTATGTTTTGCTATTTGCTATCCCTCATTCCTCTTGTTTACATGTAAATTATTAATTGTATTAATTTTTCAGAACTAATTTTTACATATTTTGCTATTTACTATCTATCATTCCTCTACATCTCAACAATTGTTACAATTTTAAATGTGAAAAAGTATCTTGTTTTGTTTTGGATTGTTTTATTTTGCACACAACTATTATTTGCATTTTGTGATATTTACTCTCCCCTCATTATTATACATTCATTTAAACGTTAGAAAAGTTTTATTTTCTTTAATTTTAGTTTTTGTTTACAACTATTTTTTACGTTACATGAAATTTGCTATCCTCATACATCTACATTTATTTAAATGTAAATGTATATTTTACTATCTGATTTCTCTCGTTCATCTACTTTCATGTACACCCATAAATAACCCTATTTCTACAGTATTTATCACTGTAACTAGTAAGTGTTAACAAACTCATATTAACCGCAGACAGCTACTGTTTCTCTCTCTCTATCTTTCCTAGATAACTGGTGGATATTTTCAGCACTACATGCAACATAATGCACAGAAACCACAGCAACTCACGATCCAAACTGCACAGCACATGTTTTTGAGAATAGCACTGTCTTTTTATAGATGGCGATGACATGTGTGAGTATAATGTGCTTTACATTCCATTCCAAATACTACATAATGTACTGCCCTAAATATGTTACAGATAAACACTCGTCTCTAGTGTTTTCATTTTGTATTATTGCTGCTATGCAGAGTATCTTATTCTTTAAAATGTTGGTATCTTGTGGCTTTGTGCTTATTTCCGTTGGATGTTCCAACAGTAGCTTCTTGTTAATGTTTTTTATTTTGTCTGCTTCAGTGTTTTCTCTGCTTTCTATGCTTTAGTTAAAGTGAGCAGCACAGCCACCTGTCTCCTCAGAATATCTCTCAACTCAGAGAGAGAGAGAGAGAGAGAGAGAGAGAGAGAGAGGTGTGGAAATTGAGAGGGTTTAGAGGAAGTCCCCCCATCATAAAGTCAGGATAAGCATCTATAAGCAGCTCCAGACCTCTGATGAAATCATGCAAACAAACACAAAGGACATGATCTGCACCAAATCGTGAGTACACCACGCTTCTTTAATCAGCATGCTTCTGTATGTGAGGGTAACAGGTGTAATTAAAATGGTACTATGATTTATACTCTGGTACTATTATCATGGTACTTTTTCACATGTGTCAGTAAAGTTACAGTGAGTTTGACTGTGGGAATATTCCCTCATGTTGCCCTCCAACGTCTAGTGTGACATGAGTGACAGACAGACAGTGGCATGATATATTTTCAGCTCATGATTCAGATCTTGCTGTAAAGTCCCACGGCAGTGGGTGTTGAAATCTAAATGCGGTACTGGCCTATCTGACCCTTGGTGAGCCAAATGTGTCAGAATAGAAAAGCTGTGCTTCCACCTCTGATGGACGTTTATGGTTGTCTAAGAATACACAGCACAGATTTAGTCTTTTGTATATGCTCCATTACATCAGCAACCACTGAATTATTTATGCTTACATTTGCAAAGATTTATGACAACTATTTGCATCATATGTGTGTGAATATGCATGAATGAATGGTCAGATGTCATTTTAAAATGATAGTGTTGGGTTCTAATGCAGGTCTGATGTAGTCATGGACTCTAAGCTGAAAACACTTAGGAATTATAAACATCTTGAACCTAAATACACAGAGAAAAATGAAGATCCGAGAGATTACTGCTACGGTGAGCCTCTTTAAATCTGTAATTAAATTAAAGAGATTGAAGAGCCATAGTCAATAACGTAATTAATACAATACAGTGATTCTATAGAAAGCCCTTTTCTGCTTCCCCAAAAAGCCTCCAATGAACGATTCTTAAAAGTAAAACAATGTCCCATAGTATACAGAACATAAAGAACATTTGTGCTGTAAAAAGTGTCCATGGATGTTCTTCATGGAACCGCAAATGCCAATTAATGTAAGAACCTTTATTTTTATTAGTGGTGGCCGTTATCGGCGTTAACGCTGGCGTTAACGTGAGACTCTTTATCGGGCGATAAAAAATATCGCCGCTAATCTATTCTCAACGTTGGGTTGGGAGCTGGGTCTATACTACGCAAGCTATGATGACTTTCACCCTGATATTTTAGCGCGGATGTATACCTAGCCGAATTGCACTGTAGTAGAACGAGTCTTCAACTAGAGGCTCGCAGTCCGTGATGGACAGATTGTTAACGGCTGGTCTATGTGGTAATACAATCGGGCAGGACATCCAAATGCTCACCTATCATTCATCAACCTCAAATATGGCTTTTCATCTGAAAGATGTATGTAGTAGCAACTTTACATGGCCGCTCAATATGATGTTAACCTAGAGAAATGTGCGCTATTGAAGTGTTTGTGTGGAAGCGCTTATGCAGGGACAGGCTCGGTGCGTTCACTTGCTCTTACATCTCCGTGCATTCTTGGTCATACAGATAAAAGTAGCCTAATACATCTTTCGAATCTGTAAAGACTCTACGCTTATTTGTGTGCACTCAGAATAACAACGAAGCGTTGCGCTTTTAAGCAAACAGGATGCGCTTTAGGTCTCATGTGAACTTGAGCGAAACTTCGAAAAACTCCGTCTTTGAAAAATATATCTATAGAGAGTGAAATGTCTAAAAATAAAAATAGAAGACGTGTGTGTTAGCATGGATGATTTTATATGAAATTTTATCTGTGCAACACTGTGCATAAGATGGCTTTCAGTTCAATATAATAACAAAAACGACATTTTGGGTTTTATTCAACTAATAAGGTGGGTACGCTGTGATCTGTACTATATTTTTACTGTAATTGACAGTTATCGGCAAAACAAAAACAACAACACGGGAGTGGGAGGAATGGGAGGAATGAGTCATTCTTCCGGAGTGGAACGGGATTTTCCCCAGTTTTTCGTGGGATTGGGTCGGAAGAGATTAAAGTTTGTGATGCATTTTGGAAACAGGAGATGAGCCCTGGTCTAATGCGCCACCTGGCTTGAGAAACCCGCTCAAAGACTTACTTTTAGTCATTATTTGGGTAGCACACATATTCTGAATGCCCTCGCAGAATTCAAATGAGCCATTTGAATCTAGATTAATCTAGATTAATTCCAAAATTAACCTAGATTAATCTAGATTAAAAAAATTAATCTATGCCCACCACTAATTTTTATAGATATATACAGTCATTGATTTATCTCCCTCTATAGGTGGGTATCATCCAGTCCATGTGGGAGATGTGTTTAATAAGAGATACGAGGTTCTGTCAAAGCTGGGTTGGGGATATTTCTCTACTGTATGGCTCTGCATTGACCTCAGGTACTGAAACTTTGTGTCCTATTTGTTGCTTTATGTGTGTGTGTGTGTGTGTGTGTGTGTGTGTGTGTGTGTGTGTGTGTGTGTGTGTGTGTGTGTGTGTGTGTGTGTGATTAAGAGTCCTCAAGTGTTTGTGTTTGTGATTTTGCAGGTCAGGCAGGCATGTGGCAGTGAAGGTGTTGAAGAGCGGAGCTGGATTCACTCAGGCTGGCCAAGATGAACTGACATTACTGCGATGTGTGAGTGTCTCACGCTCACTCTCTCTCTCTCTCTCTGGTTCTTTGTCTCTTTTCCACTGTATGTTGTACATCTCAAAATCTTTTCCCTCTCTCCAGGCCAGTGGTCCCACAGCCCGCAACCCTTTTAAAGGACGTATAGTGCAGTTACTGGAAGAGTTTAAGATAGCTGGTGTGAACGGCATTCGTATCCTTTCATAATATAATTTATGCGTAATGAAGCACTACAACAATAATAAACACTAGACAAATATTTTTCTTCACATTTCATAGTAAAATTATCACCACTTTATGATTTGATTCAGAGATGTTTTTACATTTAAAAAGTGTCTATATTTTTGATAGAGTTTAAATATATATCATATATAAATAATATAAATATATATAAATACAGAGTCATTCATAAGCTGCACACGCTATAAAGAGCTGCTTCATCACTGACAAACAATGGAAGGCATTTGCTAGATTTGTTTCCTACAATTAATTGTAGTTAAATATTCACTTCAACCAGTGCTCTTTTTTTGGTTTAAACTAGTACTGTCAAACGATTAATCGTGATTAATTGCATCCAAAATAAAAGTTTTAATTTACATAATATGTGTGCACTGTGTATATTTATTATGTATATATAAATACACACATATGCATGTATATATTTGAGAAAATGTGTTACGTTCATATATTAAATATATTTATATGTGATATAATTTATAAGAATATAAATATATACATGTAAATATTTTTTAAATATATGCTGTATGTGTGTGTCTTTATATATACAGTCATGGCCAAAAATATCGGCACCTTTGGTAAATATGATCAAAGAATCATCTCCTCTCTGTCTCTCCTCATCAGCCATTTTGGATATTTCCAACCAAACGCATGCAGCGTACACTCTTCTGCATCCGCCTCAATGCAAGGATGAGTATTCTACATGTATTTACGCTTTGATTTGAATGAAAATAGCTCATCCTTGCGTTGAGTCCAATACAGGTTATATCCAAAATGGCGCTATGCTGACGAGAAGAGACAGAGAGGCGTTATTTTTATTTTCTTTGTACAAAAAGTATTCTCGTCACTTTATAAAATTCAGATTGAACCACTGATTGCAGATTGTGAATGTGTATGTGTCCTATGTACAGATGAAGGTTTGATGAGTTATTTACAGATGTACAGTACTGTGGTGTGTTATGTGTTGTTCAGGTGGGATATAGCCTCTGGGGGAAACTGTTACAAACTAAACAGTTATAGATGAGCACAGGACAGTCTCGTTGATGGCAGATTAGAACTGTTTCAGCAGCTCCTGTGGCAGGTTGAACTTCCTCAGCTGGCAGAGGAAATACAGCCTCAGCTGAGCCTTTTTCGCAATAGAGTCAATGTGATTGTCCCACTTCAGTTCCTGAGAGATGGTGGTGCCCAGGAGCCTGAATGACTCCACTGCAGCCACAGTGCTGTTCATGATGGTGAGTGGGGGGAGTGCAGGGGGGTTCCTCCTGAAGTCCACTATCATCTCCACAGTTTTGAGAGTGTTTAGCTCCAGGTTGTTAAGACTGCACCAGACAGCCAGCTGCTCCACCTCCTGTTAGTAAGCAGACTCGTCTTCATCCTCGATGAGGCCGATGACTGTAGTGTCCTCTGCAAACTTCGGGAGCTTGACAGAGGGGTCCTTTGAAGTGCAGTCATTTGTGTAGAAGGAGAAGGGCAGTGGGGAGAGAACACAACCCTGAGGGGCATCAGTGCTGATGGTGAGAGTCCTGGATGTGAGTTTGCCAAGCCTCACTAGCTGCTGCCTGTCTGTCAGGAAGCTGGTGATCCACTGACAGATGGAGGTGGGCACAGAGAGCTGTGTCAGTTTGTCTGAGAGAAGGTCAGGCATGATGGTATATGAAGGTATATGTATATTGGTATGTGCACATATATTGATGGTATATATAATACAGCAATACATATCAAGAGTTGATTCTTGACCACTATGTAGATATTTGTCTGGTGTTGGAGCTGCTGGGGCCAGACTTGCGCTGTTGGCAAATGTGTTTTGGTAATCCAGGCCTTTCTCTCAGCTGTGTCAAACACGTCATCACTCAGGTCAGAAACTTTTCATATGTGTGTAAAATGTAATGTAGACCTACAAGTCCACAGAAATCAGCACAAGACCAGAAAAGCTGTATCTGTCTCAGGTGCTTGAAGGTCTAGAGTATCTTCACAGACACTGCAAGATCATTCACACAGACATTAAGCCTGAGAACATCCTGCTGTGTATCACACCGCAGTCCTCGTCGCATCCTCCAGGGGGCGTGATACAAACTTACTCTTCAGCCATCAAAACCACCATACTCCAGGATCCCGGTAAGAAAATCGTTAAATGTGAATGAAGTAAATCATTACATTGGACCACTGTAATAAATGTGGCATTGAGTCATCATCTATTTTTATGCAGAAGCAGCTGGAAAACCTGGAAACTTGGATAATATCACGGTGAAGATTGCAGACCTTGGCAGCTCATGTTGGGTGGTGCGACACATTCAGTGAATTCATATAATGCCTTCCTCAAAGTAAAAGAACGTGCAGCCTGGTCTTGTGGAAGCATATGAATAAATTATTTGATGTTTATACCTGATTGGATTACTTAACCTCTTTTCTTGTTATAGTACAAACACTTTTGTCAAGAGATCCAGACCAGAGAGTATCGCCTCTGGAGGTTCTCCTAGGTTCTGAATATGGTCCAGCAGCTGACATCTGGAGTGTGGCCTGCTTGGTGAGTCTTCTGCTGTTTAGCACATGATTGGATTACTTGGATTACTTAACTGTAAGCAGGCATTGATCTTGTTGTTTGTAGTTTTAAGACAGATTTAGTGACAAAAATCTTAATTGCTCTCAAATATTTGATACAGTTTTGCTATATTTGAATGATAGAACATAAAAACTACATTGTATTATATAATTATATTAATATCAACATATGTTTATTATTAATAGTAATGTATTTTTATTATTGTATATGTATAATTGTTTTTTTCAGAGCTGAGTAGATTACTTACAAATTGCAGTCTGTTACTGGTTACAGATTACATGATGAAAACAAGTTAGTAACGTAATATAAGTTACTCATTTCAGGTAAAGTAATCTGACTACTTTTTAGATTATTTTTAGATTACTTTTCTCCAAACTTGTTTTAAAATTACAATTAAATAAACCATATTGATATAAAAAAATTGAAATAAAAAATATATTTATATTTTTTATATCAACATTATAATTATACATTACATTACACCAGGGTTTCCCAAACTGGGCTTAATATAATAATCAACAGTTACTAAAGGTCACTGGATATGATAAAGACACTACATTTCACTGCTATACATCACCAGTGTTTAGTAACTTGCATAATTATTTGTTTCATACATGGTCTAATTGCTTGAGATGTGCTTTTTTTCACCCAAATTTAGAAGCATGGTTTATTTACACAACATTTGTGAATATAGTCAAAGCTAAATGGTATTTGACACAATAGGATTTTTAGAAATTACTATAAAAAAGATTATAGTAAGGGAGATTAAAAAATATGAATAATTTACTAACCATGTAATCTTGTAATCCATTAAAAAGTAACTATAATCTGATTATGAACATTTTAAAATGTAATATACTTGAATTACAAGTACTTAATTAAACAAAAACCTGATTACGTAATCCAGATGACATGCAATCAGTTACAACCCAAACTTATTTATTTGTATCTGTATTATTTTTCAACAGGCATTTGAGCTTGTTACTGGTGATTCCTTATTTGAACCAAAAGCAGGGCCAAATTTCTCCTTAGAGGAAGGTAAACTATTTAATAGCCATCATTAGAGAACATTCTTTTATATTTGTGGGATTGACCATTTCTATTATTTTTAGATCACCTGGCTCATATTATTGAGCTCCTGGGTAAGATCCCAGTGTCAGTGGCTCTGTCTGGGAAATATTCCTATGACTATTTCAACTGCAAGGGTGAGTACAATACTAGATTTATCTTTCCTAATTCATCCTGGTGTAGCAACAGGTTGCTGTAAATTCATCATCTAACCTAAGAATGATTTTATGTTTATTACAGAAAGAAAATTAAAATCTTATTATCCAACTGAAGTGTTACAGCAGTCTCTGTACTACTATTATTATTAACTATGATCGTTTTTGCACAGGTGACCTGCGGCGAATAGCCGTCCTCCGTCCATGGGGGCTGTATGAAGTGCTGGTAGAGAAATATCACTTTCTCCTGAGAGAGGCATCACTTTTCTCTGATTTCCTGTTACAGATGTTGGACTTCCTGCCAGAGCGGAGGGCAACAGCAGCTCAGTGTCTCAAACATCCCTGGCTAAAGCTGTAACTCTCTCTGGCTTTTTACTTGAATAGGTTTCTGTTCATGTATGTTTTGTGTGTGTTGAATGAAAAGGTTTCCAAAGTGTTTTTCCAAATAGGACTTAGTGAAATCTATATAAGCGAAAATTGTGTCTTCATTTACTCATCCTCATGTCGTCATGTTCCAAATCTGCATGACTTACTTTCCTTTGTTGAAACCAAAAAAAAGATATTTGATAAATGTCTCTGTATTAGGAGTCAATGGGATCCAACATTGTTTGGAGCTAACATTCTTCAACATATCTAAGGCATTCAGGTAATATGAGGGCAAGTAAATGTTGAGTGAACTATCCCTTTAAACAATGATGGCTGGGTCTGTAACATAGATATGTACATAGCAAAGCTTGCACAGCAAATGCATTTAAAGCTTTGGAATGTGTTTAATCATCTGGTACATACATTCCACTCTTAAATAAGGCCTGTAGTGTTTCTGTGCATAGATCAGAGACTAAAGCTATGATGATCATATGACCGATCAGTTCTCCTGACTTGAGTAATATTGGTGCTCTGAGATGTAAGAAGTGTGTTCTGAGTTTAAATATATTAAACAAACCAATTGTTTTTTAATCAATGTGTATAGAATGAACCTGCAGTTATGTGTGTTATATGTAAGTGCTGTCTTTAGTTAAATACAAGTTTTTTAAGACACTTCACTGTGTTCATTTGTAAAGGTCATCTTAACATCTGTTATAATAATGTACACTCATGTGCTTTATTCCACTCATCTGTTTGCCCATCTGCATAACATTTTCAGATTGAAATTAAACATACATACTTTATTAAAGTAATAACATACAAAGAAAACTCAAAAAAGGCAATAGATCTTAATAACAAATTACAAAAACAGACAAAAATGCTAAGAAAAGCTGGTTAATAAAAAGGCAGATTTCTAGAATACTTGATTCTGATTGGTCAATCACGGCATTCAGCAGTCAAATACTTTATTATATCCTACTGTTACTACTTTCATGTCTCTTGTCATAATGGAAGCTTTAACAATGCATGGGTAAGATTATAAAATAATTTAAACCTCCGCCTCTCTCAATAGACAGAGAATGACAGATAGAATGACAGACATACAGATAGAGTTTGATGGATTTTAACAAAAGAAGACAGATTCTTAACTTCCTTAGTTTCCTGCTTCCTCCTCTGTGCTGAGTTTGATCTCTTCTTCATTGTCTTTGTCCTCCTCATTGGCAGCAAGTTCTTTGGCTGAGCCGATCTCTAGCCCCTCCACCTTTTTCTGATTCTGTTCCTTTTCCAACCATCTGTAGTTGAAATAGTTCATGATGAAGAGGAAGATACCTCCAGCCAGCATCATTATGCCACAAGCAAAGTACATGTATTTATAGTCCATGAAGATGTCAACCAGCAAACCTGAGGATATAAATCTGTGAATAAACATCCTGAACTTTATAACACAGAGAGTTATGACAGTGAGGATCTCATTGTTGGACTTACCAGAGATGGGTGGCCCCAGCAGGACAGGCCCACACTCTATAATAGTAGCAAGCCCAACCGCACTGGAGAACCGCTGGGCTCCCACCAACTCCATGAGCGTCTCGAACAGAAGAGCACTAACCATCCCAAAACCCAGGCCAAAAAACACTGCGTACACCACCAGGCCACTGTAACCTGGTAAGAGCGGACACATCATATGGCACAGGCCATTATATGTCACAGCGAAGCTGAAAAAATACTGGATCTTGGGTCTGATCCATCTGATGTTGGCGACCAAACCCGTTCCTGGACGTGCAAACATATCTACTAGAGCGAATATGGAGAGCAGGAATGCTGCAGAGTACTCATCTATCCCCTGATGCTTGGCATATGCTGCCAGGAAGACAACTGGAGCAAAAAATCCAAAAAACATGAGCACATTCCCTACAAGATAGATCAAGAAGCCTCTGTGCTTGAAGAGAGAGACATCAATTAATTGGTTGGCAATTGCAGCACAGCCTGACTGCTTGGACTTGTTTTGTCCAGCTGTCTGAGGTGTGACGTCCAGTTTTCCTGCATCGTTCTCATCGGTGGTTTTGCTCGCTGGAAGTTTTGTTTTTATCTTGATGGGTCTCATAAGGGATCCTGCCACGCAGCAGTTGAGCACCACTCCTCCGAGGATGAGGAAGCTTCCTCGCCATCCAAAATGGTCAAAGAGAAACTGGTTGAGGGGAGCCAGGGTGAACAGGAAGACCGGGCTACCTGCCATTGCCAGGCCATTTGCTATTGGCCTTTTCACAAGGAAGTATTTACTGATTATCGTAAGAGCTGATTGCAGGTTAAAAGCTAAGCCAAAGCCTGTAAAACAAAAGCATTTTATGGGATTTTTTATTGAGTTAACAATTGACAAAGTACAAATGTACAAATATGTCCTCTTCTTGAGAGGTACAGATGTCCTGATAACATATTACTCCAGTAAAAGTACTCTAAAAGTACTTATTTGAATTTACTTTAAAATGCTGGGTTAAAAATGATCATGGGTTGTTTGGCAACCCAGCAGCTGGGTTACACAAAACTACCCAACAATGGAAAAAAATAACCTAACATATGACCCAACGGGCTTAACCAGCATTTGGGTAGAAAAATAACCCAGCATTGTAACATACTCCATAATGCTCAAAATACCTATTTAAAGAGGGATGGGTCTAATGTTCCCACACTGACATACCATTCAAAAGACTGTCTGTAAGATTTTAACTTTTTTTGGAAGGAATTAATACTGTGACTGATTAATATCTGTGACCAGAATTCATTCAAAATCTCGATTACATCAGTTAAAAGATCAAACAGACAGATTTGACCTTGAGGTTGTTATCTTTGATCACACACATGTAGGGGAGGAACCCCAGTACACTGTACTGACCAATCACAATCCAGCATGATTTTTATTAGCAGAAGAACAATATCACCAGCAGGAAAGTGTATATAAATGTTATAAACGTCGGAATATGTACCTCCAATGACTCCCACGCATAAATACAAATGCAAAATGGTGGTGCCAAAAGAAGCCATTACCATAGCAACCCCAACCATTAGCCCACCAACTATCACCACAGGGCGGCTCCCATAGCGGTTCACCAAAATACTGCTCACAGGTCCTGTAAGGTGAGACAGAAAATGATGCATTGCTCGTATTATTTGTCATAAACCCAAAAGTAATACGTAAACATTGACTTGTAATCTAACCTTGGTTTGCATGTGACTACGCAAAATTAGACTAAAAAGATCACAGCTCTGGTTCATTGTGCAACTATGGGGACAAAGTAATCTTTGATTTGGGCTCCTCTTGTTATTTGGTTATAGCACACATTGAATTGCTCTTCCTGATTGTGGGAGTACCTAGAATGCCAAGCAATGTCACAGCTTTCCAAAAATGATGTACATATATATATATATTATCAGGCAGAAGTGAGTAATATGCTTTCTAACCTCCTGCATACATGGTGGCCAGCATGATGGAGGAGACCCAGGCTATCTCACTGTAGGAGATGGAGAAATACTCCTGGATTTCTTTGAAGAAGATGGTAAGGGATTTGGGGAAGGCGTAAGAGAACCCGATGGAGATGAAGGATCCAAACACCACGACCCAGCCCCAGCCTCCATCTGGAGGGGTGTAGCCCAGGTTTGTGGTAGCTGGTGGGGGCATGTTTGCTTTAGTTCCTCTCTAAAATAAAAACAAAGTATGATTTCATCAGTATTTTTCATTAAAAGGACAGAACACTTGTCTGCATTCACTCAGAAATTCTTCTGAAACGTTCTAGTTGATTGATAAATCTTTGTACACATTTATTTATTGATATCTACATTTCCACTAACTAAAAACATTCTAGGAAAACTATATAAATGTCAGCAAAGTATAAGAGACATGATAAGTGAGCTTACCTCTCTACATCGGTTGAGAGACAGCTAGCAAAGCTTCCAGGTGGCTACATGTTCTTCATGTCTTATCTATTTCTTCTTCTTATCAGGTCTCTTTTTTATGGTGCTCCATATCACGTGGAATGCCATGCCCTTTTTTAAGAGAGAGAGAGAGAGAGAGAAAGTGTGGTTATGTTTCTAAAATTAAATACATTATGAATATATAAGTATTTACACAGTCACATACAATTTAAAGTTGAACTAAATAAAATATAAAAAATAACAACAAATTATTAAATTGTATATTAATTGTAGGATTTTCAGACCAGTGTTGTTTTAGCATTATTTTGTATATATTTAGAGTATGTATTAATATTTTGAAGAAGCTTTTATTTTTAACATTTAATATTAGTCATGTTATGTGCTTTTGTCATTTTTATTAGTTATTATTTGTATTTCAGTTCTAGCTTTGTTTTATTAAATAAGAACTTTATTTATTTAAATTAATTGGCAATACAACAATTATAATTTCCAAAGATTTTTTTCATATATTTATTTTTCATTAAATTTTGTATTTTATTTGTTTATATAGTTTTATATAGATTAACTTATTTTTACTTCTAACTTAAATGTATTGATGTCATTCAGTTGCAAAAGCAACATTTATTTACCTTTTTTAGTTTACGATATACATTCTAATATTCATGTTTTATTTATTCAACTTTTTAAATGGCAAAAAAAATAGTTGCAAAACAATAACACCACTGTGGCAGACAGATTTTCTCTTGATAAGCTTTCACCTATAGCAGGTTAAATTCATCGTTGTGTTATTTCATATCCTAATGTTGATTTCACACGGAAGTCGATTCCCTTTCTCTCCAGTAGATGTCATTGTGTTCATATCACCAAAGAGTAGAACGTCTTCTATACTCTAATATCACAGAGCAGGCTTGTTTGCGGCCTAGTGGAAGTTTGCTATAAAGGCCTAAAACATTAGCATTACTACTAATATTTTTAATATAGAGTCACCTTAAAATGTAACAATGTCTTCATGCAGTTCAGAGAATTTTACTTTAGCAACACCAATATTGCTATGAATCTATAGCATCTGTTTAGCTCTTCTACTTTGTGAATATAGTCAGATATATTTTTCATGATATAAGCTTTTTAAAGCAGTTTTCATTAAATATAATAAATTTTTAAGTGCTTCAGGTTTTAGTTAATGTAATCTGTTTTGTTACTTCACTCATTACATAATGTCCAAGTGTATTTAATTTGGATGTGCACTGATTATTGACATAAAAGTGGCATAGTACATAGATTTTTCAAATTTTAGGTGGAATATCACATCTGCTCTTACATATTGCTCAAGAATCGGTTGCAGTTCAGGCACAGGAAGTCATGGTGGCTGCACTATTTTTGCTTAGGGCTCATTTTCACAAAAGGAGTGTCTCCTATTTCTCAACCGGCTCCGGTGGGGGGAGGGATTAAACAAAGGCCTATGGCTCCACACAGACTAGAGACAAACAAAAGAGCTTTAATGCGAAATCCCACTAAATTTCCACCACATCCACAGCTAAGCGTCATTTTGCTGCCATTTCGCAGGGCTCTGCACAAAGCAAGCAAGCAGGTTTTTTGAGCGAGTGAGGCCTCGTTCTCTCTCTCCCTCTCCTCTGTGCTCTTTCCCGCACTCACTGCTGATCCTGCCAGTGCTGAACAAAGATTATTACTCAGGAAGCGTTTCGGCCAATCAGACGAGACCTTACATCCTGCTAGTGGGAGGGCAGCCAGTCACGGCCCTGCTCTGATCAGACAGGCCTGAGCTCTGAGTGTGGAGAGGAGAGCCCTCCCTTGTCTAAAGGCTGAGGCTGTCCTCCATGTTTTATAAGTATTGACATTACACTGTTTCAGCCATGCATCCACAGAGGTAAGCCTGATGTTTTCTTACGTCTGTCCTTTCTTGTCATTGTACTGTTTTCATCCACTGCTAACACTGTGAATTGCAGATTTGATTCTCCAGTGACTGGGGAGGCCTAGCAAAGGCCTGTGTCTCTGAAAAAACAGGGCAGAGGAGGAAGGAGGTGGGGGAGAGGGCCAGAGAAGGGGGGTCAGGTTCTTTCCCTCTCGCTCTCCTGAGCTTTGGCCCGTGTGCTGCTCAGTCACATGATTACACGGCAGACGAAGTCAGCTATCACTCATTGCTGTACTGACGAACAGCTCAGTGACAGTCATTTCTGGTTATGTAGGGCCCTCTGTTGATCTGCCCCACGTAGGGGGAGGAGGATCAGGGGGGTGGGGTGCTCGGGTGATGTACTTTTTTAAGCTGATTGCCTGTCCCATTGTCTGTTTGTGTCACAAGCCACGCCATAGAAAATGGAGGCATCTGTTAGGGCCTTATTAGAGAGCTGAGAGCCCCAGCTGTGGTCATTTTACACAGGGGCAGGATGGGTAATTCAGGACGTGAGCTACCAATGAGAGATTAATGTTAAACTTAAATTTTTTATATTAAATTCTATTTTTCAGTGGCAGTCGTGTTTGTTTTATATTTTCAGGTTATATTTTTAGCCTCAGGAGGGATGTTTGATGACATTCTAGTGTCATTAGTCGGTAGTAAAGCTATTTTTGTGCTGTTTTTGAACACATCCATAAGAAAATAATTGTTCTATCTGAGTTTTTGCTGGCATTTTTACTGTCAATCATATTGTGAGTGTATGAGTTTAAAAATAGTTTGAGACACCATTTTACAAGATTTTATCAATTTATACAAATCATTCAAAAATTTAGAAGTAAATGGGGATTTTTTTTTCCTTAGGCCAATAATTACCATACATACTCTAAACTAGTAATGCAGCCACATGGCAAAAAGCCATTCAGAATCAGAATTATGCTCAACTTTCATTTTCTTTATGAGCAGATGTTTTTGCCATTGCTTTACTGCGAAGTTAGCATCATCGCCACTAAAATATTTTTGAAATATAAATGTACAATTTTGAATTCAGTTTGTTTTTATGCTTAAGTCCTGTGGAAACAAAACCGATTCTTGTCATAGAACTGCCTATGGTGTAAAACACCACTTTTAAGAAGATGATTTGGATGATATTTACATATTATTCATCTCCTTTATGTTTCTTCTGAGATTTATGTTGAAGTTAATAATAAAACAGCACTGCCACATACACACACAGCTGCTCCCAAAGACAAAACAAGCGAGCGCAAACCACACGGGACCAAAAGCCTCCTGCCGCATTCCCAATGGATCCTTGGCCTTTCTAATGATATTTATGTCTGCGTAAAAAAAAGCATCAAATACGTATCATATTTCACCTATATATCAACAACAAATGGCTTGTGAGTTAGTTGTTGTAATTATGAACAATTAATTTAATTACAAACACAATACAGTCGACTAGATCTTTATATATTGTTAGCCTAACTACTCTTTATGGGAAAATGACTGGAGGGTGTTATGTCGGTACGGTGCAGCTCAGGTTTTTTGTGTTCCCAGGGAGATTATGCCACTGCGATTGGGATTCTTGTCAAGGAAACAACATTATAAAGTATTGTGGTGATTGGCTTCTTGCCATTTGAAGGAAATGACCGGTAGTGGTCTGACAAGGCTATTTTACCTGCGTTATATCAGCAAAGAGCAACAGAAAAAACTCTAATCATATCAACATCTGTCACAGGAAACAACTGTGTGCTTGTAAAGTCACTTTGCCCTTGAAATGATTCACAAAGTCACCGTGAACCACAAAGCTGCTCTTTTTAACAGCTCAAGATTACAATCTGGGAGATAGATTTACCTTGTCTGAAAGGCAAAACATTTGTTTGCATGTTGATACTCAAGTGCATTTCCTCTTCACTTGTTTTTCTCAGCTGTGGCTCTTGAGACTGGCCTATATGCACGGGTTTCTCTCGTTCTCCCTGTTTACTGTAAGCTCCGGTGCCATGGACGTCTCTGGCCTAGAGGGAGGGGGAAGGGGAGCTCGAGCAGAGCGGTGGGGGAAGGGAGGCACTCTCATTTCCTGAGAAGAGAGAAAAAAGACTGCGGCTGAGTCTCTGACCAGTTATCTCCACATTCACAGCTGCCTTTCTCTTTATTTGGTCTGTTTGCGAGGACCTCTGATTGTCTCTCTGCTCAGCTCGTTCTAGAAGACACAGTTTTGGAGGCCGGTTTGCTTGCAGAGCGGTGGTTTTCTTTCTCTTCATTGGATCAGCCTCAGGACTTCCTGTTTCTTTGATTTCAGTGTAGAGATCTGGATCTTCAGCCACGCAGTTGGCTTGACATTACTTGACCTTTCTGAAGCGAGCAGGAACAGAGAGGCCTGGTGGATGGGAGTTTTTGACGTGACGTGGCCATAATGTGACATAACATCCATGCGGCTCCTTTCGGCCTCGCATTAAAGTGAAAAATGGAGAGCCCTCAGGCCCTGGGCTACACGCTTAGATGTGCATTTCCCACCTCAGACATTGCATGTCTTATTTAGAATATTCTTTCTCCAGACTAATGCCATTATTGTAGGTTCTGACATTATTTATGATTTTTACGAACAACCTGGAATATTTTCTTGTGAGAAAGGTGAGTTTTATTCATCTCCACCGAGGATTATCTGCCATTTTGGATTTATTTAATTAATTTTCCTTTTCATCGTCCTCTTGAGGGAAGTCTCTGAATATCTAAACAGGGAAAGTACATGGATTTTGACGATGTCAAGCCGTGGCCCCGTCAATGAGAATTAGTGAAAGACTAAGGCTTCATTGTGGCCTGATGATCAATCCTCTCAATCGTGCTCGTCATTCTCAACACTGGTCCTAATCCTGATGTAATGGAGAACCGTTGCCAGCTTCTAATCTTTTCTGGTGTTTTATTCTGCACAAAGACTGGGATCAAGGCCTCGTCGTTGTGGGATTTACGTTTGTACCGTTGGCCTTGTACCGCCTCTTCTCTTTCTCCTGTCATTTACGAGCTTCTTTTTGGTTTGCAGACCTTGCGGTTGAGAGTTTTTATTGATTGACTGTGGTGGGTTTCCCCTGTATGGGGTAAATAAGGCCTCATTGTGGTCAATATACATGTGGTTGAGTGTTAAGTAGAGTAGTCACGTCTTTTTGTTGTTGGTTAATTCTTCGGCTTATCGGTTTATTTTTATATGAACTGTTATTAATTGTTAAATGTTTCTGATCAGATTAAATTATCGATAAATGTATTGCATCTATTTTGTAACCTCTGTCTTAGATGTTATATTTGATCAGAGGGTAATGTTAAATAGTAGCACTACAAGATCAAATGTTAAGTTAGAAGCATCAATCTATATTTGCAAAATACATGTAAATATTTTCAAAATATATGTATTTATATATACATAATAAATATACAGAGAACACTCACAAATATTATGCAAACAAAAACGTTTATTTTGTATGCGATTAATCATTTGACAGCACTAAGCAAAATATGTTGTGTTGCGCAAATACAGTGTTTTTCAGCAGCACATACTAAAGGCCTTGACATGCAAAAAAACAACGCAATGTAAAAAATTGAACTGCACTGACCAAAATGTTACATCTGTCCGATGAGATTTCATGATAGGTGGGGCTACTCGGTACAACGCCACAAAACTAAACCCAAGAGACGAATAAAAATGTGATGTCGCTCGTTGCAGTGGTGGCTGGTTAAACGGCATTTACACTGACAATTATTAAATCATTGGAGTTATTCGAATCACTGAGCTGATGTTTTTTTCTTCATTACTATTCTGCAGCAGTATTCAAATGTATCGTGGCAAATCGCTCTATTATTAGTCGCTGTTTATTTGCGTAAACTTTTGTTTTATTTTTAGAAATTGCCAGTTCGTTGAAAATAATTTTTCCAAATTGCATCTTTTTTACTAACAATTTAACGTTTTATGATGTTCACTCGTTTTGTTGCAGAACATTTACTCTTTAGCACTTTAGCAGTTTGTTTTGTGACTTAGGGCACTGTGTTATAGTATGGGACTTTTTTGAGGCCTACATCTATTTTTTACAGATGTTTTATTTACATCTGTAATTCCTTACAAGTGAAGTCATTTCATTTGTTTTTGCTAAATTATATGATGCAAAGACTACTACTCAGAAAAATTAATGTCAGCTTTGCAGCCTAATGTGAATTTTATGCTTTATAGGCCAAATTTTTATTGTATCCGTGTCAATAGTCTATGGTATTTTAGTACCGACCTGCACTTAGACGAGACCAAGAAAGTAGACTAATGAGACTGAATTAAATACACTCTCCAGTGCTCAGCAGGTGTCTACTCCATAATCCCTTGTGTGAGTGGACCTGTTCACGGCAGTATTCCCAACAAACAACGAACATGTTTTCTTCATTTGAAGGAGGTGCTGATCTATTACTAGACACAGAGAGAGAGTTTGACTTAGTTCACACTGCAGGCTAAAGTGGCCCAAATCCGACTTGTTTTCCCAAATGTGACCCATATCTGATTTTATTATGACAGTCTGAACTGCACAAAGGCCACTTTAATATGTGGTCCTAAATCGGATACATAAGCGACTTCAGTCTGAACGGCCATGTCGCATTTCATGCGATTTTTATGTCATTGAAATGCGACAGACATCACAATTCTGTGCTGGAGGAGGCCGGAAGATTAAAATCACAATGGCAGACAATATATAGACAATAATATCACTTCGTTATTTAGGCTCCGATTGCACATTAACTTAAAAATTGCTTAACACGAGCAGCATCCATTTTTATTTCCGCTGAGTCTGGCTTCACGTCTTCTTCTGCGCATGCGGGTCACTTCAGGGCCATATACGGTTCACGCATGAGACTAATGGCAGTCGTATTTAAATAACAGCGCAAAAAAAAAAATCAGATCTGAGCATTAAGACCTGCAGTGTGAACTAAGTCTTAATGCGTCGCACGTATCGATCAAACGAGTTTCCCTAGTAAGGTTAAACAGCTTAATATCATCTTGCCAATTCAATCTATAGGCCCATGATTGGTTACAGCCCAGTTCAGACAAAGCAAAACTCATGCAAGGGTCTCCTTGCACAAGCAAAAGTGCTTCAGATGTGGAATGGAGGAAGATTGCTATGAACAACAACAACATAACTCTGGAGATTAGATTACATCACCCAAGTCTTTTATCTTAGGGGGAGACCTCATGAGATTTCAGTGTCTTATTCCAGCGTTTTTCTTTCTTCATTTAGTTTGGCTGTGGAGGAAATAAAGACGGAGTCTGATGCAGTTGATAAGATGGAGGTGTCCATGCCACCAAAAGGTATTTTGTCTTTGATTATTTTTCTTTAGCTTCTCAGTTCATGCTTTAATCTTTCACAACAGACTCCAAAAATAGATTCAGATTGTGAGAGTACAGTTCTTCAGCTGAAATGAATAAAAAGCAAGTCAATATGAACCACATCAAATGTGGCAGGCAACCAATTTTCTCTTTCATTATGCTGACTGATTGCTGCTATCTGGTGCTTCGTGTTAGTAGGTTAGTCAGACGTTTGATACGACAGGTTTTGTTTTATTTTTGAAGACGTGCATAAAAGACAAGCCTCTTTGTGCATTTGGAGGTCAATGGTGGTTTGTGCTGTCGATGCTTTGAAAGGTCACAATCACAGGCCCAGCTGGGTGAGGTGTTGTATTATCCATATGACTTTGCATAATTAAACAGCTGTGGTTATTTCATCAGCGGTCCCTGATCTAGGATCAGCGGAGCAGGCACCGGCTGTGCAGAAGAGGAAAGCACCCAGTCCTCCACATTCCTCAAACGGACACTCTCCCTCTGACACGTCACCTAGTCCCGCAAAGAAGAAGAAGAAACCGGGATTAATCAACAATAAAGACCAAGTATGTTCCCCCCTAGGCTTCCCTCTCATCCCAATGCCCTTTTGTTGAATTTTAATTGGTTTGAGCTGAGAATTCTTGCTTAAATGAATTAAAAAACATTTGTAGTATCAGAACAAACCTTTGGTTTGTAAATCAAACTCTTGTGTCCTTTTACATTTTCTTGCATTTTTCTATTTAAACGCCCAATTGGAATAATCAGGATTGATTGTGGCTTGTCAATTTTAATTTCCATTCAATGTGCAGCTTTGAATGATAAAACACTGGTCACTGAAAGGGTCAAATGCTTTTACTGATTTGCATGAACAAAGTCGACCCCTTGTGGGGATTTCTGTCCTGTACAGGGTGGCCTCAAAAAGCATTTGGACACCACAGGCATATTTAATGGATATAGTTCACCCCAAAATAAAAATTCTGTCATTCACTCGCCCCGATGTTGTTCTAAATGTTATTTTCTTCAGTGGAACATGTTTTTGTCCAATGAAAGTGAATGGGTTCCAAACAACATTGGACAAAATATGGACAAAAAGACATTTCTTTCTGTTCCACATAAGAAATAACGTCATAAAGGCTGGGAAAGAGATGGAGGGTCAATAAATGAACACAGAATAAAAATTTTGGGGGAACTATCCCTTTGATGCATTTATGTCATTGCATTAGATGGTAAAATAATACTAAATAGAATATTTCAATATTAAATCATAAAATAAAAGAATAAACATACCGTTCAAAAGTTTGGGGTTCAATAAGGTCTTTTTATGTTTTTGTAAAAAGTCTTTTATCCTCACCAAGTTTATTTTTTAGTCTATTATTTGAGGAATGTAAATATCAAAAGAGCAGCATTTATTTGGAATAGAAATCTAGAAATAGATGGATCATAATGTGACATTATAAATGTATTTACTGTCACTTTTGATCAATTTAAAGCTGCGGTCCATAATTCTTGGCACTCTAGCGGTTAATAAACTGAACTGCGTGCGACTTGCGGAAGAACATTGTAGCCAGAGCTACTTCTCTCTGTTTATGTCTATGACGAATCACGAAGGTACCGGTTACTCCACAGTAGTACATACCCGAACCAGTCTAAAATAGTCTGAATATAAACACTTATTATAGGTGTACCGTAGTGATTCAGGATAAGCCAAAAACACGGTTTGGAACATGGATTCATGGTGTACTCGCTTATTATACAAATTTTGAAATAAAAAATGTATGGACTGCAGCTATAATGTATCACTGCTGAGTAAAAGTATTTCAATCGTAACAACATTTAAGACATACTGCTGCTGCACAAATGGCATATAAAATAACCCATAGTAGATCTATACAGGTGGAGCTGGGGAAGGTGGAGGTTACGCTGCAAAAATCTCAAGTGAATGCTAGCTAGCCATATAAATACAAGGCAGTAAGCTCATTGGCTTAATATGCAAGATGAACCAATCAGCTTGTGCCATAACTCTCTGATTATCATCAGTTATGTTAACAACCCGTCAGCCTGTGCCATCTAGACTTTCATGACTGAACTATACATTATTTTATTTTTAATCTTACTGACCCCAAACTTTTGAACTGTAGTGTATATACTTGCACCTGTGGTTTCCAGCTGGTTAATGTCACTGCAAAAATAGCTTGAAGGGAAGTTAGTTCTGAGAAAAGCTGTTGCTTTCATTACTAATCATTTAGTTTGCAGATGACACATTTTTAAAAGGTTACGCACATGTCCAAATGCTTCTTTTGGGCCCACTGTATGTTCACTTTATTACAGCTAAAAATCAAGTGCACTGATTTTATTGAATGCTGTGCTGTCTTTGTGGTGGTGTGTTGCAATCATATGAACAATGTTTCATGAAAGATGCCAAGTGTGGATTTGCTTATTGATCTCATTTAACAAAAAAACACTAAGCACATTTTATTAATGGATTTCTTTTGATACCTTACAGATATTGAAAACGAATTATTAGCTGTCAGTTGAAAAAAATCTATTTCCATTAAGTCACAACTTGGTCTGATCCTGCTAATCTGAATTTGGCATCTGATGGTAATTTAGGATTTCATTCAAATCCTGGTGAAACGCACTTGATCTCAGACACCACGTGTTTTTCAGATCACACGTGGGTCATGATGTGTGTTTACGGAAATGTTAAATGAAATCCTACAGTGTCTTCCCAGTGTGCCGCTTTTGACCCAGTGGTCTTGTGACTGCTTACCTGTCCATGCTTGATTTATTGCAGTGCCTTGCTACGTTTCCCCTGCGAGTGTTGTGGCTTGTGATTTGACCCCTTGCCCTGTCTCTCTTGCCTGCATTTCAGTGTGAGCTTAGACATGGTCCCTTTTACTATGTCAAGCAGCCCGCACTCACAACAGACCCTGTTGATGTTGTACCGCAGGATGGGCGGAATGACTTCTACTGCTGGGTGTGTCACCGCGAGGGCCAGGTGCTCTGCTGTGAGCTCTGCCCGCGCGTCTACCACGCCAAGTGCCTCAAACTGGCCGCAGAGCCTGAGGGCGACTGGTTCTGTCCAGAGTGCGAGGTACTGAGGACTGTATACTGTATGTCAGCTGTTATGTCATGGGACTGTCCTTCTGGCAGTTTAAATATGTTCAGATCCTTATCAACTAACTGAAAACAAGTGGAAAGTACTAAAATTACTAAAACATAAATAAAAATAAATAAAAGCTATTATATATATATATATATATATATATATATATAATACACGTGTAAAAAGTACAATATTTACTCAAACCTAAATAAAAAGCTATATAGAAATATAAAAACCCTAAAAACTAATACAAATGACAAAAGCACATAACAAAGAAAATAATAAAACGTAAACTAAAATTAAATTTTTAATTAAAAAAATATGTATGAATACTATATAAATTATGTAAATAGTACTAAAATAACACTTAATGACTTCTGCTGTGGAACATAAAATATGTTTTGAGAATTGTCTAATATAATTGAGGTCAGCTGGCTCGAATGCAGTTTTGTATTCCCAAAGTGTAAACTATCCCTTTAAAAATGTATAATGTTGCCCAAAATATCCCATACATATCTTGGATAATCCTTGGATGTTTTTTTTTATCCAGCAGACGAGTCACAATAAATGTTGATTATAAATTAACATCGGTTTTCAGACCGTATTAGTGTTGATTAAAAGTAATTTACCGGTATAATTAAATTGGCTGTTTTGACCAGTATTTGAGCATATTGATTATATATTTGTATGTTTATATCGTGTTATAGCGTATCTGTATTGTGTTGTTAGCTTAGCGACATGCTAACCTTAAACTGACTCTGAGGCGAATGTTTAGAGCGTTTTTTTTGGTTTATTTTGCTTTTTAATTATGAGGTTCCATAGCAATTAGAACGATGTCTATGCAGTAGCTTACTAGTTTGGGAACAATTATGTGGCACACAGAGCTTCACTCCTCCTTACTGAAGAGTTTTAAGCTTTTGCTTGGATTAGAATCAATTACACCATTCAGAAACTCGTTAAAACAGGTTGAATTTGCAATGTATAGGTGTAGATATTTGTTTTGACAACAATACATTTTGCTAACATTTTTACCAAATCTTGTCATGCATCATAAAATCTGAACTTTGTTCACAAATCAATTTATTCTGGAACAAGTAATATGTTTACTACTGAAAATAGAATCAATGCATTTTTACACACCTAGAAAGAATTTACTTGAATGTATTTTATTATATCAAGTTAAATAGCAAGTAACTGAAACAGTCACTTTGAGAATGTTTGAGAGCACATGAATGATTATGAACTGTATGCATGTGATTTCTGAATATAATAGTCATTTTACTCTCTACTTCAGAAAATAACGGTGGCTGAGTGCATAGAGACTCAGAGTAAAGCTATGACCATGCTGAACCTGGAGCAGCTGTCCTACCTGCTGAAGTTTGCTTTGCAGAAAATGAAACAGCCAGGAGTGAGTCGACTATACCTCACTATACCCTCACAATTATTTAATCACTCCATAGTTTCATTTTGGTGGTCTTAGGTTACATCGATTCAACCCTTGCAGTGTATCATTCTGAATGATTTCTCTTGCAGACCGAACCGTTTCAGAAGCCAGTGTCACTAGAACAGCACCCGGATTATGCCGAGTATATATTTCACCCCATGGACCTGTGCACTCTGGAGAAGGTATCAGGCCAAGCTTTCTGTGTTACAAGTGTCCAGGTGTTGATGTTGAAGAGTATTGAAGAGATGTATTGTTTAATCATGCAAAACCTAATTAACATCAACATTTTGTTTAAAGTTTAGATTGAGTCCGCTGTATGTGCCTAAAGGTAGAAAAAATTATGTAACTGAGAAATATGTGTCTGTAGAATATCAAGAAGAAAATGTACGGTTCCACAGAAGCATTTTTTGCTGACATGAAGTGGATTCTACACAACTGTATCATATATAATGGAGGTTAGTGCCGGTCTCGGAAATCCACGTGCATGTATCATGACTCATATATGTAAATTAATTAAGTTTCAATGGCTCTATTTCAGGAAACCATAAGCTAACAGCTACTGCTAAAGTTATTGTCAAGATCTGTGAACATGAGGTGAGCATTCTAATCCATACAATATATATAAAGCAAGTTATACAAGCTTATTTATTATCTTTCAGAAGGTTGTGTCTGTAAGATTTGATTTAATGTTGAAAGTCTCTTTATGCTCAGAAATACTGCATTTATTTGATCAAAAATACAGTAAAGCAACTATTATTAAAATGTAAAATAACTTAATACATTTTCTGTTTGAATATGTTTAAATATAGTTTCTTCCTGTCATGGCCAAGCTGAATTTTCAGCATCATTACTCATCATTACATTATGATCCTTCAGAAATCATTCAAATAAAATAGACTGTAATGCAGTTTGTCAGGGTTCTTTGATAAATAGAAAGTTTGAAAGAATAGCATTTATTAGAGAAAAAATTGTATAAATGCCATTACTGTCGGTTTTGATTACATTAATGCATCTTTAGCGTATTAAAGCATTCAATTATGTCCAAAAAATAAATAAGCCCCAAAATTTTGAACGGTAGAATTGTACAAATGTATTAATAAGCTGGTCCTAGATAAATATTACAGTGTTAATAAATCATCCACAGATGAATGAAATTGAGGTTTGTCCAGAGTGCTACCTGTCTGCCTGTCAGAAGAGGGACAACTGGTTCTGTGAACCTTGTGTAAGAGAATGACCTTTTTCAAATCATTTTGTAATATGTTTTTTGTTGAATAATCATCTAGTTAAATATCTGGGCTGTATTTCATGGTCATATTTGTTGTTTCCATGTAGTCTCAGCCTCATCCTTTAGTGTGGGCCAAACTGAAAGGTTTTCCCTTCTGGCCCGCGAAAGCCTTGAGGGACAAGGACGGTCAGGTGGACGCGCGGTTCTTTGGTCCAGCATGACAGGTGAGTCCGTTAATAACATTTACAAAATATAAAAATATATAAACAACAACTTCCAGCAAATCTAATCTAAATCAAATTATGTAATAATCAAATTAATTAGTATGTATAGTTTTACGTTTAAAAAATGGTTTAACATTACTGTGATTGTATTGGTAGAAATAAAAAACAATTCAGTAATTGAGACAGAAATTTAAGGGAAAATTCATAAATCTCAAGAATATCATGAACAAATGTTATTTTAAAATGTTAAATTATTTCTTCATCTGTATTTACATGTACATTACAATTTAATAATTCTTAATGGTTATTGTATCAAAGGCTTGTTATACTCACAACAACATCAATATTATCATGGAGTTGTACTAACCATACACAATTTGTATATGCATTAAAATATGTATTTCCCCCTCATTTGGCTTTCAGAGCCTGGGTACCCATAAACAACTGTTACCTCATGTCTAAGGAAATCCCCTTCTCTGTGAAGAAGACCAAAAGCATCTTCAACAGCGCCATGCAAGAAATGGAGGTCTACGTGGAAAACGTGCGCAAGAAATACAGCGTGTTCAACTACGCCCCGTTCCGGACACCTTACACACCCAACAACCAGTTCCAAATGCTACAGGACCCTAATAACCCTAAAAAAGGCACAGTAAAGCCTGAGAAACAGGACAAAGTCAAGTTCAACTTTGATATGACCGCATCCCCCAAGATGCTCTTGAGTAAGACAGTGATGTCAGGAGGGGTGGGGCGGCGGATTTCGGTGACGGACGCACCCAGATCACCGATGAGTACCAACTCCTCAGTCCACACGGGGTCAGACCTCGAGCAGGACGAACGAGGGCCGAGAGTGTCATCGAGTCACTATAGCGGCGGTGAAGACTCTATGGATTATACAGGTGATTGATCAGATTTAATGCCGTAAAATGGCTAGTGTTTGGTTTTACGATTAATAGTGGGTGATTAAAGTTTAAAAGTTTTGCCCACAGGGTCTCCTGTCTCTAAAGACAAGCAACAGCCCCAAGCCCACGCCGGTTAAACAGGAGAGGAATTCGGGCACGGGAGGCATTCTTAACCTCAATCTGGGTGAGTCTCAAATTAACCTGAGGCCCACAGAAATGACCACTGCTCACTGCTCTGTTTTTGTTGAAAATTTGTGTTGATGTATTTCCTCAGATCGCATTAAAGCTGAAATGGACCTGAAGGAGTTGAGTGAGACTGTACAACAACAACAGCAGCAGCAACAGCAAGGGACGTCGGTTCTCCTCACCTCTCCCAAAAAACCTACTAGGAGTTTGGATAAAACTATAGAGAGCTGCAAAGCTCAGCTGGGTAATTAACACGTGCACACACGCAAATGATGATTAACAGTAAACCCAAAAATGACCTTCCGCTTTTTTTGGCAACCTTTTTTTTGGCAAGTGAATGTCGTAAAGTGAATATATCACGAAGTTAAGATGAATCACAATATTAGAATATTTGATTTCAGGCAAAAATATGAATATTATATTTACTACAGGGTTTACAGCATTCACAGCATTCAGAATTTAATTCTAGTTACATTCTTTAATTTGAAGTAGCAAATGGAGCTAGCATTGCAATTTAAATATTAAATAAGTAGAATTAAAATAAAGTTAAGCCAAAAAGGAAAGTTCTGTCATTAATTACTCACCCTCATGTCGTTCCAAACACATAAGACCTTCGTTCATCTTCAGAACACAAATTAAGATAATTTTGATGAAATTCGAGAGCTTTCTGGCCCTCCATAGACAGCAACACAAATACCACGTTTAAGATCCAGAAAGGTAGTAAGGACATTGTTAAAATAGTCATAAGTGACTATAAGTGTCATAAGTGGTTCAACATTAATGTTATTAAGCAATGAGAATACTTTTTGTGCACAAAGAAAAAAAACACTTAATTAAACAATGTATTCTCTTCCGTGTCAGTCTTAGACGTAAGTCCCTTTAATTTGAATTCAAATTAATCATATACAGGTACATATAAAAAAAATTGAATATCATAATATTTTTTGTCACTCATTTCAGAAAGTGAAAACTATATATTATATATATTCTTTACACATAGAGTGAAATATTTCTAGCCTTTATTTCTTGGAATTTTGATGATTATGGCTTACAGATAATGAAAACCCAAAATTCATTGTCTCAGAAAATTAGAATATTACATAAGATCAATTAAAAAAGGATATTTTAAACAGAAATGTAAAGCTTCTGACAAGTTAATTTCAATGCACTCAATACTTGGTTGGGCCTCCTTTTGTATGAATTACTGCATCAATATGGTGTGGCATGGAGGCAATCAGCCTGTGGCACTGCTCAGGTGTAATGGAATGGTGTAATGGTTGCTTTGATAGCGGCCTTCAGGTCATCGCATTGTTGGGTCTGGTGTCTCTCATCTTCCTCTTGACAATACTCCATAGATTCTCTATGGGGTTCAGGTCTGGTGAGTTTGCTGGCCAATCAAGCACAGTAACACCATGGTAGTGGTGTTTGGCACTGTGTGCAGGAGCCAAGTCCTGCTGGAAAATGAAATCAGCATCTTCATAAAGCTTGTCAGCAGAAGGAAGCATGAAGTGCTCTAAGATTTCCTGGTAGATGGCTGCGTTGACTGTGGACTTCAGAAAACACAGTGGACCAACACCAGCAGATGACATGGCAGCCCAAATCATCACTGACTGTGGAAACGTCACACTGGACTTCAAGCAACATGGATTCTGTGCCTCTCCTCTCTTCCTCCAGACTCTGGGACCCTGATTTCCAAATGAAATGCAAAATGTACTTTCATCTGAAAAGAGGACTTTGGGCCACTGAGCAACAGTCCAGTTATTTTCTCCTTAGCCCAAGTAAGATGCTTCTGACGATGTTTCTGTTTCAGAAGTGGCTTGGTAGCCCTTTTCCTGAAGATGTCTGAGTGTGGTGACTCTTGATGCACTGACTCCAGCTTCAGTTCACTCCTTGTGAAGCTCTCCAAAGTGTTTTAATTAGCTTTGCTTGACAGTATTCTCAAGCTTGTGGTCATCTTTGTTGCTTGTGCACATTTTCCTACCCAATTTCTTCTTTCCAGTCAACTTTGCATTTAATATGCTTTGATACAGCACTCCTTGAACAGCCACCCCTTTCAGTAATGACCCTCTGTGACTTACCCTCTTTGTGGAGGGTGTCAATGATCGTCTTCTGGATTCATTAGCTTTAAGCACTAATCATCAAAATTAAAACAAAAAAACTTTTAAAGTGTTTTACTTTACATGTAATGAATCTAAAATAGATGAAAGTTTCACTTTTTGAAAAAAGTTATTTCACCATATTGCAATTTCTTTATATGTACCTGTATAATAAGTGTAATCTTAACATAAAAAGGGAAAGCTTGTCAAAACTATTTTGTTATGTTGGTTTGACAGCCTTGTTTGAAAGCACAAAAAAATGTAAAACAAATTCTAGATTTTTACAGGCCTTACAGACAGATGGACAAACAGGTTTAGGTCCTATTAACCAGGGTAGAAGAAATCTTCATTTCCCAGAATGCCATTAACTGCCCTTAAATTACTCTTCCTGTTATTCCAGTTCATATTCCAGTTGAACTTCCTGTTGGTTGTGAACAACTCAGTTCAAATTCCAACTTATGAATTGAAAGGGAGCCAGTTCTCTAAATCTACATTTTGCACAACCTTAACATTCTTTTTATGAGGCAATAAACTCCACTTACAATTCTCATAAAGCATTGTGAATGATAATCTAATCTCTCAGGGTTTCTGTGTAGTTTTGTTGTCTTATCAGAAAACACTAATACTGTTTTTATGCTCAATATATAAAAAAACAATATTATATACAATATTGAATATATGTTGTGTGTGTGTGTGTGTGTGTGTGTGTGTGTGTGTGTATATATGTATGTATATATATATATATATATATATATATATAAATCCATGACTATATATATAGTCATATATATAGTCATGGACAAAAATATTGGCACCCTTGGTAAATATGATCAAAGAAGGCTTTGAAAATGAATCTGCATTGTTTGATCTTTTATTTAAAACATTCACAAAAATGTAACCTTTCATTGGATGATAAAAATTTAAAATGGGGGTGAATATCATTATGAAATAAATGTTTTTCCTCTAATACACGATGGACACAATTATTGGCACCACTAGAAATATTCCCATTCATATCACAATTTTGAGCACTCCAGGGTGATTATGAACATGAATTATCCAGCCATGGCTTCCTGTTTCACAGAAATATAAATAGAAGGGGAATCAAAGCCTAAATTCCCTTAATCGTCCATCACAATGAGAAAAACCAAAGAATATATTTCTGATGTGCAGCAAAAGATAATTGAGCTTCACAAATTAGTGAAGTGGCTTTAAGAAAAGACTGTTTATTGTCTAAGTCTATTGTTTATACACATGGCATCATGGATTCTATTAAATACCAACAGATAAAAAATCAATAAGTGTCTGTTAGAAATCTTATAATGGTCCATGTTTGGATCTTCCAACCATATAATAATCCAAACACAAACCTCAAAAACAACACAAAAATGGGTCACTGAGCACAAAACCAAGCTTCTGCTTTGGCCATTCCAGTCCTCTGACCTGAACCCTATAGAAAATGTGTGAGGTGAACTGAAGCGAAGAAGCACCAACATGGAGCTGAATCTAAGGGGTCTGGAGTGATTCTGTATGAAGGAATGGTCTCTGATCTCTTGTCAGGTGTTCTCTAACCTCATCAGGCATTATAGGAGAACATGTAGAGCTGTTAAACTGGCAAATGGTGATTTCAAAAAGTATTGAATAAAAGGGTGCCGTTAATGGTGGCCAAATTTGTATTAGAGAAAAAAACATTTATTCCATAATGATATTTCCCCCCATTTTAAATTCGTATTATCCAATGAAAGGTTAGATTTTTATAATGTTTTAAAATAAAAGATCAAAAGGATTAACAATACAGATTAATTTCCCGCAGTAACCGCGGACCCGACCAGATTTCTTGCAATGCGGGATACATTTCTGAATAAACGGCTGTAGCAGTCGGTAACTCTGGTGTAATTTGAACAGGAGCGGGCGGTCTAACAATATTCAGTTCCCGACTTTCTTTCATGTCGCCTGATACTGAAACTGATACACTTAAAGGCTGCTAAATTGGAACAACTAATGAACTGATTTAAAACACATTCATTTAAAACACATTTTGCTTAATGCACTTTAATTGTGCAGAAGTAATGCTGAAGTCCAGCTAAAAATATACTGTATACTTGATTGTGCTAAAGTGGAACTATTGTAAGTATACTTCAGGTAGCCTACACTAAATATATTGCTTTCAAAGACTGATATTATGAAGAGATCACACAATCCTTAATAATAGGGATATTAAAACACATTTTAGGCAGAATATTAAGTAATGCGCATTGTGTAATGAAGAAATACTCCAAATAGAGTTGAATTATATAATTTTATATTAGTCATTATTAAGAGATTATATGTCAATAAATGTTCATGGATTTAAGTATACTTGGAATGAAATAAATGTATTTTAAATCAATTATGGCATAGTATTGTTTGTTTTTTATTTTTTACTAGGGAAGCTGGCTACTAATAGTTAAAGTTATGTAGGTTACCGGCAAATATTGCCTAGATTTTTGTTTCACTTATTGGTGATTTTCTGGATTATGCTTCAAGAATTGTGGTTATTTATTACTAGTAATCTTGTACTTCACAGGGAATAGAAAAACTGTTAGTTCTAATGGTACTTCACAATATATATATTTTTTTTGATCAGATAAATGGAGGATAGGATAAGATACTTATTTTTCAAAAATGTGGAAAAACCTTACCAACCTCAAACTTATGAATCGTGTTGTATGTCTGAAACCCTACATTTGAGCTTATGCAGTCTCTTTCTCCATTCACAGGAATCAATGAGGTCTCAGATGATGTGTACCGCGGTGTTGAGCACAGTGACTCGGACGACTCGGACAAATCTGACTCCAGCGACAGTGAATACATGTCTGAGGATGAACAGAAGCCTAGGAACACTAACCACAACAACAGTGTCCACAAAGACTCCAAAAAGAGACCCAGACCTCCATCTGCTCAAGACCAAGACCAAGACGCTGCCCCATCAACAGCTGGAGGAACACCAGGTGCAGACAAGAAATCCTCAGATCCCCAGATCAAAGAGAAGTTAAGCATTGGCGTGGAGAAAGACTCCCAGGAGAAGAGCAAACCCCTGCAGCAGACCCAGAAGGAGAGGTCACAGCCTGGGCAGGACGTTCGGCCTGCTGGATCTGAGCTGGATGTGGACTCCGACTCCGAGCGGGAGCTGGTGATTGACCTCGGTGAAGAACAAGGCGGTAGAGAAAAGAAGAAAGCCAAGCGAGAGACCTCCATCTCCGCAACTAAAGATCAGACAGGCATTAAAACCGATGGTAGGTACCTAACCAGTTTGGATTTTGTTTCTGTAAAAACATTTCTAGAATTTCTAATCTGAATCGTTATCTTTGTTCTTCTCTATTTCTAGGTAAAACTTCTGCATCTACAAGCATATCAGATCCTTCATCCACAGATAACGCTTCATCTTCCTTCAGTCCCGGTTCAAAAGATGCAACCGCATCAGCCATCAAGTCTCCAGCCACCGTCACAACTGCATCTACCACTCAAGCCACCTCCCCCTCGGCTGTTCAAGCCATGTCTGCTGTCCCAGTCGCTTCCAATGTGATGAAAAAACAGCGCCCTCTGCTGCCTAAGGAGAGTACACAGCCGGCCCAGCGGCCTGCGACGTTGAACCCAGCTGGTGGTAAAGTCCAGACGTCGTCTCAGAAGGTGCAGAGACAGCAACAACAAGGTGAGGCGGCTCCTCAGATAGTGGCGCAGAGCCAAGCGCAGCCCCAGACCTCAGCCAACAACTCCAGCACACGCTACCAGACCAGACAGTCCGTCAAAGGTACAAACATGACAGTGCAGAAAGTTTATTCCTAGAATAATTAACATTATATATATATATAAACTTATATAAATATTAAGAATTAAACTTTTGTTTTTTAATAGATTATTTTAAATATATAAATGTGTTTTCTGATCTAGACGAATAACCCTAGATAAAAAAATCCCTACCCTGAAATAATCTATATCAATATTAATCTATTTAAGATATAAAATGATAATAATAATACAAATATATTAAGTTTATTTGCAAAAACAGATAATTTAGATAATGTTTTTATTAATTTTCATAAATCGTTTTTGTGTTATCATGTTTTTATTGTTAGTTATTTACATGTTTTAGTTATTGTTATTTAATGGAAACAACACAACTGCAGTTGTGTTGATATTAATTGGAAAGCAGGATAAAAGAACATGAATTTTGAAAATTTTAAAACAGAGTTATCTGTTTTTGCAAATTAACTCTTCACATATATATATATATATAGTCTTGGATTATTTAAAAAATTTTTGACAAACTTTTTTATAATCTAGAATGAATATATCTAAATATCTGTTTTTATTTATTGACTATAATTTGTATAATAACTTTTAGATTAATAATGTTTCATTAGAATTTTTAAAATCAGATATAAAAATGTACATCTAAAACACTGTATTATGCTACCCAGAATCCTTTGCTCTACAGAAATGACATAAATGATGAGATCTCTTGGTCGACTGGATGCTAGTGTCAGCACACCATATAAAATAAATCACATCTTTATTTCACTTATAAATCTTAACATCTTATTAGTCACAACTTTATTTGGACATCGTGGCTCATCATCTGTCCATGCTTGTGAGGCTAATGACAATTTAAAAAAAAAAAAAAAATTAAGTACGTACTTTTACCAACAAGAAAGTATATACTGTATAGATTCACATTCTAGCTTCACGTCCTTCCAAAAGTGATTTGTGCTTTTAAAAACAGCTACGACAACAACAACTGTAAAACTGAAAGACAAGACAAATGTATTTATTTTCTATGGTGATCGACATTATGCAGCTCAATTTGTTCTGAACCCATATAATATTGGTTCAAGGTGGCATTAAACCCTTCTCTTGTTTCACCAGCTGTTCAACTCAAAGACACCTCACCTGTTAACATGGGCTCTGGTACGTCTGCTTCCAGTCTGGCTGGAGACTTCCTCACCCCTCCAGCCTCTGCTGATGTCGCCGCTGACATCACCAAGTACACCACCAAGGTGAGTCCGATATTCACTCACTTATACATATTATATACTTATACATACATTCTAGTGTGTAAATTCATTATATGGATTGAATTAAGATGGTTTTTGAATAGTTAAATTAATTGATCCTTGATTAACTCTACTGCTGAACTACTGTTAATCAAACTGTGCCTAAATAGTTTTTTTTTAAATGATGAATTTGACTATTTTCTGTGTTTTCCATCATAATGGCAGATGATGGACGTGATCAAGGGTACAATGACAGAGATATACAATGATCTCTCTAAGAGCACGACGGGGAACACCATTGCAGAGGTTTGTGCTTTTATGTCATTTCTGCTTGATTTTATTCCACAATTCATATTCTTTCTCAATATGTATTATTTTTATATAATTCATAGGTTGTGCACTTATAGGTTGCAGGCTGACAGATTGCATTTCTATAATTGCAAAACTTGATGGTTCTCTTGGTTGACATTCCCTGTGGATTTTGTTGCAGATCCGGCGGCTGCGGATTGAGATTGAGAAACTCCAGTGGTTGCATCAGCAGGAGCTGTCAGAGATGAAACATAACCTCGGTAACTCTCCTTTATGACTTATAATAGCTCTGCGAACTGCTTTATCGTAGTTTTGGGATAGCAAATGCTTTTGTTATTCAATGCAATGAATAGAACATTTACACTAGTTCTTCTAGTGTCCTACTAGTTCTAGATGACCAAACCAGAGCTTTAACCACTGATATATCATTATTATGTGTGTATTTGTGTGTGTGTAGAGCTGACCATGGCTGAAATGAGGCAGAGTCTGGAGCAGGAGAGAGAGCGGCTGGTGTCAGAGGTGAAGAAACAGATGGACATGGAGAAACAGCAGGCGGTGGACGAGACCAAGAAGAAGCAGTGGTGTGCCAACTGCAAGAAAGAGGCCATTTTCTACTGCTGCTGGAACACAAGTTACTGCGACTACCCCTGCCAGCAGGCACACTGGCCCGAACACATGAAGTCCTGCACACAGTCAGGTAACCAGTTCTACACCTTACTCTCTTTTGCCATGTTTGGCTTTTTACACTCTTAACAATAAAGGTTCTTTAGGTTCTTCCATGAAGAACCTTTATCATCAGTGAAAACTTTCTGTTGAACTAAAGGTTCTTTATAATGGAATAATCATTATGTTCTTCACACTAAGAGGTACTTTCAATGGCAATGCTATAAAAACCTGCTTTTGGAAGTTTTATTTCCAAGAGTGTACTACTTTTGCCAAAAGACTAGAAGAGAGAGGACAAGAAATAACTGGTTCAAACTTTTATTGCCCAAATTAGCACCAAAGCAATTAGCTTTTTGTGTCAATATACACCAAATGCAAGACCACAACTCTGAATGGCTAATAGCGTACTAACACACCACTTATGCTGTTTATCCAGTGTATATAGTGTGTATACTGTGCACGGAATGCCAATTTTTGTATACATGGAATGGAATATATTTGGCAAAAAGTGCAGTATACATTGAATTGTCGTTTCCAGTGCAGTGTAATTGTCTATTATTATTATTATTTTACTTTTTGTAGTGTGATTAAAATATTATTTAAGTGATGTTAAGACATTTTACAAAAAACAACAACTAAATAACAAATTTTAACCCCAAAAAGATAACTGAAAGCCACTCACATCATTGAATGGGTACTATTTTACCATTTATTTATTCTTACCATTTACTATAGACCCTTTTCAAGTTAGTTTTTTAAGTGGTTGTCATATTTGGACAAACTTCTGTAATTGTATATTGCAAATTCTTGATGCATTTATATAGCGCTTTATTGTGTATTGCTGTCAGGGCCGGTGCCAAGGGGGGCATTACTGTACCTCCCCCCCCCCACCCCACCAATTCTCTCCCCTCCTTATTGAACGTGATCGTTTTCGAAAGCAAAAGTGAAACCATAATAAACAGCACACATAAGAAAGCGGTTGCATGCTTTAGAGAGCGTCAGCAACTGCATGCGGTCACAGATTGCGTTATACTGTGCAGTATCCAGTATGCAAGCTAGTATTGCATTCTAAACATAGCCACTCTCTGTTTTCTTTTACATTTATTACTGAATAGCAATTGAGTTATAACTTTCTCTTTTTCATCTCAGCCACAGCAGCTCAGCAGGAAACCGAAGCAGACGCCAGTTCAGACGCAGCTGGAAAACCTGTAGGACAGTCCCCTAAAACCCAACCTTCACCAACCGGAGAAAGAGCATCACCCGCAAACCAAGGACCCTCCCCTTCCACGGACAACACTAAAGGGAGCTCCTCCGTGGCTGTCTCATAACCCGAGTGTGAAATCTTTTCATCATCAGAACGGTGCCATTCAAAGAGAGTCAGATGTTAACACCAAAGGACCTTGACTCATTTCGAGCAGACTGTTCCTTGTTCAGTGTGATCATGACATGGTGTCACTTCCTGTTCACTACATCCAACACAACATTAGGGTAATGCCTATAAAAGTTTGATTCATTTCTATGTACATTTCGTATTTGAATTTGTGACTTGTTTAGTACAAAGACTGAAACTCCCTTTGATATAAAATATGCAACTGTAAAACTGTTGTCCTTTTTTTTATACATATCAACTTTTGTAAACTTCAACAAATGTGTTTGATCAATATCATTTTTTTTTGCTTAATGTGAAAGATGCACTTAGAAGTGCCTCTGAAAGAGTACGCTCATTTTATCAACTGAAGAGCGTGTTTGTACAAGGTCAAAAACGTATGGAATATGATTGTTAGTACTAATGGATGGTCACTACGTTTGTTTTTGAAAGACTGAAAGATTTAATTCTTTAATATCTTTCACCCGTGAAAGGCTTCTTGACAAACAAATAAACTAAAACGAGCAAAAGTCTAGAGGAGTAAAGGAAAAGATTATAGGCTACTTATTGTGGGCATGTTTCTTTTTTCTCTTGTCTTGTGAACTCTCTTGTTTACATACTGTAAATACAAAAGAATAAGCAGAGATGATATCTGTAAGAAAAATAAAGTCTTCATGAGACAAATCTTTGGTGTTTTACACATTTGTGTCAAGAATAGCTTTGCGTGCATTTCCCTTACTGTAACAGTTTAGTATAGGGACGAATCTACTTATGCTTATCAGCATACATATTACTAGCATATCGGTCTTTGTCAGGTGACGTCACACATAATAAACGCACGACAAAGACCGATTGGCTGTTTATTAGTAACGTTAAAAAGCACATAATAATGCATTTTCGCATGACCATATTTTAGATGTCTTAATCCTACAATATTCTCAAACGTATCAGGTTTGGTCCACAAACTAAAGCGTGACATTCCTTGCACATTCCATGCTCCTTTGATCTGTTATGGTCTGTAAATATTTCTACATCAAATACATCAATAATTATTATTTAAAAAATATATAATTTAATTTAGCGTACATCAATAAAATGACATTTTAACGTAAATACAATTCCTTCAATATATTACCAAATAAAAGCAACGAGACGGAAAGACTCTTATTTTGCCAAGTATTTTGCCGCTTTTCCTACGTATCTGTACGTGATGACGCAAGACGCCCAAAGAACAAACCGACGCATGATCTGAGAGAAAGAAGAGCCGGCGAACAAGAGGTAAAGCTCGGCTGAGACAGCTCAAATACCGTTAGATATTCTTCTATTTCTTTTATTCTATAAACGAATGATGCAGAGAGATACGTCGTTAAAGCGTTATATACCCATTGGGAATGGTTTAATTTAAACGAGTGCGCGAAATGAACGGTTAGCCCCGGCCGCTAACGGAAGCTGATGCTGCTGGTGATGTTTTATGGGACAAAGAATTAGCTAGGCTTGTCTTGTCGGTACTCCGGTCTATGAGGCCGGTGTTTGAGGTTTAAGTAAATACGTATAATCAGTTTAGCCTTCTTATTTTAGAAGTATCGGTAAATACGTCTGTTATAAGGGTTATAGTGTGGAAGGCGAGGCCTGGATGTAGAGGAGCAGCTGAGGCGGTGTTTGTCTCAAGGGCTGTGTCTCAAAACCCTGCGAGCTGCCTAAAAATAAAGCAAAGGCGCATTCGAGTCAGACTTGCTTATAATTAAAATTAACGTTACTTCGAATATAATGCTGTCTAGGTAGGGCAGCTTATTAGTTTTTAAGGCACAGGCAAAGTGACTGACATTACTGCTGTCTTTCTCAGCATCTGCTTAGCTGTCTTGAGACTCTAGCTGGTGTAATGCCATTACGATGTATTACAGCTCCATTCTTCTTCATAGTTTATAATATATCACACTATGAAACTTTTGTTGACAGGAAATACTATTTATTTATTAAAATCAAGAATGTTGTGATTTGTTGATGGTTGGTTTTGGATTGAAGGATGGAAGAGGAAATGTGAGATTTAACATCCGTGATACATTCCCTTAGAATTCACCCATGTGTTGAGATACATTCATTGCAGTGCTTATGTTACTTTATACTCTGTCAAGTTTAATGTATGATAATAATTGATCATCCTTTATTGTAAAATTGAGACAGAATAAGTCTCTTATATTATTATAATATTATTTTGATCAATAATAACCTAATATTATATGCCTTGGTTTCAGCACTATTTATTTTCAGTCTGCGTCAGCACATGGTTATGCATTGTCTCATTTATCTCTTGCTCCATTCTAGAACATGGCTGTGAACGTGCATTCCACCTCAGTGACTAGCGACAATCTGAGTCGCCATGACATGCTCGCATGGATCAATGAGTCTCTACAGATGAACTTTATCAAGATCGAGCTTTTATGTTCAGGTGAGTTGTATGTGGCTTCGTAGGACAGAGTGTATGAATGTATGCGGCGTTGTAGTACAGAGTGCAACAGCTGGGTTCTGAAAGTAAAATTATTTTTAAATTATCAACTGTTTGTAATCTGATTTTCTCTACAGGTGGAGCCTACTGCCAGTTTATGGACATGCTGTTTCCAGGCTGCATGCCTTTGAAGAAAGTTAAATTTGGTGCAAAGTTAGAGCATGAATACATTCACAATTTTAAGTTATTGCAAGCCGCCTTCAAGAGAATGGGCGTTGACAAAGTGAGTTGATTAATTTGTTTTCCTCAAGCTTGTCCGCACAAGCAATGATTGTCTAGTCAAGTTGAGCAAAACAGACTTTTAAGAGATTGTACATTTACAATACTAACATTTATGAATGTTGATAGAGCTTTTATTTTGGCAGAAACCAGCAGGAAGACCTCAGTGCTTCTTTTTGTTGACAAGGGCATGCAGTTGTTTAAATGATTCTCATTATGAATTTGGGAAGATGTTTGTCACACATGCCTTTAAAAAAATTAATACAATTTTACTGAGCAACTGACGAGTAGATTTAGCGCAGATTTTCATTGCGCTTTAGAATTTTAACCCTGGAGACGCGAGCTTGTGCAGCGTTGTTTGAATACATGCAATTTGCGTATATTTGATAACATTCTGCAGTTTTTTTACTATATTAATTGTTTGAGGCCATTTCGCGATTTCAATCATCATAGTAACCAGCAACAACCACCCCTTCCTCTTCTCATCGGAGACATGAGATGCAGCGCTAAGCAGTCTCTCGCTGTCGGTGCTTCGGTCTTGTAATGATTTTTACATCTTTCTCGGACCGTTTTAAATACTTCCTCACTGCAGACGTGTTTGCGGCATTAGTGCACGTCTCTATTTGATTCGCGTCATGGCATGTTCGGTAAAATGTATTCTGTCTTTTTGCTTATTAGGACAATTTTGGGTGCGAACATTCGGTGCATCCCTAGAGTTTGGAACTAATTATACCATGTAGACATTGTTTTTGTTCCTTGATTTCACCACTAAAACAGTGACACTAATAAATCCATGAAATAATATTTGATTGTGTTTTCCCCATCAGATTATCCCAGTTGACAAGTTGGTGAAGGGCAAATTTCAAGACAATTTTGAATTCGTTCAGTGGTTTAAGAAGTTCTTTGATGCCAACTACGATGGAAAAGACTATGACCCAGTGGAAGCGAGACAGGGCCAGGACACCATGCCTCAGCCCAACCCCTCCATGCCTGCCCTCAGCAAGCCCAAGAAGATCTTGAATGCAGGTTGGTTACATTGCACCGATTGTTTGCACCTCAATAGTTTGATCTCAGCATTTAGGACTAGACAAAATGTTTGTTTTATACATCTGCCCAAAAAGAAAATGTCCTTCAGTCCATGTTGAGTGCGTGATCTCAACAGGAAGCGACAATGTTTCTTGAGCACCAAATCAGCATATTGGTGGTTTCTGCAGGATCATGTATAAATTTTTTAATATATTAAAGTAGAAAACCGTTATTTTAAATTGTAATATTTTAAAATATTTATTTTTGCTGTAGTTTTGAGCAAATAAATGTAGTCTAGGTGAGCATAAGATACTTTTGTCAAAATCATTAAATACAAAATCTTACTGACCCCAAAATCTTGAACAATAGTGTGTTTTATATTAGGGCTGTTAATTAATTACATGCGATTCTCATGCGCATCTCATCAGTAAAGCCGGCTCCGTGATTGGCAGTAAATCTCCATCACCTGTTTTCAAATGGAGCAGCAGTTAATACACAGAGCCGTAGTTCACTGATCGCAGATGAATCGCATTCGATTATGAATGGGATATCGCGTAGTCTGGTCCCGTTTCTGCTGATACTTCTCAGTCTTTACTGACTAGTCACTAGATGCGCGGTATACCGATACTGGAAAAGTACCGTTATATATTATATTTCAAATGGTACGATATAATATTTTTGCTCAAATCGGTATTTCACACGCTGCTGTTGCAAAGTTCACCTGTAGGTGGCAGTGCTTCCCAAATTGCTGCGCAACCGATAAATGTGACAACAAAACAACATGATGGATTACACAGATGAAACTATCAACGCGCCTGAAATTAATAAACAAAGAGAACAGTAGAAGTGAAATATAGCATTATTTTGACTACAAAACAGATGACAAAGGTGAAGGAACTGACCTTACTGCACCTGTTTGCAAGCGTTGCTATAAATCATGTTGCCACAGGAACACATCAAATCTTTTTAAGCATTTGTCACTTGCTCAGCCTGATCTTTTCAGAGAATTAAGAGATCGACAGGTGAGTGCATCATTCATAAATTCAGATTTAATTTGAACTTTTATTTACAACTGATCAACGCACATACAGATGTGATACAGAAAGCTCAAACTTCCATGTGTGACACGCTAGAACCAGTGAAGTTTTGGTCACGTAATATATGCACTTGGATTTCATACAATCGAATATTAATTGGATTTAAATTGAGCAAGTTTTGCTATGTTCATTGTAGTATCAATGATATGAAGGCAATGTTTCTGCCGCATTGCCGACTGCTAATATGAAGCAAGCGAGAGAGGGAGATTTATATTTAATGCTTTTTCTTTGGCTGAGTCTGAAATGTGAAAACAATCTGAGAGAGAGAAATAATGTGATTTTGATGATTACCTTGACTGTTAGAATAACACTTTACAATAAAGCAGTGATACTCAAATCTGGCTCGCAAGATCCACTTGCTCAGGCATGTTGGATTAGGGTTGGAGCTAAACTCTGCAGGAAAGAGGATCTCGCGTGCCAGATTTGAGTATCCCTTCAATAAAGCAACATTTGTTGCATTAATTGCACAACTTCAGTTGTATTTTTTTCGTCAAACTCAGTCAAAATATAACCTATGTTCCAGGTAGGTTTTGTTTTTGTTACATTTTTAGATGTGTTTGCACTGAAAGATAAGAAGATTTGAATATATTTTCATCTTATTGCTTCAGTTAGCCTATATATTTTTCCCGACACCAAAATGTAACCTATGTTCCCTGTAGGTTTTCTGTTACAGTTTGACACAAACCCAGACAGCAACATAGTTTTGGCCCTGAAATCCATGTGGGCCAGATGTGAGTCGGATCTGGGCCGACACTGGTTGCTGTCTGGGAAGGTATTAAGATATGAATCTGTTTTTATAATTATTATTAATAATTGTTTTAAATTCACTAATCTTTTGAGGCTGGTTATTTGTCACTTATGGTATCGGTTTAGTATCGATACCAAGGTATTACATTCTGGTATCGTACCGAAGCCAAAATGATGGTATCGAGCCATCCCTACTATTCACCATCTGCTGACTGAAGTCTGGGCAGTATAGACAATGAGAGGTGTCAGCTAAGAAATACACATGGTTTTGGTTGCTGGAGGAGTTGACATTGTTGCAGTCATTCTAGTAAATTGAACTTTTAAATTATTTCTAAAAGTCACAACATTAAATAGTTGTCAACTAACCCACCCACATGGAAAGTGCTGGACAGAAACTCTTCTGAGAAGGGAATGTGATGAGTTTGATATGCTTTTAGACTTAGTCATTTTAATATGTAGGCATAGATGGGCATAAATGCACTGCAGCATGAAATGGTCTTCACAACCCTTGCTTCCATAATCTGACATGTAGCTGGATGTTCAAGGAGAAAAACAGTGTGTGTTTGATTTTATTCATTGAGAATTCATTGAATTGTGAAAAATGAGCATCAAAATACCTGAAGTAAATCTGATGACATGTTGATTTTATTGGCAGCTTGCTGCAGTCACTGCAGTTAAATACTTAAATTATCAACACACTGACAATAACAGGTCCTGTGATGTTCTATTAAACTGTCAGAATGTTATTAACTACTTGTCCCTATTTCCTGTATTTCAAACAAGTTTGTCGGCATCTTACTACTTATTGCTTCTTCCCAACAGCACCACAGAGAGCAGCCGTTGCCAAGGTAACACCCAAGGTGGCGCCTGGCTCTGCGCGGAGACCTGGTGCTGGTGGGGATGAGGAAAGGGCGGAGCTTATTCAAGAGGTTTGTTATACTATCACATAGTGCTGTGTATCAACAGCAAAGTCATGATATACGGGACTGCACTGAATTTCACCTCAGAATAATTTAGTAAAACAGCTTTTTATTAAACACTGCAGGCCATTGCTAACTATAGGCAGAGCAGCAGTTGACCTCTGCATTATGAAGGGCCTCCATAACCGTACCACAGTACAATATAGGTAATAGCATATGTTGCATATACACTCATCGCCAGGTAAAATATTCTGATTGCTTGCATCTTGTTTTCAAGCTTTTTATTAGGGACGTGCACTTTCATGTTTCATCTTTGTCTAGTGTCTGCATTTTTTGTCATCATCATAGTACCTAGTAACTTAACGTAGGCATAAAAACATAAGTATACTTTGGGTTTTATGACTAAAATGTTTATTTGGTGACTTTCAGGTAAACATCTTGAAGTCTACGATCCAGGACATGGAGAAGGAGCGGGACTTTTACTTTGGCAAACTGAGGAACATTGAGCTGATCTGTCAAGAAAAGGAGGGGGAGGGAGACCCCACCCTGCAGAAGATTGTGGATATTCTCTATGCCACAGACGTGAGTCAAACACAACTACAGTCTCCCCAAAGAGAAACATTTGTCACAACAGACCATATTAGTAATTAACAGTCTTACCATACTTATTAACCAATGAATTTCATAACATTTTCAGTCCTATATTAATGTATATTATGTTCTCTGGCAGATATGGCATCTTCTTAGACTTAAAGGGTTGGTTCACCCAAAATGAAAATTCTTTCACCCTTATGCCATTTACATTCTCAAAAGCCATTAGACTTTAATATAGATATTTTCATCAAACCTGATTTCTGCTCCTTCATTGAAAGTCAATTCCGCCAAAACTTAGATGCTTCATAAAGGCGTTGTAATAGTCTGATTAATCCAAGTCTTCTGAAAAGTCATGCTCATTTTATATTATGAACAGATTTAATTTGAGCTTTTGCTCATGCATAAACATTGATCAACGCAAATACACCAAGTTCATCAAATATGGTACAGCAAAGCATAAACGTACTACAACAACCTCGATAGTTCTTGAATGACGAGCAAGCAAGTTTGAGCTTCTGTTTGCCAGATCTCTGAAATGCTCCAAGAAACCTACCTGCAAAACTACAGTGCTGTTAAAAGTTTTAGGCAGTTCTAAAAGTTCTTACTGGCAAAGCTCCCTGAAAAACTCTGCGCAAGTGCACCTAGGACAAAAGCTGTTTTAAATGAAAAGGTGGTCACACCAAATGTTGATTTAATTTAGTTAATGGAAGTTAATTGATAAAGAAAATCTATTTATGACATTGTTTTTGACAGCATCCTCATTTTGCCCCAGGTGCCTACAACTTTTAACAGCTCTGTAGTGTTGCAGGTAGGTTTCTTGAAGCATCTCGGAGGTGTTGCCACAGTTCTTCTGGATTTAGTCTGTCTCAGTTCTGTTTCTTCATGTCATTCCAGACAGACTGCATGATGATGATGATCAGATCTCTGTGTGGAGCTGTTGTCAGACTCCTTGTCCACACAAAAATCTCACTGGAATATTACAATTAATGTCAAAATGAAAGTTTGGAAATGTAAACTGATATTTCCTACTGACACACTACAGTAAAAGATAGAAATAACTGACTTAAAAAAATTTTTAGCTGGTGAAGATATAGCGTTCTAATCATTTTGGCACTGTATGTTTAAGATGAGCAGAAGTCAGATGGGTTTGGCACAATACAGTATGAGGATGAGTAAACGAGGACAGAATTGTTTCATTTTTAGGTGAACTGTCCCTTTAAACTGATTCTATTGGTGAAATGAGCTATTAGTAGTCCGTCATGATTTGTTTTTCACGAATGAAAGCCTCCAGTGTCAAGTGTTTCTTTATTGTTGTATATTACAGCTTTACATTAATTTAGAAATGTTAGATATGTCCAGGTTTTACAAGACCTTGAAAGCCTCTAATGATTAAATAAAAATGTTTTTAATAGACATCACAGAATTCCCAAGTAACAGTCTGGAGAAAGTGTGAATAGACATGTTGCAGATCCACATTAGACGGTCTTGTTCATTAATTTACTGAACTTGTAAACACAGACTAGTTCTGTTCTGGGGAATGTTCCTGGTTAAAAACATCTGCTGTGGAAAACAGTGGAACAATCTTTAAATGACAAGACATTTCTTATCAGATGACTCTCTCTCTGTCTCTCTCTCTCGCTCACGCTCTCTCAGGATGGGTTTGTCATACCAGACGCTGAGTCAGAGGACCAGGAGGAGTTCTAATGCTCGTGATTCGCTGCCGTTTTATCCTCCTCACCTTTCCATTCCCGTCCTCTCCACACAGTCACTACCCCGCCATCCACACGTCATCATATTATGCATTTGGACTTCCGAACAAACTCCATACTGAATCCCATTGCTTCTGCTAAAGCATGAATAGACACACTTCATGTCGAAAGAGCTGTTTTAATGCCCTCAGACCTCTGGCTGCCACGATACTCCTGTTTCTCTCCGAGGAAGAGTGTGTTTCCTGTCTGTAATATACAATCTAATATTGCTTTCCTCTTTCAGCAACTTCAGACACCTGCAAATGTATTTATCTTATTTGAAATGTCTTGGACACATCCTCTGTAGTGATCTATATGTGGCATGTCCCCCTCACTGCTGTGGTACATATCTGTGATCACGTCTTATTTAGTACCGTACCTTATTGACACAAAACTGAGGGACGGAATGATAAAACGTGCATTAGTTCATTGCAGAATCCCTCTCACTTCCTAGTTTCCACTCATGGTTTTGGTGCTTGCTTTAGCATAAGGCAGGTAGCAGTCACCTCCGCTCCAGTCTATCCTCAGTGACTGTGCCTTATACGGACTGTCTGGAGGGAGTGGACCCAGTCTGACGTTTGTCTTTTCTTTATTTTCTGGATATAGTGAAGCGCTGGTTTCGAGTCGACGCACGTACTAACACTCAGTCGTGTGCTTTGGCCTGCAGGACGCCGATGTACTGTGGCACCATGGTTGCACGAGTTTGTTTTTATGATTATTTTATTGCTTTCATTTTAAAGAATTATCCTTATGAAGTTAGTAGCCACTACGTTGGCGACTCGGACAACATTTGAGTTGACAAGACAAACACTGCCCGGTTTCTCCCTGTTTTACTGCCTTATATTTAATGCGTTTTCTATCCTTTCCTTCTCTCTCGGCAAATGTTTGTAATTCAAGTTATTAAAGTTCTAAATTCGTTTTCTTTTGTTTCATTTAATTATTATTTGTAGACATAGCAGCAGCAGAATATTTGTTATTTCAGACCTAAATCTTTTAAAAACACAAGATGAGAATGAAATCTTTTTGAGTTATTTTAAAATATTGCACTCTTTCAAAACCATTTCCCAAATAACCATACAAATGCAAAAACACTAAAAATATAGACTAAATCAGCTTTGTAGCTTTTTAGTCGCTCATTTCCGGAAAGTTGTGAATTTGATCTTTCCAGGCAATGCTCGCTCACTTCATTTGTCATTTCTTTTTTGAGATTCAACATGATTCTGACTTTAGATCACTGTGCCAACTCTGACTTTCTCCGATGTGTAGCTTCATTGTTTTCTTGTGCACCGGTCATTCTCAACCAATAGCCGTTTTTTGTGTGTAGTTCTTAATGTTGCATTTTACATCAATAGCACATGCAAAAGCGGCAATCAGAGTTGTAATTGGTGCTATGGAATACCTTGACCCTTAAGAACTTGCCTGTCTGAGCTAGACAAGCCCTTTTGCTGGATTTCACTGGATTAGAAATATTGCTGCAGTTGGCTGAATATAAATAACAGTGCTGGATCTGATCTAAATAGGAGACAATAGGAAAACAAGTGACACTCGCATTTCTGGGTTTGCATTGACAAATATCCCATTGTAATTTCACATAAGCTGAACTGCTAAATATTGGCACACGGTGGATGCAAGTAAAAATGTGGAAGGAAGTAGTTTGGAAGCAGGTAATGTCTGTTAAAGGCAGTGATTGACCCTTCCTTTCTTTCAATGCTCTGTGGCCTTTAAGAACAATCTGTAGCGAAGGTACTCAGTGCATTGTGGACCCCACCATGACCAAACTGTCTCTCTCTCCTGATTTTGTACTTGCAGGCTTTTAAGAGTTCCACATTTTTAATTGAAGTCCATTTCTTACAATAAAACAGTATTTACATGTCTTTCTGTTTGTGTCTTCTTTTCTGTTGATGAGGAATGGCCTGCAGTTTTTCATAATTTTGATCAATAGTAAAGACCTCAAAACTATTAAGTATGATATATATGTAAAATAATACTTGAAGCTTGTGTTTGTTGATTTATTGTTCTTTCACAGTCAGGAAACATCACCACTAGGTGGCATTAGTGATCAATGCTAATCAAAAGTTAAGACTGGACATGCTCTGCTTTCACGAGGCTGTTCACTCGCAGTCTCTCTGCTGGGTTTGAGTTCTAGTTCTAGAGCTGCTTTAAAGCAGTCATTAGTTGAGGAGGTTTAGGTGAAGCATGGGAAACCCTGGGATTTGAGGAGCACGTTATTAAAGTGTGTGGGAGATTACAGCTCTTCCTCTGTGTTTCACACACCTCTGAAACAGATGTGCCTCTGTCTGACAACACGTTTGTTTTGGAGGAATGCTGAAATGAGTTGCTGTGGTTACAATATAGAAGATATGGAAGAAAATCTGGTTACTTGTTACTTCATGTTCTTGCATGTCAGAGGGTAATTGTCATGGAAAAACTTTGTATATGTAATACATGTTTTGTAGCATGACACTTTCCCCTTGATAACATGTACAATAAGATCCAAAACATCTGATACCACTTGAAAATCTGAGATTGGAAGTCTAATTTCAATTTGGAAATATTATTTTAGGGGCACATACTAAATACTAAGGCATTCATTTGAAGTTTTTTCTTTAAATTAGAAAAATAAAAGCCAAATAAAATAATTTTAACTTGTTTTAAGACTTTTATATACATTTACTCTGATAATAATGTTTTCATTTAAAACAACCTCTGAAATGTATTTTAATGCGTAACTGGTCATATGATATCAAATAAAACATAAACAACTGTAAAAAAGATACTAGCATTTCAAGTTACTTTAATGTGAAAGTCTCTGTCTTTTATAAATTTAGGGCTATTCTGGGTTCCTCCAGGGTTTGGAAAAAAATAGATTCTGGACAATTGTTTTCCGCTTTATTTAGTTTATATATATATATATATATATATATATATAAAATTAAGAATTAAATGAAAATAAATGTGTCGTGCAAGAAGTGAGGTTTCATGGCAGCTATTTTTTCACTATGCAAAATGCAGGTTATAAGCATTTTGGGTTTCTTCACACTATAGTCTTAGCACCGTATTACATAACCTCAAGGACTTAAGGCAAGACTCAAGGCAAAAATAAAAAATATACAGACTTTTATGTGTGCACAATAAACCATAAAATGTAGCATATAGGACAGTGCACACTGAGCCACATTGTGCCATCAGCCCATTTCACAGTGTGGTTTCTTGGCCACAACAGACTATGCATTAAAGAGACCTAAGGCCTTGAAATATGGCATATTTCCCCAAAGAAAGCCAAATCTTAAACACTTTTATAGACCCTTGAACTTGGTAAATTGTATGCCATCGTTCCATTTCATGTCGTGGTTTCTCCACCACAGAGGATGTTAAATTGGACATTAGGCCTTGATATTAGAGGTACTACCATGAGAAAAGCAAACGTTTGAGCAGGTAGATCTCTGTTAATTCATGTGCATCCATTCTATTGTTTTATTCATAGTAAGATGCAGTGATGCACAAAGGAAATAGGTTATATAAAACTAGAAATTGTAATGCGTAGGCATGCAAAACATTCCCATGCACGTGAATAGTTTCTTGAGGGCACAAAAAAAGTGTGTTTTATATGCATTTATTGTTTTATTTTTTATTTGAAGGACTCTGTATGTTGTCATTTCAAGAAAATAAAAAAATACAAACTCAGAAAATACAAATATTTACAGATGACTGTACTATATATACCAAATAGAAGGCTGGAAATAATGCTCTATGAACCATAAATATGGTCTGAAAATCTCCCGAGATGTTTGGGAATTTGAGTCTGGAAAAGTATGGAATTTGGAAATGGAAAATGTGTGGGAACGCTGGATATTGCTAAGATTCCTTAGATTATATTAATACAAAGTAAAAATCCTATGTGATTTTAGTATTATGTAATATTGAATTAATGTTTATTAGCTTTATGTATGTATTTTCAGTTTAAAATAAATAAATAAAAGTTTTAGTGGTTAGCTTTTAATTTGTTTTCATCTATAGTTTTAGTAATTTTAGTTATTTAGATTAACATAATTAAATGCATATGCCAATGAAATATTTCTAAATTTAATTTAGCATTTGAATTTTTCATCTTATATATACAGTATATCAGCTTTACATAAATTGACAAAAAATTGTTAAATGGTTGTTCAATAGCAACACCAGTACAATGTGGACAATGTTACATTCACTCAAGCATGTTTTTGACTGAGTGCCTGTATTGTTTGCTGTATATTTGTGACCACGGTTGTGATTTCACCTGCTGCAGTCATAGTCCTGTTCACTTTAGTGTCTCACTCTTCTTCTTTTACACAGCTGATGACAGTCTGTTTGTCAGAAAGACATGGTTATTTTCAGACACTCTGGGTTTCTGTCTCCCATCTTTCTTACTTGTCTCTGGGCACACATCTTTTCTTAGAGAGCTTCTTTATCTCTTTTCAGTTACAGAGGTCACACAATGCCTGTGGCCTTTCCTCAAAATGACAGAAAGATCTAAAACATGCAATGATATAATGACTGGATTCATTCCTTTAATGGAGATACACAACATCCTGATATCATGCAGACGAGACTAGGACAGTCCTTCAGTACTTTATACGTTTTATTTCTGTATTTTATCCTAGTGTGCAGGGTTACAACAAGTGCAAAAAGTGCACTTGTGGATTTATGTGATGCATTTGCATCTTTAAAAAAATGTATATATCAAAATTTGACTTTATATGTTAGCTAATATAGTAGCTATATGTTAACAAATGGAACCTGTAAGAATCTGCAGTTACAGATCATCGATGGCTCCAGCGATGCAGTGATTCACTGAGAGAGCAGGGTGAAAAGAGTTAGCCTTTTTTATTCTGCCCAATTCATTTATGCGTTATACCCGTGACAAAAGACTCACCTTCTTTCCTCTCAGACACCAAAGAGCTGCAGCCATTATAGCCCTTCAACATTATCATCTTGTGTCTGAAAACACCAATCACTTGCTAATGCTAATCACTTTGTACTGTGTGTGGAAATCCACGTCTGGTTTGTCACATGTCTGCTGCGTGTTCTTTGTGAGATATATACTCTCTCATCATTATACGGGCTGTAGAGTGTCTGGCTGGAATGCTTCACTGCTCACTTAGCGAGACCTCCGGCCTTTTGTTCCTTATCCGCAGTTAGCGCTCTGATTTTCTCCTTTCATGCAGACTGAACTTCAAAGTGATCTTAACAAAACTGTGGGAAGAGCAAGAGGAAGCCGTTTGAAGGAGTGCGAAAGATGCTACAAACCCGTATGAACTTGTCAGCCGTCACGCTCACATGCTAACATAATCTCTGGGCTTGATGCCAGTATAATAAAACTATGCCTGAAGACTATATATACAGTACCTGTAATACAATTAGTTTGGATTATAAATGTTATCGGTGCCAACTATCTGCTCTTTGCTAAAAGGGCTTAGGCTGCTGGAAAGATTAATCTAGTACCCATCATGCCGGTTTTACTCGGGATTAGGCCTTAAACTCCATCTGTTTCCACTGGAACCAAGTTTGTTGTTGAAACGTTAATGCAGCACTCCTCACTCGTGTCTTTGCTAGGGGCCAAATAAATCATCTGAGGTCCTGTCTTTTTGCTATTTCCTTTAATATGAGTTTGGTTTCAAGAGGACTTTCTGCTGTTTATTGTTGGTGCTGGTGGATGTTTACCGTGGGATTTCGGTCTCTTTGTCTGTGTTAATGCGGAGGTGTTGAGATCCTGCAGTAATTATTAACGTGTGGACTGAGGGGTCTGACACATCGAGCAAGTGGTGTGTTTGTGTAAGGGGAAGACAAAAGTTGACTCATTCACAGCAACATGCTCCTCACTATCTCGTGATCTATTAGTGGTGTTTGTTGAAACACACACACAAAAACTGCTGAAAAAAAATCCCATAGACTTTCTAAATCAGAACATCATAGAGGCTTAGTGGTGGGCTCATTTCCACTAGAGTATAAAGAATACACGTTCTAGTTAGATATACATATATATATATATGAATATAATTCTATATTGAAAATAATATAAAAAATACTATCATTAATAATATATTAAAATAATATATTAACATAAAATGACTATATCTCCAATTTGAAACTCTCTCTCTCTATATATATATATAATTGTCTGTATATCTGCTACTCCATATCTCATTATTGCAAATGTATATCATAAATAAGTGACTATTTCAACGTTGTGAGTTCTCATAGTAATTTTTATTTGTCTTTATATCTCATAATTGCAAATATTATATATATATATGTCATATCTCTTCAATATCAATTAAGACCATTTCTCACAGTTGTGACTTTCTCGTAAATGTGACTTAATATCTTGTAATTGCAACTAAAAAAATTAAATCTAAACAAATTGCAACAATCTCATAATTGACCCTTCACTGGGAGTTTGATTGGCAGGCAATCTGACCAATCATATTGCTGAATCTGCCATTTTGTCCGACAAACCAATCAGACTGGAGAGTAGATGTATGGCCCTGTCCCAAATGGCACCCTAAACCCTCACGGTCTTCCTCTGAGTCTGCACTTTTGTGACGTAATGTTGCTTTGACTGTCGGGTAGAAGTCTGTTGTAGAGCTCGCCCCAGTACGGGCTCGGCAGGAGTGCGGATCAAGGCGCATAACGGCCGCAAAGGGGGCGCTCGCGAGCACCCATCTGAACACTAAAATGAGGAATGGAACACCATACGGTCTCGTTGACTTAACGGACACGCGCACGTGGTGGCCATTGTAAGACAAATAAAGCTCCTCTGAGCTTAATAATATAATTCAAGTACTTTACTATAGTATGGTTCAAAACACTATCAATTACAATAGTATTATAGGATGACACATTAGCAAGACACAAAACTCCCTAGAAACCACATGCAATAAAGAGTTTTACATTGTCAAGATTCACTCACTTTTTTATATACATATAGTTTTATTTTCACCATCTCTCATGTGCACAAAACAATGACTCAGTTCATCCTGGCAGGTGAAAAGAGCAAGGAACCACATCACAGTTAAGATCAGGGCTGTCTGGTCACGTCTGTGTTTGAAGTATATGAATATGCCACAACAGAACTGTGTTTTAGACACAACACGGCTTCCTCTGAACCTTATCAAACAATCCCACTGTCACTCAGCAGATTATCTGAGAAGGAAAAACATGTGACTAGAACATATCCATCTTGTAAAGTTAAACAACCCTAGTTTAGTTACTGACCTGCTCTAAGTCTGTAAGGGTGTAACGGGGCGTTTCCACATCATTCACACTCTTTAAAAGTAATCCCTGGCAACCAAGAGGTCACTAAGTCCTCGGTTAAGAAGCCTAGAGACTAATACACTGACACAGACACTTCGGACAAAAAGAAGCAAACCCCCCTCTCTCTTTCATCTCGTGTCTTGCGAGTTGACTCTCTTGTCCATAAAGGAAGTATGTGACAGCCGGATGGCATTTCCTTCATCCTTCTGTTGTGAGATTTGTCTCTCTGCTCTTTCATTTTGGTCTGCCGTGTGGAATGTGTTCTTGTGAATGAGCGTTCGGTTGCATTAGCAGGAGGACTCTAGACTTCCAAAGTCAAACACCGATCTGACCCCTGCCAGCTTGTTGAGATACTCCCCTGAGAGCAAAGTTCAGAGGTCGACATGTGTAGAACAGATGAAAATGTTAGTGTCAGCCTTAAGCTTCATTCATTAAAAGTGACATGTAAGAACAAGCCATGTTTGTCTGTTTTTGTTAATGGAGAGCTACTAAATGTCTTCAGACATCTGGCTGCCATCTTATTCTTACAGTTTGACAGCCACTCGTTGCTGTCTAATTTGAGTGCGTGTTAAAGAGCGGCCTGGACATCCTGCCTTTTTATGATTCACAGAGAGAAAAAAAAGAGTTTAAAATGACATGAGGTTGAATAAATGATGACACTGTTTTCATTTTGATTAAAATATGACTTGTTAAAGCTTATTATTCTGCAGCAAATAAAGATAAGTTGCTGGACTGGAGAGGAGTGTGAATAATAGTGTGTGTTTGTGTGTTTTATGTGACTCGTAGTCAGAGGGGGCGGCTTTATCTGGCTGTGTTTCAGGTGGTCAAAATGATGGGTGAAGAAAACACCTGCTCCTCTCCTCCCTCTGTCCCCTCTCTCTCACTTTGTTCTCTGGAGCGCTGCCATTTAATTAAACCTCAGGTTCTGCAGACAGGAAAATGAAGGCCTGAGGTGTGGAGGAATGTGAACGAGCTCTGGTGGGAAATCTCACAGTGTTGGACGGAGTGCATGCTCTGATGGGTCTCTGCTTGCTATTACAAATGTTACTTGTCTGCTGTGACAACATTTGATTAATACTGCACTGATTTGAGACTTTTAACCTTCGCAACTCTTAAAAAGAATAGCATGCATTGTGTTGCAAAAAAAATATCCTTTTAAAGTATGAGCAGAAGCTGTGAGAGTTTTTTAAGCACCAAAAATAAGATAAAGCCCAATTGCGATTTACCTGGTACAGGCCTATATAATTAAAACTGATGACCTTTCTCTTGGCTGTGCTGTTTGTAACACCACAGAAAAGCTCCTTTCAAAAACTGGTAAAATAATTGAGATTTATGTTACAGGCAAACATAAACTTCTGTATATAGTGTAACACACACACACACACACACTATATATGAACGTAAACATATTTATATATGTTAACATAGGCTATATATTTAGTATAGTTAATATATAGGCCTATATAGTGAAAATACACCAATGTCTTTGAATAGATGCCAATGGTGAAAGATACAATACTGATGTAGCTAGAGTGCAATTAGTGTAGTTCTGATATGTACCAACAGGGATTTACAGGATCATGCTAACCAGCAACATTATGACCTCTTGGATTATGGTAATACCTAAAAATACCACATGAATACCATGGTGCTTGAAGCCAAAGCCAAGCAGCATTTTTTTCCTATACACTCTCACAGATTGTTACAATACAACTCTACTGCTATAGTAGTACTCTTATGAGAAAAAAACAAACATATATACATGTATATATATATAGTAGTTCCAATATTACTTACTAAAAGATGAAATAAACATTTTTAGCAGACATTTCTTTGCAGCAAGCAATCATTTTTGCAAGAGTGATATTTGTATGCTGCAGAGCAAATATGGTAGTTGCAGTCCTTAATGGAAATTGGTCAATACAAAGCTGTGCCCGTTTCGCCAAACACTGCTAAAACAGATCTAGCAACCTAAGTAACCACCATCATCAACATAAATGTTTTCAATTTTCATAATGTTTATTTTTAGTTTCTTTTTCCTGTTGCTTATGCATTCGTGTATATTGTCAAAACTTAATTAGGTTTAACTGTTTCATTCACCTTTAAATTTAAGGCCACACTCTTCTCAGTCAAAGACAGTCTTCTCATGAGTTGTGTTTGCATGTTTCCCAAATTATTACCGTTTCAGGTAACGTTATAGTAGGCCTACTGTACGTTATCCGGTGAATCGGTCTGGTTTAAAGGGAAAAAAACGTTTTATCCTGAAAAGATAAACATATGTATGTAAGGTAATATATTTTATTAATATCTAGATATTATCTTTTATTAATAATATATATTAATATCTAAAGACACAGCTCACACGAGAACAAGCTAAGTCTGTTTTTATTTGAGCTCCATCCTAGTTTTTGTTAACTTTCAAGGACTTTCTAGTTGAAAACGACATAGCATTTAATGATTTTACTTAAAGTAATAATAATAAATACTTTTTCTTTTTGGCCCTATCCTTAAGTGGCAAAATAAATCATTTTATAAACGTAATAAGGTACTTGAGGCGTGCTTTACTATGCATACTGTCACGGCTGCATTCAGGACAGCACGTGCCTCTATAACGTTAGCTGTTATGTGAGAACCGAATTACGGATTCGTTAACGAATCATTTGGATTTAAGATTCGACTTTATCCACGAATCGGACATCATCTCCTTAGAGCACATTTGAGATCGAGGGCGGGAAGATTTAACGTATTTTTCCTCAAGAAGTCTTTAGAAAATGTATATGATTAGTAATATAGCTCACGTGTCGTGTAGACCGCGACTTGATAACATTTGTATGGCTTTGTTGTGTCCATTCATGGCCAAAAAAGACAGTGATAACTTTATCATTTTTGTCCCACAGAAACAAGCTGTGTCAATTGTTGTCCCTAGTTTTATAAATGCGCAGAAACAGGGTCCTCGGCCATGACATAACACCTATTCATTGGGTCCCGCACTGTGTGTGATAGACTGCACACGTACTGCACTGCCCTCTCTCAGCTCAACACACACACACACACACGAGTGCACTGCCCTCTCTGAACTGAACCAGCAGCACAGAGGCAGAGACCGAGAGAGAAGGTGCCCACCGAGTTGCGTATCAACCTATTATTGTGCCTTACACACTCACAAAGAAACCGAAACTGTTTTCCGTGTACTGGGTCTCTCCAGATGTCCGTGACTAAGCCCACAGCAAGCGCTCCGTGGATTTGTTGACCAGCTGTAGCAGTGTTGAGTGTGCGGCACAGGTGAAGATGGCGAGGGGACCGGTGCTGGGGTTTCTGTCGCTGCTGCTCATTGAAGCTTTAACGGCGCAAGAGTTGCCCATCAACGGCGTGAACGGATTCAGTCTGCACCCACCGTATTTTAATCTAGCGGAGGGGACTAAAATCACGGCCACGGCAACCTGCGGAGTGGACGAGAGCCAACAGCCGATTCAAGACCTGTACTGCAAACTGGTCGGGGGGCCCATGTTAGGGGACCCAAGCCAGACTATTCAGGTAAAGATGTGAGAAATACTTACTTTGCCTAGGTTTACGTTGCTAAAATGGACAAAAGCACATTTTATGTTTTGTTTGTTTTAGTTATAGCTAATATTGGACTCTATTGACTTTGTGAAATGCACTTTGTTACGTTTTTGTAGCTATACATAACAGATTGCTACCATAATGCTGAATTACCATATGTTACCTTGGACCACAAAATTATAGATTTTTCTTTTATGCCAAGTAAAAATATCGTGTTCCATTAAGATGTTTTGTAAATTTCCTACCGTAAATATTTAAAAACATAATTTTGATTGGTAATATGCATTGAACTTGATTTGGACAACTTTAAAGGCGATTTTCTCAATATTACAAATTTGTTTGCACCCTCAGATTGCAGATTTTAAAATACTTGTATCTCGGACAAATATTGTCCTATCCTAACAAACCATACATCAATGGAAAGCTTATTTTTATTCATCTTTAAGATTATATATAAATCTCAATTTCAAAAATTGACCCTTGGTTTTGTGGTCCAGGGTCACATATTAGTTTACTTGATATTCCAAGTGCCATAATACAAGTCCTAAAGATTTATTACCATAAAGTTTTATCATGTATATTGGACTTATTAGTAACCCTGTTCCAAAAACATGGTAATATGTATTTTTTATAATTAGTTTTTTTGTTTGTAAAATCAGACAGTGCTTTGGGGCTGAGGAACGGTGCAATATCTTGATCTTTTTTTTGAGAGCACCTGCTTAAGTTGAAAAGGCCAGAGATCCCTATAAAGGCTATGGTTCCTCATAAGAGACTCCTACTGAAGCCCCATAAGCAGCAGGCTTAGGAGACTCGACTTAGCTTGTTGGCGAGTGAGTGAAATGTTTAAACATTGTAAAGAGTAAAACGCAACCCCGTGTAGCACTGCTACTGGGATTTTCCCAGAGGAATGTGTGGCATTTCATATAAGACCTTGAGGGAGACACACACACACAGACTTGCACCACACTTCAAAGAATATGTTAATAAAATGTTGCGACCTGATCAATTGTTGCAGGCACCTCATGTGGATATCTTCTCAAGACACAACATCACATGCCTGCAGTCCATTTTTACTGCACTTTAACTAAAATTACAATCATTTTATATTTATCAGTATCCAAACTTTGCTTATCCATAGTTATACTATTGAATTATGTTATGCAATAAACAATACAATTATTTCTACCTTTTTGAAGAAAAATGCTAAATGTCGTCAAAATGATTCAGGTATTTTAAATATTATTTTAGATGATGTACTACAGTAAAACTAGCGAAAACAAATATTTTTGGAAGCACCATTTGAACATCTCATATTATGATTATTTTACAGTAATAACAGCAACTATAGTAACCATGGTAATTGGCTGTAAGGCCAAATTAATTGCTAGTCAAAGGAAATCTTATCTCATCAATCTCTGAAACCTTCACACATGTGTGGTCTTCACATAATTAGGTGAATTTATGATCGATTTCACTCCTGTTCGTTCATTTATACTGTTATATAAAACAATTTTCCTAGCCAAGTATAAATAGCTATAAATAATAATAAAAATGTGTTTGGGTTGCCAGAAGTTGGATAATGAAGGGAGTGAATTCTTTGGTTTCTTCTCACTAAAATGTCCTGCAGAGTAAACTCCTACAAATCCAGCTAAGCATCAAGTGTCTAAAACTATTTGCTGATCACTGTTTCAAAGATTTATTATGACATGAACTTAATTTACAGTTTAATTGAACTCCTTGTGTTACCAGGGCCAGTACTGTGACATCTGCACCTCAGAAGACACTAACAAAGCGCATCCCATCAACAATGCCATCGATGGCACCGAGCGATGGTGGCAAAGCCCTCCTCTCTCCCGCAGTACAAAATACAACGAGGTCAACGTCACTCTGGACTTAGGACAGGTATGTTACTGATGCATTCCTTACATTTGTCAACTCTCTATCACACCCCCACCCACACACACATATCAGATTATTCACTGTACAGTAGAGTCATCTGATACCCGGCTGCAGCAGGCGCATTTGTGGATTGCACATGAGTGTAGAATTTCAAGGGTGGACTCTAAGTTGAATCTCATCCATTCATACTTGAGTCAGGAGTATCAAGGTGTGTTTTTTGTTGCTCTGAACACTTCATCTTGGTCTTGTCTATCGAAGGTTGTTGTTTGTGAATAGCAGAACAGCCAGGGGCCATTTAAGATTATTACTTTCTAAACTGTCATGGTAAATAAACATTACTCATGCTGTCCCCCAGCATTCCCAGTGGCTTCTACATAAAGAGTCAGCACTGCTGCGTATAGCTTATATGCTGCCCAAATGAGTGAGAGAGGAAGGGAAGCAATTTACTGCCAACTAAAGTTCCTCTATTGAGTTCCAGGCTCTTTAGACACAGTCTAGCCTCATTTCTCAAGAAGTGGTTTTGTCTGGATTTAATGGGAAGTAATTAGCGATCAAGCTACAAGGCATTAATATGAGAAGCTTGGATCACATCTTATTTTATGACTATATTCACAATGACTGTATTTTTGTTAAGAGATGTATTGCCTTGGCTCACAAAGAATCTGCACACACAGAAAAACCTGCAATCATAGCAATTTTAAAATAACTGTTTTCTATTTGAATGTATCTTAAGTGTTAATTTATTTTTATGATGCAAAGCTGAATTGTCAGCATCATTACTCCAGTCTTCACATAAATCATTTTAATATGCTGATTTGATGCTCAAGAAACATGTCTCATTCATCAATGTTGAAACAGTTGTGCTGATTCATTTCTTTGTTTATACAGGATTATTTGATGAATAGAAAGTTAAATATAAGTTACATTTATCTAAAATAGCAATCTTTTGGATAATTATAAATACATTAACTACATAGTAAATGCATGTATAATGCATTTATAATACATAGTAAATGCATCACTTTATTTTCATTCAATTAAATGCATCCTTGCTGAATAAAAATATACATGTCTTTCATTAAACAAAAATCTTACTGACTCTAAACATTTGATCAGTTGAGTAGCTGTTATATATTTAGTCTTGTCTCTCAGAGCAGTATTGCTGTATGTATAACCTGGCTATGTAGTTTTGGTCTCATTCAGCTGAACATGGCTGTAATCTCTCTCTCCCTCCCTCACCCCCCTCTCTCTCTCCCTCCCTCTCTCTCTCTCTCTGAATGGAGGCGGAAAGCAGTGACTGGCTTTGTACTGAGTTCTTTTATGTGGCTGGTGTTTTTTCAGTGCCACTTAAACCAGCTTGTTAAAAAGCAATACATGAGCTTTCATACACACATCACTGAGCAGAGAGTGAGAGATGTGCTACATGTATGAATGCCATCAAATCTTCATCTGAAGAACATGTGAGTTGCACAGTTGTTTTAGGTGGGTGACAAGGCATTGCTATGTGATCTGAGTCGTTTTAACATGTTGCTATGTAGTTACTAATGAACGAATAATGGTTAATAGATGGTTGCTCGACCCAAGTAAATTTTCCACCCTTTATAGTGTGTCTTAAGTTTAACACAGATGTTAGATCTCTTAGAAGAGTAAGAGGTCATTCCAGAATGGTTTGAAATATCATTCTTGTCAATACCACAAGCAGAGCGGGATTAGTTAAACACCAAACGTCTAATACTGTAAAGTTAGGGGTTTGTTCTGAAGTATGAGGAGCAGTGATAGTGATGCTGCTTTAGAGGCTTCCTCTAACACAGGTATGAGGCTCTTTCTGACCCCTCAGAGCAGAAGAATTAGATTGGAATGTTAGTTACTCAATATCTGTCTCAACCTGTTCAGGGAGAAAACGACCCTCCTCATCACAACCAAACTCGCGCTCTTTTTCTGTCTGTTTAAATGACCCCACACATTGTTTCTGCAAATGCAATGAGTATTAACCAGAAACAATATGAAATATGTACAAAATATATGCAGGCCTTGAGAATGTGGACTGCCTGATGGCATATGTTATGTATTCAGGTTTGCTGACATAGCTTGGGCAGGTTTTGGAGAATATTGTGCGGTTGAAGGCAGGGCAGCAGTCTAATTCAGTCTGATGGAACACACACTTACAGTACCTTTAAGGCAAAAATTTCCACTTTATTGCAGGACCTCTCCTAACCAAATGCTCACTGTTAACTTCATTTGTGTGTGTGATCCCTCAGGGCACATTAGTTTAATATTACTCCGAATTAAGTTTTAGAGACAAAAATAAACTCAGTGTTGCTGTTAATAGCACATAGATGCCTGGGAAATAACCACTAATGTACTTGGCTAAGCCTAAATGTATGATTCATTACTTAAGCTCTTGTTTGAAGTATTCAGACATCAACCTGTAATCATTTGCGGAAGATCATGGATGGATCCCATCCCATCAGGAAACCGGTCTAGATTATACCCCACACTGCATCAAAACAATAATCAAGCCTGTCAGGGAGACTTTCATCACTCTTTTAAATATACAGGGTTGTTTATTTCTTATTTCCTTATATTTCTTAAACATGCTTGTTTACACAAGTACAATTGCCTGTGTAGAAGTTTGCACTTTATGCTAAAATATATTGCAAGTTCTCAGAACCATTTAAACACTTGAATACATAAAAATACTTTTCTTCTATAGCAGGAATCCTGTGCCCTTTTCTGGGCCCTTTTGTTGCATATGAAACAATAGTTAAAAATAGGCAAAGTCTAATCCAGAGCTGCACCGTACACCGGGTGAGTGTGTTTGAGTGTATCGTGGGGGGTGGGGTTGAGTGGGACTCAGTGGGGACTAAAGTGCCCCATTGTGTGCCATGCGTGGAGATGGGCACGATGCCAGCCGTGAGAGCCGGACAGAACTAAAGTTTTCATTTTATTAAGGAAGGACTGAGTTTATCCAATGGCAAGACTGTAGAGCTGGATGTATTGATTGTTTTCTCTCTCTTGGTCTATTAAAACAGTCAGTTGCTCTCCCTAGCCTTGCTTGGCATCAGTTTTCCTGCTATTATGTAGAGACCATGTGATCAGGAGCTAGCTTAAAGTGACAGTTCACCCAAAATATAATTCCAAAAATGTATGATTTACTTTCTTCTGTGGAATATAAAAGAGGATATTTTGAAGAATGTTTCAACTATTTTTTGTCCTTATATTAAAAGCCAGTGGTATCCAAATCGAATTAAATCCCATTGACTTTCACTGTATGAACAAAACACTTTTAAACTTTAAAAATATATATTCTTTTGTCTTCCTTCCACGTATGAAAAGTCATACAGGTTTGGAAAGGGTAGGAAAATGAATTTATTTTCATACATTTTTATATGTACAATGACACTAATTTTCCACTGACAGTGCATTATGCCTCAGGTACAAGATCTACCTTGTCAAAGTTTGGTGTGTGATTAGTCTCAGGTATGGGACGTCCCAGTGTGTGGCCTGCATACCTTGGCAAACAAAGTTCCCTTTGTGCAGTTCTCAGCATCTTCCCTTGCTTTTCCTTTACTTTTTCCACAGGAAAGCACGACATGTTTTCTATCTGTCAGACCTGTAGATAAATATCCAGCATGAGCTGATATTATGAATAATGTCTCTTCTGAGATACTCTTGTTCTTATGCATGCATCTTATGATGCACCTCTCCTCTTGCGTTCCTCCTTCTTTCTCTTTTTCTGTTTAAAATGAACAGATGCACACGGAAACATGCATATACAAATATCCGCCCTTTTCTCCTCCATGCTTTCATGGTGTTTACCAAGCATGAAAATGGGCCTGTTAATGGGAGGGAGAAGAAAAGACAATACCCCGCAATCTGACCATAATAGGAAGTAACAACGGGGACAAGGGCACACTGAAAAACTTTATGATCCAATCTTTCCTGTTAGTCAGAGCCCTAGTTGCCCTTCCCTTTAATATGAGCAGGCTTGTTCATAACAGATGTCCATTATAGTGTCTCGCCCATGAGTGTGAACCATCATTAATTCAGAAACAGCAGGGATCTGAACTCCTGGCCTAGATTCTTCAGAGCCCTCTACCTCGACTTCAGCCATCGATCATGACAAACGGTTTTGTCTGTGGTCTTTCCCCCAGCTTCCCATTTAAATCCCAGATGCATTTATCTTCACTGACACCAAACACACTGCTGACCTCTGCTCACCTCCTATTATTTATTAAAGGGGCCATATTTTACACTTTTGTAGCATTTTATTATTTCCCAGACTTTTAATGTTCAGAAAGGCTTCTGGTGCCAAAAACAGTTGTAATTTTGATATACATTATCCAAAAAGTGCAAACCCACAAGGTAAACAAAAGCCTTTCTATATGTGAATATCTGTTATAATTTACTAAACTCTGTGTATCAGTGTAGCTCACAAAATCATTAATCAGGGCTGAATACTGAATAGGGGTGAATCCATAAACACAAGCATTCGTATGTTAATGTGCATATGATTGTGATGATGACATGGATATTATTTCTTTTTTATATATATAATACAATTTGAATACTTTTGTTTTATTGTATTTTATTATATTTGTTATTTATTTTCAGGGCTAGGGTTTAATTGTAAGTTTTCTTTACAAAGAAACACTTAGCTGACAGGTTTAAATAGATCATCTGAACATCTGGGCAAACTTTGCACATCTCCCTGTGTGGCAGATGTGTTTGATTCTGAACCTTCATTTCCATGGATGATGGTTATCTAGTAGGTAAACAAGATCTAAAGATTAGACACTTCTAGTCTAACTGTTGTTTGCATATTTTCTTGGCATAATCTCCATTGCATTGGGTAGTAAGCATGTATGTTCTGAGTCTTATAGAATGTATTCTATTAGATTTGACTGCCTAGTTATAGGCATTGTAGCCATTTCTAACTGAGATCATGAATGATCCAATCCAAACTTATCAACAGCATTTTCACTTCAAAAATTGCTGGTTTTGCCCTCTTTGGAAAGGATGCTGTTTCGAAAGATTTTGTGGAGCCATGCATGATCTTCTCCGCTGGAAGGATCAGCAGACACAACCTCTCCATATACATTTCTGCTTTGAAAATAATTGACCAGTGTGAATTTCTTATTAACATGTTCCAGTCATTCTGTTAGTTTGGTTCCTCATGTGTTCTGGTTTTGCTCACAGTGTCTACAGGTCACTACCGGTCCACAGCCTTCATCTCACCATGCATTCTCCAAATAGTAGCACTGATTTTGCTTTTTTGCTTTTTCCATCTCTTCCCTTCCTGATTTCGGTCTTGAACGGACTGCTCTTATCTCATTTATTGGCTGTAAGCGTCGCAGAGCACTTCCGAGTTTCCTCCACTCCTTTCTCAAATAACAGCAGAGCATTTCATCTTCATAATGAAGCAGTGAACTTTGAGGAGTTCAAGGAGAGGATGTTGACAAATAAGTGAGGTTAACGTGACAATAGTCAGGAATAGTCAAACTGAAGATAAGATTGGCTGATTTTTGTTTGAACTTCAGGGTCAATAGTTAGTTTCTGTTTACTTTCATTTAGCTCAGAAATAGCAAGAATTGTGAGGAAACACTTTGATATTAGGCTTGTTTTGTGAGGTATTATTGCTTAATGATAAGACTATAAACTCCTTACATTTTTTGGGGCTAATTGCCAATTCATTGATCACAATAAGTCATAATTAAGAATAATTACATTATTTAAATTCCCAAGTGAAGATAATTCAGAGACATTGACTTACTGGCTGACAAAAACACTAAAAATCATAATTTCAGGTAGCATGATTAATACTAAGAAAATCATGGTATTATTTTGAATGAATTCATCACATTAAATTATAATTTCAATTTTATATCCATGCCCAGTATATGAATAATTGCTGTCCATGCTGAATCATTTTTAGTCATCAACTTTAACAAAAGTATGCATGTAGATGTTTCATGTCACTTAGGATAGGAATGAATGAGAACTATTCACACCTCCTCAGGGATCCTCACATTCCCGAGCTCCTTCTGGCCAGGAGGTAGCCTTCAAGAAAAAATGTCAAACCCAAATGAACAATTGACCCCAAAACGAGGTCGGGAGATTTTGAGATGGCTTGTGGGGGCTGTCATTGTGGTTTTCAAACAGAAAAGTTGCAGAGTTCAGCAACGCCCCTGATTCCTGTTGAAACCTGTCCCTTCATGCTGTAGATAAAGAAACTCACCTCCACGTCTCCAAGATCTCCAAGACCTCTCATGCCTGAGACAAAGGGGAGGTCCTGCAGCCTTTCAGCGGATAGGTACACAAACCTGCAGTGTGACCATGCTTATCTGAGCCTTGCATGCAAGATAGCTCTCGTTCACAGGCGACATGTCTAGATTAGGTTTGAAGACCTATCTCTGCTTCATAAGTCTGCTGATTAACTACCAGTGACAAACCAAAACTGACTGATGGAATGGTCAGTCAAGAATATGTAGATCTAAAATGTTCCTTTTTTGGTTTGTTAGATATAAAAGTTCAAGCTCATGTTCACACATTAGGAGCTCGTTATCAATCTTTATACTATACAGCTGTGGCTTCTCACTTGCTGTGAATAAAGGCAAGTGATGTGTATTTTGGCAAGGTCAAATCTTCTGCTCATCGATGATTCTACTTTAAAGGGAAGTCCTGGCTGGCGTCAGAGGATGATCTTAATGTTGTGTTGTAAATAAGCTCATGCCTGTGCCGGTCAAGCTGGTGAACTAGTTTAGTGTTTGACCAATATATAGTGGCCCAAGAAAGTATTTGGACTCTTTTGGACACCTGAAAAGCCTGAATTCCATATAACTAGATACTAAATAACAACTAGCATCAGTAAACAACTAACAGAGCTATTTTTCTGAACTGTCTTCACTTTGAGTGAATTTTTCAAAAAGTTAATTTTTTTGTGGATGTTTGCAGTAAGTTCTCGCAAGAATAACCACCGGTGTATGTTATTATATTAATATAGTGTCCAAAACACTTTATTTGAACTCTACATTTCTTTCACATTTTTATGCCTAACAAGCTTTATTTTGTGACATGTTTTGACTGAAAACTGTGCTTGTGGAATTTTTCTTTAATATAAAAGTGTCTTGTTTTGATATTTTGAGATCAAATGTAATGCACATTTCAGTTTTCAATGTGGCAAAAGTGTCCAGAGACTTTTTTGGGCTGCTGTAAGACAGTGTGAATATTGATTTTCATCTTTTTAACAATGACATAGAGGAACGATATCATTAGAATCACTTTGATGAACAATAAAAATAGTGATAGCAAATCAGACTTTTCATAGCTATATTGTTAAATTTATCTTTAGTCATCATTCAGCTAAAACCTGTAAAACTAGCTGCCATGTTTTTATCTGGATTTTCCAGGATCACTAGTGGTGTAAACAAAAATCTCAGCGCACAGTCCCCTTTAGACTTTATATAGTGTGATTACTGTCATTGCACTTGATCAGAATGTTATCTGAATTTTCCATATTTCATTTCTCAGCAGCTCTTAGTCATTTGAATGAGCTGACATTATGAATTCAGGCTATTAATAGTTTAATGCTAATGTGTTTGGTTCATGCACAAAAGTTTCTTTCTACATTCTGGGCACATTGGCGTAAAGTTCAGACTGTGGTTTAAGCCCTGATGTCTCATTTTATTTCCTCTGATGAATATATGTGAAATCACACTGAGCTGAACTGGCAGCTTTACCAGCACTGCTGACGGTAACAAGAACACAGTGAATCATTACATAGAAATAGAATTAATCCGCATTTGCTTGAATGCGCTACATTTTTAGCTCCTTTAATGTGGGCATTTTTCCCTTTCATCTCTCTCTCTCGTTCTTTCCCTTTTTTGTTCTTGAATCCTTCCTCTCCAGTTCACACTGATAGATGACAGTGTTTTTTGGGGGGAATTTAAAGTACAGGATCTTGAAAAGATGGGAAAGGATAGAATGAATGCGAGAACAGAGGGCTGGCCTTGTTAATGAGAGAGTAAATGTTTGTTTTTGTCAGGTCAACAAGAGCTGTTGTTGGAGTCTTTCATCCATTCAATGGCTCATTGGTTGGGTTGGGTCTGAGAGGGTCACTTTGGTTAAGGGGGCAAATAGAGTGATATAAATACCATTCCCCCTCCCTTTCTCCCGAAGGGGTCTTTTTTCACAGGCCTTTCCCTTTTTTAGGCCCCACTTTTAATCAAGAGACAGAGAATCTGGGCAGCCAAGAAAATACTGAAGGAGGCACTTTAAAAGTCTCATAAGTAGATTTCAGCATGCCATTGACGCCCATGAAAGCAACTATATTCTGTATGGCATCTATATAGTACAATAGATGCATTAAACAATGGAGCAAGAGTTCTGATATAAATTTCCAGGGTGTCCTTTAAGAGGATTTCTAAACTCTGCCCTCAAGCATGAGAACCCAGAAGAGGAATGACAGAAAAGGTGATAAATCCATCCCTCTCTCTCTCCATCTGAGATAAACAAGGCAGATAAACAAGCCAAAAAAGACCTCCATTTGAAGGGCCATAAAAGGTTGAATGAGAGAGGAGGGCTCCCAATACAAATGACGTGAAGCAGCTATTCCAGAATTTGACTTGGGGGTACATGCTTGTAAAAGCCCATCACTCCTCAAACTTTGTATTTTGTGTATTATTGCGGCAGTTTCCACAAATTGGACTGAGCAGCTACCTTAAGAGCAAGACCATGCATTCCTGGTGGAGTTTTGCAATGAAAACTAAAAGAGAGCAAATGCTTTTTTCCCATATTTCACTCTAAAATATTTTGGTTGGGTCTTGAGATTATTCCTCTCTAGGTGGGACTCCAAACATGAAAATATATTTTTTTTTTTAAACGTGTGCACCACCAAAACATTGCTCGAGTGCCTATTTTTCCTTGTATTGATGGATTCCTTCAAGCCTCCGTAATCTTCAGGTGTTGTCATGAGTTTGAATGATCAGGGATTTTTCAATACATTTCTATGGTAATGAGTGTCAGTCATCGCAATTCTGTTTCAACTCAGAATTTAAATATTGTTGTCACTCCCAGTCATTCCCAATCCACTTCTGAATGCTCTTCTGTAGGAGCATGTTTTAATATCTATAGGAGTTCAGCAGAATCTTGTGTGTGTAAATTATATATTTGTTATGTTATTTATTAGATAATATATTTAAACATAAAATTATATATTTATGTAAAGCATTTTTACACACAAACACACACACAGGCTTACTGGATAATTCATTTGTGACCACGGACCACAAAACCAGTCATAAGGATCAATACATGTTTTTGTTGTTGTTAGGATTAGACAATATTTGGTCGAGAAGATACAACTATTTGAAAATCTGGAATCTGAGTGCGCAAAAAAATCTAAATATTGAGTAAAGTTGTCCAGATGAAGTTCTTAACAGTGCATATTGCTAATCAAAAATAAGTTTTAATATATTTACAGTAGGAAATTTACAAAATATCTTCATGGAACATGATCTTTACGTAATGTCCTAACGATTTTTGGCATAAAAGAAAAAGCAATAATTTTGACACATACAATGTATTTTTGGCTATTGCTACAAATATTCCCCAGCGACTTAAGATTTAAGAATTAAGACTAGTGGTCCAGGGTCACATTTATAATCAATGTATTTTAGAACATTCAAAGCTGTGCTGCATTTGTTGTTTTTTAAATAAAGATTATTCAAATGATCACACCGATGACATCACAGCCAGGATTCCAAGCAGAAGTTTTAAGTAAAGCAAGGTGTACCGCAGAGGCTCATAATAGCAGGAGTTGATTTAGGGCATCAGCTCTATGACTTCTAAAAATAAAAAAACCAGTTTGTAGTTTAGTATATTAGTTTCTAGTTCAGATGGCTGAAGGTGACCTTTTTAATGATAACCTCCCTCAAGTTATCATTCAGTTCAATGAGGTCGATGAGTTCTTTTTGATGGAATTTTGGCCACAGTATGTGATTAACGCAACAGTCATAGACGGGGATATCCGCAGGGCTCTTCCACAAATACGCATACCACGTCACTTCACTGCTGTCAACGCAGGTTTTTTTGTAGACTTGCTTCGAAGATCCCTCAATCAACTTGCTCAATATTCCCTGACTCATGGTCCTTACCACAATCCGTTGCTCTACATGCTGGCCTGGAATGCAGATTACTGGTCCATCGCTTTTTATGCATCAGGTGAGGCCTTGGAAATCGCATTTTATCCTGTGTATATTAATACCCCATCTACGAGTGAGTCCAGCACAGATGATGAACAGCCTGGACCTTCTCACCTGGTTGGCAACAGTGAGGCCAGAGCTGGAGGATCATCTACAAGTGAGTCCAGCAAACGTGATGAACAGCCTGGACCTTCTCGTCTGGTTGGCAACAGTGAGGCCAGAGCTGGAGGATCATCTACAAGTGAGTCCAGCAAACGTGATGAACAGCCTGGGCCTTCTGTCCTGCCCAACAATAATGAGGACAGAGCTGGAGGATCTAGAACATCTGCTGACCAAAGCTCAGGCAGTCAGTTTAAGACGAGAGAGGGCGTTAAAGGAAAAAGAGCGCATGGCAGGTCAGAGAGCCGACAACGGAAAAAGAGGAGATTAGACCACAACCCTAATTCTCTTCCCATGCTTATGGATAACTCGCCAGAAACACGTTGGGAGACACATATGAATAGAACTAGCACAGATGATGAACAGCCTGGACCTTCAAACCTGGTCAACAGTAGTAAGGCCAGACCTGGAGGATCCAGAACATCTTCTTGCAGGTCAGACAGGAGAGAATGGAAAAAGGTGGAGACCAGACCACTGGTCTGATTCTGATTCTGATTCTTCAAGTGATTCTCTCAGCTCAGGCTTTTCTTCTCCAGCATCACTTGAAGAAACATCTAGCGATGATGAACAGCCTGAACCTTCTCACAGGGAGAACAGTGAGGCCAAAGCATCTGCTGACCAGATTAGCCAGGATGAGTCGAGACAGGGGGCAACGATTTCTGAGCTCCCAGACACTCAGAGCAAAAGGAGGAGATCAGACCACCAGTCTGATTCTTTAATGGATTCCCTGATCTCAGAGTGTTCTCAAATGTATATTAGTACACCACCAGCAGCATGTGGGAAGACAAAATCGTCCAACAAAGAAGATGAACTGTCTCAGCTGGTCAACAACACTGAGGCCAGAGCTGAAGGATCGAGAGCTCCTTCTGACCAAAGCTCAGACAGTCAGGATGAGATGAGACGAGGAGTGAAAAGAAAAAGAAAGACTTCTAGCAGGTCAGAAAGTAGAGAAAGGAAAAAAAAGAAATTAGACCACCACTCTGGTTCTGATTTAAATGATGACCAGCCTGGACCTTCTGTCAGAGACAGTAATGAAGCCAGAGCTGAAGGATCCAGAGCACCTGACCAAAGCTCAGGAAGCCAGATTGAGGCAAGACAGGGTTTAAAAAGAAAGACGTCTGACAGGTCAGAAAGTAGAGAAAGTGTGAAAAAACAGACTAGATGACAGCTCTGGTTCTGATTTAAATGATGACCAGCCTGGACCTTCTGTCAGAGACAGTAATGAAGCCAGAGCTGAAGGATCCAGAGCACCTGACCAAAGCTCAGGAAGCCAGATTGAGGCAAGACAGGGTTTAAAAAGAAAAAAGAAAGACGTCTGACAGGTCAGAAAGTAGAGAACAAAAACCGAGGAGATCAAGTTGCCATAAATAAGACATGGTGTTTTTTAACACATAACACATTGCCAATGGATCCGCAAAATGAATTTAGGGTGATATGATGGAATTTACTGTGCAGCGCAGCATGTCATAAAGTTTGGCAAATTTTGGATGAATTAATCAAAAGTACAGTTGTACACTTGATCAAATCATGATATGGACTCGAGTCTGTGAATTATCTGCAAAAATACATGGTGTTTTTATTAAAAACACATTGCCAATGGAAATTGTGGAATCCAGTCAAAATGGAATTTACTGTACAACGCGGGATGTCACAAAGTTTGGCAAATTTTGAATGAATTAATTAGAAGTACAGCTGTTCACTTAATCAAATCGCGATATGGACTCGAGTCTGTGAATACTAAACCACACAAAGACTGCTATTAAAACATGTTCTAGCGTCTCTATATGAATAAATGAGACGTGGTTTTGTAAACTAAAGCATGTACTAAAGCACATGTGACGCCCAAACTATTGTCGTATTGAATGAAAACACAACATTGAATTGAACGAATCCATATGGCCCTATAAATATAATTTGTGTTAAATCTTTAATAAATAGTTGTTAAATTGTATACGTTTTATGATTTAATAATTAATAAAGATCTTGCATATGAATTTAAGATCTTCTTGTGTCATTTCAGTGGTCAGTCACAGCTGTTCCGTCTTGATGCGGATCATGACCCCAAATTAAAACTGGTCGCAGTTGAGACTGAACCATGTCTAATATAGCACTATGGTGATTCATGGTGCTGAATGAGAGGGCACCTGCCTTCACCACATCTAACCTCTCGGTGAGTTCCCAGAGGAGCACAAAAGGCTTTCCGACTGCGCTGGGCAAGTGGGCGCTGCCTCTTGTTTCCTGCTTCCTCTTTCAGGACTTTTCAATGGCAGAGGAGATGGGGGTCCACCAATGATTCAAGACTCTTAATGCTTGATCAAGGCTATACACAGAGCACATACATTCACTTTTATTTAATTAAAGACTTCACTGAGCAGGGCAGGGAGAGAGACTTCATAGGTTACTTCATGAGTTGCATTTATCAGTCTCAGCTTGTCCTTTTTAGTCTATTTCTGTGTGTAATTATGTTGCACTTAAGTACAACAGGCACATTATGCAGACTATTGGCTATATGGTCAGGTGGGGATTTTGTCTTTCTGCAGTTTACATAAATATGCCAGTATTTGGCAACAAGTGACTGTTTTTATCATTTGAGTCAGTGAATCATTCATTCAATTGATCTGTTTAAAATGTAGATCCATTCAGGAATTAAAAGTGAATAATTCAAATTTTTTCCCCAAAAATATTCATTCATTCAAGAATTAAACAAGTGATTGTCTTTATGATTGAGTCATTGAATAATTCTTTATTTTCCCTTTGTGGTCTTCAAATACTAAAAGTATGTGGAAGTACCTGAGCGTATTTGACTTTGATTCATTTATTTGGGAGAGCCATGATAACTCCCTTTGAGTCCAGTGTGTGTGTGTGTTTGTGTGTGCTAGAGCCAATGGGAGAAACACAGATTAGACACTCTGGAAAGAATATCTAATTAGAGTCTGGACAGCATCGGTGACAGAAAACACCCACTGCTCTTTCCCAGAGACTCACAGGAGAAGCTAAGAGCTGAACCATCAGGTTGAACACTGAACTAGCAACAATTATCCACTTGACCTCCCAGTTAAGGAAAGACAAACACAGATAGCCTACTCCCTCTGATCTTCCCATGTCATTCCAAAGGAACTATAATTATACAAATGCCTGTTCAGGAGTTAATGGTTAATTATAGTTGGAATTTACAAATCCCACCATCTTAACCCTCCCTCATACCCTGTAGCAAGCATTCCCAAATCCCTAATCAATTCTGCTGGAATGCTCAGATTATCTCAGACTGACAGTAGTGCTTTTGCAGCAGGGGAGGATGGGATTCAGGCATGCAGAGCAGGTGTGAACAGATGACCATCCTTCAAACTCATCTTACCCCTCCTCATGTGCTTTAGTGCTGATAATACACACACACACACTTATATCTAGGCTGCCCATCCAGCATTCTCAGGAAATGAGGTGTGATTATACATGTCATCGGTGACATCCTTCTGTCTAGAAGTTGAGAACTGATGAACAGCATGTTGTTTTTCATACTGTCTGCAGGAATGATGCAAGCTCATATGAGCACAAGAGTTCTCTTGTCAGTGAGGGCTTATGGCATTATAGATTTCTTTCAGCTGCGTTGTGCTTTCTGAATATTTCTGCACTGGGTCGGTGAGGCACACCTGTTTGTGAATGTTGGTATTTTTTATGAGATGTTCGCACCTCTGAACATTTTTATAGCATGTGGTTTAGTAGTTTAGCTGCAGTATGTAGTAGCCGACTGTTACATTTGACTGTAGGTCAGTTCAATCTCAGGTACATTTAGATGGTCATGGCTTAAAGTAGGATTTTAAAATGATAAAAATATAAAAGATTAAATATTTTAATCTTGAAATATAAAAGTGGTTTTAATCTTAAAATATATATTTTATATATATTTATTTATTTAAGCAGTTATTTTTAAGTGAGATAATACTAAGGCAACTTGTTATTTCCAAAATGCTTTATTTTGCCATAAATATAAAATAGAATGAATGAATGAATGAATATATTTATATAGCGCTTTATTGTGTATTGCTGTACACCTAAAGTGCTTTACAATCATGTGGAGGGTCTCTCCTCAACCACCACCAGTGTGCAGCATCCACTTGGATGATGGGACGGCTGCCACAGTACAACGACACCAGTGCAATCACCACACACCAGCTACAGGTGGAGAGGAGAGATAGAGCCAATCAAGTGTATGCGCTCACCACACACCAGCTACAGGTGGAGAGGAGAGAGAGACATAGAGTCAATCAAGTGTATGCGCTCACCACACACCAGCTACAGGTGGAGAGGAGAGAGAGACATAGAGTCAATCAAGTGGATGGGGATTATTAGGAGGCCATGATGGGATATTAAGTGAAAAATATTTTCTGTAGTGTCTAGTTAACTGTGTGTCTTATATATATATATATATATATATATATATATACAGTGCCCTCCACTAATATTGGTACCCTTGATAAATACGAGCAAAGGCGGCTGTGAAAATAAATCTGCATTGTTTATCCTTTTGATCTTGCACTCAAAAAAAATCACAAAATTCTAACCTATTATTGAAGTAAAACAATTGAAAGTGTTGAGAAAATATCATGTTCATTAACTGAAGATAAGTACTATCATGAAGCTGTGAATTTGAAGGATCTGGAGAGATTCTGTATGAATGAAAATGGTCTCTGATCTATTATCATGTGTTATCCAAACTCTTCAGTCATTATAGGAGACAACTCAGAGCTGTTGCTCTGGGAAAAGGGTGTTGCAATAATTTATTTTACAATGAGATTCCCCACACACACACACTTTCAATTGTTTTACATCAATGTTAGGTTAGAATTGTGTGAATTTTTTTAATGAAAGATAAAAAGGATAAACAATGCAGATTCATTTTCACAGCTGCCTTTGCTCATATTTACCAAGGGTGCCGATATTTTTGGCCATGACTGTATAACGCTTCTCATAGCTATGTGAAAATAAGTGTATTCACTGAGCTGATGATCTGAATCAGAGAGAGAGAGAGAGAGAGAGAGAGAGAGAGATGCAGAGTAGGGCGACGGAAGAAACCGCTGCATTAGAACATTGATTTTGAACTTGTGTGTCCATTAGAATCGTTAGAAGACAGAATTGCGATTCATAGATTTTTACATGGACCCTAGTTTTCTCTTCCTCTTCTCTAAAGCAGCGCAGCATGGCCTCACTCCCTTTGCTGCATGTTCCCGGGGGTGGGTTTATCTGAGTTTGTAATAACGTAGTAGCTCGTTGTAGTCCATACGAGCTGTTTTTGTAGGCATTAAATAGCCATCATTTTAAAAGACGTTATCTCTGTTTGCATTGAACTTTCAGCGCTGCAACTTTGCAGATATTGTTTATGCTCAAACAGCAACATTACACAATAACTAACGTTTAAAAAGTGTAATCGCAATCAACCACCCCTTTAAAATAAAAAATAAAATAAATACTTTTTACATTTTTTGCTAAACTATTCCTCTAAACTCCTTGAGCTGCGGTTATAGAACATTCAGTCTAACATTGTCCTCATGTCCTTTTCTGGCAGTCTGCAGAGTTTCCAATCAGCGTGGCGGAAAGTTATGCAGGCTTTTTCTTCAGCGCTGTATGTTTTGTCACGGTGCTGTATTTTGAGTGCGGATTACCAATGTCTACTCATGTTCACACTTGCTCAGACGCGTACAGTAGCTAGAGTTCAGCTAGGAATAAGAGCGTTCAACAGCACAGTGTATCAGGACACACATTTATGCACGTGTAAGCATAAATCCTGGCTTGCAGACATATTTAGCTTACATTACTCTCTCTCTCTATTGTCTTGTCCTCTGTCTCCTCTGCATTACTTGTCCTTTCAATCTATTATATCAATGCACTATATATTGTCTTCTCTTACTGACATTGCCTCGAGGAGCCAAAAATGCCTTATCTGTACCCGTGTGCGTCTTGACTTCAAGTCTTAACTTGTTTTGTTGGGGTCTTATATAGGCTGCTGAATCTTGATGTGTATATTCTTTCTTCAAGGCATTTTTCAGCTGCATAATTTGTGTTTTTTCTCAGTATCATTATTACAATTACTTGTACTTGGGCATAATAATTTGAAGAAAGTAAGCAATTAGGCGTGCAGGTTTTGAATTTATTTAATTTTTATTGTGGTACATTTTTGTGTTTTGAAGGAGAAAAAGTATCCAGTATGACTGAGTTTACATGTATGAAGATGTAAGAAGATGCTCTAGAGTCTGTGCTGTTTTGTAAGTGTGTAGCTGTGAATTGATAGCAGTAAACACAGCTCTCACAGGCATGTGTGCAATGGGCTGTAAGGGTGGGATCTGTTACTCCCCATCACAATCTGTCCCTGGGGGGCAGCAGCTGTGTTTGAGCTTTGAACTCTTGAGTGACCCATCGCAGGTTCACTTCAGCCACCCATGTACATACCAGCTCACCATGTTGCAGGATTTATGACATGTGTGTGACCGGACTCTCACAGCTGTTACGGCATCCCCTGTTGTCATGGTAATCCCTCCTTCTCCTGCTCTCCATAAGCAGGCCATTATTCCAGAGTCAGAACACTGAGGTTGTGGAACGTCTGCGGAGGATCAGTTCCTTTCCTCTGAATTCCTGCAGAGCAACACTGATGTCTGTACTCAGACAGAAGCTTACATCATGACAGGATGTGGTGTAGAGATAAAAAATGTGTAGGAGGAAGAAGTGGATAGGAGTCGAGGGAGAGAGGGAAAAGGAAAAGCCCATAGGGATTGAGTGAGTGTGCAGTCCACTGCGCATTACTATTAGTACTGTACATGCTCTGTAAGGCTCATTCACACCAAGTCTGAGTTCCTTGCACACAAAAACATGCATTTTTAAAATAAAATAGTGCCTTTCTTTGAACTGTGTGCTGGTTATTAATTCTGGGACAAAAAATATAGTTTGAAACAATTTCATTCAGATAAGTGAAATTTTGGCATCACAGCTGTTTATAGCATTTGTTGTTGGTAATTCTTCATTTTTCTGTTATAAGCAGGCCATTATTCCATTTTAAGTCAGAACAGGGGTTGTGAATTCATTTTTAATTTACTGTTTTTCATCTGAATTCCTAAGAGCAACACTGATGTTACTCAGACAGAAGCTTACATCATGACAGGATGTGGTGTAGAGATAACAAATAAAAAAGTGGATAATCGAAAAAGAGTTGAAAATTCATAATCGAACCTGATTTAGTCCACTGTTCATTACTATTACACATGCTCTGTAAGGCTCATTCACACCAAGTCTGAGTTCCTTGTACACAAAACATGCATAAAAAATAAAATATGCTTTCTTTGAATGTGCTGGTTATTAATTTTATTGAATATTTCAAATATTGCCTCACCAGTGCTCTAGACTGCGATCAAAATGTGCATTTGCGAGCATTTTTTGAGAGTGTGCGAGTACAAATGTGACGTGGTCGCACTTGTGCGAGTGCATGGTCTGCACTGCACCAAAGCGTCTGCTTCATACAGCGCACACTGCAGAGCCACGGCACATTTGAGCAGGAGTCCGATTTCACTGATCACGTGAAGAGACGCGCTTTCAGTGCGAGCGCTTCAGTAGAGCCTGGTTTAGCCAAAGTCTCTTTAAGACAAGTCATGTCACTCGGCAGCCATCTTTGAAATGCCTCTCAGGCATCCAAGTGCAGCTCCTATCCCTTTGTATGGGGAAACATAAAATTCTCCAAAACTGTTCACTAAGCTTACGATTAAATTTCATATTTGAAATCACCAATGAAATCGGATAACAAATGTGTCATAAATGTTGTTTCTTTTGCTCAATTAGCGTTATAAAAAGCGTATTTTTCAGGCTAGATCAGCCAGTGCGCATGCGCAGTTCTGAGCGTGCGTCTCAGAGCGCTGACTGTTTCTATAGCAACCGGGTCTTCTAACCGATTAGCGATTGGCTCTTTAATTCAGAAGGCGGGGCATCCTGCAATTGAGCAGCCATATTAAGCATTGCATTTTCCCCATTCAAATCTGTACAAGTGACATGTCTTGGGTATTCTATAGTCTTTGGTTTAGCATGAGCAAAAGCTCGTCAGCGGGCTTCGTGGGTAGAGTCTGGTTTATACTTGCTGCATCAGCACGAGCGCGAAGGTGTGTGCAGCGGACAGAGCGCAACGTAGGATTTGGTTTTTAAAGTAAAGTAAAAGACCACTTCTTTAACCAGAGAAGGTGAACATGTTGGTATTCTTGTAGAAAAAATGTGCAAGTCCTGTAAGTGACTGCCAGTTTAGTTTTACTTTTCTTTTTTTGTTTGTTTTGAAAAGCTTATTATGTTTGCCATTTACCTAATGTTACGCTATAGAGGCTTTCCTTAATTTTTTATATTCATATTTTGTTGATTCCTCAGTTTTGCTAAACACTCTGTAATTTATTAGTCGGTATACAATACAGCATGTGATGTGTCCTATACCATGCCTCGTCTTATTCATTTTTGTTAATAAACATTATGTAAGACAGTTTGTCATTGCAGCCTACTGTTTTCTTGTAGTTGTGCTTTTTAATTAAGAATAACAATGAATCCATCTTTTGTTTTAGTCTTAAAAAGTGAAAGGTGTATAGATATAAAACAATTATATTTTCTTGTTACAAATTTTAATAAAAAATTCCTGTTCACAAATTTAAATAAATTATATTGATGAAAAGAACGGGTTAAATGTTGAACACCTTTTGTTACGATATATCTATTAACTATGATAAAAGTTCATCAGCATGCATTGATTAATCAAATGTTGTATATAAAACCAAATAAACTGTATTAAATTATTGCCAATAATTAACCATCAAACAACCAAATAACTGGATGTAAACTCATCCTCATCTAAAACTTCCTGCCTCATGTTACACACACACACACACACACACACACACACACACACACACACACACACACACACACACACACACACACACACACAACACACACAAACACCATCTTTTGTTTTAGTCTTAAAATGGAAGAAAGGTGCATCTGATATAAAAAGCCCTTCTCACAAATTTTTTGATATTTCATTAAAAAGCTGAATGATTTATAACTTTTGTATGGGGACACTGAAAAAGTTCATCAAATCATTGTAATCAAATGTTGTATATACAAATTTGTGCTCATAAACCAACTGTTAGCACACACACACACACACACACACACACACACACACACACACACACACACACAGACACACAGACAGGCTGCTGGGATTTCTCTGCAGTCTTAAGTTCAGGTTCATTCACACCCCTGTGACCGCCCGTCTGACGGATGGAAGAAAGAGTATCTGATCCCCATTTCAAAGAGCCCACCATTCCACCTCTCCTCTCCCCTCGATTATTTCCACAGATGTGTTTTTGTTCTGTGTATCTGTGAGGAGGCTTGCATTGACAAGGCCCCTGACGTGGCTGAAGTGCTTCTTTGTAACAGAGGGGCTTTGGGGTTGCGTTGTATTAAGGGGTTGTGGAAGTTAGCATAGATGGTGGGGGATGGTTTGTGTGTGTGTGTGTGTGTGTATGTGTGTGTGTTGAAGGGGATACTGTGTTGTCAGAGCTGAGGGGCTTAGAGAGGAATGGATGGATGTTTAAGCATTAAGCCCTTGGCTTTCTTAAGGAAGACACATTTCCAGAGATTAGATGAAGAATGTCTGATGTTTATTGTAGGATGCTCCACTATGGATTGCTCTTATAGTTTTATATGTACATCACACATTGATTTTTTCCGTTATATTTTCCTAGACAGATCAGCCGTTCCCATGAGAATGTGGCATTGGTGTTTTGGAAGCAGTAGAGATAGTAAAACGAAAATAAATGAATGTCAGGTGGAACACTTTTAGCTTTCGTCAGAGTTGTTACAGGGAAATGTTTCATAAACAGTATTTAAAATAAATATATGTATCTAATTCCATGATATATCTTCAGAGAAGAAGAATAAAGTTCTCACATATCTTTTAATGCAATTAGAAACGTTAGAAATACAATTCTCATGACTTTACATCTTTTATGATGAACATTTTCAATTTCTGAATTTAAATTCATTGTAAAATATTTTGTGGGGCTTAAAGTAAAAATGTCTTGGTGATATAACTGTCTTGAGATTATAATAAAGAAAAAAGTATTTTTTTAGACTTATTTAATATTTAATAAGTCAAAAAAATTATAAACTCACTATGTGTGTGTTATTATTCAAATTTGTATTATCTGTTTTGTCATATTATTAATAATAATAATTGTATATATATATATACATACTGCCACTCCAAGAGTTTAATCTAGATTAATCTAGATTAATTGAAGAATTAATCTAGATTAATCTAGATAAAAATCTAATCTATGCCCACCTAATATATATACAGATATATATATATATATATATATATATATATATGCACTGTACACACACACTCACGCATAAAATAACATAATCATTTGGATGTGTTTTTATCATTGATAATTAATGATCAATTTCAACATTACCTTACTTCCTTCCACCTTGCGTTCTCTCTGGGGCAGAATGACTGTGTGTTGATGGAGTTACGCTAATGGAGTGAGTTCAGGGAAAGCAGTCCAGTTATGTCCATGTCTTTGATTAAGTCACTGTGGGAAAACATCTGTGAGCCCCAGTGACTTTATCAATCCATCAGTCATCTAAAAACAACATTGCTTTGACATTAATATGAACTCACAGTCATAACTGATTATTAATGCAGGGTCACTCCCATCAGACAGCGTGAGAGACAGGACTGATATATGACAGAAGAGTTCAGCTGGTTTTGAGTTTGTATGTGATGACTTCATGTGAAAACTTGCAGGAAGTTTAAGGTGGTGGCGATGTCATCAATATGGATTTATTACTGGATATTGCTGATACTGATAAACCAAGTTGACTGATTGTTGTTACAGTTTCATGGAAATAAGACATTATTCATAAGTGAACTTCTGTTGTGATTCTTTTTATTTTTTCCAGGTTTTCCATGTTGCATATGTGCTCATCAAGTTTGCCAACTCGCCCCGGCCGGACCTGTGGGTGCTGGAGCGCTCCATTGACTTTGGGAAAACATATAAGCCATGGCAGTTCTTCGCCTGTGAGTAATACTGAAATTAGCATTTTATCAATGTTATTATGTGTTATGGACTGAAAGCAACTTGTGAAGAGTGTGTGGCCTTGAGTGATGGAATGAAAATGTGGGTTAGGTGAGAAAGGTCAGGTTTGGCCAGTTCTCTCTGTTCTCTGGCATTTGTGTTTGCAACACACATATATTGAGTTGTTTTGTTTGTCACTAAAGGCCATCGGTACTGTAGGTGGCAACACAATCCTGGCAACAATAACTACAGTCCTTGGCTGGCATTTGGAGGTTTGGCAGTATCAGCAAGCATAATGAAATGTAATATTCAGTTGTTTTGCTAAACTTACAATTCATCAGCCCACAGTTGGCTTCATGACTCCATACAGAAAAAAGACAGAATGCTGCAGAAAGATGGAGAGAAGAGGGAAGACAGACTACAGTGTGACTTTATAAGTGGTAGATTTTATAAATGATAATTCAGTCTAGAATCAGCCTTGCATTTATTATTAATAATGAATTATTTAGTTTGTTGGGAAAAATTAGTAATTGCCTATATATATATATGTGAGTATATAAGTGAGTACACCCCTCACATTTTTGTAAATATTTTATTATATCTTTTCATGTGAAATGACACTTTGCTACAATGTAAATTAGTGAGTGTACAGCTTGTATAACAGTGTAAATTAGCTGTCCTCTCAAAATAACTCAACACACAGCCATTAATGTCTAAACCGCTGGCCACACAAGTGAGTACATCCCTAAGTGAAAATGTCCAAATTTGGACTAATTAGCCATTTTCTCTCCCCAGTGTCATGTGTCTCGTTAGTGTTACAAGGTCTCAGGTGTGAACGGGGAGCAGGTGTTAAATTTTGTGTTATCGCTCTCACTCTCTCATACTGGTCACTGGAAGTTCAACATGGCAACTCATGACAAAGAACTCTCTGAGGATCTGAAAAAGAAGCTTTACATAAAGATGGCGTAGGCCATGGACTTAAAGATATTAATAACCAAATCCAAGTCCACTAATCACTCATCATTTCTTTCCTGTTGTGATAAATAAAGGACAGGGCTTGATTTTCTCTCTTGGGAATTGATTGTTTCGTTGGATCTCATGTAAATGACAGAGTTGTCATTGCATGGGAAAGTTAATTTGATATTACATTTTCTCAACTGATTTAGTCATGTCTCTGTTTTTGCTCCAGCCTCTAAGAGAGACTGTATCGAGCGGTTTGGCCAGAGGACTACCAAGAGGATCATTCATGATAGCGATATCATCTGCACAACAGAGTACTCACGCATTGTCCCTTTGGAGAATGGAGAGGTACGGACACAGACAAACTCTGTCCAAACACTGGCTCTTGCCCACTGACCTAATTCTCCTGCTTATATCTCTGTAGATGAACTTATATATTATACAATTAGGTATTATTGGGATGTCTGACTTTTTATGATTCCTAAATCCCTCTCACACATGTTCAGATTGTGGTGTCTCTGGTGAATGGCGTCCGGGCGCCATGAACTTCTCCTACTCTCCGGTTCTGAGGGAGTTTACCAAGGCCACCAACATCCGCCTGCGCTTCCTGCACACCAACACGCTGCTGGGTCACCTGATGGGCAAAGCCCTGAAAGACCCCACGGTCACACGAAGAGTAAGATTCAGTTTTATTGAATAGACAGAAGTTACAAACAATCCTCCATCAGCTACATGTTTAAAACCATCAATTATTTTAACTGTAACATATTATCTGCATTTTTTTCTTCAGTATTACTACAGTATTAAGGACATCAGTATTGGAGGGAGATGTGTGTGTAATGGGCATGCTGAGGCCTGTAATGCCCAAGATCCCAACGATCCATACAAGTAAGTGACTTTTAAGAATATCAGAAGTCAGAAGTTACACCTGTCAGGCTACATGTGCCACAAGAAGTTATAGAAATATTTACTTTCCTGTACTCATACTTTAACTACTGTTCAAAAGTTTGGGGACAATATGTGTTTTTTATTTTTTAGTAATTATTTATTTATGCTTCTATGCAGCAAGGATGCTTTAAATTGATCAAAAGTAACTGAATACATTTATAATCTTACAAAAGATTTCCATTTCCAAAGCAGTTTATTTGGGATAGATCACCCAAAAATGAAAATTGAGTCATCATATACTATGCTCAATCCTGAAAAGCAATGTTTTGTTTTCATCATAAATAATAATAAGAATACTAATAATAATAATAATAAATGTTTCTTGAGCATTAAATCAGCATATTATAATGATTTCTGAAGGATCATGTAACACCGAAGACTGAAGTAATAATGCTAAAAATTAATCCATTCACCTTCATATTTCCAAGACTAAAGGTCAAAGTATACTTTGGCCTTCCGCGTCAGCGAACCGTCCGCATTACCTAATTTTCGTCATCAGGAGGGCTCGCGGACAGCCGCGCACCCTGTCCGCGGGCAGGCATGCGTGAGGTATGTTGAGACAGAGCGCAAGTCAAGTAGGTGATACTGCGCATGTGTCGAGCTCGTCCGTCCACACTCATCCCCGGCTCAATATACTTTATACTTTGAAAGCTCTGTGGGAACGTGAAGTATACCCGGGCTTTAAAGGTCCTAGCACACTGTGTCCGACATTTTCGTATGATTTTTTATTTTCGTATTCGTCATCCTTTCCTATCAAAAGGCTTGTTACGGATGCGAAAACGCATAAAATCGAACCTGATCCGAATTTTCTTATGACGGATGAAGTTTCGGAGGCAGTGTGTAAACATGATTGACACAACGTGAGGTCGTATTTATTTTTTAACATGCGAAAAACTCGGACTGACCTTAAGTCTTTCTGTAAATGTGCGTGTGCCAAAGCAGGAGGCTGAAATCATACGCATTCACAATCTGCTCATTCCTGTAGCCCGAGGGTGTTAAAATTACCCTTAGCTTCCACTCACACAGCAGACCTCTAGCACAGGGACATACACGCTGCCCTGACACTCTGCTCCAAGGAACCTTCACTTGCCTGATTCTCAAATTTTGCACATATTTTCACCGTACAATATTATTTTACCTCAAGTGAAACATTTTAACAAGAGCTATTACATAATCCAGAGTTTTGAGTGTATTCACACCAGGAAAGTCTGATAGTTAAATTGCTTTGGTCCGGACTTTTTTAGCCGTTTTGGTTCCTTTTCACACCACTCTGGTCCGAACCACGTGAAACGAACCAAAATGCAGTTACGTGACAGCATCCGCTTCACTTGTTGGCTACATGTGTCTTTGAATGCATTCCCTAAACTGCTTTTCGATTGGTCAGAAAGAGCGTGCGGGAAAATTACAATGTTACTCCCGGAAGCAAACAAAGACAGGAGTAAAATGCAGCACACTGTTATTATGGAGAGACAACTGCACGGGTTGATTCCCCGCACCTCCTCACCACCCCAAGTTTGTCCGCGACATGCCATGTTAAACTAAAAACTGTCAACAAACACTTCCTCATCCCATAATGCACTGCGCAGCTGACTATGGCAGCTGGTTTAGTCCAGAAATGCGCAGTTCTTTTTGCAGTTGGGTCTGTTCGAGGTCTGATCGCGTTCTCACCACAAACCAACCGCTCCAGGGTTCGTTTGAAAGCGTTCGTTTGAAACCACCTCTTCAAGGAGGTCTCAGTACGCTTGTTTGGTCCGCTTTTGGTGCGCACCCGAGTTCGATTGCTGCATTCTCACCTAACGAAACGCACCAAGAGGGAAAACGAACTCTAGTGCGATTCAACCGAACTAAATGAGGCAGGTGTAAAAGCTCCCAGCCATAGGGTCTCTAATGCCACAAAATAACCAATGCCAGATCAGGTTGTTTTTTAGGACATTTGTGACCCTGGAGCACAAAACCAGTCTTAAGTAGCACAGGTATATTTGTAGCAATAGCCAAAAATACACTGCATGGATCAAAATTATAGATTTTTTTTATGCCAAAAATCATTAGGACATTAAGTAAAGTATGTTCCGTGAAGATATTTAGTACATTTCTTACCGTAAATATATATAAAAAAATTCGTTTTGATAAGTAATATGCATTGCTAAGAACTTCATTTGTACAAATGTAAAGGCGATTTTCTCAATATTTTTCTCAAAGCTTATTTACTCAGCTTTCAGATGATTTATAAATCTCAATTTTAAAAAGTTTACACTTAAGACTGGTTTTGTGGTCCAGGGTCACATTTGCACTAAGGTTTTTATCTAGAAGGCTCATAATCAGAGCAGCTCGCTTCCTATAGGCGCGTGTCTCAGGACAGTGAGTGATGGTGGCTGGGGAGGGACATTATTCAGTCCTGAGGCCCAGCAGGCGTCTGGATTTACTAGCTTGTCAGAAGATAGCCATGTACCATGAGACACCGCACTGTAAATGACCTCTCTGTTCTTAACCTGCTAATTGACTGATGCCTTGAAAAGTATCAGTTCACAAAAAAGAAGGGTTTTATCCTCTCAGGTTATTTTAAAAACGTTTTGTAGAAGTTATTGTGGAATGTATCTATGTTCAGTTTTTTGCAACTTTGATCATGTTCCAGAAGTTAAAGAGTAATGAAATCTTTCAAACATTTAAGTGAAATCCTCAAAAATATGTGGTGTGTGTGGTCCTCTAGTGCAGCAAACCTTTAGACATAAAGCAGATCACATTGTTTATGTAATATTTCAGGAATCTTGAGAGATTTTCCTGGCTCTTTGTATGTCGTAATCAAGATATATCCGCCGGTCATAGTTTTTGTCCCTGCTGATAAATAGTCTGTTACTGTATTTGGTCATTCCAGAGATTCCTGTAGCGTTTGGTGTGAGCAAACAGGAATATAAACCAGTTGGAAGGTGTCAAATGTGTCAGTTTGGAAAAAGAAACTCTCCTGTGAGGGACTTATCAAAACCCAGAGGGTTAATAAAGATCATAGCAACAAGAAACAGATGCTAACACTGCGTTTAGAGAGGAGGGAGAGTTTTCATAACCTTCATGGATCTCTGTTAAATCGGCTGTTCTTTGTGATTTCCTCTGTATAGGAAATGTATTACGTGCGTGTGTAACTGATATTGTGGAGTTTTACTGATATACATGCGATGGGGATACAGAAGACCAGATGTTTTCCTCTGAGATGGTCACACGTGTATATTTCAACATGCAACACATTTTTTCCAGGTGTTGGCAATTTAATTGAGTGTTTCTGTGGTGATTTTATTTTATTATACAAAGGGTGGAGTTAAAGGGTTAGTTCACCCAAAAGTTTAAATTCTGTCACTAATTACTCACCCTCATGCCGTTCCAAATCTGTAAGACCTTTATTTGTCTTCGGAACAAAAATGAAGATATTTTTGATGAAATCCGAGAGCTTTCTGACCCTGCATATACAGCAACACAACTGACACATTTAAGGCCAAGAAAGGTAGTAAGGACATTGTTAAAATAGTCCATTTGACATCAGTGGTTCAACTCTAATTTTATGAAGCTATGAGAATAAAAAATATATATACATTTTTTTTTGTATGTGAAATTATAGACATTATTTAATGGTAAAGATTTTTAACAGTAGTGTTAATAACAACGTTTGTATTTAGTTAAAACAACTAAAATAGTAGACTATTATAATGATGCTGAAATAATAATGCTGAAAATTCAGCTTTGCATCACCTAAATAAATTCAATTTAAAAACGTATTCAAATTGTAAACAGTTCTTTTTAATTGTAGTAATATTTCTGTAATATACTGTTTTTTGATCAAATAACTGCAGCCGTGGTGAGCATAAGAGACTTCGTGCTGATAACTGAATGACTGAATTAATGAATAAAGACAGATAGTGAAGAGTGGAGGGTTTTGATTGACAGAGCTAAATGAGGATAACCCAAAGAATGAGTCTGATGCTAAAAGTCAGAGGTCAATCACTAAAGCGTGCTCCACCTAAGCTTCCCAGTTGCACCTGTTTGCCCCACAGGTACCAGGAGTTAAACTGATGTCAGAGTTTAGTTGATTTATGGGGAGATTTGTGTAGTGAGATAACTTCTTCCATGCTGTAAGCTTAACTTGAAGCTTGAGACGTTAAGGCATGTGTGTTAAAGTCTTATAGGAGATCTAGAAGGGTTAATAGACTGTGGATGGGGTTGGTTAGTATGGTTGGCTGTAGCTCATTTGAAGTGAGGCTCTGGAACACTTGCTCTGATTGTGACTGGGTGTTAATGAAGGGTTAAACCTGAACAATGCAGACAGATTCAGGGAAACTAAAATGCACACTTCAGTACAAACGTGCATCCTTCCATATGTGTGCACTCAGTAGTACTCAAATGAGTGAAAGTGAAAAGTCTGCGTGTTGTAAATGATTATGTGCAAGACTGGAGGGAACATTGTAGAAACTGATGAGAGTGAACATATCAGAAGTTTTATTTTATGATCTTGTGATTAGTTTTTAAGACTTCTTATGGATGTTACACTCAATTAAAGGGATTTTCACCCCAAAATCATTATTTTTGTTTTCTTTGCATGCAGAAAGTATTCTCGTAGCTTTCTAAAATTTCAGGTTGAACAACTGATATCACATAGACTACTTTAACGATGTCCTAACTACCTTGGACGTGTCAGTTGTGTTGCTGTCTATGCAGGGTCAGAAAGCTCTCGGATTTCATCAAAAATATCTTCATTTGTGTTCTGAAGATGAACGAAGGTCTTATAGGTTTGGAACAACATGAGGGTGAGTAATTAATGACAAGATTTTCATTTTTGGGTGAACTAACCCTTTAAGGCCCATTCACACCAAGACAAATGTCTTTGGAATGAAAATTCAGTGCGATAAACATTTCAATTTTAGTGAACATCATTCATTCTGTCTTTTCAGACCCATACAAATATTCACATGCAGTCAATGCAACAAATTATTACTCTCTTTCCCATCGCACTGCTAAGAAAATGGGGTAAACAATTAGAATTGCTCTTTTGGTCACATGCCACTGCTGTTACATTCAATTTTTTTTTACGATTTTGTAATTTAGTATGAATTTGTATCATTTGATTCATTCGAAAAAAATGCAAAAATAAGCAGATTGTATGATTTAACCACCAATTTGCTTTATTTAATCAATAGTTCATACTTAGAAATCTATAAATGCTTTACTGTTACTGTTCTTTGGTCATTATTAATGATTATCATTTGAATGTATGAATATGGCGTATGTAATGCATGTAGCAGTTGTTTAACGTCCGCTGTGTAGCTTTATGATGATACATGTGTGAATGCAGCCACCCATGAGCAGACCACCGAGTCTCAATTCATTCCATTAGCTTTTCAGATGATGTAGAAAAATTAAACAAGCGTGAAGAACTTAACCCGTTCAGACTCTCTCGCTTTCTCTCCCTATTTCATTCTTTTCCTGGAAGCAGCAAGGTCAGTGAGAAGTTTAGACATTTGCATAAAAGCTCTTGTGTGGCTCATTTGAGGACCATGGACATGAAGTACTTTAGTGTTTGCATATAGTGGCCCCTCAAGATTGAGACAGGAAGAAGACAAGTGGGAATTTCCATATAAAATTCATTACAAAATTCTGTTCTGAACAATTAACAAAGTAAAGATACATAGCATATACCTATGTACTAATATATGCATGTTCTTCACATAAATATAGTAAAAGAGTTATGTTTGAGAATTGCTCAAATAGCTTAAAAGCATATAGCACGTTTTAGGATTTAGGGTATAAACTTGTGTGATTGTGTTTGGTTGTTAACCTGTGATTTGTCTCTCTCAGGCTTCTGTGTGACTGCCAGCACAACACTTGCGGGCCGTCATGTGATCACTGTTGCCCCGGCTTCAACCAGTTTCCATGGAAACCAGCCACGACTTACAGTGCCAATGAATGTGAACGTGAGTTTTCCTCTCTCTCTGCGTCCAGTGAGCCAACAAAACAAAGATTTAGTACCTGCCGGGCCACTCCTTGACTCATGGGTCTCAAAACATGATTTCTTCTTTCTTCCTTTCTTGATGACAGAACAGCATTTTCTTCTAACAGTACTCTTTTTAACGTATTAATAGACGTGACATTTAATCACTAAGTATGAGTGTGACTTTTTCAGAAAGTTCAGAATATCTTCACTCAAACTCAGAGACTTGAATGATTTCTGTCTGGTGCTGCGGTCTCTTTCTCTGTCTGTACACTTTTAATCACACAAGTTTCTACTACATTCTCCCTTTTATATCGTTTCAACTTGTGTCATACATAGTCCATATTTTTGTGGTGCTCTATATTGTTTTTCCTGAAGTTCTAGTGAACTGTAAAGTGGCATTATAGCTCTATTGGCAAGTGGATAAAGAAAAACCTTTCGCAAAAGGACAGAGTAAAACAACTGACAGGTGCTTTTTTGACAATTTGACAATATTCTAAAATAATTTTATTGTCTTATTTAATTACATTTTAAAACATTAATTAAAACGTCTATTTTATGTCCATTAAAAAACAAATGTATTATTTTATAACATTTTTTTATTAAATTTTTCTAATTAAAAAAGTGATTCATTATACATTTTTTCATTTAAAATGTATTTATTTATTTATTTATTTGTATTGTGTTATTTGACTACATTTAAAACATTTTAAAATTGAAAATTTAGGTTGAATTCTATTTTAAAAGTTAAAAGGCTAGCCGTTGATTATCTCACTTATTCCATGATCATTTGCCAAGCAATAGACTCATTAAAACTAGTAACTGCTCTTTGTAGCGCAATATTTGACCGGAATTATTTTCGTCAGTTAGCTCTTGCGTTCTACCTGTTTCAAATCATACACAGATGAAATAGTGCGGTAAGACCACTATTATTTGAATGTATTTCAATTAATTATCGATCGATTGATAGAGAGAGAGAGAGAGTGTGAGAGAGAGAGAGAGAGAGAGAGAGAGAGAGAGAGAGGACAGTTGTTTGTACCTGCGTGCTGCGTCTGCGCGTCTGTTTCTATGAACAATTACTTCAAAACAGCAATTTTACCACCTCGTTGCTGGGGAATATAATGTAGCTATCTAGTATCTAGGCTATTTTATTAATAAACATCACAGGGAAGCATTGACAACAAGCTTATGTGTGTGTGCAGCGCAATCTGCGATCTTTGAACTCACTCTCTCTCTTTCTCTGTGTGTATGTGTGTGCAAGCGAGTGATGCATGTTGGTTAGTGTGCATCAATGAAAGCAGTGCATTAATATAGAAAGGTGATTAAATTGACTTGGAACTACCTGTGCATTAAACGGCTTTACTGCATACCTGCCAGCCAATCAGAATCCAGTATTCAGACAGACCATGGAATAAGTGGGATAATCAACGGCTAGCCGTGCATTAAAGGATTTTAAATGCGACATCGAGGCAAAGAACCACCCAATGCAAAGTGCATTTAAAATCCTTTAATGCACGCTGATTATCCCACTTATTCCATGGCCATTTGCCTAGTTAAAACTAGTATTGCTCTTTGCAGCTGAATATTTGACCGGAAGGGTAAAATTACACTTATTTTTGTCAATTATGGCTCGTTAGCGCTAGCATTCTGCCCGCTTCAAATCAGACACAGAGATGAAATAGTGCGGTAAGATCACATTTATTTGAATGAATTATAGCATGCATTTCAATTAATTAACAAAGAGAGAGAGAGAGAGAGAGAGAGAGAGGGGGTCATTGTGTGTTACCTGCATCTGCGCGTCTCTCTGCAAACAATCAAGCTGTGTTTAGTTAACGTTACTTCAAAAAGCTAGTTCACCTCCTTGTTGTTGAGAAATATAATGTAGCTATCTAGTATCTAGGCATAGTATCTATTTAGTATTTCTAGTATCTATTTTATTATTAACAGTCGCGGGACATAGTTGACAACTAGTTTGTGTGTGTGTATATATATATATATATAGAGATATTCAATTTTGTTAATTTTTTAATTAATTTAATTAATTAAATTGATAATTTATTTTACCTTTTTTTAAGGAGCATTCCTATAGTCCTCTAAGTAAAAGTGGCTACCTGATACCTTTATAAATGTAAATACATATTAGCCTTTCAGACCTCGGATTAGTCTTGTTGTGTGAAGAAGTTTTGATTTACATTCTCAATCGATGATGATGTTTATAGTGTCAGTTTAGGATCAGCATAGTCTCTGCTTTAGTAAGACATCAGAGTCAGTGTGAATAAGAGAGGCTGGCAGGCTGTGTGAACAGCTCCAGCCTGCTGTGAGCTCATACAGACACTAATCCAGTCTGGCTTCTCTCACACACTGTAAAAATAGTCCCACAATGCTTTTAAGAGAATCTCAGACTCACTCTCTGGGTGTCAAACTGTGTACTGGGAGTCAGTCTGGAAAACGTTTCCTCTGAGTATATTGTTGGATATCCGCTGTTTCTTACCTAATCTAATCTCAGAGTTCCCAAATATAAAACCACTCCTTTGTGTGGAGAGAGACCTCAGTGAGGTTTATGGCACATCTGTGAGCAGAGCTGGCTTGAGCAAAGCCAGAGAGACTGTCCCATCTGACAGAACTGTTTCATCTCACGTCGGGTCACCGTGTCCTCACCCTGCTGTCAGTGGACTGGACCCTAACAAAACACAGCCATGCACACCGCATGTCCTGTCAAAGACTCCACTGTGTGACAGGAAAACACATGATCAGAGCCTGCTGGTATTCGTGTTTTAATAAGAATTTGTCCTAATAATTTTTGCTAATCACAGCTGATTCAAGTGTATGGAAAGTCTATGAAAATTCCCAATGGACTTTAAAATAAATAATCAAACACAAAAATGACGATGGATGGATGGATGGATAGATAGATAGATAGATAGATAGATCTAAAAATCTAAATAGCATTGGTAACTGTATAAAAATAATACTCTAATAGTATTCAGTATTAAGAATAGTATATTGGAAGAGACAAACGCAGATATCCAGTATAATTAAAATATTTGAATTGTCACGTTATGTAAAATACTTTGTAATCACATTTTATTGTCAAATTTTGATCTCGATATGTTAAGGTTTGCAGTCACACATTGCCGTTTAGGTTTCTATGTGATTGACTAATCACACATCATACAAACACACCATATCTAATACCAAAATGACTAAGTCTATTGTAGTATTTATAACTGTAGTAACTAATATTTTGGTCACCATGGTCAATTTTTGTAAGTGTACACACAATTATTTGTAAATGTTTTAACTTGTATTTCCAGCTGCGATCTAAAGACTTCCTCACAGTTTTCTCTTGTTTTCCCCATGCTAACTTAGCATTAATTAACTCCTAGCTAATTACTGTTCTCTTTTCTCTTTCTTTTTCCTTTCTCTGCTGTCATTCCTCTCGGGACAGTCTGAAATGTTCAGGTGGACACTGATGTTTTTTGTGCATGTTCTGGCCTGTTTATATCTGTTCTCTCTGCACTGACAGATGAGTTATTAATATCAGCATGTTGTGTGTGTGTTTACAGCATGTAACTGCCACAGACACTCGTCAGAGTGCTACTATGATCCAGAGATTGAACAGAGGAGAGCCAGTCTCAACATGCAAGGAGAATACAGCGGCGGAGGAGTGTGTGTCGAATGCCAGGTGGGCTCAGGTGTACAAACACACTAATAACATGAAAGTGGTGCAGATGCACTGGCTATGGCTCAAGACCTACCTAGACAGCATTTTTAACACATAACACATAAGTGCATAAAACATTTTTGGTTGTCAGTTGCACACTCACTAGATTTTGGAAATGCATTTTATGATTTTGGTGATTTTTATTCTCTCACAGCATCACACCACAGGCATCAACTGTGAGCGCTGCATTCGTGGGTATTACAGATCACCTGATCATCCCCTTGAGTCCCCATTCGCCTGTTCAAGTGAGTCTCCCATGATCTATTTAGCAGTAATGTATTTTTATTTTAGTCATTTTATTGCTTCAACTTAAAAAAAAAAATTGTAGTTGCCGAAGCAATATTTCTAATGCTTGTTTACATGTTTCACCTCTTTCACCTATTAATGAAAATTATTTTGTAATAGTTTTCGTTAAAAGCAGCTCTGGCCATACATATATTTAAATAAAAATTGAACTGTATACATGTATTAAAGACAGGGTAGTTGATTTGGTTTAAAAATATTTTTTGTTATGCTGGTTGTAAGTCTCTTCTCATTCTGAAAGCAATAACTAAGTGGTCTAAATGTATTTATTAGGGGTGGGAATCACGGGGTAACTCGCGATACGATACGAATCACGATACGATAATATCTCGAATACAGCGATTCTGCGATATTTGATATATTGCTAGATAATCCTATGACGATAGATCACGAAATCTGTCTAACTATGAAAACAAAACGCCTGTGAAAAGGTGAAGTGCAAGTTTTCTCTCTTTATTCCAGTCCAAACTGATCGAAAACAGCACGAAAAGTTCTGTAAAACAAATTGAACATTTTATGTAAATTAATCATTTTATTCTTGGACTTATTAAAAGCTTACACATTTCTTTGTGTAAACCAACACATTTAATTGCTTATCAACTTTATATAGGTTTTCTTACCTGCCTGTCAACGTATGTATTTGCATACCTCCGTGCACCCTGTTTGCGCAGTCCATTGCGCTATTGCAGACCGAGTGAATATTCGAAAGCTTTATTATCGTAATATTATGCTCTTTTTACTGTCATTTTTCATGGCGTTGGTGGAGTGTTGAATGCAGTGTTGTCAGATTACCTCATGTCTCATTCACCAGTGATGAAAAACTCTGGTCTGGAGTGTGTTCATGTGTTTTGGAGGAGGCGTGGCTTTGGAGAGTGATTTGCTGGGAGGGTGGTATCTTATACTTTCAAAGCTAGCTTGCTATTGCTAGCCTCTCTGAAACTGCCTTATCGTACCTTTAAATGATCTGCAGATATTGATTAAGCATGTTCCTTTCTGTTTTAGTTTTCTCTGATTCTCTCGTGCTTTACAGAGTGTCTTTGTGAGTCTGAGTTCACTGACGGCACATGTGAGGATCTGACCGGACGCTGTTACTGTAAACCCAACTACACCGGCGAGAACTGTGACAGGTGTGCGGAAGGATACGAAATCTTCCCTGAATGCTTCCGTAAGTCTCTCTCTGTGTGTGTGTGTGTGTGTGTGTGTGTGTGTGTGTGTGTCTTTGTCTTTGAAGGTTTTTTAGGCAGTGTATTTCAGTTGAATTCATCCAGTGGGGATAATTATCTCTAAACAACTATCAAACAAGTATTTATTATATATATATATATACGTGTAAAGAAATTCTCGTTGTTTATTATACTGTTGCTTGTGTTTATTTCTGTCAGAGGGGTACATCAGTGGAGAGGCCAGACCTGCAGGGGAAATCATTAGTAAGACTTTGCATTGATTCAGTTTGATTCATCTCCATTTGAATCTGATTTGATTCTTATTCTCCTTCACTGATTTCTCATGCATTTTATTGCGTTCTTGTGTTGTGCAGACTGTGAGTGCAGCGCTGCAGGTACAGAAGGGAACTCCTGTAGGCCGGACTCTCGCACCAATACATGTGTGTGTAAACCTGAATTCACCGGAGAACACTGTGACACCTGCACTTCTGGTCACTTTGGCCTCAACTGTCAGCGTAAATACGTTTTATGGCTCTTATAATTGTCTTATAGTTACAGTGATATTTTAATGTTAGTATATTGTTTGTCATTTCGTTAAGCATGTATGTGTGTGCCTGTCCATTGTTAAGTCCCAGATCAGATCAGCTGTCCCATTCTGCCCATTTTTGTCTTTTTTGTGTAATCCACTACAGCAGGTGACATCTGAGCAAACACATGCAGATTGTTGCATCAGTGTTTGTCTGTCTGCTGAATTGCTGTTGATCTTGCACATAGTTGGAGTGTTTGTGAGCACAATATACCACCCAATGACAAAGGCAATGCAAACATGCCCACATTCTTGTTCCTCTCCCTTCCCCCCAGGCTGTCAGTGTTCAGGCCAGGGTTGCCTGGATGGGTCCTGTGATGCACTAACGGGCCAGTGTGTGTGTCGGAGCGGGTTTCATGGGTTATTCATGCGAGCAGTGTGTGCCCGGCTACTTCAACTACCCACTGTGCCAATGTGAGTGCTTGCCAACTCTAATCTCACTAAACTTCAAAATCCCCCATGAGTGCTGCCAAACCATGAACTTTGCAGTGCAGCCACAATAACTGTTTCCTGTTCTTTTACTGCTCTGATAAAGGACAACTTGAATTTTTATTTACCCTATTTACTTTCTTAACACATATTCTTGGTCTTATTGCATTTTGATTTATCAGTGCACATTATACAATGTAGTAACTTGATTGGTTGATATTACCAATTTGATTGGGCAAGTGGTAGGACTTTTCACTCTGCTTGCATTTACAGACTGTAAGTGTGTATATTAGTGGTGGAGATTTTTCAGTAACTCTCTGCACATCTGTTTACATCATTACACCAGTAGGTGGAGACAAGTGACTGTCTGTATAACTGAGTCCTTTGAATCGTTCACTTGTCCAATTCATTCAAAGACACTGATTTGTTCTGAAGTGAAACAAGCGATTGTCTTCATGAGCGAGTTAACTGAATCATTCTCTCAAACAAATAAATTTGTTTGAAAACATTAATCTATTCAGGAACAAAAGAAGTGACTGTCTTTGACTCATTGAATATTTTACTTAACTGACTTGTTCAAAAACACTGAATCATTCAGGAACAAAACAAGTGACTGTCCTGATGAGTGAGTAATTGAATCATTCACTCGAACAGTGGTGCATTTCCCAAAAGCAACTATGGTCGCAGGTTCCATCGTTACCATTAGAGTTCAATGGATCTTGAAACAATGCTTTTGGGAAATGCACCCCAGGTTGATTTATTCAAAAACATTTATTCATTCAGGAACAAAAAAGTCTTTATGAGTGAATCATTTACCTATCTGAATTGATTTCTTCAAATACTCAAAAAGTCATTGAGGAACAAAACTTTTGATAAGTAACTGAATGTTTATTCAAAAATATTTCATAAAAAATTATTTCAGGCAAAGTTGTGTTTACTATGCAAGTTTGTTAATATTGAATATTAACATTCTCTTTAAATGTCCTTTTCCATTTTGAAATTTGTCACATTACAGAAGTATAAGGGATTATGAAACCATTTCTTGTTGACTTCAAAACGATTAAAATTTGATTCAGTTGTATTTATCTCTTTGTCTGTAGATTGCGGTTGTAGTGTTGTGGGCTCTGTGCCTGAGATATGCAACACGGCCGGTCAGTGTTTGTGCAGGCCGGAGTTCACTGGTCCTCGCTGTGATCAGTGTCGCTCAGGGTTCCACTCATATCCAAACTGCCAGGGTAAGACACACACAGTGATTTTATACATTAAGGAAAGGGTCAGTCTGATGTTTGCAGATTCACTGTCTGTATTATCTCGATTATAACTATTTGGATTCAATTTCCCAGTGTGCACTTGTGACCCTCGCACATCTTTGGACTCCAGCTGTACCTTGTCGGGTCAGTGTAACTGCAGACCCAACTACAGTGGCCCCAAATGTGACCAGTGTGCACCCGGATATTACTCCTATCCCAGCTGCACACGTAAGTCACATGACTCTTATCACAGGCCCACATAACCAAGAGAAGGATTGTCTGTGTTAAAAGGTGATTTTACATGGAAATCTCTCTGTTTCAGCATGTCACTGTTCAACGGAGGGCTCTCGCTTCAGCTCCTGTGATCCAGTGTCTGGTCAGTGTGTTTGTCTGCCAAACATTGTGGGTCAGAGGTGTGATAGCTGCAGTCCTGGGTCATATGGCTTTCCCCTCTGCCAAGGTGATCTTACTTAAACAATATTAGTGGTCCTGTATATTACATCCATTTAAAGTAGTTCTGATGGTTTTCTTTCCCTCTCTGTGGTCTAGTCGGGACCTGTAACCCAGCAGGCTCTGTTCATAATGACATCCTGCCCACTGTGGTGAGTATAACTGAGCTTTCTACATTAAACATGGCTGCGTTTAGAATGGATAATGCATAATGTGCTGTACATTTTTCATGTTTATTTGTTATATTTTTTCATATGTATTGTTATATTTGTGCATATACTATATACTGCACATAATATGTTGAATATGTTGTGAACATATCAAAAGATTATGTGAAACAACAGTATGCAGTATGTATCAATTCTGTAGACAGAGTCAAGATTTTGTTTAGACACCTTTTCATATCTTTTATATTGTTATTTTTAAACTACCGCTGTAAGTGAGGATCAGTCACAGTCTTTTGTACACATTTTCATTCCTATTGCAGACTCTCAGTGTTTTTCTTTTGTATTATTCCTCAGGGCTCCTGCAACTGTTGGCCGCATGTAGAGGGGGTGGCGTGTGATCGCTGTAAGCCTCTCTTCTGGAATCTTTCTCCTGATACAGTCTATGGATGCTCAAGTAAGAGAAAAGTTTGGACACAGCGCAAAATGTCATTTTTTAAGTAACTGGGCCAACATGAAAACAAAAGACTGTCATTTTGTTGACTCTGGTGCGAGTGCAGTTTTCAAATATGTAGCTTGTTAGGTAACCTTTATATAAAATAAAACACATTATATGTCTCTTCTAATGTATATTATGATTTATTTTGCAGGCTGTGATTGCAATACATTAGGAACTATCAGCGAGGTTGCAGAGTGCTCTCAGGTATGGAAATATCAATGATAACTCCATCTTATAAATTCAATTCCAAGAGCATAGTTAAGAAACCTCTATCTGTGTTTGAATCAGAGCACCGGCCAGTGTTACTGTAAACCCAATGTGCAGCGGCACATGTAATGTGTGCAAGGATGGGTACTTCAATCTTCAGAAGAACAACTACTTTGGGTGCCAAGGTACAAAATCAATTCCAAGCAGACATTCTAAATAATCAAATGAAGAAATGGGTTAAACTTTCGCCCCTGTGCATCTAGGCTGCCAGTGTGACATTGGAGGCTCTGTTGGGCAGGCGTGTGATGAGAGGCACGGGCGGTGTCGATGCAGACCCAATGTGGAGGGAACCAAATGCAACCAGTGAGTGACGGGAAAAAGCACATACAGATGTAGCAGTGTGCAGGTTGTGTGGGCTTCTGTCATGACTCTGGTGTGTTTGTTTAGACCTCGGCCGGATCATTATTTCCCAGACCTGCACCATATGAAGTTTGAAGTGGAGGAAGGCACCACCATGGATGGACGTCCAGTGAGGTTTGGTTACAATCCTCTGGAGTTTGAGAGCTTCAGCTGGAGGGGATATGCCCAGATGTCCCCCATACAGGTACACAAACACACACTTATAAGACTGTGTTTTCACCTTGAAAGCTATTTTTTAAATTACATTATTTACTGATAAATAATAATAACACATTGTTAATGATAAAAAACTAGAATAACAACAACAAGAGTAGTATTAATGATTGATATGTTTGTTGTTGTTAATATTGTTATTAATAATCCATAATATATTTTTTATTATAACAACATTATTATTGAATGTTAAATAATAATAATACAATATTTAATATTGATTATAAATTATAATAACATCAACAATAATAATCACTCATTTTGTATTATTTCTACTATTCAAAAATAATAATGTAGAATTATAATAATAACAATAACAAATTTTTTTACAATAATAATAATGATACTATAATATTAATAATAAAAAAACATTATTGAATGGTTTATAATAAGAAAAATTATAAATTGCTATAATAATAACAATTTGATAATTGTATTATATATAATAATGATAATACAATTATAAAAACAACAATAATAATTATATTTCTTATTAATATTGTTAATATTTAGAATAATAATAAATCTATATAAAATCTATTACAACCCTTAAAATAAAATGATTATTATTATTATTATTATGTGTTATTGCAATTTGTGTATTCATTTAACTTATAACGTTTTTTTTGGATCATTTTCACTCAGAAATATGTCACATTACAGAAGTAAAATAGGTTATGAATACTGTTTAATGTTGATGATATTATGAAAATAATAATATTAATTCTAATAGAACTGTGAATAAATATGACCTATTTTAAAGGGATCCCTGGGTATTAAGACTTATATGGCTTAATATAATTCAATTGATGTATCTTACCTGAAATATGTAGTAGAAAACACATTAATGTTTATGTTATTTTAAACAAATAACATCGTTTTATAAATATTTTAGAATATGGGGGCGCCATTTTTCTGATGATGTAAAATGGTTGCACTCGGTGAGCTGGAGCGCTACTGTTGCTATTTTTACCACGACACAACTCGGAATAGACAACTGGGAAAATAAAATACTGATATGATGACCACAGCTACCGAAAGAGGTTACAGGTGGTGATGGATATAAGTATAGGTTTAAACCAAATGCTGTGCCATGGATAGAGTAAGATCCGTGCTGAGAAACTCTTCTAGCGGCTGCAGCGTCCACATTCTAACAGATGGCATCTAACGCTTCAGCTCTTTCAGTAGCTGTGGTCTACTAAAAGACTGAATGGCATTAGGGCTAAAGTGGAGAGAAAAAGAAGCGGGTCTTTATGAAGTTTTATTTGTCCTCAGGCATCTTCCCATTCTTTTCTCCTCTTCTTATCGCTAGAAAAGTCTTACATTGATTCTCTTGTTGCCCTTCGACTGAAAATTACAACCAAAAGAGTTCGGTAAAAAGCCAAAGACTATAGAAATAAGCGCCAGTAGCTTACTAAGTGCAACCATTTGACATCATTGACGCAGAATGCAATGTGCACATAAATAATGGCGCCCCCCATAGTCCAAAAACATAGGTTTTCTACTACATATTTAAATAAGAGATATAATTGACATTATATTAAGCTATACATGTCTTAATACCCGGGGATCCCTTTAAAGTTACATTTATTTCAAAATGTTGTTATCATTATCATCATTTTGTAGATGTTCAAGTTGATGCCTGTGTGTAAAATTAGACTGAGATGTAGCGTTGCATTGTGTGATTGAAATGCGCTGTGTCTTTGGCTTGGCTGAGGGCTTTGATCGCGGCTTTGCTGCTGCTTGCATACATTGGCTGCTGTGTTGGGCTGTAGTGCTGGTTGGTGGTGGCTTTGAGCAACAGCTTTGCATTTGTCTTTCTTTCTGTCTGTTGTGGGCCGTTCTGTTGCTCTCTAGCCTCGGGTTCTGGTTGAGGTGGTGGTTGGCTCTCCAGACCTGTTTCATGTGGTCTTGCACTATGTGAACCGCGGGGGCGTGGACGTGAGGGGGCGGGTCTCTGTGATCGAGGATGGCAGACACTTCCTGTGTGTGGAATTGTAAGTTTTTAAGCACCCTCTTGTTTTAATGATCTACTTTTCTCTATCTACCTTCCTCACTTAAATGCTTTGCTCTCTGAGCTGGTGACTTCCTGATTTTTAACAAACCCACCCTCTTCTCCTCATGTCCAAGACACACTCTCACCGCAACCTGCATCTCAGATCTATCACATGATCACACCCATCTCGATCAGAAAGCCACAGTTCAGGTCTTTAACACAGACCGTGTTATGTGCTGTACACCCTCCCCTCCTCTTCCCCCTATCTCCTCTTCTCCTTGTCTTCCTTGTCCTTCATCTCAGAATACAGTTAAAATGATGGTGCACGTGCGTGAAGCAGACGTGTATCTCACGCGCTTCATCCTCAGATATGTAAACACAAGATTGACCTTGTCGAACGGTAAAATCACAGCCTATCAGAACAGCAGAAGAGGTATGTCTGATGGTTCGATCTGCAAGACTTTCATTCTTTCAGTGAACCCAAAGGAGAGAGTTATCAGACTGGTCTATATGGCTTATAATGGCTACGCCAGTAATTTTACTTTACTTTACTTTACCAATTGTGTAAACCCTAAATATACTATTACACAAAATAAATTGCTTTTTCATAGATGTATTTTTGTAATGTTTATATTTTAAATTCTGTTGATAAATTACTCCATAACTGTACTGCTTTACTCCAAAAGCTGTTTTATGTCTTGATATGCTACAAATGTTACTTGTTACATAGTAATTTCCCTTTCCTCTTGTTTTGGGATTAATTTACAAAATTTCAGAAGCTAAGTTATTTACACATTGAAATATTTTTTTTTTTTTTCATTTTATGATGCCTTTTCTTTGACTTTTAAACAATACCTTCCAACATCTGTTTATATAAATGCACTATTGTTTGGCATGGCTGCTGTAATAGGTGTATAAACATCTAATCATATGGAAGCAGTTCAAATTTGGTTTAAATAGATATAAAATCTTTACGCCTTGTTAATTTGTTAGTGCTTTTATTTGTGATATTTTTGAGTTTTGATAGGATTCTTCCATCTCATTTAACTTCCGTTGTATGGAAAAGAGCAGCTCGGACATTCTGCTAAACTTCTCCTTTTGTGTTTCACAGAAAAAAGACTCATGAATAAATGATGACAGCTCTTAATTTTAAATGAACTATTATTTTAATACAACAACTGATAACTTGATTGTGTTTGATAATCAATAATTATGTTACTTTGTAATCTTATTGATTGATCAAATGTTGTGACTCCAACCCATAAAACAGGTTTCCATCCTTCTCTTTGCAGGCTCTGAGCAGTCCAAGCAGATCGTCTTTGCACCCACTACAGAACCTACATTTGTGAACGTGCCTCAGAACAGTTTTGTGGAGCCATTTGTCTTGAACCCAGGAACCTGGACTGTGATTATTGAGGCAGAGGGTATTTTACTGGTAGGACCCCCTCTTAAAGATGCTTTCAACATTATTCCTGCATAAACAAACCCTAAGCACACTCTCTCTGTCTCTTTCGCTCTGCAGGACTACCTGGTGCTGTTGCCCAGTGCATATTATGAGGCTCCTATCCTGCAACTTCAAATGACTGAACCCTGTTCATACATCAAAACACAGGATGCCAGTCAAAAGTCAGGAGTTACAACTTTTTGTGTTTTATGTCATGTGTATAACTGTTATATTGGCTGAGACTGAAGTAATGTATTTTGGTGTTTTCAGCTGTCTGCAGTACAAGTATCTGTCTCTGGATGAGTTCCCATCCATCTCCAGCAGTGATGCCAACTGCAGGCCTGATAATCACCTGCCCAGACCCTGCCACACTGAAAAGATCACTCCCCGCCATCCCATCATGGCCATCTGCAGCGGCAATGATGTAAGCATGTGCACACACAAATTTAGACAGTGAAAATAAGTTCACTTTTTTCCTTTTTTGAAATTAATGTAAATCGTGGCGGGCTTCATTGCACAGAATTTGCGCTGTCAGACACGTGAGCATTGCTTGACAATGTGTGCTTCCACTCGCCGTGTTTTACTTTAGATATGTTTTCATTTGCCGTTTGGAATGCAGTACTATTAGATGCACGAAACTCACGCACTGACAGACTTTCACATGCACTTTGTGTCTGTTTGTCCTGAAGTTCGCGGCTGCAGTTAAATGCACTTGCATTTTCGAATACTTTTATACAAATTGATGTTGGCTACACACAGTCAGTTATGTTTTCAGAGCAGGACAAAACATCTGATATATCGAAATAGATCTATCTATTAGTGTCAATGCAGCCTGTTAAAGCTGCCACTGTTTATGATCTCATCAGTAATAATTAAACAGCAATAATGCTGAGGAAAATAAAAAAACTATTGTCTGTAAACTTTCGGATACTTAAAGAACACTTATTTTAAATAAGTAATTTTTTTAAAAGTTAGCCTGCTTATATAATATTAAAAATAGTAAATTTTGCACAAAATAAATTTGATATAAAATTGATATGAAACTGTAGCCGTGTGCAGTAATATTGAAAACTGAGAATGTGACGCATCGTGATATTGAGTTGATAATGATAATCGTAATTGAATTGAATCTAAAACCAGTGAAGATTCACTCCCTTATTTTTAAGATGCAGTACTGACACACAGAGATTACAACTATAAACAAAATGTATATGTGTGTGTGTGTGTGTGTGTGTATATATATATATATATATATATATATATACATACATATATATTACTGTGTGTGTGTGTGTGTGTGTGTGTGTGTGTGTGTGTATATATATATATATATACATATATATTACTGTGTGTGTGTGTGTGTGTGTGTGTGTGTGTGTATATATATATATATATATAATTATTTGTTTTAACTGTATGCAGCCTTGGTAACAAAACATTAAAAACTCTTACAGAGTCCATATCAAACTTACACAAATAAAATCCTATTTGTGTGTTCAGATGAACGTTAAGCTGCGTGGTCGTGTTCCTGTTCCTGGAGAGTATGTGTTGGTGGTCGAGTACGCCAGTGAAGACCAGTTCCCTCAAACTTTCAATGTGTCTGTTAATTCACCGGGTGAAAGCACTCATCAAGAGCAAATAACCCTGCTCCACTGCAAATACAGGTGTGTTTGTGTGGCATTGCAACATTGGCCTTTTCTTTTGTTTCAGGTATTCACACTCAACCTGAAGGGGTCATAATATGTACTTTTGTTTTTACACTAAACTTGATTTCTGCTGTTGGTCAAGGTTTTTTGCATTAGAACAGTCATATTTAGTTTACATTTTCCACTCTCTCTCTGACTCATAGAATTAAACATATTGTTTTTGATACCTTTAAGACTTTTATATGACATTGTTTATGATTGGTTAGGCATTTTGCATGTACATTAAAATGAGTCATAATTAATGTAACATGACAACCACAATGAGGTTTAAAAGAGCTATTTTGCCATATTCAACAATTTTATTCTTTAAAAAGCAGGGAGATTGCAATTTAAATCTTCAGTTGGTCTTTTTCTTTTTTCTTCATGTTTTCTGCATTTGCTGATCAATGTGAATGTGTCTCTGTGTATGTGTGTAGTTTCCTGTGTCGTGCAGTGTCTGTAGATGACAAGAAGCGTGTGGCAGTCTTCACTCTCTCCACAGAGGCTGATATCCTGCTTACCACAGACAGAAGCAGTTTTTTCTTTGTGAGAGAGTTTTTTTCTGCTTGAATCTGCCTTAAAAGCTATTTGTGTCCACTGTAAACACGCCACTTACAAGAGTGTATCTGATTTCCCTTCCAGCACAAAGTGTTCCTCATCCCTCGCGCTCAGTTCACCATGGAGTACCTGAAGCCCAGAGTTCACTGCATCAACACACATGGGCACTTCTCTCCAGACAGGTGACTAACACATACAACATGGAAATCTTGAACTACGTCTTGTGTTTTGAACACTTGTTTTGTAGATTTATTATTCAAATATTTTTTTTTTATTGTTAGGTTTTCTAAGCATTTCTACTAATTTATTTTATTTTATTTTATTTTACCTAAACCAAAATAATTTCACTGCCTTGCAAGTGCAGACTTTTCTGGAAATCACATTTAGTTATTTTTCTGACATTTTTTAATTATGACATTTGCTGATCCTACATATTTAGTTATAAGTACCCATGATCATAAGACATTAACATGGTTTTTAGCTATTTTAGGTATCAAAGTGAAGAATATTTGTGTGTTATTAATCGCAGTTGGGTTTATCCTATTCATGTGTTATATTCTCTGTTGTCCAGCGGCTCCTGCATCCCGTCTCGTTTCCAGAATCCTCCTCAGTCTCTGGTCTTAAAAGAGGGTCAGGCTTCTTCTGTGCTGGATTCGACTATGACTTCAGCCCCCGGTCCCAGCCTTTATGCAGACAGACCAATGACTTCCAGACCACCAACCGCTGCTGATAACAGTGGACACATGCTTCTGGATCCTAATCAGGTACATCAGGGCCATTACACTCTCATTGCTGTCTTGCATGTCTTACTGCTTCTTCCTTTAAAATAATATTTCCCCTCCATTTATCCATTTTTTGCTCCAGTCTTGTAGTTTGTCTATTTCTGATATTTAAATGATAATAAAAAAGCACACTTCTGATGTTTGTCTGATTCCTTTCCCAGAATGCTGTAATGTTTTCAACACGTGTACATGCACTGGGCCGTTATGTGTTCATCCTGCATTACCATCAGCCCCTGCACCCAACTTACAACGTCCAGGTCCACATCAACGGAGGACGCATATGGCAGGGTGAGCAAATAGATTAAAACAGACTCACTTATCAACTTCTTCTTTTTATCAATGAACATGCTTTTTTATTAACTGTCATTTTTTGTATTTCAGGCCACGTCAACGCATCCTTTTGTCCCCATGGTTACGGTTGTCGTAGTGTTGTTATGTCAGAGAACCAGATTATCCTGGATGTGACGGACTATGAGGTCATCCTGACCCTGCGTGTTCCAGAGAGAAAGACTCTGTGGCTGGTGAGTGCCATTGGCGTTTTACTGAAGGTAATATGAATTGACAATAACAATGACACTTCTTTTTCTCTTTTTTTGTGTTTCAGGACTATGTGCTGGTGGTGCCAGAGAGCACTTACAGCCCCAGCTTTTTGTCTGAGGAGCCACTGGACAAATCCTACGACTTCATCAGCAGCTGTGGACAAAACAGATTTTACATCAAGTATGATACTTACACAATTGTAAACATGTAGAAATGCACAATATAAAAAATTCTGGTTGATCATTATATTCATGTTAAGGCCTAAAATAGGCCATTAATAAGTTAATACATTGCAGATATTAAAAATTCAATACAATTGTGTCTAAATAAACATAAAAATAAGCACAGCATTATTGTAATTTGTAAAATTATTTTTACTTTAGTAAAACGATTAAAAATTGTTTTTGGTAATTGAAATAAAGCTGATATAAAATAAAATATGGAGATGAAAAGCTTAGGTTCAAAAACTTAAACGAAAATTAGAAATGTTTCCTTGGCTACTAGTTGAAGTACTAAAACTAAACTAAAACTGAATTAAAGTTTGATTGAAATATTTAAATAAAATAATAATAATGAAAATAACAAAAGAACAAACTAAATTAAAATCAAAACTGAAAATATAAAAATAAATTCTATTATACATTTTTATATATACTATAATAGTATAAAATGAATTTTGTAATGTATAATATGATATTTAATTTGAGATATTATTTTAAAGTATAGCTTTAAGTGAGTGTTTTTAAATAATTAAATGAATTAATTTATAAAAATGCAAATTCCACACAATTAAATATGCAATAATGGCTGATTCCAATCAATTAAAAAATCTCTAATATGTCTGATAATATGATGCATGTGTATCGTTCATAAACGTATCCTGATATAACATTATTAAAGTGCCATCCATCTTAACATTCCCTCTCTCTTTCAGCCCGTCCACAGCGTCTCCGTTCTGTCGTAATTCTGCCGTGTCTCTGTCTGCGTTCTTCAATAACGGCGCTGTGCCCTGCGGCTGTCATGAGGTGGGCGCTGAGAGCGATACCTGCGAGACCTTCGGAGGACAGTGCAAGTGCAGACCCAATGTGATTGGCCGAGACTGTTCCCAGTGTGCCACAGGATACTACGGCTTCCCCAACTGTAGACGTGAGTATCACCAACTTCTAGGGGTGTAACGGTACACACGTCTGTGTAACGGTGTGTCGTCACGGTTTGGTATGGTTTCGGTACAGCAGGTGGAAAAAACTAAACACAAATAGCTTTTTTCTTTTGCAAAATGCTCTTCACTAGACTTAATTTCTCTAGCAAATAACGAGCTGGAGACACTGATGACTTGTCTGAGGTAAATAAAATGCTAAGGGACATTTTGTTTACAAGCTGTTTGAATGATGTCTTTCCACGGTTGAAACACTAATTGTGCAATTACGTGAGGGATGAGATGTTCATTCAAGTTTACTTCGCATTAAAACTGTTAGTAAAGATGAAGGCATGATATTGATTGCGTTCACTCGCACTATGCGCCGCCATTTGAATTACGTGTATACAGCGATCTGTCGCGCCACATTAAAGATCTGATTTTCCTGAAAAAATGGAACGATTTGTTCAGTACACACGCGTACCTATCCGAAAGAATTTTCGGTACAAATACGTGTACCGTTACACCCTTACCAACCACGTGGTGGAACGATGGATTGATGGATGATGATATTGTTTGCTTTTTCTCTAGCATGTAACTGCGGTACTCGTCTGTGTGAGCCTGTGACGGGGGAGTGCATCTGTCCTCCACGGACCCTGCAGCCGGACTGTGTCACCTGTGAACCCCAGACGTTTGGTTGCCATCCTCTGGTGGGGTGTGAGATGTGCAACTGCTCCAGGCCTGGAGTGGCTTCACTGGAAATCGGCTGTAACACACACGACGGCCAGTGCAGGTATAGTACAGCAGGACAAGTATATATATATATATATACGTACTATATCCAATGGCTCATTGGGCCAAGTTTCTAAGAATCTGAATATATATGTTCAGAATATATATTGTATGAACAACATGAAGAATTTTCAGCCCATCAATAAATAGGAAAATAAGAATAAATTATATTTTGTATGAACAACATGAAGCCTTTTGCCTGTTCGGCCCATCAGTGACTATTTAAGAACCAGGGGGCATTTTTTGAGGGGGCAGTTAAGCGACCTTATACCTCACTCCTGTGATAGTTCTTCTGACATCTGTTTTCCTTCCCAACTGCACCTTTGCTGCTAATACCTATATTATTTCTTCATTGTTAATTCTCTACCAGTGTTATTCTACTATTTTGATATACTATTGTAGTATTTATTAATATAAATACAATACATTATACATGGTCCCATTCCACATAAATAAATAAAAACAATATATTTGAATTAGCTTCATTATATATATTTCTTTGTAGCTTTAATCTATATTTATTTATGTTTCATTTATAGTCAGCATGGCAAACCGTTTTAACCATATAAACTAGTGAACAATTAAACTTAGGGGAAAATGTGCTTCTTTATATATACAAAAATAATGGTCCAATGGAAAATAGAACATTGTAATTTTGTTCTTTTGATTGTGGGCTGAATTATGCTGTTAAATTCTTGAGATTTGTGAGACTAAACGTGTCTGCTGTTTGAAGTGGAATGGAGTTAATGGAGTGTTTGCAACTGACCTTTTACGTCTGAGCCAATCTTTTTTCTGTGAAGTGTTGCCTGAAGGACTGATGTTATTAACACTGTCTCTGGTTATAACAATACTGTCTATATAAGGATGAAGTGCAGGTATTCCTGAGGTATTTATTTTGAGTAGATTTATATTAGCCGCACCGTCTCCTCATTAGGCATTGTTTAAAATCCACAGAGGCGGGATTTGAGCTGCTGTGACTGAGCTGCACAATCTCTGCACTTAGAGAGGATGTCATAAATTATAACTGTTCATGCATCATCCATTGAGGTCACGTTCATTAACTATAACTGGATAAATTGAACAATAACTATGGCAGTTTGCTTAGGTATAGTTTGAAAGAATGCATTAGGCCCAAGCCAAGAGGTTGTTTTTGGACTGGGTTTAGTATAATACCCATATTTTGGGTCACAGAACATTGTTACATATCTTAACCACATTCCCTCTTTCACTTGAGAGCTTGTTGGTTTTGTCCAGACATGATAGGAACACTGCTACATTACATATATACTTTGTGTTATTTGCATCATGCTAAAGCACATTACTCCCTCCTCAGGTGCAGGAACAACATTGTTGGCCGTCAGTGTGACAGGTGTGCCCCAGGCTTTTATGGATACCCCAACTGCAAACCATGTGACTGCAGCGAGGCAGGAACTGAGAAAGATGTCTGTGACTCTACCACCGGACGCTGCTTATGCAAGGTGCCCTTCTCATATTATATGTGAATATTACAGCAATGTAATGTTATAATATAATATTCAGGAATCTCTATCTATCAATGATGTGTCTTCTCTCTCAGGAAAACGTGGAAGGCTCTCGCTGTGACCAGTGCAAACTGGGAACGTTCCATTTGGACCCCACGAATGCTAAAGGATGCACTAAGTGCTTCTGCTTTGGAGCCACTGACCGCTGCCACAGCTCTGACAAACGGAGGAGAGAGGTACTCTACTGAAGATAAAGAGATGTTGTTTAATAAAAAATAATTCACCTTTATACATGCGCATATACCATTCAAGAGTATGCATAGACAGCAACACAACTACTACGTTCAAAGCCCAGAAACAGAATTTTCATTTTCAACATTTCCCTTTAATGTAGCATTATTAAGACCCTCATATTACAAATCTTTCACAGAATGAGTTTATTGAATCAGTCAGAGCAGTTAGAAAATCAGCATCTGACTTGCTTGAACTGCAGGTTATCATTCTTTTCAGTAAACATTTGTGTACTGGATGTCTGTGAAAATGAATTCAGTTTTAATAACTGACTGCTATAACATTTAACTGATGTCTCTACTTTGATCTGGCCACCCCTACAGATCATGGACATGTCTGGCTGGGTGCTATTGAGAAGTGACAGACAGGAAGTTCGTGTCCACGTATCTCGATCAAGATCTGGTGGAGGCTGATCTGAGTGACGTACCCGACGTCACACAAGACCTCCACTGGCACGCTCCTCACACTTACCTCGGCGATAAAGTGAGTCCACAACAATCTGTGATATTCACACTTTCAAACATGTCACTCAACCAGAGTCGTGAATAGCATTTCTGTGCTCTGATCATCTACACTTAGACTTTATGTCCTATATGAGTCTTATTATGACAACATGGCAGCTGCTGTGACATATGTTTCCACCGAGCTTATGGGTTAGCTGGCGGTCAGACAGTAAGGGGCCAGACGGACAGCTGAACTGAATCTCCATCAGATAACTCACATTAATGCGACAGGAAACATGAGGGTCAGACAAACAATCTGATAACTTAGGCACACCTTGTTTAGGCTGGAGCTAAATGTTGTTGATGAGCATCAGATTAAACGCAGACTTAGTGCAGTCTTATGTTGCTTGAGAAATCTTGTCTTAAGCTGATTTTGTGTTTTCGTGTAGGTGTCATCCTACGGAGGCTATCTGCGCTACCGCTTGCATACACAGACCATGAGAGGTGATGCTTTTCTGATAGTTGAGACCACACGGCCTGACGTTATATTCAAGGTACTAGAGCAAAGAGTCTCCTTCTGTCAAGTTTACCAGGAGTTTTTACTAGGCCTAACTGAAAGTATTTGTGTGCAGGGGAATCAGATGACTCTGGTGTACATGGAAAGAGAGTATTCCTCTCCTGAAGACCCTCATGTGGGCATCGTTCACCTGGTGGAGGTGAAGAACTTAGTGCCAAAAAAAAAAAGTCTTTACAAATGCACAGTTGTTGCAATTCAAGTGTTCTCATTCTCATTGCAGGAGAGTTTCAGGCACGCTCAGACGGGGAACTCTGTGTCCCGTGAGGAGCTGATGATGGTGTTGGTGGAGCTGGAGTCCCTACAGATCAGAGCGCTGCACTCTCAGTCTGCCCAGTCTGTGTCGCTGCGCGCTGCCGTGCTGGAGGGGGCCGACAACCTGCCCTCTGGTCGCCATGCAAGCAATGTTGAAATTTGTCTATGCCCAGGAAACTATCTAGGAGACTCCTGTCAGGTAGTGTGCTTTAACAAGAACAAATGATGTTATGCAATCAAATTTCTATACTATCATTTAATGCCTCTTTACTTTAGAGGTTCTGTGTGAATTTGAATACATAAACCAATTTGCCTGCTTATTAAAGCTGGAATAAAAAATCGTTGCTTGAAAGGTTATGTATCGATGCTGTATTGTAGGAGTTTGAACATTACTGGTTTAAACACAAAGTTATTGGTCACACTTTATTTTAAGGTCCTGTTCTCACTATTAACTAACTATTAACTACGACTCAAACTCTTAATTACTGCTTATTAATAGTTAGCAAGGTAGTTAAGTTTAGGTATCTGGTAGTATTAAGCATGAAGACTGGTCATGCAAAATACATGCTTCATAAGTGCTAATAAACAGCCAATATTCTAGTAATATGCATGCCAATAAGCAACTAGTTAACAGTGAGAATGTCCCTATACTGAAGTGCTGCCAAATGATTTATTTATTTATTAACAAAAAATCAGTCAAACCTTCAAAAAATATATATTTTGCATCTTTCATATTTTATAGTATTTATTTTTACATTATGTATTTTATTTTATATTTTAATTGCGTTTTTTTATACAATTATAATTATTTATAATTATATTTATTTTTATAAAATTATAAATTATAAAAAGATGTTACTAGACAAAACTTGCTTAATTTAACACGCTTATGTTACCTTTTTAAGTTAAATAGCTATTTACCTTACTTCTCTCTCTCAAGAAGTGCTTTTATTGTTTTAAAAAGTACCCTGTGTAAATTGTACCCTGTGTGTGGCAAATTGAGCTATAAATTACATTTTGGAAATGGTATATGAATATGATCAATTCTCATACAGAAGAAAAGATTTTTGTGTTATTTTTTATTTATTACATTTTATTACTCATCCAATCAGAAATACAGATTCATGGAAACAAGTCATTCTTAAAAGAATATTGTGGAATTGTTCAAAATGGGTTCTGATATTGTTAAAATGTACATTCATTCATCTCCTTCACTCAGAAATGTGCTCCAGGCTACTACAGAGACACTAAAGGGCTGTTCCTCGGGAAGTGTGTCCCTTGTAACTGTAACGGTCACTCTGATGAGTGTCTGGATGGCTCTGGCATATGTGTGGTGAGTCCATCTCACTAAGTCATATATAAATCACATAACAGACTTAAACATGGGTAATATATTGCTATTTCAGATTCCACTGGGTATAGTAAAAGGCCAAACTTCATGGAAAACTAAATCATAAATCTAATTAAGGTTTAAGATCCTTGGAAAGACCTCTCTAAGTTCCAATAATAGGGATGTTGGAACACAACTTGAAGATTCAGTTTAAAGTGTTTTTTGAAAGTATAACTCTTCATATGCAGAACTGCCACCACAATACAGCTGGAAATCATTGTGAGCAGTGCCTGGGCGGTTTTCATGGGAACAACACTGTTGATGGCCACGCGGTGTCCTGCTCCAGCTGCCCCTGCCCGCTGCAAGTGGCTTCAAACAAGTCAGTTTGTCTTATTTCATCATCTGTACCACTAATGTACTATTTTCTGTTTCTTCTCAGACCTTTTTTCTTAGTCTTTCTCCTGTTGATTTGCTTGAAATGCAATGTGCCAGTTTATTTTTTCTTCCTGGTTTCTTTTCTGGTTTTGCTTTTACTTCCAGTAAGAGCTGATTTCAGTACTGGATATCCCAGCATGCCTCATTCTCAAATTAAAGGAATTCGTCTCTTTGGTCTTGTTATCAGTTTTGCCATTCGCTGTGTGGAGAAGCCCAATCAAATGCAGTGTCTATGTAGGTCTGGCTATGCTGGATCCAAGTGTGAGAGGTACAGTTATGAAGCTTATTGTTACTGTTATTTAATCAGTGATAATTTAAATTTTTTGTATTTATTATGATTTGCCATAATAATAAATAAAATAATTAAAATGTATCAGTTATAATTGTATTAGTGCTGTCAAACAATTAATCGCATTCAAAGTAAAACAATTTGTTTGCATACTATATGTATGCGTTCTGTGTATTTTTTGTATATATAAATACACACACATACAGTATATATTTTGAAAATATTTACATGTCTATATTTATATTCATACAATTTATTATTATAAATAAATATATTTAATATATAAATATAACATATGTTTCTGAAATATATACATGCATTTGTCACTCACTGGAGTAGACCCAACAAAGACAGACCACACAGACTGGGACTTAAATACATGGGCTAATGAGGAAAATTAACACGACACACCTGAATCACATGAACACAATCAAACAAGGGACAAACTGGGTCACGGAGCACATGGGGAGGGAAAACACAACAAAACAGGTCCATAATCCTGACATATAGCCCCCCCTCCCGGAAAGGTGCGTACTCGTGCCGAAGATACAAAAGTGGGAGGGAACTTGGGAGGAGGACGGACACCCGGAGGGGGCCGGCAGACAGAGTTCTAGGTGGAGACGATGGAGGGAGGAGACAGGAGGGGCTTGTAGCAGGAGGAGCCAAGCAGGACCCAGGCCACAGCCATAACGGCGACCCACGGTGGAGCCAACGGAGGGAGGAGCTATGGTGGAAGGAAGGGCTGATGACTCCAGGGGGCCAGCAGGTTGTGGAGGAGCCCGAGGTGGTAGAGGAGCCCGAGGTGGGTGACGAGGAGTATCTGGAGGACCACGGTGGAACAGGTGGTCCTCCTGTTCGCCGGAGCGAAAGAGGACAGAGGAATTGAAGGGAAGTAGGAGCCTGATGGAGCCGGAGGGACGAGGCGTAGCTGGAGGAGTGGAGTCCTGAGGCAACGGATGGTCGACGACAGACCAAGGCAGAGCCGGAGGGACGAGGGAGCCCAGCGGAGCCAGTGGACTGACGGCCACTTTGGAGAGGAGGGAGCTAGGAGCCATGGTGGAGCCGCTGGGTTGACGGGCCGAGGCACTCAGAAGCTGGAGGCAGAGGCGAGGGATTCTCCAGCCACAAAGACGATGGAGACTGGCAGACCCACGGTGCTCACACTGAATAGATGGTGGACTAAGGGTGAGCAGCGACGACAGTAGTGGAGGAGGCAGGAGTGGGAGGGCATTTTTGAGCCTCCGTGCTCTTAGGGCGTCAAACAAGAACTCGGGAATGGAAGCCCTCTCTGTGTTGGTCTCGGGGACACGAGCCCTCTCGGGGCGGGACTCGAAATGGAAGCCCTCTCTGGGCCAAACTTAGGAACAGGAGCCCTCTTTGGGCCTAAATCGGGAGCAGGAGCCCTCTTTGGGCTGTCCTTGGGAACTGAAGCCCTCTCTGGGCCGACCTTGGGAACTGAAACCCTCTCTGGGCTAAACTTTGGAACAGGAGCCCACAGGAGTCCTCTCTTGGCTGGACAAGGAAACAGGAGCCCTCTCTTGGCTGAGCTCAGGAACAGAGTTTCTTACTGGGCTGGACAGGGAAACAGGACTTACAGAGGGCTCTGATGAAGGAGGGAGGAGAGGGGGCAGGTCAGCATATAAGTCAGAGTTGGGATCCCCTTCTACATTCCACAGCTCCACGGCAGTTCTCAGCTCTGTTGCTCCACATGGCGATGGCTCATCGGTTGCGGCGGGCTTGGGCTCTCCGTCATTAGTGGGCTTGGGCTTTGACTCCGCACAATGTTGTGCATTGTTTTTAGCCTGTGACAGCTGTGTGATAGTGCTCCAACAGCAGGAGGAGATATCCCGGACGGGAGCAGGGGTCGAAGGGATCCATAACTAACAAACGGGAGGGAAGGGGAAAAAAACACTGAACGAACAACGGAAACAAAACGGAGGGGAAATACACAGTTTAACTGTTTGTAGGATGGATCTTCTGTCACGCACTGTGTCGGAGAGAACGAAGACATAGATTAGAATAAACAGTCTTTAATGTATCCACACAAGGGGAAATACAAACCAGGAACGGGAGACACACAAAACAATATAATGTAGACCCAATAAAGACAGACCACACAGACTGGGACTTAAATACATGGGGTAATGAGGACAAGTAACACGACACACCTGAATCACATGAACACAATCAAACAAGGGAGAAACTGGGTCACAGAGCACATGGGGAAGGAAAACATAAATATACATAATAAATCCATAAATAAGTCCATAAATATACATAATAAATATGCACAGTACACATACATATATTATGTGAACAAATATATTATTGTTCTTATAAATAAATAATTAATCAAATAATTTAATGACTAAATAAATTATTAAATATTTAATTTGGATAAACACGTCTGCTAAATGATTAAATGTAAATGTATTATAAATGTAATTACTGTCAATTAGAAAATGATATATCAATGAAAATTACCCTATTTTTTTACCTAATACAGATGTGCACCAGGATACTATGGAAACCCAATGGTGATTGGCAGCACATGCCAGCCGTGTAACTGCAATGGAAACTCGGACCCCAACATGCTATTCAGCGACTGCCACCCTTTGACAGGCGAGTGTCAGAGCTGCATGCACAACTCCGCCGGGCCGCACTGTGAGATCTGCGCCCCTGGTTTCTACGGGGATGCCATCACTGCCAAGAACTGCACTCGTAAGACACAAAAAAATATATTTATCCAATCTGGATGGTATTTCCTGTTTTCAGAGAGCTCTCATGATTGCCTTATTTCCCACCTGTATTACCCAGGATGCAACTGTTCTCCTTGTGGCATTAAACGTTGTGACCCTCACACGGGGCAGTGCTACTGTAAGCCTGGTGTGGTGGGAGCCCACTGTGACCACTGTGAGGTATGTCTGCTCGTATGTTTTGTCTTTATCTATTGTTTCGTCTCGGAGGTTGATGATAATACATTTTTTTTTAGGATGGGGCATTTGGCTTTGATACCTGCACTGGTTGCCATGAGTGTGATTGTCATGCAGCAGCGGCATTGGTTCAGCCTTGTGACCCTGTTAACGGCACGTGTGCCTGTCAGCCTGGGGTTAATGGACCGAACTGCCGTCAGTGTGCTCCAGGTTACTGGGGCTACAGCCCTAATGGCTGCAAGAGTGAGCCAAACACACATATGCACACTGCATGAATATAGAATATGAAACATTAACAGTTTAATTTATTGATGTATTTGTGTGTGGTTTGTAGAGTGTGAGTGTAGACGAGGCCGCTGTGACCCTCGCACAGGAGAGTGTCATTGTGCAGCAGGTATGACAGGGAGGCAGTGTGACACATGTCTTAATAAATACAGCGTCCCTGTTCTTCATGGAGCAGATGTGCACTGTCAGCGTGAGTACTGCTTCACTGCACAACACACTTCATTCAGATATAAACAAAAATAATGTTCAAAAACATTACGTTTACCAACACCAAATATTTCAATGGTAGTATATATACACTCACTCATTAACTAAATGATTATAGTCAATAATTAATTCCCTCACTCATTAATTAATTAATTCATTCACTCTGTCAATACAAAGGTAAAGTGAACAATATGTTTTGTGGGTTGCAGTTCATTTCATACATCAGATGATGTTGTGCATTGTTTTTAGCCTGTGACAGCTGTGTGATAGTGTTGCTGGAGGACCTGGACAAGGTAAACGAACGTTATCAGTCCATTGCCCATCAGCTGAGCAGCCTCAATGCCAGCTCAACCGCCTGGGCTCAACTAAACCGCCTCAATGCAGCCATTCAGGACATTGCTGTGAGTCTCTCTCTCTCTCTCTCTCTCTCTCTCTCTCTCTCTCTCTCTCTCTCTCTCTCTCTCTCTCTCTCTCTCTCTCTCACACTCACTCACTCACTCACTCACTCACTCACTCACTCACTCACACACACACACACACACACACACACACACACACACACCAACACTCTCTGGCTCTCTATTAGGACTTTTAGATTTTACTATTTGCCTCACTGTAGTTATGTAGTAACCTCAACTTTTTTTCAAGTATAACTCTCTTTATGCTCCAGAATGCCATAAGTAACTACAACAGCACTCTGGACAAGAGCAGGAACCAGGCCAGTATGCTGGAGGAAGAGCTGCAAATCATTGACTTGGATATTGAAGAGTTAGAGGAGAAGGTATGAGAATATATCATCAGATAAACTCATTCTGATTAAAAATAAATGTTTAGCTTTTTTCAAACCATCAATGTGTAAAAAGCACCATTTGACCTTAATTTGCTTTTGTGTGTCTGTGTTTTAGGCCTTAGTCACACAAAAGAAAGGCAAAGTTTTAGAGGACAACACTAACTCCACACACACTAGAGCACAAGACCTGCTTGGATTCATCAAAGCCATCATGGGAAATGTGCAAGGTACGAGTGTGATAATATTTTTTAAATCTCATTACATTTACCCATTTACGCACATTCAACTGACAACGTTTCTGCATCTGCTCAGCTATTATACTGCAGATGAACCTGACAGCACAAAACGAGACCAAGGTGATCGATGACAAAGAACTGGCTCGAAATATAGCAGAGGTGGAGTCCATGCTCAGAGACATGCGCTTCAGGGGCTTCAACTTCCAGAAGAAACTAGCTGAAAACGAGCTGGACCAGGCCAACAAATGTAAGTGACAGGACTGAGCAAGTCTAAAAGAGATGTTCTCCAACCTCAGGCTTTTTCATTTTATTCTGTAACAGCATGTCATGCATGTAACTGATCATTTTATAACCTTTCTACGTTTATAACCCTATATAAATTAGTGCTGTCAATCAATAATGTTTTTTTTTTACTAATTAATCACAGATTTTTTCCATTAATAATGGCATCTTTTTTTATGACTGAACTTAAGGCCAGTTTCACTCTGATGTCTCTATTAAATAATTTTCCCCCTAATATTTAACCGTTGATTAGACATTCATCATTACAAAGCTATCAATTTTAACATTTATTAGACTTCTTAAAATAACTTTTAATTTAAGTGAACTTATAACAATCTTCACATAAACCCATTATAATAAATGTCATATTTACCTTTGCCCTTCAGCAAATAGGAAATATACAGAAATTGAATACATTTATCAAACACTAAATTCTAAATTTAATATAGATGAATCTTAATAGCTGCAAAAGTGATTGATTTCCTCTTTTTTTCTTTTGATCTTTGATTACCAGACATCACAGCAGCTCGTTATTAGTTTTTTTGTCTGCTATCCCTATAAGAGCTGCTGCTGCTGAACATGACGCGGATCTGACACGTGTCTCTTTACCTATTCAGACCCACTTCAGTTCTTAAAGTCTCGAATGAGTTGAATTGGGTGTGTTAGATGAGGGAGACAGTGCTGTGCTGCTCCAGGACAGTTTGGAAAACCACTGCATTTCAGAGACATGTTCTTAAATGTGACTCATATAACAAATACATACATGCACAGATTTTGGATTGGGAAGAGTTAGATTGAAGCCTTTATACTGTACTCTATATAATAATAATATATTATTAAATTATTTTTAACACATTAACTTTGATTTGTTATGCACATTATAATGCATTATATGATGTTACAAATAAATAGACCCCCCGTTATAATACATTATACTAAAAGGAACACAAATCTAGAACAAATAAAAATAAAAAGCCAGCTCTTTTGTATTGCCATTTAGAAGTGCTATATGTATTTTTTTTCTGTTTTAAGATTGTAGACCTTGTCCTTCACAGTTGTTGTCTCTCTGTAGTGGTAGATCGTGTGAAAAATGAGATTGCAAACCGGACACTAAACAATGAGGCTGTGGCAAAGAACATCAGAAACAAACTGAACCAGTTCAATCAGCAGCTGATGGACCTGAGAGACGCTATGAATGAGTCCGCCAGAAACACAGCAAACGCCGTAGAGGCCAACAATCTTAATGAGAAACGCATGGAGGAGTTGCAGGTATTTATATAAACAAACGCACATACACAGAATTGAGGAAAAATATCAATTTAAGTATCAGATTTTGAGTTCAATATGACACACAGTGTTGGGTAAGTTACAAAAAACGTAATCCACTACAAATAACTAATTACTTCTTTAAAATTGAAATTTGATTACATTACTAATTACTGCTTTTAAAAAGTAATCAGACTACTAATTACTTTACTTTTCAGGTTATCAAACCTAAAAATAGGTCCAGTCTTTCCCATCTGAGCTCACCTATAATTTGATCATGCCCGCGCACATCACGCGCTATAAGATAATAATCCACGCGAAACCAAGCTTGAGACGTGCAAACATGTAAATGCTCACGTCACCTCTGTAGAAAGATTCAAGTTCATCTCGGCTACTTTACGTTTCTGGAAAAAGACGCGCTGTGAGGAATAAGTCTTGAATTGTGATGCCAACGGTTAATCCAGCGGTTGATCTCATTCTGATGAGTCATTTATTTTTGACTTTATTAGTGTTGCTGTGATAGAAACTTAACTTAACATTAACTTGTTCTCAAACTATAATGCCAGACTAAAATATGTCGAGTGCAACATTTGGAAGTATGAGAGGCAATCTTTCATTTGCATCTAAATGTTGTAGGACTCTCATTTTAGCTCGCATTCTTCAGTGATTTATTAAAGGGCATACTGAGCAAACATGATTTTTACTCCATATTTTTTTTACATTGCATTTGTAACTTAAGTAACGTAGTTTTATTGACATAAGTAACTGTAATCAAATTACATACATTTAAAATGTAACTCATTACTTTACTGCATAACCAGGAAAAGTCATTAGATTACAGTTACTGAGTAACGCGTAATAACCAACTCTGGCCACACATCAGAGGAAGCTGAATTGGGATTTGAATTGGAAGATGAATTTAATGGAATTGCAATATAAATAAACAAAATATCTCTGTTGTGTTTTTCTAGAACATATTAAAGAACCTTCTGAAGAAGCAGAAGGAGGTGGAGAACCAGCTTCAGATGGCAGAGGATGATGTGGCGCAGGTCAACGACCTCTTCTCCATGCTCCAGGACTCCAAAGAGGTATATATTCATATGTATGCAGAATCAAAGATAGCGTTTCTGTGTATTATAAATGAACCTCACTGAGCTTATTCTTGGACTCATGCATGTTGTGTCGTCTCTATCAGGACTATGAGCGTCTGGCTGCTCAGTTGGATGGAGCGCGGCAGCCTCTAGCTGAGAAGGTACAGAAATATGCTCCCTCCGCCAAACAAATTTCCTTGGTGGAGGCTGCAGAGAAACACGCTGAAATGCTGAACCAGCTCGCCAATAATCTTTCCAGGTGTGTGACTATTTTGTAGTGGTCAACTTATATTGTTTTTTTAATAAGCAATTCTGATGCTAGATGCTAGGATTGTGACTGATGTATCTAGTGTACATAATTAAAAGGCAGCACCTAAGAGATCCACAAACTTGCTGAACTGAACAAATATTTTACACAATATTTTATGTAATTATTGGACACGAGAAAATTCAATTAGCAAAGCAATTTTATATATAGAAGACATTTCATATACAATGATCATTCCAAAGTGCTTTACACAAACTTGATACAAACAAAGAAAAGGGATTTTAAAATAACATGCAAATAACCATAGAAAGTAAAAAAAATAAAAAATATTAATTTTGAAATATACAAATTTAAAAAAGCAAAGCATTCATTATCGATTGACCGGTAAATTTCGCTGCTATGTCTGTTAATCAGCCAAGAAGAAACGGTTATTGACTGATACAATAATCTTAAAATTCCTGCATATTAATCAATATGTCAGCTTGGCTATATTGTGCACATTTTTGTACTCTTTATTATGACCTCCTCCAATATGATGAATGTATTTTTATATATAAAATTGTGGCCTTGCGTTTGTTGTTGTGCAGTCTAATATCTGGCTCCAATAAAGACGGCTTCGTACAGCGTGCTCTGAACGCATCTCGCGCATACACTGACATTATAAACAGCGTGCTGGAAGCCGAAACTGCAGCTAAGAAAGCCAATGAATCTGCTACTGAGGCTCTGGAGGTACAGTCAATGCATGCACAACAATTCATCTTAATTGCTCTGAGAACATGAGGAAGTGACACAAGTTTATTGATCTAGAACATAAAGGACAAAGACCTGACCCAACAAGCTGCTTCACTGAAGAATCAGAGTAATGAGCTTGTGAAGGAAGCAGAGGAACTGAATAACAGCAGTCAAAGTAAGGACAGCAACTCTTGCTTCTTTCAAGGTAGGCCTACATCTTTGTTGTTGTGAACCTCGGTGTAATACAGGCCATTACTATATCTCTGTCAGGTCTAAAGCCACGTGTGGACTCAATACAGAAACGTTTGCAGAAAGCTGAAAAGAAGAAAGAGAAGATGCTCCAAGACCTAAAGAACATTCAGAATAGCCTCAATGACAGTCGAGGTGAGAGCTCAAAGTCTTAGTCTTCATTGTGTTCATTGTGATCTAACTAATAAATACACTACCGGTTAAAGTTTGGGGTTGGTAATAATTTTTTATGTTTTGGAAAGAAGAAGAAGAATACAAAATAATCATTTATTTGATAAAAAATACAGTAAAAACTAAAACATTGTGAGAAAATCTATTTTTCTATTTAATTTATTCCTGTGATGTTCATCATTACTCCAGTTTTCAGTGTCACATGATCCTTCAGAAATCATTCTAATATGCTGATTTGCTTCTCAAGAAACGTATAACTCTTCTTATTAATATTAATGTTTTAAACAGTTGCACTTCTTAACATTTTTGTAGAGATTTAAATATATTTTTTCTTTGAGCATAGCAAGTTAAAAAGAACATCATTTATTTGAAATATAAATCTTTTGCTACCTTATACATTTATTTACTGTCACTTTTGATTACTTTAATGCTTCCTTGCTGAATGAAATAATTTGACTTAAAACGAAATACTGCAAACTTTTAAACACTATGTATATATTGTCTGCACCATGACCTAAACTTCGTCATTCAAATGTGTTGAAATGATACAGAAGACATAGCGAATAACATCGCCGCAGCTAAGAGTGCAGTGGAGGAGGCAAACAACACGGTGGCTAATGTTAGCAACACGCTGGCTCCAATTCAGAAGCAGCTGGATGAATGGCAGAAGCAGTACGGAGACTCCAACGCCACCAGCGACGATATCAACAAAGCCCTCAATGATGCCAATACCTCAGGTGCGTGTGAGGAAGCTCTCTGGAGTGAGTGCGAGTGATCTTGACTTGCCTTTCACATCAAGTCCAATGTGTTTCTTTGTTCCTGCAGTGGTGGCGCTGAGCGAGACTCTTCCTCAGCTGATGAAGAAGTTGGATCGTCTGCAGAACACCTCATTTCAGCCGTCCAACATCTCCGACAGCATCCAGAGAATCCGCCAGCTCATTGAACAGGCTCGCAATGCTGCCAACAAGGTACAGCTCTTCAGAAGTCTCAAAGTATCCCAGTTTTTCCCCAGTGCTGCAGGCAGTGACTCGACTCTCTGTTCTTCAGGTGACCGTGTCGATGCAGTTTAATGGTAACTCAGGAGTACAAGTGAGGACGCCCAGTAATGTGGCCGACCTGGCAGCCTATTCATCGCTACACATGTACATCAAGCTACCACGCACCACACGTACACTACGCCAAACTGACACCACCAAACCCCAGTTTGTCCTCTACCTTGGAAACAAAGATGTAAGCCAACCTCCTCCGCCTAACAGTGATTTGTACCTGTATGATGTGTTGCATGTCATGCATTATATTAAGGTGTTTTGAGTTGCACATGATTAATTATACACAGTATGTGTGAATATAAACACGTGTCTGTGCTGTATGTGTGTTGTAGTCCAAAAAAGATTATATGGCAATGACACTGGAAGGATCAAAGCTGCGCTGGTACTTCAATGCGGGAGAAGATACAGCACAGGTGCTAATGACTGAGGACCTGAATAAGGATTTCTTCAACAAATTTGTCCTGGAGAGGTAGGAAATGTGCACACTATTATTACCGACATGTATCTGTTGAGTTTAGACTTCACTGAAATTATATTCTAGCTGTATTTACTCTGTATTTGGGTATTCTTTGTGTGCAGGACTCTACAGTATGGTCAGATGGCAATGTCTACAGACACAGAAGAAACAAAAATAATTAAACAAAGCATTGAGGCAAGAAAAGGAAAAGGCCTGCTTAATTTACCAGCTGAGGAGACTGTGTTTTTTGTTGGATCTTATCCCAGCACATTCACTGTGAGTAACGCAAAACCCATATCTATGAAGCAGAATATAATAGACACTTATTAGTGGGCACTTTTGACTTGAGCCAATAAGCAAACACCCTAACAACTCTTGTATTCAGCAAGGATGCATTAAATCCATCAAAAGTGCCAGTAAAGATGTTTTTATAATTACAAATATTTGCTATTGTAAATAAATTATCTCTATTCCTTAAAGAATCCTTAAAAAATGTATCATTGTTTCCACAAAACTATTAAGCAGCATCTAAACTAATAAGAACATCTAAAATAATAAGAACATTTTCTTGAGCAGTAAATCAGTATATTAGAATGATTTCTGAAGGATCATGTGACACTGAAGACTGGAGTAATGATGCTGAATATTCAGCTTTCCATCACAGGTATAAATAACATTTTAAAATATAGTAAAATAGAGAACAGTTATTTTAAATTAAAATAACATTTCACCATATTATTGTTTTTACTGTGTTTATGAACAAATAAATGCAGCCTTGATAAGCATACGAGATTATAATATAACTCATTGGATTACATTTTTACATTGTGATTACATTTGTCATCATGTCACACTCATTTAAAGTTGATTTTTAAAAACACTAATAATTGAATAAGTCATGTCACCTATAGCGCAGTAGTAAATAGAAAAGTAAAGTTGCACAATTCCTTATTTGTAAAACGAATTCAGCTTCAGCTGTAAAGCAGCTCTACAGAAGCCAATAGTGTGATCCTTCAGCTCAAGTCAGTTCAGTGTTGATTCAGTTCAGTTCAATAACATTTTCAGTGTTGAGAAGTTCATCAATTATGAAACTAATTTGATTAAATTAAAGCAGGTTTACCATCATAAATAGTGTCATTATCCAGCTCGATTCAGTTCAAGTTTTGTTTTATCCGGTGGTGTCATATCAATAATAATACTCAATTTGAATTTTCTTTCAAACCAAAACTCAATTGCTATAGAATTTTATATCGGCCATTTGCTATCTGGCTATCGACTATCTGCGATAACATTCAAATAATTATCAGCTATATTTTGTCATCCATTTGAATATTTCACAATGTCTTTCTCTTTCTCTCAAACACACACAGCCTCCAGTGGATCTGAACATGACATCTCCTAACTTCTTCAGGGGCTGCCTGGAGTTATTAAGTCTAAATGAAGAACTAATCAGCATCTATAACTTCGAGCAAACCTTCCAAATGGACACCACAACTAACCTCCCTTGTTCACGGTCAGAGAGGTTTCATTTATTATTTATTAAATCATATAAGCTGTGTTAACCCCTCAGCGAGAGTCCAGTCCTTGTAAAATCGCTTCATGTGTTTAAACAGGAAGAGGCCAGCAAATACTCCCGAGTGGGGAGTTGACGGAGTGTATTTTGATGGTTCGGGCTACGTCGAGGTTTTGTTCGAAACTCAGAAGGACGACCGTGTGTTTGAGCAGCATGTCAAACTCATCTCACAAAACGGCATTCTCCTGTTGTTCCAAAGAGAGGTGGGACGTGGACTGCCAAACTTAGGATTTGGGATTGTTTGACACATGTTATCATCATCTTTCTTTTCCTTCTCAGGATACGTTTGTGTGCATAGCTGTGCAAGGAGGTCTTCTGAAAGTCCTCCATAACCTTGACGGACCGTTGTCCAGCTTAAATAACGCACAACAAGAGTCAAAAATTCAAATCAGTAATGCGCAGACGAAATTTGTGAGTAAAACCCTCTATTTATTCTAGTATTTTCCTCCCTGTCTGCTCATCTATGTAAGTGTTATTTATTTGAATGTTTTCTGTTTGTTGTTTTCAGTTGGACGTTATCTTTCAACTTTCGAAAAATGAAATGCTCGTAAGGCTAGATCGTCAGAAGGTCTACACGCTTTCCAGAAAAGGGCTCAACTTCACAGGCCGATATTTCCTGGGTGGCGTGCCAAATGATCAGATGCCCGAGAGGTGACCATGCAGATATTTCCACAGAGAAGTCATATCTAGATCCACTTGTACACAGGCTGGTGATAATTAACTATCTGTGCATGTCATTGCAGTTTAAAGAGTGTGTTTGGGAAGCGCGGCTCCATAAAAGGCTGCCTCAGGACCATTAAAGCCATGAGAAGCTTCGTTCAAATGAAGACCATGAAGAGCGCAGGGATCAGTTATGGCTGTACAGATGACCTGCTGGTGAGTCGCATCAGACTTGTTTCAGTAGGGTTGGGAATCTACATTCAATTCTGCTCATGTTTCTGGAACATGTGTTCTTTTGCAATGAGGGAACATACTTGCATTCACTCAGTTAATTGTAAAAAAGCCTCCAAAATCTGAGGTGTGAAGTAACCAGTCCTCCAATCCAGCCAATATAAAGGCTTTTTGAGTTTATTTTGTTGGTTTGAAAACTTAGGAAAATATCACACTGGCTGTGAAACACTTTCTAACTGCCGTTGGTCCAAGATAACGATTCAGATATTGGGTTTGACCACCTACTTTGATGTAAACATCACTTCCAGTTCATTTCTTCACTTAGTCCATCACATATTTTGGTAACACATTAGATTAGTAAACATATTTTCTATTAATTAATAGTTTTTCCTCCTAATTACAGCTTATTCATACTAAGTAAGGTAGTTGTTGTAGTAGTTATGTTTGGGTATTGGGTTAGGGGTCTAGAATATGGCCATGCAGAATAAGGAATTCAAATGTGCTTTATAAGTACTTATAAACAGCCAATGTTAGGCTAGTAATATGAATGAATGATGCATTTTATATAGTGATTTATTGTGTATTGCCGTATACCCAAAGCACTTTACAATCATGTGGGGGGTCTCTCCTCAACCACCACCAGTAGCCATATGCATGCTATTAAGCAACTAGTTAGTAACGAATAGTGTTCCCTAATAATCTAAAGTAGTACCCATATTTCACATTTAAATGCTCCGCACCCAGCAACACGGATGTCCGAATTTATGCAACTACTATACCAAATGTATTTTCAACAAATAACATCTAAGTATACCGAAGCTTAGGAATATTATTTAGGCTATGTCAATATTACTTGACTAGACACTTTGATAAAATATGTAACAAAGCAAAAGTTGAAATGGTTTAATTTGTACAGCAAGTGATCTTTTTAAGATTGTTATTACTGTAAAAATGCTAAAATGACCCCAGTTATACAAGGTGCAACAACAACTGAGTTATTAAAGGAAACTTGATACCAAAATCGCTCAGAACCAGAATCTGTCAATTCCTTATGATTCCCAAGCCCACTGTTTTCCAGCACATACGACATCTGTTGCATTAAGACACGTTCATGTGTTTATTTGTGCTGTGTGTCAGTTTACTCGTGAGGCTCATTTCACTGGGGACGGCTACCTGGGCTTGAAAATGAACAGTTTACCGATTCCAGACGACTTCTATGCTGGCATCGGCTTCAGAACTGATCAGCAAACCGGGCTCATGTTTTACAGCCAAAGCCAGGTACACATTACAGTTTGACATATCAAATATATACCTATATTGAGTATATAACATACAATGCCAATTGTATGTCAAATTCTGTGTTTGTTTTCGTCCCTTCAGAGTAAAATGTATCAGGTGGCATTAGACAGCGGCCATGTAGTAGTCAGTACTGAAAAATATGGAGTCAGGTCTCAGAAGACATACAACGATGACAACAGTCACTATGTTGCATTTTACTACAATGGAGATGGGTATGCCACTCTATGTTTAATATTAATATACAATAAAATTGTGTTTGTGTATAAGGTTGTGACTTTTTCTGCCTTTGTTTAGGTTACTTGTTTATATAGATGATGTTCTTGAGAAGCAAGGAGTAAATGTCAGTGCGGCTAACAGCAGGACGGCGCTGCAATATGATATTTCTTATGTGGGCGGCACACCTGAGACAGACGACCTCCCCAACCTCACCGGCTGTGTCAGTAACTTCTTCATCAAGAGGTGTGTGATCCAAAATGCGAATAAATCTTATACCTGAATGCTTATAAGCGTAATGAAAGTTACAATTAGATCAGCTTTTATCATTTCCACATTGTGTTCTTAGAAATAATGAACCCCAGACTGTAGAAGATATGAAAACATTTCAAGAGGGACACAAATTCACATTCGTGTGCCCCTCCTCTTCAGTCCCACTGGAAATCCTGGATTCACCACGGCGAAAGAATCCAAAGGTTCTATTTAAACAAAATTAAATGTAATTTAATTAAAAAATACATTTAAAAATGTAAAATCATTATATAACTATGCATTAATATTTATTTTATTTTAAATATGTTATTGATTTATTATTTTGTTAGTATGAAATAATTTGATGTTAACACACAAACGATACATTATTATCTTAATCATAGATAATCCCATTATTTGAATAATATGACTGTTTGTGAATACACAGATTAAGGCTCAGGGAAGTTCGAGAAGTCGAATGGCTCGTGACTCCTGTCGGGGTGAGATGTCCGTCCAGGAGGTCGACGCTCATCATTTCAGTGGCTCCTCCCACAGCCATCTGAGATTTGATTCGCTGCCTCGAGCGTTTAGCAAGGCGTGAGTATAAAAACCTCACAGTAATAGAACACTGTAAAACAATTACATGTTATAGCTGATGATACCAATTAATGGCTGGTATTAGATATTATTCTATTAGATATTAAATTCTGATATTATTTTGTATGAAAAATGGATGTAAAATTGATATTCATTTGGCAGTAACATTTAACATTGTTATTATATTATTGGTGTTTCTAACAATTAAGTGAGTGTTAGATGACAGAAATATATTAGGTATAAAAATGAGAAATTAGCATGAAAATTGTAATAATATGTCTAGTACTGACCAAAAAAAGTAAGAAATATTGACCAAAAATGCCAAAAATACATACCCGTGTATAACTCCCTCTGCAGGCCGCACATCTCTGTCGGTGTGCGTGTGAACTCCTCGAGTGGACTGATTTTCTACGTGGCGGGAGGGAAAGGCCAGCGGACCATGATGCTCTCTGTGTTTGATGGCCATCTGATGCTGGTGGTCAACGGGGGAAAGAGGAAGACCAGCATACGCAGCAAAAAGAAATACGACGACGGCCTGTGGCACACGGTTCGTATGCAGATGAGTCGTGATTTTAGTGATTTGTTTTTCTCCCAGATCTCTTATTTTCTCAATGAACTGGTGCAGGTGTTCGTGAGGGTGGAGGCTGACAGGGCTTCTCTGACACTGGACGGCCTCGACACCCAGAACAAGAAGGTGACGGGCGGAGGGAAGAGTGCGTTTGGTGCTCCTCTCTATATCGGTGGACTTCCCTCAGACCACGGCGCAGCTATGGTAAACACTGTTACACACATCACGCTCAATACAGGTGAACTGTCTTGTTGTGTACTGCTTTATAAAGGGACTGAAAGGAAATGCTCCACATGGCAACAGCTCAACGAGTCGAACAAGAGGCTGATATTAGTATTGATGTTAGTTGCTAAGCTTACTAGTATACTATGCTCAAATTTTGGATAAGATAATCTCTTTTAATTACATGATGAATGTTTATGTTGCATGTTTTCATTTTAATGGAAATGCAGGTCTCCATCCATGTTTTATTTTAATTTATTTTAATTTACTTTAATCAAAGTATTAATATTTTATTTTAATAAAACACACACGCATACACACACATTTCCATTAATATTAATATTTTATTATTATTTACTAAAAGTTTGATGTTAAAAACTAAATAAAAAAATAAACCCTCTTTTTGTTGAACTAATTCATTTTTTTATTGTATTAAAAAAACTGGTCTTGATCCACCATGTTTTATTTTACAAACTTTCATAACATTTTATTAAATAATGCAAAGCAAACAATTCACAACATTTTGATGTTATGTTGCTAATCTAATAATATGATACTCTAATAAACAAACACAGAAATGTTAGATATCAGTATCTGTTTTAATTAGCGTGAACTGTTTTTATTGCTATATTTTTCATATTAAATGAAATACACGGGTTATTTTATTTTATTGTAAAATAAAATAAAATGTAAAATAATCATATTGTTTCAGCAATAACGTAAATATGTTTATTTTATTTTTAATATTGTTTAATACTGTATTATTTTATTAACATTTAATCTTAATATTGTAATAAGAACATGCTTTTTTATTTTGAGTATTAATTGTTTTAATATTACATTATTTTGCTAGTATGAAATCATATTCTAATAATGCACAAATTAGTTTATTTGTATTAATATTTTATTGTTTTTTTAATAATAAAGTGGATATTTTAGTAATCAAATCTGTTGGTGAATAAACATTATAAACCTCTTGGAAGTTCAAGAAGTCAACATTTATTTTATTATGGTTATGATTTTTTTTCACTAAACTCATTGCAATGCATTTTGGAATTGCTTTATCCATTAATAATACATTTAATGATATTGTAAAAGGCAGCATGAAGTTCTGACCAGCCTTTAGTTCTGGAATGCAATCATTATACTCTAAAAAGTGTTTTTGGGGCAGCTTTGGGTGCTTAGGAACCAAGATTGTTCCTATCTGTATATTTTCACAAAGATATAACTTTGTGATGTGATGTGGCTCTTCCTTCTTCCAGGCTGGTCTCGTTGGCTGCGTGCGGGATCTGAAACTGAACGAGGTGCCGTCACAGAGCCCCTCTCACAGTGTGGGAGTGACACCCTGCTACCAGCAGCCCCTCCAGCCCGGGGTTTACTTCTCCAGTCAGGGAGGATATCTGACCATCGGTGAGCCCATCGATCAAACACATCTCAGACTGAATTCAGAAAGGTGGTGTACAGCACACTTAGTTTATTGCACCTCTCTGTCATGCTAGACGAATCGCTGGTGTTGGGCCGGGACCTCGAGATCCAGCTGGAGGTGCGTCTGGTTTCAGACTCCGGACTCCTGCTGCACACTGGAGCCAAGAAAACACAACAGCTGAGTCTCTATCTGAACCAGGGCCAGGTGACTCAGCCGTGCGCTCACACAGACACACGCAATAACTTACCCAGAACTCTGACCAGGTTACAGATGCGGGCAGGGAAGTGGTTTAGGGTCAGTGTTGCTGCCTGACGGTCAGTGGGACGGGTCTGTACACCAGTTTGAAGTGTGTTTGTTCTGTGTAGGTGATTGTGTTGGTGAACAGCGGCAGTGGAGAGTTCTCCGTCGGTCTCGCACCAGAAGAGTCTCTCTGTGACGGAGGTTGGCACACTATTACAAGTGAGTCGTTAAAAACACAAACAACCACACTGCATACATACACCCATGTGATCTTTGTATTTTTTTAAATTTGGAAACCAAAGAGATTTGAATTTATTATTATTATTAACAATATCATTATTAGCTTTACTAACTTTACTTGGTTCTTGTTGTCTTTTCATCTGGTTCTAAAGCTACACAGAACAGAAGGTTCAAATTAAGGCTCTCAGTTTATAGCGTTAATTAATTAGTTAAAAATAATACAATTAAAATATTTTAACACCGTTAACGCCCCCAGACCTGTACGTCATCTTACATTTCATACAGTTGACAAATATGATGTAGGGCAACGCCTCAATAAATGCAGTTTTGCTGCTAAAATTCAAGATATTGGGCAAAAATGCCCTTTATGAGTTTTTACATATTTATATAACATTATGCGATATTACACGAGCAGCGACAGCAATATCAGACGAGTGCCGTTTGTCCCAAATATACCGAGTGCAAATGTGATTTTATACGACAGTTCAGTACATAAGAACAGGTTATGTTATATTTGGAACACAATATTGTTTGCTCAATTTTGCCAACAAAAATATTACCTATAAAGCCACCGCAGAACTGTTGTGTGTCTGAGCAAGCGGTGCTTATAGTTTCTGATTGAATCCGCATTTTGAACGAATCACGTGAACCAATGATTCAAAGCCCATTCATAGACAGCCGTTTACTGAATTCTTGAATTGATCGAATGAATGAATGACTCAAAGACATTTTTAGTTTTAGTTTCTTCTTTAGAGTGTAATAAATTAATAAATAAACAAATAAAGTATTTAAGGGATAGTTTACCAAAAACAAACAAAATATTTGTTCATCTTTTACTCACCCTCATGTCATTTCAGACCTGAATAAGTGACTTTTGTGCAACATAAAATAATGTATTTTGAAGACTGGTGGTAAACAAAGCTGTTTCGACTTACATTGCATGAACAAAAGATGCTGAGACCTTTCTCAAATGATCTTCTTTTATGTTTCATAGTTTATGTTAGGCTGTTGTAACCTAAACGTTTATGTGTAATACATTTGGTTGAATCAAATAAAATATATTTTTAAAGCTACTATGTCTACTTGATTATTTCTCATTTAACACAATAATAGCTTTAAATAATCTTTTGGGAGTGTTTTCACAGCCACATTTATTTTGTGATTCAAAATTGTAATCAACTGACAGCCCTAGTTAAAATATAAAGATGCTGTGTCAGTGTATTTGACACTTGCATTTGTATGATTTTAGTTGTGAAGAAGAGCAATGTCATCCAGCTACACGTGGATGTGGCGAGTGAACATGGAGTGGGTCCCAAACCGAGCAGATCGAACGGGGGCAAAGAGACGGTTTATCTGGGCGGCGTTCCAGGTATGACATCTGAATGCTATCAAATCAATATTTACAATTCCTGTCAAATCTCATTTTTATAGTTAAATGAACCAAATCTTATATTGAATAAAATGAGGTGCTATGCTGAATATTGACATAAGCCTGTCGTCCTCATGTGTAGATACTATAGCCGTGCCAGGTCTCCCCTCCACCGTCCTCTCTTTCCACGGGTGTGTGAGGAAAGCCATACTGAACCACAGGCCTGTCATGTTGTCCAAACCCCTGTCAGTGTCTGGATCTGTGGGGACTCAGGGCTGCCCTGCATTATAGACCACAGCTGCATTAACCCTACATACTCTACACTCACACTATCAAATCAGCAGGTGGTGGGTTTTCTTAGCATTTAATTTAAACCGATATTTATGTTTACTTTCATGACACCTGTGTATGTAGTTTCATTAAAAAGCACTGTAAACGCTGAGACACCACTGATAAACTATGTTCAGAACGACAGGGACCAGAGGAAAGTAGAGATGGATTGGCACTGGATTCATGTTGTTCCAGGTTTAATACTATCATATGACCATTAAATGGGTTTTATGATAATATTTAGTTGTATAAAAACACTGGAGGGCAGTTTAATGTGGATTTCCCATGCGCCATAGGGATTTATGGTGTATTATCTAAAATCACTGGAGTTGAAAACTCATGAAATATTGTGTCACTTTTTATATTTTGTCAGATTCCCTCAGCTGTATTTTTATTGGCAATAAACATTTCCTTTATGTTTTGTCACCTTGATTTCATGCTGATCAACTTCACACATGCACAAGCTGGACTTACGGAGTTAATTGTTTAATTTTGTAGCTGTTGTGGCAATTTTCTAACAAACATCATCACTGAGTAAGAGACAACTCTGAGTCCATATTATAATAATAAAGTGTTTATTCTCTTGCAAGAGAAGATCTCTCAGTTCTAACATACATAGCTGTAAGTCAGTCAGCGAGAGAGAGAGATAGATAAGAAGAGAGATAAGAAGAGAGCCAGAGAGCCAGAGATAAGAAGTAGCAAGAGAGCAAGAGCGCTAAGGGAAAGCAGTTTTGGTCTGTTTTATAGTCCTTTCCTTCCAAGGCCTCCTCCTTCCCTCCTCTAGAGGGAAAGATACCAGTTTGTTTACCGATTAATGGTTATACAGAAAAGGGAGGCAAATGCCCCCTTGACCATCTGCGTTTCCTTACCTCTATCACTTCTCAATCATAGTAAATCATCACACAAAGAATGCTTATCTAACTACGAGAAGAAAACATATAATACATACATCTGAATCTATGTCTCACTGTTTGATTACTGTCCATAAAGGAAAATTCCTTTACAATTCCTCTCTGTTTATCATTCTCTGATAACTGATTAATCAAACATTGTAATAATAATAATAAATACAAGTTCAAGTCATTAATCACACTTATACTCTTCATCTCTGATTTTCACATAAATGATCACTCTTCTTGAACCTGTGAAGTAAGTTTTTTTGAATATTTGAAAAATGCTTAGGCTGTAAATGTTTATAGTAAAGATTTCATTCTATCGCCGGGCTGAATGGACAGGCACTGCTGTTGCACCCTCGGCCTAAACCGAACCCTCAGTCACAATAGTATAAATAAGGAAAAGTATAGTTCAAAGTAGGAAATAAACATATCAATTTATCACTGTTGAGTTACTCCTGTAATATAAAATGTAAATATTAAAAGTATGTAGAAAATCCCTCAGTTTCAACCCCTCTCCTTGTACGTCCTCTCGTACACGGATAACTGCTGCTTTTAACCTTCTTTACATATCAATCATCCTCAGGAAGAAAAATAGAAACATCATAACTCAATTAACACATTTCACTGTAACTTCCGCTACTTGTGTCATCATATTGTTGGTCATCAACATTAACATCATCATCCGGATAGACTGTCATTTTCACCAATTGAACAGACATTCCGACCTTAACCAGTCTCTGTACTAAGCTAGACACACATTCCATAATACATGGTATTCATAACAAAATTAGTACTACTATAACTATAATTGGCAACACCTTCAGACCTGTTGTGAAGTGTAGTATTACCAAGCAAATTGTTACTGACAACAAAGTCATTATACATGTGGTTTTATACAGGCCACACATTCCTGTTACTCTGAATGGGTGCCACGGTCTTGACGCTCCGTTCTCTCAGTTACTCTTTATCAAAAGATGCTGTTATGACCAAAGAATGTGAGAAAGTACTGTTTTTGAAACACTAAGAGTCTTATCTGTTCTGTTGATTACAGTGTCCACCAGACCGGTTGCGCCTAAACGCACAGCTGCAACGCAAGGGTTTTTCAAACTGGATCTTAGCATTTATTGACACTCGCTTGAACCTCCTCCAGCAATTGCTCCGCCTCCGCAATGGGCGGCACCCTCCTTCATGGTTAACGTGAACCCACGTAGCCCTCTCCTCGACCTTCACTGCCGTGTGCGTCACCAGAAGCACCTGGAAAGGCTCTAGCCACCTTTTCGATTTCCCGCTCTTTCTCCTGTGATCACGAATCACCACGAAATCGCCAGGTCTGACCTCGTGCAGGAATCTCTCAGCCACCTTCCCCTGGGCAGCTTTTACCTGCACAGAAATATTTGACAACAGACAAGACACTTCCTTGCAGTAATTCAACATGTCATTCTCACACACATCCGTTGCTGGCAGCCCTTGTTTACCCCCTTCCATGCCCATGAATGGGCTCAGGTTTGTCCCTCTCCTGCGACCTTCACTCTTTTTCTCATTCTCATGTACATCAGTACAATTGGAAGGGCTTTAAGCCCAGTCAGACCCGTCTCTTCACAGCATTAGATATTCAAATGGACCTGCTGGTGCTGGTTGAGATGCCAAGGGTGTTTTTATTCCTCTAGCCACATTGTGTGTGTGTTACAAGTGACACATCTTTTGCAAAAATTTTCAGCAAACACTGTAAACCCCTTTGTAAACCATAATTTCATCTGCATTATCATACCGCTTTTGACACATGATCCAACCCATGTGTCAACTTAGCATAATGCTGAAAGAAGTGTTTGGGCAAACAAGGAATGTCATCAACACTCATCCATACACCCCGGAGACTGCAGCCAGACGACCTCCATCGTTGTTTTTCCGCTCCTGTGGAAAAAGACTGCATACTCTGTAAACAAGGGGAAATATCAGGGTTAGTCACAGATACCAAAGCACAAGTCGTTTCTTTTGTCTCCTGTGCTGCCGCTGCCTCGCTGCGCGCCTGCTCTCACGTTCCTGTGGAGATAAAACTTTTATCGTTAGTGTGCGCGCGCATTTACAGATCGCGACCTTGTCTGGTAAAAGAATGGCCTCCAAAAGCTTAGCCACCAGAGCTGCGTTTAATATCGGATGTCCATCCGACTTCAAAAAATTTCGGTGCTTCCAAAGCGCCCCAAAGTCGTGAGTGACCCCAAAAGCATAACGCGAGTCTGTGTAAATTGTCACACACTTGTCTGCCATAAGATTACACGCCTCTGTCAGAGCAACCAATTCGGCTGCCTGAGCCGAATAATTTGATGGCAATTTGCCAGACTTTACGACTTCAAATTCAGTGGTCACCGCGAAACCAACCTTATTCAAGCCTGTTTGTGGATCTTTGGACGCCGACCCATCCACAAAGAGGACATTGTCACAGTTTTCTAAAGGTGTGTCCAACAGGTCTGGACGTGGTGTACACACCTGTTCCTGCTGATAGACAACAATGGTGTTCCTTTTCACCGTTACATTTGGCATGTCAAGCAAAATCGTGTGATACCTCAGCCATCGGGCTGTTGATAAATGTGATGTTCTCTGCTCTTGCAAAATCATGGAGACCGCGTGTACCATCTGTGTAACAAAAGGCCTTTCAATCTTGTCACATGACCTCAGCCCTTTCCCTGTTGTCAGGGCTCTCAAGGGCTTTTCAAGAAGTGCATAATTTGGAATATACGTTCGACAATATGCACACATTCCCAAGAATGATAACAATTGTCTTTGTTAAAGGTCTTGGTACATCTTTGATAGCTTTTATCCGTTTGGTGTTAGTGTGACCCAAAAATGTTATCTCCTGTCTCACGAACTGAAGCTTTGTCAGGCTGACCTTGTGACCCTCCCGCGCCAGGTGGTGCAGGAGAGTTACAGTGTCAGCCACGCACGTAACCTCATCTCGTGCACAAATCAATAAGTCATCGACATATTGCAATAGCGCTGTTCCGCTCGATAGAGTTAATGGTTCAAGGCTCCGCCTGAGCGCTTCATTGTAAATCGTCGGAGACTCACAATAGCCCTGACCCAACCTGGTAAACGTGTACCCTTTGTTGTCAAAATCAAACGCGAACCAAAACTGACTTTTTCTTCCACTGGGACGCTAAAGAAAGCGTTGGCCAAATCAACCACAGTGAAATACATTGCATTTTATGAATTTGTGACAAAATTGTGTATGGATTAGGTACGCGGGCAGCTCTTGCAATAACGGCTGAGTTTACAGCCTGCAGATCCTGCACAAATCGCCACGTGACTGGTTCACTTGTGTTAGATGTTATTTTCTTTACGGGAAAATAGGAGTTCGCACTGGAGAATCATGACAGGGAATTATTACTCTCCTTCAGGAGAGACTCAAAACCGGCTGTATCCCTCTCAATGCCTCTTCTTCAGGGGACATTGCGATTGGACATAGCCTGTAATCAGACTTTGGAGTGATTACAACTGGTTCACAACCTTTAATCAACCCAACATCATATTTGTGTTTTGCCCACAATTTTGGAGGTATTTCTGCCAGGACAGGATGAATGTCTGTGGCAGAAATAGATCCGTGCTCATGTTTCTCCATTAAAAACACCTGCATTTCTACTGTGTTTCTGCCCGTTTGGTTTTTCAATCCAATCTGTGGCAGAAAGACATTTTCTAAACAGGCCTATTTCTTCCCATTTCTGCTCGGTGGCCTTGATTACTGATAGTGAGGCGCAGAGTCCTCTGTTTATCAAATACAGCTGAATTTGTTTTTCTGACAGGCAAGCCGAAAGCACACACACATTTTCACTCCAGAAAATCTTATCAAACCTTGTCAAAAACATTTTCTGCCCCGTTAATCCACTCTTCCTCATATTGATATATGCATATATCAATGAATGTAATTCATTGATACTGATACTGATACTGTTCGATCTTTGCCAATTTCAAAATCTTTTGTGCCCAATCAGAATCTCTCATCTGCTGTTCCTCTCCTGTAAATCCCAAACCAGCAGTGAGTTTCAGATTTTAATTTACAGATCCCTGGCCATTAACGGAACCGGACAGGTTTCAGAGCACAAAAATGCATGTTTCAATGCCCTGCCCCCCCTCCGTCTCACATTTCAACGGCACAGCACAGTTTTCTGATATTCTATGCCCTGACTTCAAGTGCTTTCAAACACTAAATCCGTCATTCTTGGTTCACAATCAACCATAAAGTCTATCATTGTCCCGTTAACTAACATGGGATATCTCTGTAGCCTTAAAACCTAAACTTTTGTACATTCTCAGACATTTATCAGTCAACTAACATTATTCAAAACTTCAACAGTCACACATTTAACGGTTTGCAAGCATGTCTTCATTGCAGATAGCCTTATTCAAAACTTACACACACTCATAAAAAAAGGTTTGCAAGCATGTCTTCATTGCAGGTAGCATTATTCAAAACTTCCACACTCACACATAAAGGATTTGCAAGCATGTCTTCATTGCACAGAGCGTTATTTGAATCAGTGTATGTGAGCGTGTTGTGTGTGTGTGTCAATACATTTTTACTTCCCTTTTTCGTAGCTTGCTGAATGCCTGTCACCCGCCTCTCCTCTCCTGTTCTCCGTTCCTCTCGTTTCAATCCGCCTTACGCGCCTCTGGACAGTCCTGTGCCCAGTGTCCATGGTTCTTGGACAACCTGCACTCCGTGCAGCCAGAAAAGTCATGTTCACATTTGTGCTGCTCGTGCTGCTTTAATCTGTACAACAGCCAGCTGCATCTGTCTCCCCTCTGTCACTCGCGCTGCTCGTGCTTGTTCATTCAGCGTCTCGCGCTGCGGTTGTCTTGGACGGAGAAACAGTCGAGGTCGGGGCGAATTTCAATGCATCCAGCTGGGCTATTGGGTAGATGGGTGTTTTGGCGGTGCCGGCCTCACCGTATTTTCATGTGGGAAACACAAACATACTGTGGGTCATTCGGTTCTGGTCGTGCAGACACATACAAATAGACTTTCACACTTTTCATTTTCCCTTCCTGCTAACTTTCTGCACTTGCTTTTTTCCTTCCTGCTAACTTTCTGCACTTGCTTTTTTTTCCTTCCTGCTAACTTTCTGCACTTGCTTTTTTCCTCTTTTTTCCCCTTCCTGCTCACTTTCTGCACTTTTCTTTTTTTCCCTTCCTGCTAACTTTCTTGAGCCAACCATCTACTTCCTTTAGCCAACAATCTACTGTTTGTTCACATTTTTTTTTTAACATACATGTTTAACACATTTGCAACAACAACCTGGTTGTTGAAACCACTTTCAGTTTTGTGAGACTCAATGTTCCCTCTTCGGGAAAATCATGATGCTTGATTAATTTTTTCAATATCTTGCATACATTTCTGACCATAATACATTTTTTAATTTGGTAGTACACCGGTGTATCATATTTCACAAACTTGCTCTGAGATATCCCCATACTGGCTGTCTTCTGTCCCGTGGATTTGCTCAAGACGCCTTCTTTAATCTGCTAGGCGTCTCCAGCAGATCCGATTTTCTCTTATCCCGCAATCGGATCGGGTTGCACTAGTAGTGCCCTCTTAATTGTGATTTATCAAAATCTTTCGATTTTTTCCTAACCCCAATTAACCTCGGTACCTGTTTGAAACCTATCTTGATCTGTACAGATCTCAAATTAATCTCAGGTTACCTATCTGAACGTTCGTGCCCAGAGTCCTCGGTACCTGTTTGAAACCTATCTTGATCCGTACAGATCTCAAGTTAATCTCAGGTTACCTAATCTGAACGTTCGTGCCCAGATTACTCTACCACAGAAACAAATCTCAGCCAATATGGTTCAATTTCACTCTTTAAACTGTATTTCACCCTAATTAAATTGAATTTAATTGTTTCTTACCAGAGATGTCGTTTTGTGCCACCTGGGTTCTTTTTTTGATTCCAGTGGTCGATCCCTCTGGTCCCAACAGCGGAACGGTCCCTCGTCTCTAAATCTTTTTTGCGAGGTAGGGTTGGAACTTTTCAGCTCCAAGGTGATCAGCCTCCGTCCGCTGTCAGGTCCAGAAGTCACGTCCAAGGAATCCCACTATCTGACACCAAACTGTTGTGGCAATTTTCTAACAAACATCATCACTGAGTAAGAGACAACTCTGAGTCCATATTATAATAATAAAGTGTTTATTCTCTTGCAAGAGAAGATCTCTCAGTTCTAACATACATAGCTGTAAGTCAGTCAGGAGCGAGAGAGAGAGATAGATAAGAAGAGAGATAAGAAGAGAGCCAGAGAGCCAGAGATAAGAAGTAGCAAGAGAGCAAGAGCGCGAGCTAAGGGAAAGCAGTTTTGGTCTGTTTTATAGTCCTTTCCTTCCAAGGCCTCCTCCTTCCCTCCTCTAGAGGGAAAGATACCAGTTTGTTTACCGATTAATGGTTATACAGAAAAGGGAGGCAAATGCCCCCTTGACCATCTGCGTTTCCTTACCTCTATCACTTCTCAATCATAGTAAATCATCACACAAAGAATGCTTATCTAACTACGAGAAGAAAACATATAATACATACATCTGAATCTATGTCTCACTGTTTGATTACTGTCCATAAAGGAAAATTCCTTTACATAGCTTTGGACATAGCAAACACATGTGAATCAATGTGAGTACAGGCAAACAACCCAGACTAGCATGAGGCTAACACTTCAGAGAGATGTCGGTGTTCAGGAGGTTGTTCTAATCCAAGCTCATGTCCTCGTCATCATCTTTCTTGTCTTTGGAATCGCCATCATCTGTCTTGCTATCACTGCCCTCCATGGCCTTGGCAAATGCCTCCACATCTAAACACCAAAACAAAGCAAATAGTGCTTGTGGGTACTGACCAGGAAATAGTTATTACAAATATTCCGATACACCGTTTCCTTGAAGTTCTTATAAATAAAAATTGTATGTTGATTGATGTTACACATCTCACCTCCTTTATTAGCTGCGTCCACTGCTTCAGAAGGCAGACCAAACTGGTTCATGAGCGGGCCGAGCTGCCCAGAGGCCAGAGCACTGCTGAACATACTCATCGCCTGCACAGACACAGAGCATGTTTACATCACAGCAGAATACATGGACAAGACTCTCACAAATTGCTTACATATACCTGGCAAAGTTTCATAAAATAATCACACAAAAACAGTGTTAATTCATTGATGACAAATGATTCTTCAGCCGAGCATTATTTTCAGCAGATTTGTCTTTTACAGCCGCTTCAAATACAGCTCATGCAATTAGACTGTAACTATCCGTTTTATAATTCATTCAATTTTCAATTTTATGATGGGTGACAACCAGCATTAAAGGGATAGTTCAGCCAAAAATGAAAATTGTCATCTACTCACCCTCATGTCGTTCCAACCCTGTATGAGTTTCTTTCATATGTTGAACACAAAAGATGATATTTTGAAGAATGCTGGTAATCAAACAGTTGATGGTCTCCATTGAATTCCACAGCATTTCTTTCCGTACTATGGAAGTCAATGGGGACAAACAACTAAAATATTCTTCAAAATATCTTCTTTTGTGTTCAACAGAAGAAAGAAATCTATACAGGTTTGGAATTAAATCATGGTGAGTAAATGTTGGCAGATTATTGCTGGAGTGACAAAATAAGAAAAAAGAATGCACAAAACAATATTTTTATATGAAATATATATTTTCCGAAAAGTGTTTCACCCTAAAACAGTGTCAAAATCAAAGCCATAAATATAAGCAAGTTGTGTTCCAAATTTGAGGTTGACAGAAAAATGAGTATGATTTTATTTGGGTGCAGTACCAAACATTTCCACTAGATGAAGTTCACTTTACATTAATTTCCAATGTGGTCATTTTAAGTGGTCAAGTAAATAAACAATACAAGTTTGATTTGTTTTTGTTTTTTCTGGACCAATTGATTAAACCTTTAATCATGTCCATACTTCTTTGTGTTGTGCCAAAACATTTACCAAGTTTCATTTCATTCCAATTAATAAAATAAATTCTTAAATCAAACTTTTTGGTCAAAAATGACCAAAGAGCAACACGGGGTTAAAGGTTTTAGTTTCTCTTTCATAGTGCAATTTAGGCGAATTACACTGAAACCCATTAGATTCAGTCTGATCCACAACACAATTATTTCCAGAATTTGAACATAATATGGTTCTCAATAAACAGCCATTCATTTGAGTGCATTAGGAGCATGAGTGTGACCTGCTGGAACTGTGGAGAGGTCAGTGTGTTCTGGATCTCATCGGCGCTCTGCGGGAGCGATTCTCCTGACGGCAGGTACGGCTGCAGTCTCTGCTGCACTTCAGGGTTAGCCAGAATAGGAGCCATGACATCAGGGGTCAACACACTCGCCAAGTCCACTACAGAGGAGCAATGCACAGTGTATTAGAGAATGGAAAATCTGGGCAAAGATAACATCAAAGGTACATCAGCTGTCAGTGTCTCACCTCCCGGCCCCTCTGCGGCCACTGCAGGCACGTTCATGGTGGCCAGGATGCTCTGGAGGTCACTCAGCTGGATGGGCTGTGTGCTGGAGGGAGGTCCTGCAGGCATGGAGGGAGTCGGGGCTGCAGGGGTGGTGGGGGTCACCGTGGGCGAGCTGGTGGAGGTAGCAGCAGGGGTGACGGGTGTGGTGGGTGCCTGGGTGGAGCTGATGCGGGCGGCCGGTCCAGAGGAGGGAGTGACTGCTGCTGATTGGCTGCGGGAGCTGTGCGTACAGAAGGGGGATAATAAATCAAATCAGTAAGATGTGTGAGCACAGCACTAGAAATAAGCATGGAGAAATCAAAAGATTAACCTCGAGGTTGAGCTGCTGGTAGCAGGACCTCCACTGCCCAACAGACCGGCCAGACCTGGACCAGTCAGAGCACCTTTATAAAATATAGAGCACCTTACATAAATATATAGAACTTGTATTTCTTTATTTCTTTTTTGCAATATGGCCCAGTTCAAATAGCATTAACAATCATGGACACATAATATTACTTTGAAATAAATGAATAATAACTCACCAAGTCCACCGAGTCCTGTTGGTCCAATCAGCTGCATGAGTTGATTGTGACTCATATTACCCAGGAGGCTTTGCAGACCACCTTCTCCTTATAGAAAATTACATGTACAAAAGGGAAATTCACTTAGTACTCTGCTTGAAAAGAGCCTGTCCCAAAACCTACACTTGCAGTCACTGCACTTGAACACTTGTCTACTTACAAGAGTGCATAGAAGAGATGACCTGATGGGATACACTCAAGTACACACAAAGTAAACTTCTCAATGCCTGTTTAGTAGTTCTTATGCAACAGACAGCAGTTAAGAAACGGTGGAGCTTCTGATTAAGTGATAAAATGCAGTTGCAAATCTTTTACAAAATACACAATCATATCTGCACCAACACAACATGTAGCTTTTCACAATATACTACCAAATTATATGTAATATCTAATTTAATGTAGTTTTCCTCAAAATCTCAGGGCACATCCTGAACAGTTCCTGAACCTAATGAATGATGGGATACGCTTAGCCTCAAATACACCTGAAGCACGGTTACAGGCTGTGGATTTAGTGTGAGCTTTGGCATTTTTCAGACCTGGGAGAGTCTTGTGCAGTTTGAACTATTTCAAATAAAAATTATTATTAATGTAAATAAATAAATAACTACCCTCCTTAAAGGGATAGTTCACCCAAAAATGTAAATGGTCATTAATCACCCTCATGTCGTTCAAACCCGTAAGACCTTCGTTCATCTTCAGAACACAAATGAAGATATTTTTGATGAATTCCGAGAGCTGTCTGACCCTGCATAGACAGCAACACAACTGACATGTTCCCAGGCTCAGAAACGTAGGAAGGACTTCGGTAAAACAGTCCATTTGACATCAGGGCTTCAACCGTAGTTTTACGAAGCTAGGAGAATACTTTGAGCACAAAGAAAACAAAATACCTTTATTCAACAATTCGTCTCCTCTGCATCAGCCTATAGCGCCATATTGGAGAATATCCACTGAACGTATCAGCGTATGCAGCACCACGCGGAAAGATTTTCAGATAAGAGTTTTTGTTCAGATCAAAGCATAAATACATGTGGTGCAGCTGACACAGAACACCATGTTGTTTACATCCAGTGGATATTCTCCAAAATGGCATGAGGGTGACTCTGAGGAAACTAATTGTCGAATAAAGTCATTATTTTTGTTTTCTTTGTGCACAAAACATTCTCATAGCTTCATAAAATTACGGTTGAACCACTGAAGCTACAAGAATACTTTTTGTGGACAAAGAAAACAAAAATAACGACTCCATTCAATAAATATTCAACCATTTGTCTTCTCAGCATCATGGATTATTTTAATGATCTCCTTGCTATGTTTCTGGGCCTTGATCGTGTTAGGACCCTTGCTGTCTATAGAGGGTCAGAGAGCTCTCGGAATTCATCAAAGTTATCTTAATTTGTGTTCCGAAGATGATCGAAGGTCTTAAGTTAAGGGGTTTGGAATGACATTAGGGTGAGTAATTAAATTACAGAATTTTTCATTTTTGGGTGAACTATTACTTTAAATACCTTCAAATGTTTCTTCAGTTAAATAAATTCACAAATGAAAATAAGATTGACTCAAGTTATTATCCAACTATAATATACAAACAAAAAAGTATTCAGCACAGGTGTGTTTTGATAAGATTATATAAATTGCTAAGGCATTATCCAGGGAAAAACAAGCAAAGAGCACTCTACTGTAACAAGCAGTTGATCACTTCAGTTCAACAAGAGCTCATGCTGTACACGGCACAATAAATCTCGTTTACAAGTACATCTAAAAAATATATATATTGTGAAAAAGGTCTATATTTTTTGTCACTCATTTCAGAAAGTGAAACCCATATATAATAGATTAATTACACAGAGCGAAATATTTCTAGCCTTTATTTCTTGAAATCTTGATGATTCTGGCTTACAGATAATAAAACCCCCAAATTAAGTGTCTCAGAAAATGTGATTATTACATAAGATCAATAGAAAAGGATATTTTAAACAGTAATGTCAGGCTTCTGAAAAGTGTGTTCATTTCAATGCACTCAATACTTGGTTGAGCCTCCTTTTGTATGAATTACTGCATCAATGTGGCGTGGCATGGAGGCAATCAGTCTGTGGAACTGCTCAGGTGTAATGAAGCCCAGGTTGCTTTGATAGCGGCCTTCAGGTCTTCTGCATTGTTGGGTCTGGTGTCTCTCATCTTCCTCTTGACAATACTCCATAGATTCTCTATGGGGTTCAGGTAAGGTAAATGTGCTGGCCAATCAAGCACAATAACACCATAGTCATTGAACCAGCTTTTGGTAGCTTTGGCAGTGTGGGCAGGTGCTAAGTCCTGCTGGAAAATTAAATCAGCATCTCCATAAAGCTTGTCAGCAGAAGGAAGCATGAAGTGCTCTAAGATTTCCTGGTATATGGCTGCGTTGACTGTGGACTTCAGAAAACACAGTGGACCAACACCAGCAGATGACATGGCAGCCCAACTCATCACTGACTGTGGAAACTTCACACTGGACTTGAAGCAACATGGATTCTGTGCCTCTCCATTCTTCCTCCAGACTCTGGGACCTTGATTTCCAAATTAAATTCTAAATTGACTTTCGTCTGAAAAGAGGACCTAGGGCCACTGAGCAAAAGTCCAGATCTTTTTCTCCTTAGCCCGGGTAAGATGCTTCTGACGATGTTTCTGTTTCAGATGTTTTCCTGAAGATGTCTGAGCGTGGTGACTCTTGATTCACTGACTCCAGTTTCAGTTCACTCCTTGTGAAGCTCTCCCAAGTGTTTGAATCGGCTTTGCTTGACAGTATTCAAGCTTGTGGTCATCCCTGTTGCTTGTGTTAATCTGACTCACTTTAACACCTTAGAAAGCACCATATAGACCAGTGCTTCTCAAAGTGCGGACACCGGTCCGCATCCGGACCCGGAGGGAGTTCAATCCGGACCCGCCTCCATTTCGTATTTCAAGAGCACTAATTATATTTCCTACTTTGATAAACGCATGTTAAACTTGTAAATCATTTGTTTAGTTTTTAAATGTCTGTTTGGAGACGGTCTGAAATGAAAGTGCAGGCGATTAATCTTTTCCTTCATGACATCCAGTGAGTTTGACATTTGATAATCGGGTGGCATTTCACTGCAGATATGAGTATTTTATTATTGTTATCACTTAGATTATGGCCATTTGACTTATAGCATTGTCCAATGTTTCCTATTCATTAATTTATTTGTGGTGCCCGTCACAATATCAAAACTGACCGCCACAAATAGATTTTTTAAAAGGTTTATACTTGGTTGAATAAACTGTGCACTGCACGTTTCAAAATTGAAATGCAGTGCGGGTGTTTTTACATGAATGTATTTTTTAAAAGAACCGACCATCTTCTGAAAAGCTTCGATGTCATTTTCCTTTCGTTTTTCCTGTAATGCCTGATAAAGTAGCATTTGAGCTCATTACTTTTGATTGCCCTCACATCACTGAAGCTGCTGTTAAAAGTTAAACATCCATTCATCATATAATCGTGCAAAACTAAGAATTAATCTAATTAGAATCATTGTAATGTGACGATCGGGTGCGGGTCGGTTATCTAAATCAGAGAAAAATAATAGTTGCAGGTGGGTGGCGGGCGGATAATTTATTTGAAGCAGCGGATTCGGGTGACGTTTGAGCTCATCCGCGCATCTCTAGCACACATACAGGCCTTAGAGTGGTTACAGACTTGAGTCTTAACTGCCTGTAGTACAGAAACAACAACCCACCTCCACCCAAATGCCAAAAACTGATTAACAAATCAACTAATCTACATACTCCTACAAAATACCTATTATGATCTTCACTGAAAAGTGACATGTATATGCATACCCTGAATCTTATAGCCTACACATGCTCTCCAGTAGCCAAGAATGCAAGTGTGGATATTAGGACAGGCCCAAAGTGAGATGCATGTTCTCCATCTTCTATCACTCACCACCAAGTGCAGAGAGTTCATGGCCACTACCTCCTCCACTTCCCAGAGTTCCTGGTATGGGTGGGTTGTTCAGGTACTCGTTGACTTTGCGACAGTACTCCTCATCTTTATCCGTTTTCGGCTCCTTTATAGACATGAGAGATGGAATAGCGAGCACAAATGTGACTTGAGCCTATCAGGTATCACAATTCCGTCTAAGTACATCATTTCGTTATATTCTGACAAAGCAAATCTGAAATGCTGCATCACGAAATACTTTGCTCTGCAATCTTTTACTCACCTGCATCCAAAAGAACAGCCTTTTAGAGCCGGCCTTGAACTTCAGCACATACACGCGTCCTGTAGTGCACTGGTTCACCCGCTTGAACTCACAGTCATCCGGGAATATTATCAGATCCTGAAACACAAAATCAAGACTTTGATATCCATATAAAACAACATCGGTTGCATGCTAACAGCAAACAGCCCTCACATCCTCCACGTTTCCAGAGGTCCTGTCCTTCCAGCAGAAGTGGATGAGCGAGTCGTCTGTCTGCTGGATGTAAGCGGAGCCTTTGCGCTTGTCCGGGGTCACTGTGCTGCCCTTCAGGGTCATTTTACCGGCTCTGAACTCAACCAGGTATTTACTGGATGAGCTGCGGGAGCCAGAGACCAGACTGGGGAACAGCGCTCCAGATGACATCCTTACTTCTGGAAAGACAAAACAAACAGTTTAAAACACATAATTTCAAGCTCTTTCTGAATTCACATAAAAACGGTTCTCAAAGAGCTCAGTGCTCACCTTCATCACAAGGTTGATAAACAACACGACACTTGAATATATGAGCAGTTACTCAGCAAAATGTATTAGCAATCTAGCTAGCTTCAAAACTGCCTTGTTTTTGTTCAAATGAACATTTATATATTATATTAAAATATAATATAGCACCATAATTAACAGTTTCACCCTCAGGTTGAAGATGTAATCATATTTTTAATGGTTGGCTTCTGAAGCACTTCTCTCAATTAGCATTAGCTGCCATTTAAACAACTGAACAGTGACTGCGCGTTTTGTTTCCTATGCGAATTTAAACGAATCACGCCGCTATAAATCTGACAATAACATATTGCGACAAAAGTGTATCATACCGGTAGATAAGTCTTTCTGGATTTCTGCAGCAGATAAAGGTGTTTAAAGGACACTCGTTGAAGAGTTGCAGATAGACTGATGAAAAGTGTTATGAGACTTCTTGTATCCTGTTAGCCGTGTTCCTATTGGTCACGGTCATACGTAAGGAAGCATTTGATTGGCTGATTAACATGTCATTCTTGGCATACAGCAGCAGCAAGTGCTGTGTCATTGAGCGCAGGCAGAGTCCCTCTTTCTTGTACACTCACCTAAATTATTAATAATATATACAGAGTGATTCAAAACCACCGTTTTATACCATTTGTGCTACTTTCTTATGAGGATATCGTGGCCACAATTTAGTTTTCACGATTAAGAACTAAATTTAGGCTGCAGTTTTCTCAGAGCTTTACACGAATCTCAAACGTCCACGTCAAACTCAAGAATATAATATGCTCTTCTGTCAACATCAAACTACAGCCTCATTCACATGACTCACAATACCTAACAAATACACACTACTGCCTAGAGAAGACCAGTGAGATTTTAAAAAGCCTCTTATTGAGAATCATAAATCAATTTATTGCTCAGTATCTATTACAGTATGGAAGGGTGCAGATACAATAATACAGCACCGAGCTTTAAGAAAACAGTCAAGCAGTCATTTATTCACTTGTAAAGAATTTTCTTTTCACTGCTTTCTGTTGTTTTTCTATGTAAAAATTAATAACCTTCTTTTGATAACCTGCTTATATTTTTTATTTAAACATTTATGTGTTTGTTACTGAACAAGTTGGGCTCCAAACTCAGACCAATTAAAATTAATGAAAAACTCAAACCAATTAAAATTAATGAAAAACTCAAACCAAGTAAAATTATAGACTTTTTAAAGAGGAAGAGGAAGAGAAAGAGGAGTAGGAGTAGGAGTAGGACATGGTCGAAGAGGCTATGTACAGAACAATATTTCAGATGATATTAGAGCAACGTTTGTGGATCGTGTAATAAATCATGGCCTGACAATGAGGGAAGCTGTGCAGAGAGTCCACCCACATCTAAGCCGGTTCACAGTTGCATCCATCATAAGGAGATTCGGACTGGAAAACAGGTATGTCTTCAACTCTCCACTCCACACTGTATTTACAGTACTGTACCATATTACATTACTGTATCACATGTACTGTATTGCAAGTTGGCTAGTGCTCCTTTTGTAACAAAAAGGGTAGTTTTGTGGAACATGCATAACAGTATAGTACATAGCAGTGTACCATTGAGATGTGACAGTACTGTAAAAAAGAACCATAACAATTTGTGGTTGCATTTTTCTACAGAATGACTAGAAGACCTTCTGGTGGTAGTCGGCAACGCCTGTACACCCAACAGCAGGAACTTGCCATTGTGGAAATGGTCAGAGCAAACAATGCATTTCGTCTCCACCAGCTACGGGAACAAATACTTGCAGATAGACAAGTATTCATCAACATCAATCGAGTAGGCATTACCACGATCAGACGTGTCTTGGTAAAGCACGAAATGACATTGAAGCAATTGTACAAGGTCTCATGTGAGAGGAACTGTATCAGGGTCAAAGGACTTCGACAAGAATATGTACAGGGAAGCGTTGCAGTCCTTTACATTTACAATACAGTATTTATGTAATCCAGTAAAGTAATAGCTGAATATGTACCATTGTATCAGTACCACATAGATACATGCAGAAAGGGACATGTGTGCGCTGTGTGTGTGTGTGGTGTGTGTGCGCTGTGTGTAGTACTGTAGTTGTGTTTTTTGAGTAATGCCAGCCATCCATGCTATGTATTTTTTTGTTGCAGAAAATGTTGGACATGACTGGAGCTGCACAGCCTCATGAATTTATTTACATTAAGGCTGGTTTCAACCTCAGCAAAATTAGACGATGGGGTCGTAATATAATTGGCCAAAGGGCAATTGTGCACGTCCCGGGGCAGCGTGGGGAAGCATCACAATGTGTGCGTCATAAGCCTTCGAGGGCTACTACACCATCATGCCAAACTAGGTCCCTACAATACGCAACTTATACTAACATTTCTCGATGCACTTCATGATGCAGTTGTACAGGACAGATCAGAGCAGCCCAGGTTTGTTGTTGTCTGGGATAATGTTAGTTTCCACCAGGCTGCTCTGGTCCGGGACTGGTTCACCAACCATGGTCAATTTGAAGTTGTATACTTGTCCCCCTTACTTGCCATTTCTAAACCTTATAGAATATTTTTTTCCAGCTTGGAGATGGCGCGTATATGACCGCCAACCACATCCCTGCATGTCTCTTCTACAGGCAATGGAAGAGGCATGTGGAGACATTGAGGTAACGTCAATCCATGGATGGATTCGGCACACAAGGCGTTATTTTCCCTGTTGCTTAGTAGGAGAAAATATCGCTTGTGACGTTGATGAGATCCTGTGGCCAGACCCAAACAGATGGCAGGATCTGTAATCCCACCCACGCACAATTGGCCTGTTTTTTTTATTATTATTTACAGTAGTGTATTGTTTTATTTTTGCATTACTGCATTTACTGTTTGAGTTGACTATTGCGTTGATGTCATTTGTAACCTTTCAGTACTTTCATTTTTGGTTGTTGTGAAAACCTTTTGTTGGGGAAAAAGCAGAACAAAAACTTTAAGTGTTGCATGAGCTTCACAGAATGCTAACTAAAGAACTGAATAAAAACAGTGATAAATAAACCAACCAGTGAACATGAAAGACTGCAGTGTTTTATATAAAGTACAGTGTGTTGCTGCTAATCTCAAAGTGTATTCATATGATGCAAGTGTGTATCATTTTGTCATCAGAGCGACATTTTGACAAAGGATTGTTAGGTTTTGATAGCAGAGTTTCAATTCGACATAGATGTGAATGGTTTATTTCCCAGTGTTGTGTAAAGTTTTGACACAATGAGCCGACGTTTTGCTAAAAGTGTTCAAGCAATAGGCAAAAACTGTAAAAGAACTTGAATTAAACGGAGAGATTTTATAAAAAAAAAATTATTCTAAAATAATCAACATGTTCAAACTAAAATAGCAATTGTATTGTTGTGCCCCCCTCCCTCAAATATTATGAAAAACTAGGCTACTATAGGGGTCAAAATAAAACTTTAATAAAATATAAGTAAATAAAAAGTATTATTTAAAAATTACAACTGTAGCTCAGACAGTTACCTATGATTTATTAATAAAGTTGTCTGAGTCTCAAGCATTCAGACATCATGCTAAATAAAATTACGCATTTTTATACGATCAAACCATGGTTACCATTTTAAGGGTTGTGATGTGCACGTTTTTTTTTTATCATAGAGGCTGTCAAAAAGATAGCAAAAAGGTGGCCAAAAAATAAAGATTCAGTTGATATTTGAATTAAATGTTTGGTCAATAGCCTATTAAACAAGGATTTGATTGTCCGGTAGTGAAACTGCAGCAATTACCAAGTAATACCAGGTAATGTACATGGCTAAAATGTTTATTTTGTATTAGCCTACATTAGCATATGTATTTTAAGTTATCCGATTAAACCATAATTATTAATTAATCAATTATTATTGCCTCATTGTTTTTATATAATGCCTTTTATGGGGGTGGGTGTTCAACTGGGATGGTGGTGCCCTACGCAAACTGCGTACAGGGTGTGGCGGTACTACATATAGCCCTCAGAGAAAATACCTTTAGACACATTTCGAGAAAAAAATACAAATAATTAATTGCACACAATAAGGAGCTATGTACACGTGATTGCTAGAAATCTATGTGCAACATCTCAAAAGATACAGACATTCATACATGGAAAATATGACATCCACTTACACAATAAACTGACACAAAGCCGCATAAAAATAAAATCTATAGTTTAATTGTGGAGTATTAGTTCGGTAGAGCTAGTTTTCAAAAATCTAATTTACATTTAATGAAGGAACAGATACAATACAGGATGCAAAAGTAGTGTACTGAATGTCGTGCGTGTATCTAACAGATGCATTCCGTTGACGTTTAGTACTCAACACGAGAGGAAAGGTGGTTAGAAAATCAAAAAAGTGTCTAACATATTCAAACAAATCACCCTTAAATGGGGAACTCAGTAGGGACTCACAGATGTATTGAAAGTCAGGCCCTGTGAGGAAATAAAACACGTTTGAGTACTTAAGAACAACAATGGTTGCATCGGTGTGCTTCAAACCCGCTCATCTGACCTGCACGCTTCAGATCGTCTCAACATGAAAAGAATCGCTTTTATTGTCTGAATGAGTACATGACAAGGTGTAAAATACTCTTCATGGCATCTACAGGCAGGAAATATTCTCTCAGATAAGATAGCACGTTATATTTACACGCTAAGCTGCCATTCTGTACGTTCATTATTGTGTGGGGTTTGAGCAGTTTGATGGGTTGCATAGATTTCGGCAGTTCCTCAAATGCACAGCGTCTATATTTGAGAAGAACAGTGATAACGGATGCAAATGCTGATGAATAAAACTATGACACCTAGTTTTCATAAAACAAATTCAACTGATAGCGCTTGAGGAACAATTCATTTAGTGTGACACCAATACATTAGAAAAACTGAAATATGTACATTTACAGTATGTCAACAAAGCCTTATTGAATGTGGGTACAGTCAGCCTATTTTACATCCCATGAGTCTCTGGGGAAACAACCAAGTGAAAGGGGAAAAAGAAAAAGCTTTGGGGCCATTTTTAATAAAATGCTTCACCATAACGAATGTGTGATGAGGCTATTTCACATAAATGTAATCCGAATCAGAAAATATCCAAAATATTGTACCAATTAAAACAAAATCTATGGCTTTTTACATTAATTGCCTCAAGCGGGCGCACACACACACACAGTTCATTATTAACAATCATCATCATACTCTAAACATTATTACTGTCGTTGCTTGACGCTCTACATACCGCTGGATCAGAGGTGGCTCAGTGCTTGACCAAGTCAAAACATCTGGAATTAGTTTTCATATGTTAAACACCTACTGTACATGGAAAACGGCCAAAGCACCTCAGTCACATTTTATTGGTGATTAAACTACATCTATATTGAGCTCCAGCATTGTAGACGGCAAACAAACTGGAGCTCTGAGGAGGGTGTGTGTACGTTCAAAGGCAGAAAAAGGCAAAGTGGTTCTTCTACTGCAGTTTTGATGCTTTCCTCCATTGATAAAACCTAAAAGGGTTGATGGGAAGTGAAAGAAGACGCTTCCAAAGGACAAAACACAATCATAAGTGCAAGTGATGAAGATGGAGGCAGCTCAATGTTAATGTTAGCGTAAGCGTTGTTGGCTGGAGACGTGTAAAGGTTTGCTGTAGATGGGGAGGGAGGTGACAAAACCACTGCTTTTTGATCTTTCCCTCATCAGTAGATATCAGGACAGTCTGTGTATTTCCTATCAAAGTAGCCGCCAGTGTAGAGCCAGTCCTGTGATCCTGTATATGGATTTGTGCCTAACTTAAACCACCTAAAAACAGTAGGAGAGGTTACAAATATTGCATAATTAACAGTAAAAACAGTAAAAAAGGAGCAGCACTAACCTAGTCGACCACTCTTCACCATCTCTGGCCCGCTCTTTACGAGCTGCTCTCTGCTTCTCTTCCAGTCTCTCCTTTTCTCCGCTGGCTTCATCTGCACAAACGCGCACAAAGAAATCAAACGTTAGGGTTTAGCATGTGAGAACAGCAGGGGGCGCTGTAGGGCTGGTTCTAGGTTTTAATGACTTCATTACCCATGTTGCCGTTCTCCATGGCTCTGATGTCAGGCCGCAGGCGGCAGTCTGTTGGTGCAAGCACTCCTTCCATGCCAGGCTCCATCTCATTCAGAGTCATGGCAAAATTAGTGAAGTTATACATCTAGAAGGGGTTTGAATCAGGTAGACCACCATTACTACGCAACTGTTTAGAGTTTGGTGTCAGTAAAATGTATGTTCTGTAAGAAATTATTACGTTTATTCAGTAAGGAGGTGTTAAATTGATCAAAAGTGACAGTAAAGATATTGATAATGTTACAGAATATTTTCATTTTAAATAAATGCTGTTCTTTTGACATTTCTATTCATCAAATACTGAAAACATACTAAAATATTAAGCAGCAATATTACGTTTTCAATACAGAAAATATCAAGAAAAATATTTATTGAGCAAATCAGCATATTAATGATTTCTGAAGGACGCGTGACACCGAAGACTGGAGTAATGATGCTGAAATTCAGACATTCAAATAGAAAACAATTATTTTAATATTTCACAATAAAAATGTTCTTACTGTATTTTAAACAAATAAATGCAGTCTTACTGACCATAATAGACTTTAAAATAATTACACCAATCCCAAACTTTAAACAACAGTGTGCTTCACTTTTTAAGAAATCATCCATTTAAGACTGATTTTTCACTTAAAGCCATGTGTTGATGTGTCTGTGCCTTCAGACATAACAGTGTGTGTGTGTACCTCTGCTGAATGAGGCGGTCTTGATGATATTCTCCATAATAATGTGCTCCCAGGAATCACTGCCACAGTCTCCTGTACTTCAGGCATTTCATCGGCATCCTCATTGACGGCTTCTGGCTCTTCCTGTTAGTGCAAGTACATCGATTAAACACAATAAATGTCCCTAATATGCTTTAATTTGTATTATTCACACAATACCTAGTATTCAGGAAAAGCATAAGCACATTAGACATTATCAAACCAAGTTAGGTGAGTATTTTAACACACAGCTCTTCTGTTCATACATTAGCACATTTAAACCACACACACACACAGTTCAGTAACCCTAAAACAACACTCCATTATTCTCTGCATGTGCATGAATCACTACAGACAGTCTAAGATGTCTACACCTCCTAATGATACTTGTCTACATACCATGAACACAGAGCGCTTTGCTTTAGTTTTACTGGAAACTTCAGGGGCAGAAGCAGCATGAGTGGTCAACTATTATCTTTCATACCTTCTGTTTTTTCGTGTCCGTTGTTCCTTTCTTCTCGAACTTCCGATGGGCCTCGTACACCTGTGGGTCGACGCTCCACATACACTCGGTCCATTTCCCATAAATCACACAGCGCTTCTTCTTACTGGATGTGACATACACAGAGGGAAACAACAGGAAACATGCATTCATTAAATAAAGAACAATCAAGAAACAGGAACATTTCTTAAATCCATTGAAACGTTGGCATTACAGTTATTAGCTAGCATGAAAAAGCAAGTACGTAACATGTTCAGTTATGAGCACTAATATCTGTTCACTGGTAAGTGGACGGATCACGACTTTCATATGTATTGCATTGATCTGTGTTGTTGTTGTCACATTTACACATACACCTATATCTTTATGTACACTTCTATGCAGCTCAGAACAGTTTTATTCTGGAAGTCTACATGAAAACATAAAAAAAGATAGAACAAAAAAGAAAAAAGGAGACCTTTGGAGAGTTTACATTATGCAGTGAGCAGAAATGACAACCGGGACATTGGCACTCCTATGATACAATTCCTGATATAGCTTGATATTGCAGTAGATTATAAACATCTTCTACGACCAATTGTATATAATTTGGTACCTGCAGTCATTTAATTGCACCTTAATTATTAACTCAGTGCCTAATGTCACGGGTATCGAAGGTGTCGGTTTTCTAAACTTTCAAATCTTAAAAGATCATTGTTTCCAAGAAATGAATTGTATGTATGACTAGTCATAACAGTAATGTCATCATCCTGAAAAAAGTACAGTACAGGGGTGCATTTCCCAAAAGCATCATTAGCTATGGTCGTTAGTTCCATTGAACTCTATTGGTAACGACGGAACTTAGTTGTTTTTGTGAATCACACCCCAGAGCGGGTCACCTCATTTTACCAGATCAATAACGCAACCACATCTAAGTAAGCCCTCTATATTGGACTGTCACACTCTGAATAAATGAATCGAGACGGATTCCAAATAGTGCATTTATATAATTAAACTGATAACAGATAACATTTGCTCTTTTGTGTAATGCTGCTAGGTGCAAGTATAAATCCAAGATAACTGATATATTGATCAATGCAATAGTTTCCTCATTCAAATCAAGTGAGTCAGGATCTCACCTCTTATCCTGGATGTAACCTTCAACTCTGTGCAGCTCCTTTCCAAACATCCCACAGGGTTTAAAGTTCAGTACACACTTCTCTCCAGTACTAACCAATCACACATCAAATTAATCATTCAGACATATCCATGTGAATTCACAATAGAATAGATGGATCATAAAACTGAACAGTCTGGCTTTACCTGTGGTTGACAATTTCTACAGTGCCATACTGTTCAATCCACAGTTTACCAAGAATTATATTGTGTACACAGCAGAAAGGGTTTGTCCATGTGTATGCCTCTTTATGCCTGTGAGGATAAACACACACACGTAAGTGAGCAGGCAGTTACTAGGCAACCCCAGAACCCTTTGCTCTCAAATCAAACTACTGACTCATCTAAGAAAAATCTCACTCACACAATCAATGAGCCTTTTCATGAACACAAAAATAAACAAGGACGTTAGCTAAATGCACACAAAAAGCACTATTAGCTACATTAAAAATGTCATTAAAAATTAAAAAAGCGAAAAAAAAAAAAAAAAAAAACCAAAGGCAATCCCCAAAAATCTGCATTAGCTACATTAAAATGTAATATCAAACAAACAAAAACGAAAAAGCAGGCATTTAAAGCAAAACCAAACAAAAAGCAACCCCCCCCCCCAAAAAAAAGAGAAATAAGACATAACTAAATAACATACTAATAAAAAATGAAAAGCAAAACCAAACCTAAACAAATATAAATCAGGGAATATCTCTATCATGGTCTACTCTGTACATGTGTGTGCACTTAAAGATGGCACACTCACTTGTAAAGCTCTAGCGTGATGGTCCCTTTAGGTTCTGCCTCCACACTTTTGCCCCAGAACTTGAGTTTGGGGTAGATGGAGCCATGGAACACAAAGTCACCAGTCAGACTCTCAGTGTGAAACGCACTGATAGGCGGATGGTGACTCACCTGCTCTGAGATCAGTCTGAAACCCTGATCCTCTCTGAGAAGAGAAGACAACAAGAGCAGAGGAAGGAAGCATTTAGGGGAAGGAGAAGTAGAGTTACATAAATGACACAGACCCGTTTCCCTCCAGACCAATTCTGATCAAACCCACATTTAACAACATCCTCAAATCTTATCGCCATAGTTTGTTATTAATCACTCTGCGGATGTGCCTTTACCGTGTGAGTTCATAGGTTTCTCCTAAAAGCGGGTTGAAAGGTTTTCCAGTTCTATCCCACTGAGAAGCGACCGCAGACACCGCGAAGGCAGCCACCGTCTTAAAAGAAAGACAGAAAAACAGGTTTGTAATTCACCAACTGCCTCACAATTTATGTCTATTATGATTCAACTCGATATTGACCCAGCCCTAGCTTATATTGAAATAATAAACTAATGATAAAATCCAAGCAGAACAATCTGCCTTTAAGAGGTGTGTGTGGTCTCACCTGCATCCTCTCTATAGAGTCGGACTGTGAGCAGGCTTTCTGGATGAGGTATGTGTGCTCCATATACTCAGAGATTCTCTGTAGAAAGCTCAGGGGCTCATTGAACACAATGGGCATGGTGATCTTTGACAGCTCCTAGAGAACAGCACCAGAAAACAGATTGAGCAAGACCAAACACCACAACTTCACGAGTCATGCTTTCAAACGGCTTTACTAATAGTTCTTAAAGAAACCCTGTATAAGTACAGTGTCCATTAGACATGTTCTTTAAGGGGTCTCAACGCACATTCTTGAATAAAAAATGTGACTGCATGTACATCATTTACTACTTGACTGAAGATTATAAGAGCATATGAATAAAAAGATGCATGACAATTTTCCACAAAAATAAGGTTTAAATCACGCTAAACTTGCTGCTAAAATGATGATTTATTTCTCCTTACCAGTCCAATACATTTCTTGAGAATGCTCCACACACTAAAATCATTCCTGGAGAACATGGGGGCAGGAAGAGACGACCTGAGGGGGCAGAAGAATGTTTCCCCATTCACACACATTAGGTGTACTAATATGTAGAACTATGCAGATGTGCAGATTACAAATGAACGAGACTGGACTGTAAAGATAAGATGAACAATAAGAATCTTGAGAAAGAAGAGAGAGAGAGAAAGATTAAAGGCAGAGACAAAGAGCGTATGTGTCACAGCGCTGGAATCTGGCTGTACCTGTGCTTCTTAATTCCGTTCTCCCGAGGAACCGCTCCATTGTTCTTCTGAGCGCCGTCATACACTACAGCATCTTTAAAACTGGCTTCTGATGTGCCTTCACACGACTCGTCTGAATCCAAGCCTGGGACACACAAGCACGTCTTACTTCCAGATATTCAGATAAACTGAGATGCATGACTGCAACCTCAAGAGGGTTCATTACTTTTGAAACGCAATATTAAAAAAGTATACTGCTTAAACGAGTGTTCAAAATAAATCAACATTTTACTCTTCAAAATGAATGATAAATATAAAATCAGGGCTGCATAATAAAGTCAAAGAATCAGTAGTTAAGTTTTTTATTAATAGTTTTAAATTAATATTAGTTTTTTTTCTTCAGTGAAATAGACAGGCACAGCAAACCTGGATTTTGTCTGTGTAAAAAAAAAAATACACCAGCCCATTATAAAACATATTGACCAAAAACTGATATATTCATTAATATCGCACAAAGAAAAACCTCTCTTCAAATGTTTTTAAAATTAAATGCAGAACAGCTCACCAAACATCTTCTGTACACCTGATATCAACATGCAGTTATTAACTATGGCACTATTTAATAACATGGTCTAAATTGGGTCTCCTTCACATTTTGTTCCATCTGATATGAACGGCACTGCTGATATCAGACTTCAGGAGCCCAACACAATGACCTGTCAATGTCCGTATCGCCTTGTTTATTTATTCATTACATTATTTCATCTCAGCAATGACAGAAGCCATTAGACCATCTGAACACAGCATTCATAATTGAAGCCATCAACACACTGCGGTAAGCCGACACCAGAACGACACGCCACATTGCGGCCACTCTGTCATAAACAAAGAAGACCGAAGGCCAAAGTCAACAGTGGCCAAAACACTAACAATAGGGGACAAATTAGATCATCCTCAAAAAACAAAACCCCAGCTGTTTAATACTGCTGTGTGTAAATATCAATGTTTTCATGACATGCGACAGCTCTGGATGGGCTTGTGTCACAGAGGTGATGTTACAAACAGCTTCCGATCATGAATCAAATTTTCTTTTAGGATTTCAAATTTTAGAGGTACCTTTTTGGTCTCAAATATCCATTCATCACTACTACAATCATGTGCACAACGTCTGTGTTTGGTTGCTATTCGGCTGCAAAAAAGCGGCTTAAATGGACACTTCATTAAATACTAAACGTACTATTGATTGTTTTAAAAACAGCCCTACCATGACGTGCCATTTAATGTCTTACCTGTGACGGCATCATAGAACTCGTCTTCATTGTTCATTGTAGATAATGGGCTGCCAACACGGGGTCTCTAAAACATGGTCTCTGTTTCACTTTCTTGTCTCTGGAGACTTGTTACCACATCCAAAACAGGGACACCTGTGGAGAGCCAAAAAGTCAAAACCAGATTCACAAACAAGAAAACAACTCAACCTTGGAGTCGGTTTAAAAAACATACACTAAATGAACAAAAATCCCATCATTCACCTGTTCCTCCAATGATCTTAGAGCCTACTTTCATGCACCCATTCATCCATCATGTTTGACTGAAACTAGCTGCCCGTATTTTAACTAAGAGGTGGAGCCAGTGTGGGTCTCCTCCCATGGGCTTGTATGCAGGAATGCATTTGATATAGAACTGAACTTTGGACTGGCTACTGGTAACCAGACAGACAGACCTGTACTGTGATGCATATGGGACAGTCTTATCTCAGTCTAGATGAGACCTGAGGGAACGCTTCTAGCACAGTTAAAGTCTAATAGCCAGCTATGCAACTTTATGTAGCCATTGCAGAGTTAATTAAAGAAAGCTTGCTGAATGTCTTTCACGGTCTGTTCTAGTAAGTTACCATTTGTGCTCGGCGAATTCCCTGAGCGCAAATTACTGGAGAGCAATTAGCAGTTTTATTACAGCCCCAGGACAACTCTGAAGTCTTTAAGGAACACGAAAAGCAAAGACAAATCAAGCAGGACTGAAGAGTTACTGCTACACTTCTTTCTTGGCCATCTCACAGTCAGTGAGCCGACCCACTATTAGGTCTGATTTGCAAAGCAAGGTGCCAACCTACAAGTATATGTTGTCATGTAATGTTTATTGCTTTTTAAGAATAAACCTTCTCAGACATTTTCTTTAGAACGACCAATCTGCAATATTAGGAAATAAATGTCAAATTTGGACAAAGCTCTTTCTTTACTATCTTGTGACGTAAATCAGAGCATAATGTATTACTGGAGAGAAAAGAAAACTAAATTCTTTATTGCATTTCATCCATTGGTTGTTGATTGAATTTTGACACATACAGGTACATCTCAAAAAAATTGAATATCATGAAAAAGGTCTATATTTTTTGTCACTCATTTCAGAAAGTGAAACCCATATATAATATAGATTCTTTACACAGAGTGAAATATTTCAAGCCTTGAAATTTTGATGATTCTGATTTTGATTATTCTTACAGATAATGAAAACCCAATATTCAGTGTCTCAGAAAATTAGAATATTACATAAGATCAATTAAACAAGGATATTTTCAACAGAAATGTCAGGCTTCTGAAAAGTATGTTCATTTCAATGCACTCAATACTTGGTTGAGCCTCCTTTTGCATGAATTACTGCATCAATGTGGCGTGGCATGGAGGTGATCAGTTTGTGGCACTGCTCTGTTCCCCATTATTGTGGTTTCAAAGAACAAGAGATACCCAGAATTTATACTGTAGGGATGGTCATTTATTGAAACTCAAATTGTAGATACTGATTTTTGACTTTCATTAGCTGTAAGCTCTAATCATCAAAATTAAAACAAAACTTTTGAAGTGTTTTACTTTACATGTAATGAATCTAAAATATATGAAAGTTTCACTTTTTGAAATAAGTTACAATCAAAAATGAACATTTTACCATATTCAATTTTTTAGATGTACCTGTAGCTGTTGTACTCAAAATGAATGTGAGCTTGCAGTCGATTTTAAGAAGGTGTGGGGTTAACGTGGACTAAAAGATTGGAGAAGTCTGACGTTTCCACCAGAAGTTAGTTAGTTAAATAAATATCACTCGATTTGTAAACTCAGATGATATTAAAAATCGATTTTCCTTGCATGTATGAATCAACACTGTGTTCAGCATGAGTTTTAAACCGCTATTCAAAAGCATCTCAACCATTTTGCAAGGCCTAATTGGTTTCTGATGACTCAAACCACGTCATGCTTGTTTTCAATTGGGAATGGTTTTCCTCAGTTCAGGTCAAGATTATATATGAGTTTTCAAGAGGAAAAGTCAGGGGTCGGGCCACACGGAGGGACTCACGAGTAAATCAAAGAGTAGAAAATGAGTCTAACTGCAGCGTGGAAGACTACTTTCAGCTGTCTGTGTCAAGTTCAGACCAACTCTTAACATTAACTGTTTTTCCAAAAACGCAGACGGTTGGGTTTCAAAGAAGAAAAGGCGAAGGTGTGAGATTATCTTAAAGGGACAGTTCATCTAAAAAAATAATAAATAAATAAAATAATTTTTAAGTTCTGTCATCATCATTGACATTAACTCACCCTCATGTTGTTCCAAACATGTATGACTTTCTTATCTCCATTGAACATATGAAAATGTTTCATATACAACCTTATTTGGCAACAGGCATAAATGAATACCTGAAAAGTTATGAAATAACAATATATTTGTATCCTGTATGAAGAGTTTTTCCATTGGTTGATTGAGCTGGGTAAGAAGAAAAACATTTACATGTATATGAAAATATATATAGGAGAAACCCGAAATAATTTACTGGTTGATTTGTGTATTATATAAAACATATGATAGCTTTGTGCGATGAAAAGACAAAAAAGATTATTCACACTGATAATTATCGCCTTCAGTGGCCTGTTAACCGTGGCGACCAGATTATAGAGTTGAGATTGTGAGTTTCAGTTGAACGGTTCAGCCTTTTGTGTTCCTTTCAAGAGAGAAAGTCATACGGATGACACAAGAGTGAGCAAATAATAACAGAAATTGGATTTTTGGTGTACTATCCTCTTAAATACACATTACAGCCAATGTCAAAATAAGCAAACGGTCAACTGGAGACAGCATGAGTCCTCTGAAATCAAAGATGACAGACAAAGAGAGAGAGACAGTATTGCTCAAGTTTTTCAACAGAACGGATACATTATTTCTGCTGCACTTTCACCTACATGAGAAAACAAGTGTTCTGCAATTAACTGAAAAGTTAAAATAACACAGACGTCTCAGCCGTCCCGCGAGACACGGTGTTGTGCTAGAGTAATGATCTCTGATCTGGGAACAGCGTTCCCGGGAGCGAGAGGATGCAATCAGAGACGACCGAATGCGGGTGCCGTGGCAACCGATAATCACCCACAATGTGTCTGCGTGAAAAATAAAGACTCAGGTGCAGATGTGATAATGAGAACGCTGGGTCTTACGAGATCCAGCACACAATCAGGTCCTGTCGCATTTGAACAGAATCCTGTTCGATTGAACCAGGTGATAGAAATGAAATTTGGGAAATGAAGGGTTGACAGAATGGATTTGACGTAATAATCGCACATGAGGTGGCCTGGACAGAATCACTTGGGTTTTCTACACTTGTTTGAGGGTAAATCTGCTAAATTTATTGTGCATTTTTTAAAATTTATTCAAACGTGGTTTACATTTTTTTTCTAAAATACTTAAGGAAAAGTTCACCCAAATATGAAAATGTGCTTAAAATGTACTTACCCTGAGGCCATCCAAGATGTATAAACCAGATATAGGAACATATTTGGTGGAATTTAACATTACACTTGCTCACCAATGGATCCACTGCAGTGAATGGGTACCGTCAGAATGAGAGTCCAAACAGCTGATAATATAATACACAAGTAATCCACACGACTCTGTCCATAAATTAACATCTTGAACACCTCTATTCATAATATTTCTTTCTCCAGTGAAAAAGTCATCTTGTCATCAGGAGAGAAATATGCACAGATCAAGTACCATTTAGAAGCAAAAAGTCCAAAACAGTTCTAAACAAATATGTGATGAATGGAGATGAGGGTAAAAAAGGAGATGGACTTTGACACTGGATGAAGCATTATGGATTATAGACCGGTATTTTGGCAAGAACTGATGGTTTAAAGTTAAAACTTGGTCTCAATGGTAGATTTGTTAAAAACATGCAGCTTTTCACTTCACAAGATGTGAACTGATGGACTGGAGTCATGCAGATTACTTGTGGATTGTTGTGATGTTTTTATCAGCTGTATGGACTCTCATTCTGATGACACCTATTCACTGCAGTGGATCCATTGGTGCTGTAATGCTAATTTTCTCCAAATATGTTCTGATGAAGAAACAAACTCATCTACATCTTGGATGTTCTGAGAGTGACTACAGTTTGACCAAATCTTCATAAAGCCATAAAGATAATTTAGAGTTTATTAAGAATGATGCCATTCCAAATCTGTGTGAATGTATGAAGGTTTTTCGTACAAGTACCAGTGGCAGAGAGGAAATACCTGAAAGGGCATGACTGCCTAATAAAGTGACCATAGGGAAACACACAAACACCCACGAGATTTCAGAAGTGGAATGAATCACAGTCTTTTGCGTTACTCACATTTTCATTGAGAAATTGAATGTAGTCTGTTGGGAGAGGTGAGCACATACCTGACAGTGACACACTATTAGTTAAAATGGCAAGGCGGTGTTGGGAATCTCCATGTGTAATGCACATATAAAAAAAGCAGTGACACCTTGCTTTACTCTCTGGAATGTGGTCTGATACTCATCTATAGCGGTCTACAGACTTGCCCCAAGCTATACACAACATAACACCTCAGGAACAGAAATAAAGCAATAACTGTTCAGTGGTCCACGTGTCGGACACACTTTACAATACTGTACCCTTTTACCCACTTTAACAGCAGTAATGGATTGGCGCAACTTTTATAGACTACATAATGACATTAGGGTTTTTATCAGATATAAACACCATTGCTGCAATTAAAAGCCTTGGAACCTACATGAGTCAACACAGCACTATGCAAATAAGTCAAACACTAATACACACGCACGCCCCATTGAAGGAAAAAAATCAATACAAAACAAGCAATTCTGACAGTTTATATAAAATGGGACGTTTGGAATGGCTTACAGAATGTCGGTGCAGAATAACATACTTAAACAGATGAAAAACCTGGAAAGCAGAGCGTTTACAAAACGTCTATTTACTTTTAATAGGAACATAAGCTGTGGAAATGACAGCTGAACAGCCCTGAAATTCAACACGACAGGGTTCGACCTCTAACACCCATAATGTGAATCAAAAGACAAGGCTTTTCTGGATAGTTTTGTTTATTTGTATGAATTGCTTGTCAAACGTGAAAAGATGACAACAAAACCAAAAGATTCAGGACTCTCACTCTAACCAATTTGGGCTGTGTCTCAAAACCTAGTAAGCTAACGTTACCAAACTAGACAGCATTGTTGAGACATTCTGGTTTGCTCGCTGAGTTTGGCCAGTGATCGCTGTTCACTCAAAAGTGTTGTGCATGTTGGCAGCTCCCTAGGTTAGGAGGCACAGCAGGAGCCTGTAAACAGATGCTAACGGGCTAAACCTCCAGCAGCTAACTGACAAACTTACTAGCAACTGCACGAGGGCTCTTCGTCCACTAGAAAGTGTTGCTTTAAAACTTTACATAGTGGCGTAAATGAGTCCAAAGAGCAACTGTTAAATAAGAACATCGTTACCTGTGATGATGGCCGGATTCCGCTTATATTGGGCAGGGATGCTGCTGCTGCTGCTGCTGAAGGGCTGTCTGACACACAACCGGAAGAGACCGATATGGGCGATTTGATTGACGGGCCTCCTGGCCAATTATAGTGCGGGAATTTCGTCGCCTGACGGGTTACGTCAGAGTAAGACCATTTGCATTGTAGTTGCACAATAATGTGATTATGAAGCAACATTGTCTCACTTAATCTCAATATTACTTTCTTTTTTAATGACTTAATACGGGAGACAACAAATAAGCATGTTTCATATATTATAGTGAATAAACTTGGATTTATGGATTTATTGAGTTGATTATTTTAATTAATAAAAAAAATCTTTAAAAAAACGGACCAAAAGTCACTGTAGATTTCCACAAAATTATACCGCAAAATGTCATAGTTACAGTTATTGTTTGTATACTATTGTACTGTATACTATTTCATAGTATACACACACACACACACACACACACACACACACACACACACACACATGTTGGTTTTATGGTTTGAGGACTTTCCATAGGCGTAATGGTTTTATACTGTACAAACTGTATGTGCTATTGCCCTACACCTACCCTACACACTAAACTTAGCCCTCACAGGGGATTGCATTTCAACTTTCCCCAAAAAACTCACTCTGTATGATTTATAAGCATTTTGAATTATGGGGACACTGAAAATGTCCTTATAAATCACCTTCTCCTTGTAATACCTATGTCATACCCATGTCATTATACAAATTTGTGTCCTCATAAACCACACACACACTCACACACACACACACACACACACACACACACACACACACACACACACACACACACACACACACACACACACACACACACAATTAATCGTTTGACATTACTAATGTATATTTAAAATCTTGGTGAAGACTATTGTAAAAACATTTAGTTCTTCGAGCAACACCCACCAATAACTGGCCTGCTTCTCATTCCAGTCATTTATTACACGTTATCTTGACATCAAATTATTGAACCGCACAGCACAACCTTGCTTATCGTATATTAGCTACACCCTGTTCTTTGAATCACCTTTCAGGCTACTCAGGTTTCAATTTCGCCAAATGTTCATTCCAAGAAATTAGTGAATTCATATAATGTTGAGCAGTCATTACTAAAGGTCATTGGTGAAAATGTAGAACAGTACAGAGAATCAGGTTCACAGTGACCTGCATCTGCATGTGTATGATCCACAAATACTGTAGTCTCTATGAAAGCACGAAAACGACTGAGCGTAATGAAAAGCTTGTGAATTATTGATACACATTTGGTCTGTTTGTTTTATGTCTCACATTAATAATGAAGGCAGACATCACTGATACACCCCACTGTTCCCAGAGCAGCTCAGTACAGCACGGCTGACCTGCCCTGACCTCACTGCTTAATTGTACTGACTGAAGTGTGTGTGCTGGAAACCACCTCTGAGGCTGATAAAGACAAAGAACCCTGAAAGGTTGAAAACAGATGTCCCTTTGACATACTGGCCTTGATGAGATACATGTGTGCTGTCTAGAGATAGAGCCACAGAGACAGAGCAGCCAGTCAGCTGTCAGCAATAAAACACAAAAGTAGAGGCGAATTATAAACTTTTCATCAAAAACCATCATGCCATGCCGTTTTGTACACCACCAGGCTACAATTATTACAGTACTGTTGTTCCAACAGATCTCACAGGACTAAAGAGTGGGACTTGAGCACAACTACAGTAAAAAGGACTCTTTCATCCAGAATTACACATGCCAATTACACCCACTGACCCTGTACAACATGGCTTTGTTTCTCTTGCACAGAAATAATTGCTCTCTCATCGCTGATGCAGGAGTTTGACTCAGTATGTGTAAAGCGAATCTTTATATCACGGGCAGACAAGAGTAATAGGACACCTGGAAGTAAATGTAAAACAGTAATATATAAAATACACGTTATGGTATCAGTCAAGGGTAATTTCTCTGTAAAGGGTTGGTCTTTTTATCCTCTTGATTTAACCTTGGAAGCGATGACCATGTTGTGTTTGCTTAATGTGACCAATAGGTGGCACTAGAGCTTAAATAAACACACAAAACATCTGTTGAATGATTTGCTTTGAGCTTATGTGTCTGACAATGATGCTGTAATATCAACCCTTGTCAAGATGCATCAGCTGTAAACACACCAAAGGTTTATACGAGATGTTTTATTTTCTGTTCATTTTATGTGAGGTTTGAATTTCTGAAACCCCATTAGCAAAATATGCCACACATATTTAAATAAAGTTTAATACCTTGATTTATGTCAAGTGTTAATATCAAATATGCATAACAGTGTAACCACCATTATTCTTTAAAACAAATATTATAAAAATATTTGTCTTTATTATTGTGCAAATAATATTCATGCAAAATACATTTTAGACAAGATTATAGTTTATCTAGCATACATAACAATTATTACAAAAATATGGGTTTTTGTATATTTTACAGATTGCTTTATTTAATGAAATTAATAAATACAAAATTAGAAAATTATTATGAGAAATATCCCTTTAAAAATAAGTTTTATTTAATTTATTTTATTTAATTTTCTATTTTAGCAGTATTTTATTATTTAATTAATCAAAAGACGCTGTTGGTGACCCTTTCCTGAGAGAAAAAAGACTGAAGTGATTTTATTGACTTTTTATTCAATTGCCCAGTGTTTTTCTGTTATGCAAATATATGATTTCTTTCTTTCTTTCTTTCTTTCTTTCTTTCTTTCTTTCTTTCTTTCTTTCTTTCTTTCTTTCTTTCTTTCTTTCTTTCTTTCTTTCTTTCTTTCTTTCTTAATTATTAAATTAATATAAAATTATTTTTAAATCTTCATTTTGAGAGTCATCAGCATGTAGATGTATTTCTCATCAGACAAGACCAAAAAGGATTTATGAACCCACTTTGGTCATTGTCGCCACCACAACCATTACATGGCGACCAGAGGACTGTGGGGTCCCAGTCCTCAGAGACAGAGCAACAACAGCCGAAATCCTGTTAGTCTCATTATCACAGTTATTTAGGCCAAGTATATAGGACAGGGGATTAAAATACTGTTTTACATTAATTAAGCCCACCATGAAATAGAATATGTAGTATCCAGCAGCACAGGGGGATATTTTCTGTGTCTCCCTGTGGGTTTCACATTCCTCTGTCTAGTGTGGCAAGGCTGCTGACAGCCCTTACAGTCATAACAGTAACACAATCCCTAAACGCTTCAACACTGCACAGATAATTGTTGTGTTGCAGGAAACAAATGCAGTCAGTTTTCCATTACACATTCTAATGGTCGTATTTATCAGTACTATAAATATGTTTTACAGCAGTTGTGTAGCAAACAATGCCATCAGCACACAAGTGTTATTTTGATTTCTGACATGCAAGGCCAGTTTTGCTTTTCCTGCAGTTTTGTTGCAAAAAGAAACATACACTGCACATGCCACTGTAAAAATTACCGTGAATTTAATGGTAAACGACTGTAAAAATGCTACCGTAAGAACCTGTTAAATGGTTAACGGTAAATTCCCCTAATATATATACAGTGAAAAACTGTATTGGACATAACATGTAATTTTACGGTAGTATACCATTTTTCGAAGTTTCTTCTTAGTTTTTTCTTGATCAGTTTTGTACATTACGGTTGTATGTTACACCTAATGTTGTTAAATGAATGTGTATTGCAGTAGTTCAGTTTCATGTGTGTTAACATGATGGTGTTTAGTGTTTGTGTGAATGAAACTGTGCACCTTAATGTTAATATTGAAAAGCTGCTTGAGATGGGCATTGGTTCATCATTTGATAATCTCATAATCACCTGCATTTGGTGGTTGTCAGTGTATTACTAAGGTAAAAACTGATTTCAGTACTTCAATGGGTTGGTATATTAACATCATATCACCCATAAATCAGCAGCTATATCAACCTGCAGCCCAAGACCGGTTTCCCACTGAAGCTAAGCAGGGTTGAGCTGGTCAGTACCTGGATGGGAGACCTCCGGTGAAAACTAGGTTGCTGCTGGAAGAGGTGTTAGTGAGACCAGCAGGGGGTGCTCACCCTGTGGTCTGTGTGGGTCCTAACACCCCAGAGTAGTGACGGGGACACTATACTGTAAAAGCACCGTCTTTCGGATGAGACGTTAAACCGAGGTCCTGACTCTCTGTGGTCATAAAAAATCCCATGGCACTTCTTATAAAGAGTAGGGGTGTAACCCCGGTGTCCTGGCCAAATTCCATCCACTGGCCCTTGTCAATCATGGTCTCCTAATAATCCCCATCCACTTGATTGACTCTATGGCTCTCTCTCCTCTCCACCTGTAGCTGGTGTGGGGTGAGCGCACTGGCGCTGTTGTTCTGTGGCAGCCGTCCCATCATCCAAGTGGATGCTGCACACTGGTGGTGGTTGAGGAGAGACCCTCCACATGATTGTAAAGCGCTTTTGGTGTACAACACAACACACAATAAAGCGCTATATAAATGCATAATTAATTATTTCATTCCTATCAGTTAATGAAATTACGATATTTAACTGTAAATTTAAGTTAAACTTTAAACCGTAAAATGTTGCTACCGTATTTTTCACGGTAAAATTCCAGCAACCACAGCTTTTTACACTGCACAGGAATGCATCACCTGTGGATGAATAAAAGGCTTGTTCATCTTTTTAAATCAATAAATGATTAAGTAAAGCCTCTCATTGATCTGCCTCTGTCTCAAAGACTCTGGAGGATTGGGACAAATCCTCTTCTTTCATGTGGCATTGAGAACAGCTCAGTTAGCACAGACAGCAACCAGTTTCTTGCCCTGTCTCCAGCAGGGTGTTCTCCTGGGTAAACCCATTAACTATGTGCTTATGTGAAGTTCGGGGAGCACCACCTTTGTCAGGGTCCCAGAAGGGGCCCTTAATAAGGCTCTAGTGCTCGGCCAGTAGGACAATCTCTGAAAAAAGCCATCATTACAGCCTAATTATAGAACATGTGATCTGTGCTCACATTCCTGCCTCATCATTCAGCCTCCCATTCCACTGCAGGAGGCAGTATTCAGCACAGAAAAAAATATTTATCACCAAGTTACTATAAAAGTTTCAGACAAAAATCCAGTGACACAAATGCTTGTTTTCAAACACTTAGCAGTTGTCTTTAAATAGGACTATTTAGTGAATTCTGTCATCCAAACAAATTATTATATATTATACTACGGGGCCGTTGAATGCTTGAATCTGATTGGCTGACAGATGTTCAGAGGTGTGCAATTATTTTCAGGGAAACGCACAGCGAACGTAGTTCCAGGCAGCTCTCGACCGCATTACACTTCCGTATCACTTCACCAAATGATTTCAGTTATTTCAAAGGTCTTACAACAGAAATATAACCAAAACCCACAATGACACTGGCCAAACAAAAGGATAAAAAATAAATAAAAAATACAGTAAACAAAAGGATAAAATCGACAGATCTTGTCCAAGTTTTTGCCACAAAATTACTTTTTATTATGTATGGAAAGCACATAGCCTACCGTTACTCTCTCTCTCCCGCTCTCGGGCTCTCCCTCACAGACACACATATAGTTTGCACACACCTTAACATAGGCTAATGTAGTTAGCACTACTCTGACGATTTTATCAGTAACATAGTTTAAGAACTTAAAAACTACACGACTTCTCACAAGTGAGCTAGCAACAACGGCGCTGTTCATGAAGAAAATGAACTTAAAGTCTCACTATAGACATTGCTGCCGATCACTGACTCACGGAGGTAACATTAATCTCTCTCTCTCTCTCTCTCTCTCTCTCTCTCTCTCTCTTTGTCTCATAACTTAGTTATTAACTGTATTAACTGCATTAGTCTGTTATCAAAAGCTAATTCCTTTTGGAGTTAGCAAGGGAGGCATTGGATGAGATGCGGAAGAAATAAGCCTACTCCCAATGCCTTGAAATATATCATCTGATCGATGTCTTGAGGTGTGGCAACCGTAGTATAAGCGGAATAATTGACTCTGAGCCGTTGAATTATTAGCGGCCCATATATCAACGGCCCGTCGTCAATTATTCCTTACATATTGTAGAGCTATAAAAACATTACTTATTTTTATAATAGCTGTGTAAACATATAAATATAATAAAACCACACTGAGATACATAATAATACAACAGCCAACATTATTACATTATTGCTAATACAAATAATGTATAGAGTAAGTTGTGGAAGATTTTTTTCAAAATAATTTTATATTTCAAACAACTGGAACTCATTAAAACTCAGTGTTAAATGACAACATCTAGCAACGTATCCAATATACTGGGGTCAAAGGGTCAATGTGTGTTAAATAGGCTGTTAATGGTCCTTTTTTTCTAAGGCAATAATGATGTTTCAATAGCGTTTTGTAGCTAAGAAGACTGAATACATTAATTTATTTTTAAAAGTTAACTTATGTGCACTGATACCAAATTATTACAACTAACTCTCTCCTGGATAAGCCAATATAGAAAAATGAAATGACTGAAGTTAAAAAGAAAGACAAAGCATACATAAAACGATTAAAGATTAAAATAATAATTACTATTAAAGTTGAATAAATCTCAAATGAATACTAACTTATTTTATTTCTAGATTTATTAAAAAGATTAGTTCAATCATTAAAAAGAGGTGGCTCGTAAGAGTCATTTGTTTGGGAATCCGACTATACTGGTCTGGTCGGTCTGTTCATGATTCACTAAAAAAGTCAGCTTAAATAGAAGTCATTGTGCGGGGATCGTACTACACTGTTTGTCCTGCGTGTTTATGATTCACAAACAGATTTGAAGAGTCATTTGTACATGAATTGGCCTACACTTGACACACTGAAGCTCATTTGAATAATTTGTTAGTGAATCAGACAACAGTTTATCATCCTGGTTGCGTTTGCTAAAAGCAACTATGGTCAAAAGTTTTGATGTTACCAATTGAGTTCAGTGGAACCAATTGTGACTATAGTTACCTAATGATGCTTTTGAGAAACGCACCCCAGATCGCACGTATATGTGCATAACGTCTGTTAAAGATCACTTGATCTGGAAAGCATCTTGTGTACAAACATCTGACAGTCATCTTTAAGATGTCAGTTTTACATGCTGTACATTCTAAATCATAAACATCTTAAAGAATGAACATTAGAGTCTTTATTTTCTTCTAACATCTGAGCTGCTGAGGACACTGTGGATTACTTGGATTGTGGAGGATTACATTTTTCAAGGTAATGAGCCACAAAATCTACCTAAATACGTGTATCACTCCAGACTCCTTTGTGAATGTCATGTCGTTAGTGCTTAGCGTTTTAACCATATTTGTGTGCGTACATTAATTCTTTTTTAACTGATCAGCGCCGTGCTTGTGAGATTAGTTTTGTGCCGTTCGTAGCGCGGCTTGGTCCATTGATCCGCGCGCGAGCTCTGTAACAATGCGCTGTTTCGTCCCACTTTCAGTACTTTGACTTCCCAATTCCCATATGTATGGCTGAACACCGGTTCGTTCGCTCTCAGTTACGTTGCTTCTACCGGCTGTGTTTATTGATGCAGATATGCAATGAATGCAGAGAGAGACACATGTGACGCCCTCTTCTGGAGACAGGGAGAGAACATGCAGCTCATTTGCATTAAAGCTATACACTCCATATCAGCTCGTTTTTAGACACACCACAAACATGTCATTTTCCTGCTGTAATAATAAATGATCTTTGGGGAATTTTGGGCATGAGAATTCACAGACACATTTTGGGGAGACACAAGGCCAATATTACATCTTGTAAAAAGGGGCATAATAGGTGCCCTTTAAAGACATCTAATAAACGTCTAATTGACATCCGATAGAAAACGACCTATAAATGTATTGCAGATGAGCAAACACTCTAAATACGTCTTGCAGATGTAAATCAAGATGTCAAATAGATGTCCTCTTAATGTAGCCTACATGTGGTATCATGGGACCGCTGAATGTTTATGTCATTCACTTAAAGGATCCCACTCATAAGAGCCATTTGTTCTTTCTTTGTCCCATTATTCCCATTATTACCCCTAAATAAATCAGTATTGTTTTTGATGCCATACTATCTGGAGTTAGACTGTTTCAAATTACCCTTTATTATTCTATTTTACCTTCTTTAGATCCCTCAGTGATGCAAAAGCAGTGCTTTTCTCCTCTTCTTCTTATAAATCAATATGTTTGTTATTTCTTAATGATTTTGTATCAATTCCAAATCTTATAGTTTATTTTGAATACTTTTGTCTCTGATATTGCCTGCAGGAGGAAAGTTTGGCTGATTCCAAATTGATACTTGATTGATACAAATTGATACTTAATTACTAAAATAAAATAAGTTTCCTTTTGAATTATCATTGTATATATCCTGTTAATAGTTTCTTAAAGAAATATAAAAAAAGATATTGATACAAAATGTTCTTTTTGCAAACAAAATGTTATATACGTAAATGTAAATTCTCATGTCAGAAGCCACTGTTTTACGTTTTGCTTTCTGAAACACTGCATTACTTTGGGACTATTTATAACTCATGTAAAAAGAAGGGTTGAAAATAGTTGAATATTTAAGCTGTTTAATATTTGAATGTGTTTTGTTTAATTTTATACCCCTGTCTAGTAATTTATTTGTTTTGTCATTATAATTTTTTAAATTTTTATCAGTATTTTGTATTTTTGTATTGTAGGCCTAACTGCTTTTTATTGGTTAATGTAATGTTCTTAATAAAAAGAGCCATTCGTTCGCGAATCAGAAAAAAAATGCTCATAAAAGTCATTAGTTAGTATGACTTACTAAAAACAGGCTAAAATAATTTGATTTCGGTATTTTCGAATGGATTGGTTGTCGATTCAAACCCTTATTTAGGATATTTTTAATGTGTCTACTTATTTCACGTGCAGTGTCTTGGTGGCAGTAGTGCTCTGCGCGCGAGGCTCTCCAGACGCGTTCGTCACGGTCAGAGCCGCTATCTGGGCGGAGAGAAAGAAACCCAAGTAACACTCCAGCCGACACTCAGCAGAGCAGCGACCGCAGTTCAAACCCGAGGACGCACAGGGGATATCTTAGAGACCTGGTAAACAGAAGCATCTCAAGCCAAGCAATTACATTCTCTTTTGGATTTAAAACGGTTTTGATGTCGGCTGGTCTGGTGTGACGCGTTTATCAGTTCAACTTCTGTGTTTGAGGAGAGGAGGTACATTTCATCTATACTCGGGTCTCGAGAACGGAATGAATGACCAAGACAAAGGTTGACACCGGTTCCCCGACGCATTTTGTCTCGTCGAAGGAGAAGAGGCAAAAGCAGAAAATGGAGAGCAGCACCGGAGAACAAGAGCAGCCGCAGCCGTCACAACAGCAGCCGCTACAAGTTACCGAGAAAAAGAAAACACACCGGGCACCGTCTCCAGCAAGACCCAAAGATGTGCCCGGGTGGTCCCTCACTAAAATCCGCGGCGGTATCGGCACGCCGACGCTTAGCGTTAAACCGGGGGCCATATATTTAGGCGGCCGCGTGTCCAGACGTAGCCCGGTTACCGGGAAGGATACAAAAACAGAGAAGAGTAAACCGACCGGCAAACCCGCGCTGTCGCCGGCCGGTGCTCAGAAGAGCATCGTGAAGTCTAATAAAAGCGGCCAGAGAAAAGTTTCGGACGCCAGCATTGGATCGGATGATTTGAGCAAGGACTCCGGCTGCGCTCCGGGGAAACTCTCACCCACCGACAGCAGCTCGGAGATCTCCGACTGCGCCTCCGAGGAGAATAAAGTCTCCACAGATGCGCTCAGCAGCGACACCGAGAGCAGCAGCCGCGGGGGGATCGACGGCGATAAAGCGCCAGGGGAGCATGGGCTGTTGAACAAGGGTGGTCAAACCAAGACCAGCGTGGAGAAAGACCGGCTCTCGCTGGGAATGGAGACCGCAGAGGGGAGCGTCTCTCCTGGCGACGAGCCCTCGCTCACCTCGTTCGACAGCAGGATGCCCGCCAGCACGTCCTTGGCGTTTTCGGACCTGACTGAGGAATTAATGGACGGGATGCATGAGGAATTAGTCAGGGAAATAGAGGAACTCAGGTCGGAGAATGATTATTTAAAGGTAACATAATTATTATATTTTTTATTGTAAAATAAATTTAGCACCATAGCAACCACAGTTTCCACCAAAATATCTTAGTTGCTACATTCAGGTTAAGGTTCAACATGATGTTATTGTCTAGTTCTTTAGAAAGCATCTATGTGTTGGTGCTTTAAACAGCCAAGAACCAAAACACTGTTCTCAAGAACACATGAACCACAAAACCAGTCAAAAGGGTAATACAAAAATGTGAGATTAATACATGATCTGAAAGATGAATAAGCTTTTTGTTAGGTTTGTTAGGATTTGAATGAAATACAACTATTAGAAAATCTGGAGCCTGAGGGTAAAAAAAAATCACCTTTAAAGTTCTTAGCAATACATATTACTATTCAAAAATTAAATTTTGATATATTTACGGTAGGACATTTACAAAATATCTTCATGGAACATAATCTTTACATAATATAATGTTTTTTTGGCATAAAAGAAAAATCGATACTTTTGACCAAATATATTGTTGGTTCTGGGTCATATATAGGCTAATCCAATATAAAAACCTTCAAAATAACAAGCATAAGAACCAAACAAAATGGTGTTTGATGCACAGGGAAACATTTTCCCAAAGTGTACCGTTAGAGTTACATTAAAGCTGTAATGCAATATTAGTAAAAGATTTCAGAATCTTTACATTTTTATGATTATATCTACACTATAAAATTCATAAGTAGAAATGACTGAAATTGTTGTGAAATGGAAACAAGATGTTTTATGATGCTGAAAACATGTTTCCTGTGCAATTAGTAAAAATAACTGTAGTAACCATAGTGTTATGGTGAAACTAGTCACAATGCTACATTTGTAGTAGGGCAACCTGTACAAAACTGTATTTGTGCCATATATCATTATCTAAATGTCTGTTCCTTCCCCCTGAAACTGGAAACACTGTGTTCATTCTTCTCGCAGGGCATATATTTAAGATCCTTGTTTACTATCATATGGACAGGTCATTTCTCCAGAATTACTATGAGTCATATAAACAGTGATTATTTTGTAATCTCGGTTTTCATAAACTTATCACAAGACCACGACGGAACCAAACCTATTTGCCATGCCTAATATAAAAGCGTTAAAATGGCTAGTGGCTCCTGCGCGCGTGTTGCTTGAGTAATGCAGCTGTTTGTACAGATGCTGCAGCAGTCAGTCCACTGCGCCCGCGCCCATTTTTCACTCCATTGTTTATCCGCGCGCTGAGCACGTGACGCGCGATGCTGTAGTTGACCTATATTCACTGGAAATGTGTGGTAGCACGCGGTGGCCCTCCGCATCTATCAGCCTCTGAAGCGGGATGCATTTTTACCCGTTAGAGGCATAAATAGTTTATTTGGGTTGAGAGCAAATCTGCTTTCTAAACATGACGCTATTATGTAAACGGTGTAGTAAAAGAGTCTGGAGGAAAATCACAACGCAGCATAATACATAATGATACAGATATTAGTAGCTACCATGATCTTAAGTGGCTTTTCACGCTACCCTTTATCCTAGGTGACACCAGTGGTAGCCCTGTCTAACTAAAATGTCCAATATGTTATTGAAAAAGCTTGCAAAATGCATAGTCATTTCTAAAATGATGCATTGTGTTTGTGTGTGTGTATCAGGACGAGATGGAGGAGCTTCGCTCTGAAATGCTGGAAATGAGGGACATGTATATTGAAGAGGATGTCTATCAGCTCCAGGAGCTCAGACAGCAGCTGGATCAGGCCAACAAAACCTGCCGCATTCTGCAGTACCGCCTCAAGAAGTCCGAGAGACGCAGCATCCGCGTGGCCCAGACCGGACAAGTGGACGGGGAGCTTATCCGAACACTGGAGCAAGACGTCAAGGTTAGAGCAAGTTCATGTGTGATGTAGTAATTCAGTTGGTGGGAAGGTGTGATTTACAGATAAAAGCCACCAAATGTATTCTGTTGTCTAACTGTGTTTTGCACGTGATTGCTTGATCTTTAAGTTGGGTTTGACTCAAACACCTTGTGAAAATGAAGTGTGCTTAACTCTTTTGAATGTGTACTTTAAATCTTAAAAGTACATTTTAAGAAACCGTCAAATTTGCAGATAATACAATTTTAAAGAAGTAAAAGTCCAATTTAAAAGACTTTCATAGCTGTTTCTTAAAACACACTTAAGTACATTTGCACTTAATATTTTGTCATGCTTAAAAAAGAATACTTATTTTTGATGTTTTGACTAGCATAGTAAATAGCATGTAAAAAAGCTAATTGTAATTTAACCGTGGTGTGTTATTAGATATATACAGTTGAAGTTCATGTTTATAGTTCCTGTGGCTCAGTGGTAGAGCATTGCATTAGCAGTGCAAAAGGTTGTGGGTTCAATTCCCAGGGAACCCACAAACTGATAAAATAATGTTTGCCTGAATACATTGTCGACAATAGTAAGTCGCTTTGGATAAAAGCGTCTGCTAAATACGTAAATGTAGTGCCCCTATTAGGGGTTATGAAAGGTTCATATTTTGGCTTTGGGATTCCCAACAATAGGTTGACATGCATGCAAGGTCAGAAAACACTTTCATTTTCTTGTAATATGCATTTATTTTGACCTTACGATTCATCTTTGCGTGACGCTAATCTGCGGTGATTGGTTGATTTCATTTAAAGCAGTGTTTGTGAGCTTCATTGCAAATGTGTAAATATAAATATATTTAAATAGATAAAAGTATATTGCAGTTTACCATAAATTCTTGTCAGTAAATCCAGCCACACACTTTAACCATATTTCAAAGACAACAGAAGTAATTATGAAATTACATATGTAATTGTAATTGATGTACTATATAGAAATGTCACTTAAGTCCGACCTATGTAGGAAACACTTAGATTCAACTAATTGCATAATATACATTTACATTTATGCATTTAGCAGATGCTTTGATCCAAAGCTTTTATCCTTATAGTATTCATATAGCTTTTATCCATATAGTATTCAGGCTATACTTTTTTTATCAGTATTTTAATATACATTTGAATTTAATTGTAAATAACATGCAATTAAGTGTCTAAAACCCCCCCAGTAAATTCAATCCCCATTTAATATATATTAAGTACTTTAAATTTTTAACTATGCTAAAGTGTACTTATTTTTCACAAGGGACTCTCTAAATTAAGTGAATCTCCTAAAATATCCAATGATGTAAACGTCTGCGGTAGACTGTAAGATCATGCTTTAGGCAGCATGCAATGCACCACACAGGCAACTGTCTCACATGGCTGAGGACACAATGCTTCCTTTCTCTGGTCTGTCAGTGAGAGGAGAAATAACCATGATGTCATTCCCATCAGCACTGTATTCCTCTTTTACATGGCTGATTTGTATACAGTAACAGGGGAGGAAAACGAGGGAGAGTGAGTTCCTCTGCCAAGCAAATGCTGTGGCTCTTTGTGCTACTGAAACTGGCTGTGTTGGTCTATAACAAGTTACACTGTCACATACTTAAGTTTTACCACTCAGGACACCGCTGGTAAGGATCAGATGCTGCAAAACACAATCGGTGTGGCGTGAAACACAGGAGGGGGGGTCTGTAGAAAAAACATCTCAGCCTCTGCTGAATTCTTTAACTGCTGACAGGAGTCTCCTAACACAGGGTCAATTGTCTCTCCACAGCCAGGTCAGATTACACTGATCTTCACGGCGCTTGTGCATTCAACTGGTTGAAATGCTCCATTGCTATCGCCGTGACAGGCATGCTAGGCTTTAAGGAGGAAGGACATTGTTTCTTTACATTCAGCTTAGCACAGCAACAAAGCATTGTGCAAATCGAAGTGCTAACTCAGATTTTCTCGTAGCCTTACAGAGTTATGAGAACAACTCGTGCAACAATCAGTACTTGTTTAAAGTGATGCAACGAATGTAATTTATTATTAAAACACAGAAACCGTCAATAAAGTTTTAAGTAGCCAAAAACCGAAACTGACAATTACCTATTTAATAATCAATTAATCAACTTTATTTAATAAATCAACTAAGTTGTATAAAAACAGTTAAATTGCACATAAGGCAGTTGTTATGTCAACCTTTAGTATAAATATGTTTTGATTCCAACTTGATGTTTTGATATCAAATTTAAACAGTGCTTTAATAAAACTTTCTTTACATATTTATTCAAATATACATTAAATAACGAAGTAGGGCTGGGTATCGTTATTTTTTTAAATATCGATACCGATACTTTGACTTCGATACCGGTTCTTGAACGATATTTTTTCATTACCAATTTTATGAAATTCATTTTAACAATATCATCAAAAAATTATGATATTTTAGTTTGTTGACAGACTTAAAGACTCATCTCCTGATCAACTGCACAAAGGAACAAAATGTAACCAACACCACAATAAATCAATTCAAATAGTTTTAATAAATGAGAAATGTTATGCAGGTGTAGTGAATAGCTTGATATAAAAGGCTACAAATAGCATATTTCAGCAACATTATATGGCCAAAACACATTAGATAGCAATCGCCAGCACGTGATTTAGGCACATAAAGCATGTAGCATGCTTATCGCTCACTGATGTTGATGAGATTAACCCCTTAAGTATCAAAATTTGGTATTGAACAACAAGATATTTTTCGATACTCTCTTGTTTCATACAAACACAACTGCTGCCAAATGTTATCAACTAGTGAAAATTACCTCAGAAGATTGATTCAATGTTTGTCTTGTTGCTAGGCTAATTGTTATGAAAAATTTTTAGTAGCAGAAGCATTATATACAGGTAAACTAACTAAAAGGGACCGTGATGTTAAGCAGATCACTCTTTTGGTTTATTTCGCAATAATGACCGGCTGACTGTACATTATCCTGCTTATTATGTGACTTACTTACAAAAAATAGAAATAATTGGAAATGAAATGCTAATACGAGTTGAAAATATTATATTGTGTGACAAGTAAGATCTGGGGAGCACAGTTGATTATTTGATTACTCCAGAAGGATGTAAATAACCAGTCGCATCAAGTGTTTAACAAAGCCAATAAAGACTAATTAAACATTTCTTTTGAATTCTGAACATTTTCTATCTTAAAATGACAGAATATTTGCTGATGAATCAATCTGGCCATAATGTATTACATGTTAAGTAAAACCCTTGATTTCTGTGAACTTTTTGGGGCTGAGATGACCCACGTATCAGTTATTGCTTGGTACTTTCCTTATGAATGAACTCCATTTAGAGGTCAGTGATATTCTGACCAAGAAGCTGTATAAGACAAATATTTGTTTTCCCTTTGGACTTACAGAAGTTTCCCATGTTTGACTTCTTCCCATCTCTCTCTGGTCTCTCGGGATGAAGGGGGAGGGGATGATGTCATGGTCAGGAGGGGGTGGGGGTGAAAAGGGTTGATGGAGGATCTGAATGTTTGTAAGATCTCTGCACCATTTCCTGCTCTCTGAAGCACTGGCCTCATTTCTCATCCAATGAGAGCAATGTCTCCCAGATCTGTCAGGGAAAGGACGGAAAACAGCTCCACACGTGGCTTGTGAAATTGGGTTTGGAGGAACACTGGGGCTTCCTCTCTCCCTCTGTTTTCCATCTGAGCTTCTCCGGCCATGTGCTCATGCAAAACAACAGCTGAGAAACGGAGAGAATGACTACAGCTGTAGAAAACAAATATCAGAAATTAAATTATCAGGAAATTCTGTTAATCTAGTTTGTCAAAAGCAAATCACTTACATTAAACTCTAGTGCCTGTACTTTACGGCTTGCTGAGTCGTTATTCTTTTCTGATGACAGATAGTTTAAAATTGGATTTCATGCAACATTTCTATTGTTGCACGCCCAGTCCTAGTGGAGGATGCAGATGTTTAAGTCTTCTGCTTCTCAAAATGTTCCCCTGAAAGAAAAAGACCATAGTTATCTTCTTTGGACTTTACAGATCTCAACAATGTCTCAATTTATGTTTAGATTTGCTAAGACAAAAGGGAGAGATTTCATTATAAACTAAATTCTTATCAGATTTATCCAAGACCATTTTTTTGAGCTCTGCTAGTTTAATTTATAGCTCTATACTCGTATTTATTTCTATTTTTATTTCTGGACCATACCTCTAAGACCAAGTTGTTACTTAAATGACATGTAAATCCCAAAGAATACTTCAGGTTTGACAAGAATGCGCAGTTTTTGTTTAAATTCCTGAAATAAGGTCTGTTGTGAACAAGATCAAGATTTATTCACATTTTATTTTTTGACATAAAATACACAGTAATATCCCCTTGCTACATTTTTTACAAAGGTTTATTTGTCTTGAAAAGGGGGTGGCTAACACATGGCTGTATATGACTTCAGAAATAAAAATCATAGTGAAGATCGCTTTTATCCAAAGCGACTTACAGTGCATTCAGGCTATACATTTTTGTAAGTATGTGTTACATGTATGTATTACTGTGCTGCGGATGAAATTATTATGCCACATGCACTGTATACACTAGGACAAACACGAATGTTAATAATGAGACCTGCAGTTAGCCTTGAGCTATGAAAGAGCAACCTCGGAGCAGAATTTTTTTTTATCTGGGCAGAAGGAGGATAATAGAGAGGAAGTGATGGTGACAGATGATGATAAGCAAGGAAAATACTGTTTGGTCAGTTTGGCCTTCGCCTGTTCAGATATCAGCAGTATCCTGGAGATAAGAGGGGATAGAAAGAGATGCATGGTAATGAACACCTCCTCATCGTGTAGCTGGCTTGGTCCACTCCCTGTCGAACCGCTTCATTATCATTTATGTGAGGAGTGCACATGCATAATCAGCCATGTGCTGCATTCACACGTCAAACAGCCACAGGGCAGGACAAAGCCTGCTTTAAAAACCAGATCCTAAGATGAGATCAAACTCTAGAGGAGGCACATTTGAGACGACTATGGTCTCTTTTCTAGAATAAAATTTGAGAAGCAGGAGACTTAGGGTAAAGTCTCCATTTACTTGCGCTACTTTTATCTCATTGAATATCCTTTTTCACTCAGAAATGCATCACATTATAAGTAAATGTTTCGCAAATGCCGTTTTATGTTGACTGTGTTACTCACTTCAAAAGGCAGGATTTGTAAAATGAACTCAAGAGTGACATATGGCTGGATGCTGCATTTAAAGTGTCAGTCCATTTAAAAATGTGGTGAAGCTGTGTTAATGGGTGTCTTTCAACACTGCAGTATTTGGTGCCCTTGAACGGTCTTCATATGGCTCATCTGAGCCGCATGTGTGCTAAGAGGTTAACCAAAGGGCAGTCTGCTTTTTCTAAGCAGGGAACGGTTGAGTTTATAGTGTGAATGTACCCGGGCTGCTGTCCCGCAGATGCAACCAGATACAGATCTGGAGGCAAGTCATTTAAAACGACCGTTTGCACAGCAGAGGCGGCGCAGTCCTCAAAAGCAGGATCAGAGAGGAGTGAAACACACACATAATCAAACCCAAAGATAAACAAATTCCACAGAGCCATTTAAATATCTGACCAAGGTCTGCGAACAAACAGTCATGGTCACATGCAAATGAGCCATTATTAGTCTTTGATGGGTCGTTACACTCCTTTGATTCCTGGGTTAGGTCAGATATGGCAGCTTGTTCCACATCAGGCTGTGGTGAGAGAGGCGGACAACAAAGCGCACACACGCACACACACACACACACACACACACACAGCAGTGCTTCACTGCCCCTTTCTAGAGGTGTCTATCCTTTTGCATGTAAAAACGACAACAATCTGTGACATTGTCAGACAAAGGCAGGTGGGTGGTGTCCAGACAGCATGGTGGGAGGGGTAAATGCAAATAATCTGGGACCAAGACACTTTCAGAGCTTTTGTGTGACTATATAGACATGCAATTACCATAGAACCCTGGGCCTTGTGGTTTAGAAACATATTTTATATTCCATCATGAATGGTGACATTGATTTATTTCCTGCTTTTCTAGACCGATACTTTATAAAAACTCTTGTTATAGTTATATAAAAAATAAAAGCTGAGGTTGCTTTAATGATGGGTTTTTTACAGTTAATTGGGTGTATTTTACAGTTAATAACTCCATGTTTTTTAATATAATTGTAATATACAATACAAACTGGTATTGATGTGTAAAACTATTCAATAAAAAGTGATTTTGTCAGGAACTGTGGCAAAACAATATTGGAGTAACTTACATAACACTTATGCAATAAACATTGAAACTAAAATAGAAAATTGTGTCACTAATAAAAAAATAGGAAGAAAATAAATGATATGGGTCACACATTGACATCTTCCCTATTATTGTTTGTCAGTAAATAGTCAATATGTCAATAAATAGTGAATATTTTTACTTGTATAATATTATAATTAAAACTACCCTTTTATAAAGTACATAACCTATATATTCTAATTATATTACCATATACGGTAGGATAATGTAATGTAACATATTCACTGAACTTTTTTTGCTGTTAAATAATGTTTTTAATGTGTGTGTCCAATATAAAAGCAACAGCAAAACAGCAATTTTATCATCCCAGAGCGAAACATTTTGGGGAAAGTAGCTAGTACTGTGAACTACTGTAACACTACTGAAAATGTAGTGAAGGTAGTAGTTTTGCTGCTTTCAGTTAGTTTCTTCCATAACATTGATGGATAAACAATGATGTTTATAGCTCCTGGCAATGGTAATTGGAAAAAAAAGACTGATGAAACCATGCAGAGAGGCTGTTGGTGAAATAAAGACAAGGAAAGAATGAGAAATGGAGGGATCTGATATGAATTAGAGCGTGGTGTTGATACAGAGGAGCATTGTGGGTACCCAGCTGCACCTTGGCTGTGGTTCAGACACACAGAGAGGAGAAAACCCTTCCTCACAAACAGGGACTGTGTTTCTCCTCCTAGCCCTTCACAATCCCCATTTACCCCATTCAGTGACTGCTGCCCTCTCTTTCCTCATTCCTCTCACACAAACCTACATCCTTCCTTAATATGTGCCTTATAGAAACATACAAACATGGTCAGTAATGATGAATGCTCGTGTTGCTAAAATGGTCCAAGCACCAGTATGCGTGTGTGTGGTAGAGATGGGTTTGGATTCTCTTTCTTTGTTTGCCCAACACCGATAATTGCCTCCTTAAGAAGTTAGTGCAACTTTACGATCAACCACTTTTAATGAGCTTTCCTCATGAATCATAGACTTATGAACCAACCATCTTCAATACTTTTCACTGGCAAAGCTAAAACGAAAAAGAGGATACATTTTATGATAGGATTAATTACTACAGCATGCAGTATTTTTAATCAGTTTTCTGTATTTATCAGCATTGAATTAAATATGTTTATTACTATTTCTGTAATATTTCAATATAATACATTTACATTCTCTTGCCTAATATTTTTCACTAAGCTCGTAACTGTATATGCAGCTCACAGAAGATAAAGCTCACATAAAAACTGTTGTTTTAGGTGGCAAAAGATGTGTCCATCCGTCTGCACAATGAGCTGGACGCTGTGGAGAAGAAGAGATCTCGTCTGGAGCAGGAGAACGAGGAGCTGAGGGTGAAACTACAGGATCTGGAGGTGGCCAAGCAGGTCCTGCAAGCGGAGATGGAGAAAACCAGAGAGGTGAGAGATAACTGATCATTCCAGAAGCTTTCAGGATGTTGAGTAGATGGCAAGTGGGCTTTTAAATGAGCTGTAGATATTTGAATTATGACACTTCTCAAATTTGTGGGAAACGAGCTGCTGTGTATTTTACCACAGGAAATAAGTGTGGTATGCATTATGAAAATGAATAAAAGATTCTGCTTGGGTGGTCTGGGTGCTACCAGATAATTGCTATGTGGTTAATTTGTGTTGTTGTTAAAGCATTACTATTAGGGATGTGCAACAGCAATCGAGTACTCGGCCGTGACAGTGATGATCAGTCATGAAAACGATGATCGTGGAAAAAAACAATTCTGATTGGTTATAGCTGCACTTTGGGCGGCTGCGGCACCCTGAGCTCTGATTATTTCAGATGCAAGCGTTAAAAGTATAGACGTGAGAAGAGAGAGAAGCTTGGCTTTGAAGTCACATAGTGATGTCTGGGTTAGATACATATCTGATTAATCTAATATAGGATGTGTTGGGATATAAAATGTATGTACATGCTGAATGCAGTGCATATTACCAGTAGTTTCATGCTCAAATGCAATGCCCAATATTGAGTTATTTGAGACGGTCATATTGCTTTTAGATGTTTCTTTTTCAAAAATCCCAAAATACCTTTTCTTCATATTTGTTCAACAGTATGCATATTTCAATTAAAATAGTTTTTGGCCATTTTAGTAGTTTCAGATTCTCCGTAAAGGCTTGATTAGAAGCTCCAGGGAAGGTTTCTGAAAGGAAAAGTGTTTATATTGTACTTGATTTGTCTTGGGGCAGAACTCTTAATGTTTAACTTGAGGTGCAGTGCTTCGCTGTAGTCAAAGCTCTATGTGTTTGTTACGGCAGGAGCCGAGAGCACGTCGCTCGGAACGATCTGTTGACTTTCTCTGTGTAAATGTCAGCTCGGGTGGGTGGGTTTGAAGGTGGACGGGGAGCACATGAATTTAGCATTAGATTTTCTCGACTGACAGTTTAACGAGGAGGAACATAAAGCATGCTTCTTGTGTTTGGTTAATTCTCTGTTTTGGCCTGCATTCTTTTGGTTATAAATGTTCCTTTGTGTTCTGAGTAATGGATCATTGGGAGGATGGTCTATGTTGGCTCAATGGTTGGTCTGTGCTCTATTAGCTATGTCTGCTGCATGATAGAAAGTGATGAATGCATTATTGTATGAAGCAACGGTCATTATTGGTCAGTTCACTCTTTTCTTTGAGAATCATTTTTCCGCTGTGATAGTCAATGCCAGTGCTCTGATTCGCTCGGCTGCTCAGCTTTGGGTCGGCTCACAGGTTTGCTCTGTGTTCTTACTGGCTGAAAGCCCAGGGAAGGATGCGTGCCGCTCTCTGTTGTTGAGGACTGAATTCTTGGCATAGCGGGCACTTATGGTACACAGCGAGAGTTCATCCTCAACTGAACTTTCAGAAAAGAGCCAGTGGAGCCTTTCAGACAACAGATGACTCAAAGAATGGAAAGAAACGATGGATCACCACATGTAAAAGAAGATGATCTGATTCAACATGATATCTCACTCTGACACACATACACTCAGTTAACAAATTACAGGATGAAAGAGATATGTAAACATTTATTAGAACAAAAACTTGATTCTAATGCGTCAATCGTGGATTTCTGCAGTAAAATATTTTTGTATAATGATGGCTAAACTGTATTTGTAATTGACTGATTTCATACATAGCTGTGCTAGTTTTATTTCTTTTTCTGTATAAAATAATTATAACTTATTCATTAATTATTGCTAATTTCTTTAATGACTTACATCAAGTTCCTTATAAGGACTGACTGTACAATTTTGAGTATATTTTTTTATATAATTTTTTTTTACTTCGATAGACAAATGTGATCTGTTCTATCATTTCAAGCATGGATCAGCACCATTTAGGTGGACAAAAACAAAACTGGAAAAAACACAACAGTAGAGATATCCTTACCTGATAATATATATGGTGAAAAATTGAAAGTGGTTTAACGTCCCACTATATAATATTTTACTGTAAAATACTATCATTTTTGTGCCTTTTACCAGTAAGAATTATGGTAAAAACAGCACATTCTTAGAATTCCTAGTGTGAAACATCACATTTTATTATATTTTATATTTTTGTTATTTGTTTGGGTGTTTTTTGTTTTATATTTTCTGTTGTAACATCTTTTATAGGCGGTTTGATTAACTCTAATTCTGTAGTATGGTTTATTGAACCATGGTTATGGTTCAAGTAGAAGTAGTTTCTACAGGTGATTAGATAGATCAAGATGTTTTTACTGTACATTTAACAGAATATTTGTTTTAAATGGATGTAAAGCTACATCTGATGATGAATGTGCTAAATTATTAAACAAAAAAATGTCAATGGGGAAAACCATAAGGAAGAATGGACAGAAAAGAAACTTGCAACAATGTCTTGCATTGCAAACTTGCAACAAATCTGTCAACCATGATCCCTAATTGCTTTATTTTCACTGAGAGACTTCTCAGAATTTTAATAGGTCAGTGAGAAAGAACAGAGTCTGCATGAGGACCACGCTGATGTCATCAGATCACCATCAAAGACCTCCCTTTCTGAAGCAAAAATAAACACTCAAAATGAAAGCTTGCTGATATAGGGATTTTTAACCTAGATAACACCCCACCCAAAAAAATCCCTTTTTCCATCCTACAAATGCTTTTGTTCTCCTTCTATGCTCTCCATCCCTCATTCTCAAACTCTCTCTCAGTACTTCATTTAACACACAACGGGTATCGATCGGTACTGCAGCTGGCGTGGTGTCTCACGGGTGATTAGGTTCACATGTCTACTGCTGCTGGGAGTGTAAGAGGTGTGTGTTTGTGTGTGTTTATGGCTTCTGATGGTGGTCGCTATGTGGAGGGGCTGTTTTATAGGGCCTGTTTTACAGGTGTTTAATAGGCTTCGGTACAGTAAAAGTTTAGTATAAGAGCGCAACCTTTTCTTCCTCCAAATACGCATTCATACCAATAGCTCATTTGTTAATTTATCATTCAGAGCCCAATGGGTCTCAAAAACAGCATGTATTAGTGGCATTATCCATATACAGCCATATACAGCGTATTTGTTGATCCAGAGCCCTTCTAGACTCTGCTAGAGGAAACAGTCCTTTGAGGCTGACTGAACTTTTATTTATATTTTCAGGAAGCTCCTATCTTTGTTTTGTTCTGAAGGGGAAACCCTGAGAAAGGAAGGAAGTGTAGGGTCTCTGAAGCAGGGTTCATTAACTCAGCGTCAGCTGCTCTGATGAAAACAAACCTCAGATGAGGAAAACTTACAGATGGACAGTCAGCGGAGTCATGGGGCAGGGCTATTTAAACTTTAAAACCCCCTTGTTGGGAAAAGCATGGGAGATTTTGAGGATGTCTGAGCATTCCAGAATGTTCAGAGTTTGCTGAAAACTCCCTGAAAGTTTGAGGGATGATTTAGGAGGTGGTCATGTAACTGTTATTTCAGAAGTAGAGTAATGAAACGCTGACCCGATGACTATTTGATGATTACGAGAACAGTCATAGGTCAGGAAGCACAGAGCTGTAAGCTTTTAAAAGAGATCACTTCCGATAGATGAGCCTTGTCATTTCAAGACAAATGGATTTACTTTTCTCTTACAGTGGTGGTGGGTACCATGTTACAGACAGTGGTACTGAATGATCACTATATTCACGTACAATGGTGTTTACATGCACTCTAAAGTACCTAGAAGATACTGGTACATAAATGGTCCAATATCCCTATTAGAATTTCCTGTACCATGATACTTTGAAGTAGCCTAACAGTTTGTGTGGTTATAGTGGTGCATTTCAAATTGCCCTTTTCTGTCTATTATAATACTATTCAATGAATTAGATTCATGAATGCACAATGCACACAGTAATCATAAACTGAGTGTTCTCAGACTGTATTTACAATATGCAGTTTTTATTGTATCCGGTATTTACATTGCTATAAATAACACAAACAAGAGAGTCAGTTAAACGATAGCTGCTGGTTTGTGAAGTCTTGAGTCTGGGAAGGTTTGGCAGCTGTGTTTGCTGTGTTTCTCTGTATTGTACGGTCTGACCTGTACAGCAGCAGCAAAGCACATATGGCATTCAAGGTTTAGTATTGGTTTGGCACATGATGGGAACAATAGAGAATAAAAGCATGAGAAACGCACACATATACACTATAAATATATACACACACACAGGTGACCTGGATGTTTATTGTCTTAAAAACCAAGCCTTTCCTTGTGAAAAAGAAGTACACTTTAGCATACTTTAAAAAGAGTAATTTTTACAGAAATTATATATTTTCAAATAATATATTCAAGCATTAACTGACTGTTTTTTGACACACAATTGCATGCTATGAAATTTTAATTCATTATATATTACATTTATTATAAATGCAGTTAGTTGAACCTTAGAGTGCTTTTTTGACCTACTGAAGAACATAATTTAATTATTACTTCTATTGTTCTGCAAAATGTACTGACAAACATTTATAATAAACTAAAAATACTTTAACTGGGATGTCTCTATGCAACTTGTAATTATGCATTTCTAATGAAGTTGCAATTTAATACATTTAAACTTTATATGTGATATCAAATAACACACTATATTTAAATTAAGTACATGTGCAACTCAAAGCATACTTCTTTAAAACAATGAATTAAAAAGGACTTTAAAGTAAAGCTTCAAATCTGCAAGTACAGTTTTTTTTAATACACTTTTAAGATTTGATGTACACTAAAATTACACGCAATGAATACAATTAAGCGCACTTCTTTTTACAAGGGTATCATTCGTGTCCTTAGAGTTAGGGGTTTGTTGATATTTTACCTGTACTATTCCTGCATTTCAGGAGCTGCAACCAACCCTGGTTAAATCTGACACACATCCACATACAGATAACACATTCTTTCCTCAGGGAGTGAGAGATGATTTCATGCTCTAGTAAAGGTCTGCATGGAAAACCAAACATACTCCATGCAAGACTGAAGCATGCTAAACTCATGAACACACATTCAGGCCTGGACTGCACTATATAGCTTAGACTACAGCCACATACACATTGATATTAATAAGAAATGTTTCCTGAGCAGCAAATCAGCATATAAGAATGATTTCTGAAGGATGGTGGGATACTGAAGACTGGTGTAATGATGCTCAAAATTCAGCTCAAAAATTATTTTAAATAAACAATAAATTACATTTTAAAATAGAAAACCACCATTTAAAATTTGTACGGTATTTTTATTTAAATAAATGCATTACAAAATCTTACCGACCCCCAAATTATTTGAACAGTATTGTAATGTCTAAACAAATGAGCTAAACCAAGTTGTACATTTTTTTCTGGCATATCATATATACTTTTATGCAAACTAAACGCAACACACACCTCTGATGTTGCTGTGTGCCATTCAGCATGTCTTCCTCTTTCCTATTTGCGCCATTTAATGTGTAAAAGGTATTTTTGAATGCCAGATCACCAGACCCGTGATGGTCAAGTAAAAAAGGGACTAATTTTTTAAAGTGTCTTTTAAACACTTTTGTCAGTACTTACATGATCTGATATCAAAGTCACTGTAGTAGAATTTAGATTTGCACATTTAAATGAAAGCCATTGTCTGTCTTAATCCAGATTCTGATGTTATACGAACACTTCCTTGCTCTGTATGGGTGTGTATGTTTGTTTGTACACATCAGACAGAGAGCTTGTAATCTCCAACTGCTTCCACTTGAGAATTACACGACTGAACAAATGGCACAGGCAAAACAAACAATAAGAGGATGACGGGAGGGGGAGGGAGTTAGTGCAAGCTCTTTTTATGAAGCTCAGCACTATGCAGAACTGACAGACGAAAGCGCAGAAAGGGAAATGTGTGTTTGATTGATGTCTGGACCCTTAAGTTTGATACACACATGCAGAAAGACAATGCAGCTAGAGGTTATTAGATTTGATAGTGAAAATGCTGCAGCGCTTGTAGGTCATTTATAAAACCTATGCACACACAAAACACACATGCATGCACCAACTGGCTGGTCTAATTCTGCTCTTAATGACGGTGTAATTGTGTCGTTTCCTGGATACATCTCCAAATACAACCTGCATTAGGTTAGTAGCATGTCATGTATTAAGATTGTTAGCTGAGATCAGCTGTTTGAAAGAAGTCGGACAAGATTAGATCCGTCAGGTTCCCTGCTGTGACAATCTTTTTGTCCAGATAAGTACATACTAACCTGTTTACTTGTTTCAATGGTTTATTTTATTTATTTGTATTATTTGATACTAGTGGCATATTTTTGGAAAGTTCAATAAGATTTTTTGAAATACTTTTACTCAGCAAAGATACATAAAATTGATCAAAGCAGTTACATTAAACACATTTATATTATTACAATTATATATTAAATAAATGCTGTTCTTTTGAACTTTTTATTCATTAAAGAATCCTGAACGTTTCATTTTTTCTACAAAGATATTAAGCAGCTGTTTTTAACATTGATAATAATAGAAAATGTATCAAGCAGTGAATGATTTGTGATTTCTGATGATTTCAGATTTTTTTATGATTTCTGAAAGATCATGTGACACTGAAGACTGGAGTAATGATGCTGAAAATTCAGCTTTTCCATCACAATAATAAATTACATTTTAAAATAAAATAGAATGTTGAATTGTATGTTAAATTGTAATAATATTTTGAAATACTACTGTATTTTTTATCAAATAAATAGTGAAAACCTTAAAAAAACTTACTGACCCCAATTATTTTTTTAAAAGTATTTAAAATCCTTAAACAGGAGCTATAAGATTTATAATGAGCTGAAAGTGTGTTTGTGGCAGTGGCACAGATATTATAACAACTGTGCGAGTAGTAGCTTTTTTCTCACAGAGAGCTTGTATTGATCTACAGTGCTATTTCAGTCGTGTCATGCAGTTCCCGTCCACTTGTGTTTCCCAGGACTGAGGTTAAATTAATTTGATTGGCAATGCTATTGATTATGCTAAAACAATCCATATTGAATGTAGCCATTCAATGCATTCATGTTGTTTACAGTGTGTGAGATGTTAAAAATAAGCATTTGTTCATACAGAAGTCAAGTCTTCACTCCTGTTACCAGATGGTTATGTTCAAGCCTTTACATCATTACACAACAACAACTCCTGGCCTCTGATCGAATTCACAGGTCTCTTAGGTGAAGCTAAGTGGTTAGATCTCAGATCCTCCTCTTTCTTCCTAATCAGATCAGTAAGCTGTTGCTTTGATTACGAGACAGATCTTATATAAGACATGTCTCCTTATATCCAGGCTCTTGGGAACTCCTTGTCCTGTGAACCTCATCTGGGTCAACCAACAATCTTCCACTTTCATCTCTCACACACACACACACACACACACACACACACACACACACACACACACACACACACACACACACACACACACACACACACACACACACACACACACACACACACACACACACACACACACACACACACACACACACACACAAAAGCATGCTCATGCACTTTGCTGCATTGATTTATATAGAGCATGGATAACAGTCTTCGCTTCACTGCCTTTGCACAAGACTAACTATCAATATTCATCTGCGTCTGTACACCTCACTGATCTGTTAAAGGGTTATTCATTATGGCTTGTTGGAATCTGCAGACTCATATTATTTTAGCCCATCCCACAATTGGAATCCTTTGGTTTAAATATAGATTTATGAGTCATCTTTAAATGTGATGGGTTCATTACAGACAAAGCTCCTAAATTGCATTTGGAGAAGCGCTGTTTGTGTGAAGTGTGATTGTTAGGATCTTCTGTTTTAGATATAATGGCTTGAGAAGTGAGCTGAAAGTGAGATTGATTACTTAATCACATCAGAATTACACTTTCAGCGATTCTCTTCACTAAAATGGGTTTATTACTGCAGTTCAGTGACCTGCTCACCTTATCAATGTAATCTGTCTAGACCAATAATCTGAGGTGATATGGCCAGCAGAAACTACAGCTCTATTAGAACAGATTATTACTGTAATCCTCACTACATACCGCACAGTATATACCAGATTCAGAATAAAAAAGCTGAAAGTGACTCTGGAATTCAAAATATTGGAGCAAAATCTGCTTAATTTATTTTTTATATTTTATTTTAACATTTGGACCTAGACCTAGGTGTATATACAAAAATCACATAAAATATTTGTTGAGTCAGATTTATGTAGATTGAGAATGTATGCGAGGTAATTGATATTGGGTCATATGTTTATGTTGTCATAAAACCAGTTAATTTTGATTAGTTACTTTTCTTCATTGTCTAACATTTTTTCAGTGCATAGTATCATGACACACACATGCCATTATACACTACATACATATATTACCCCCCACTTTCTCTGCTTGTGCACAGTATACTGCATGCCTTGAGCTACAGTACAGCTAAACTCATCGTGCATACTGATTCATCATGCTATCATACTGAATTCATACTCCAGTTTGTTCATCTGAAGCAGTCCAGTGGTATTTGGCAACAAATCCATTTAATACTGATTGAGGTGCAATGTGCTTATTTATGTACTATATACAATTATCTTCATTAATAGAGAAATGCTATTGATTAAGAAATCATCAAATGCCTCAAATTACACAGCTCTTGGATAAATGATCTGGTTTATATGTCTGTTGTCTATTGATGACTGTTTCTCCCTAATGACCATCTAAATGCTTAACCATTTCAATAATCTAGTAATGATTTTTCAATAGCTTGCTGCGACATTATCTAAAACATTTCCTTCGGAGCTTTAACGGCAATAGCAAATCAACTGAATGTGAATTGACTATATTTATCCCAGTTGTCTTCACCCATCAACAACTCTGTAGCCATCTTAATGCACATGTAACATTCAATGACTTCTCTGCATCAGTGATCTAATTTTATGTTTGCGATAAGTTAGTGAACCATAGAAAAAAGTAAATATATATAAGGTGCCTCCTCAAGGGATTTGTTAGCGTTGTTAATATGTCATAACTACACCATCTGACTCCATAAAGCATCCATTTCAATTGATGACCCTATCTGTGTATTTTGACTAAGCAATTTTGGAAAGCATATAAATCAATAATACTTAAATATTATAGTAGAAGTTTTACCATTTCGCCTTTAAAAAGTGAAACAGACTTTGACTTCACGGCTCAGGATTGTCGCTATAGTGTTTTGAACCGGGTGTGTTCTTGTGGTGCAATCAGCCCTTTCATGATGCATTTCTGGCTCAAATCAGCCTGGCTGGAGAATTGAGTGTGATTTTAAATTGCCTGCTTCTAGAGAGATCCTGCTCCAGCCAAACAATTGACATTGAGATGAATGGGAATGCTTATGGAGGGCTTTCTTCAAGACCTCTCTCCCATATCTTATGATATAGTGTTACTTGTCCATCATATTTTCTCCAGCTCAGTAATTCTTTCTCTTACTCACCCGCTCTCTCAGATTTTTCATATAGCCTCTTGGGATTTGAGAGGTTCTCCTGATATATTTTGCCACAAATTGAAAAAAAAATGGAATTGAATTGAGTCTGAGATGTGTTCTAATTCAGGACTAGTACAGACTGTCTGCTAATGCAAAAGTGAAGAATTGACTATTCAGATGTCTACTAAGCTACAAATCGTACTCATATATTTTCATCCTTGCTATGCTGTAAACTGAGGAATCTGACCTATTGCGGTCTTTTTCACAGATTCAAAAAACTTCCTCCAAATTCAGTCTCCCACTCTAAATGGCAAATGAGAGAACAAAGTGAGCAATGAGAGGAATGTTTGGAGAGTTTTCATCCGCCAAGATCGTGTGCGGTTCTCAACCTGATAATGAGTGTCAAGTGCTTGCTATTCTCTCTAATGAGCGCATGGGCTCCCTGATTGAATTTCTCTGAAATGGGAGGGCGAGATGCGAAGACAAAGAGCAGTTTATGTGGCTGTGGGGAGCTATATGTTTCACTCCTGTTATGACTTACCATCTTTCACGCAGAAAACAAGGACAGATACTGATCCAAAGCTTTGGTGGTATCTAGGACAGGTCATAGATGAAGGGGCCAATTCCTTCAGGCTGATTCTGAACCGGTTTATGATCAGCTTTCATCAATGTAAATGCTGAAAAATGTAAAGACTGTCATATCTACAGAATGTTTGTTTACATTTTCTCTCGGGTTACAGATAAAGAGATCTTCTGACAGTGTTTTTATATATATTTCCCCAATGTAAGACAAACTGTGATTGGGTTTGATAGCTGTGTCAGTGGAGTTAATGAGAAACAGGCTGCTATAGTTAGATTTGATTGGCCCACACCTGGGAGCAATTAATGCTCAGTACAGGTGTGATTCATCGCCAATTTCTTCTGTTTCTCAGTCATTAATCTTTGAACTTCACCAAATGTCACAAAATGCATTGTTTTAAGTGATGACAGACTGTCAATATGTATTCGCAGGTCTACATCCTGTTATATTCGTGAGATGGTTTATCAGGTCTGCAGTGTTTTAATTAATGCTTTAATTTGTCCATTGAAATGTAGAAATCTTTGATATTGTAATGTATGGACACAGCTGTACTGGAGTGCACTCAAGGAAGGAGGTAAAAATGAAGGGATTAAAGAAAGAAAGAGGGAGGTGTCATCTGCTATGGTGGCGCCAAGGCTCTTTTTTTCTGAAGAGTGCACACAACAGAAGCTTAGAGATTAAACTCACAAGCCAAAGAGAAAGAAAGAGGCAGAATGGACATTTTTGTCCTATTAATAATGTGCTCATGTCCCATTAACTAACACACACACACACCCTACATATATATTTTATATTTAACAATGTAATGAATATCTTTATTAAAGCCATGTATGAATCTCATCAAGTTAGTTTTTTTCAAGCATTTTACATTTATTCCAAAATAATAACTCAAGGCAGTAACAATTTAAGCAATATATTTTATTTGTGAACTTATGTTCAGCTATTCTTTTTAATAATTAACTTTTAACAAATTTTTATTTTTTTGTATCATCAGTGATCAAAGCTTGGTAAATACTGGTCACAGACATGGAGATTTACTTCAGATTTAACCAAGCTGATTACTCAACAAAACTCCCACAGATCATGTTTTCAGCATATTTCAGCTTATTTTCACATAACAATGTGGTTATATCTAAGTGTGTGAGTCGTTTAATTACTTTTTTTAAATTAGTCTTCCCATTAACACCATTATATTGTTCATTCAGACTGATTTGCGAACTCGCACAAACACAAGAGGTGGGATTTATTGCATGAACCAATCACAGCCAAACATAACCAGTCATATTGAATCATAATGCGATGGAGGCATTGCCTCCTCTTATGTGACTCTCCCCAATCATTCTTAATTACTCCCTAAAAGGGGTCTCTATTATAAGTCAATGGGACGAAGGGAGGGTCTGTCTGTCTGTCTGTCTGTCAAATTATTCCATTGAACTTTCTATTCATGTGCACCAACTCCACATATTAGAATGACTTCTGAAGGATCATGTGATATTATTTCCATCCATCACTTCTCTGTTCTGGTTCCCACACACATATTTGCATTTCTCTCATGGGCCTCAGGGCGTCATGTGTAATTATAAAAGTGTTTCCCAGCTCTAATTAACACTCAGCCTGATAAGCATGTAAAATAACCATCCCGCTCACGGGTGGACAGAAGCATATGTCACTCTTCATGTGTGAGAAAGCTGGAGACAAACGTTGCTATATGCCAAAACTTTATCCTGAATAAATAATCCAAGAACAGGATGAGCCCAATATGTGACACGTTGTGTTCGCACTTCGCATTGGTAAAACGGCAACAGTGATTTGCTGACAGATGCAAGCAGCAGAACCTGGCAGGCAGAGAAGCTGCATGCACCTGTGTGTGAATGATTTAACCATATGTGCTCTTCATAAAGGAGTTCATGCATAAAGGATTTTCCTTATCTTTTTTTAATTCAGTGGTTGTGAATGTGGTTGATGACATGTATGTTTACTCTACTGTTCTGCATGCTCTAATTATGTACATAGAGATTAGCCAATCACAACATAGGTCGTTTAAATGTCGAGGTCTTAAAGGTACAGTATCCAAAACAGCCTGTTTAATTCACTGAGAGGCAAATCATGATGAAATCTCATATTTCTGTTCCAGGACACCCTAGTTAACATTAAACGGTAAAAAAGAACATGCTTGGGTATAAGGATGTTCAGAAGTAGGTTAAAATGGATTCTGGTCTTGGGTTGCCTCAGGTTAATGTGGACAGAAAAGCTGTGGACAGCTTTTGGATATAAAGAAGATTATAAATGTATTTGGGGAGATATATTTTCACAGTTCTTTGTGTAAGGCATAGTGTTTATCACTGCCGTCCTGCTGTTGTGAACTAATAAACATTCTGTTGCCATGGATCAAAGCGACAGAATATCTCATTTCCCAATCATGTACGGAGGGACGGAATTTGTGTGGAAATACGCAGCACCTGCAGGCTCTCAGTTGCTTTATGAAAAATGCTATGATAATGATCTGGCTTTTAGCACCCGTGTGTTTTAGCGCAATTAGTAAGAGAGAAAGCTGGGGAAGCGTGGTCATTTTCTGCTGTTGTTTTGCCTGTTTGTGCAGAAGGAGAGGGTCCTCCTCATGTCAAATGGATTTGAAAGGTTGTGATTTCCTGTTTTCCCTCTCCCAACTTCCTCCCCCAATTTATTCATCAATTTGTTCCATTGAACCCTACAGGGGAACTGCTTACAAAAGCCGTTGTCATGGGAACCCATTATAGTCTGGAACGGTCAGGGACTCGTGTCTCTACGGTCTAGGAATTGAGAAAAAAACATACAATACAAAAATGGATTTACCATAGCCTCTCTGTGGTGAAGTCCAGCTTTTGGAGTAGTGCACACTCTGTGCACTGTTTTAATTAGTATGTGAAGCAGAAAGCATTTGCAATACTAAACATTTCACACAGTAGTATAACACTTTGCATGACCTTTTGTTTGTGGCATTCATCTGAAAATGTAAATTATTTTGCACTTTTAAACCAATTTTGTGTAAAAAAATTCTGAATTTGACCCTCCAATAATTTGAGACAAGACAAAAGTAAAATTTTGGTTGATATTACTTCCATTTTTGGGATCTGGTAGTCTAAGTAAACTGAGCAATTGACACTATGCTGGGAGTTTTCAATCTAACCAATCATAAAGATAAATCTGCTAGTTTGTCTGACAAAACCAGACAGGAGAGTAGAGTAACGTCGGTGGACTTGAGCTTGAAAAATGGTGTTTATTGACATCTTTCCGGATTTGAAACAAGATAGCTTCTGATGTTTATTCATGTTTATTTCATGCTATAACTAGAAGAAGAGATGATCAGTTCACATGCCGTTTGAACTGACTTGCTATAGCAATCTGTCACGACTTATTAAAGAGCCACAAAATTATACTTATAGTTTAAATTTCTTTAAACAAAAAAATTACATTTCATTGTTTTATACCAAAAGTATCCAGCTCTGTCTTATTTGTCGGCACGTTGTTAGTGTCCTCTTTGTAAAATTGACTGTGAACTAAGCCACTCTGAGATACTGAATACACCAGATCATGAGCTGCTCACATGTAAATAAACACAGTGCTGTGAACTCTAACATGCAGCACATGTATTTATTTTTTGCTGAAAAGCCATGATTTGAAAACCCATTTTGTGATTTTGGTGTTGTTATTTTTTATTCATGCAAACCTTATTAACATCACCTAAACACAGCGCTCTCCTGATCAGCGGTTTGTCATGGAATTCTTTTCAATTCTGAAAATAGACAATCCGTCCACATCTTTACCAATGTGTCTCTCCTCCCAGCTTGCTTTGTCACCTTCTATTTTTATGAAAGGAAATGAAGTGTGATTCTCTCTGGAGTCATTTTGGATGTAGAGGATTATAGGAACCTCTGGAGATGACAAATAACTAACACTTCCATTCAGTGATACCTTTTGATATGTTCATGTTAAAGTGCAGTAATTGTTCTGTCACACAAAAGACCTATTTAAATGTCCCTACACATGAAGACTCAAGTTCTTCAAAGCAGTGCACACACATGCTCCCTATACATACACACATACATATATATATATACATAAAATTATAAACAGAACACTTTTGTTTTTGCCCCAATTTTTCATGAGCTGAACTCAAAGATCTAAGACTTTTTCTATGTACACAAAAGGCCTATTTCTCTCAAATATTGTTCACAAATCTGTGTTAGTGAGCACTTCTCCTTTGCAAAGATAATCCATCCACCTCACAGGTGTGGCATAACAAGATGCTGATTAGACAGCATGATTACTGCACAGGTGTGTCTTATGCTGGCCACAATAAAAGGCCACTCTAAAATGTGTAGTTTTATCACAGCATAATGCCACATAAGTTTTGAGGGAGTGTGCAATTAGCATGCTGACTGCAGGAATGTCCACCAGAGCTGTTGCCTGTGAATTGAATGTTCATTTCTCTACCATAAGCCTTACCTTACCTTACCTACCAAAGGCGTTTCAGAGAATTTGACAGTACATCCAACCAGCTTCACATCCGCAGACCACGTGTAACCACACCAGCCCAGGACCTCCACATCCAGCATCTTCACCTCCAAGATCATCTGAGACCAGCCACCCGGATAGCTGCTGCAACAATCGGTTTGCATAACCAAAGAATATCTGCACAAACTGTCAGAAACTGTCTCAGGGAAGCTCATCTGCATTCTCATCGTCCTCATCGGGGTCTCGACCTGACTGCAGTTAGTCAAAGCTGACTTGAGTGGGCAAATGCTCACATTCGATGGCGTCTGGCACTTTGGAGAGGTGTTCTCTTCACGGATGAATCCCGGTTTTCACTGTACAGGGCAGATGGCAGAATGGTGGTCACACCAGACACTGACTGGTTTTCGGAACCAGAACAATATTTGAGAGAAATAGGCCTTTTGTGTAAAATAGAAAAAGTCTTAGATCTTTGAGTTCAGCTCATGGAAAATGGGGGCAAAAACAAAAGTATTGCGTTTATAATTTTGTTCAATGTATATACTTTATATATATATATATATATGTGTGTGTGTATAGATAGAAATAATTAAAATCCTGATGATGCCCCTGTCTAAAGAAAGAGAATCCTTTCTCAGAAACATTCAGCTCTTTATCCAGCCTCGTGTTTCAACAGTCTCTCTTACGCAACATTCATTCGATTTTGAAGGAAAAAGTGTGTGAAGTAGAGCGTGACTTAGAGAACCTCTCAGTTTCACACACTCCACAAACTCAAGTCTTCTTAATTCAGTCAACTGAGCAGGTGAAATTAGAGAGACATAAATGAGTTCTCTGTTGTTCCTTCAGGGTGATGGGGTTTGTTTAATACAGTGATACTCTTTCTTCATCCCTGACTGTAACATGACTTCATCTTATTCCTTACAACATGTGTTGGAGAATGAGTGTGTTTCATAAGAATAAATCAAGCAGGCACAAGATCAGGGCATGGCTGAATAGACCTGTATGTGTGTGCTTGTTCTCAGATTTCCATACCTGCATTAGGTTTCATGGTGTTGAAATTCAGGTAGCTGATAAGCAATTCAGTGAACAGTTGACTGACTACTTGGATTGAGAGTTTCAATGTTCTAGCAGTACAAAATGTACCACCATGCTTCTGATTAAATGCATGAAATTAAAATTCACTCTTTTCTAAAAACAAATTATAGATCTTATTAATAATTCATTCCATTTTTTTAAACTTGGGATGCATAATCAAAATGTCATAACTGGACCTTCCAGTGAAAACAACATTTAATTCTGAAGTCGCTTCTGCAAGCTCACGTTCATCTGACTCCACTTTTAAATGCAACATCCAGTCAACAACCAATGCACAGAACCGTCAGATTTTTGTTCAATAATCTGTTACACTCAGATTTATGTCACAATTCAAATGAAAAGATCTCTTACTATTTTAATCTTGACTTGTTACAACATTTAGACCAGAAGTGATCAGGTTTTGAAGAGGTTATTGTTTTGTTGTTATTCCTAACATGTGAAAAAACTACACCTGCTACACCTGCCAGTGCCGCTGAGTTGAGAAAATTCACAGACCAGTAATATTTTTAACATCATGAATAATGTGTTTTACATAATTTTTTATTATTTTTGTTTAAAAATGTATTTTGATTCCTATACAGTGGGATTATTTATCTGTTCAATTGTGAAAGTGTTCTCACAAGCGTCAATCAGTCTCTATAATAAAACTGCTCATATTGTGATTTTTGTTCACCGTATTTTAATGTTGGTTGCTGATTGTGTGGAATATTCCACATTCATGTTGCCACATGACATCTGGAGAAAAACACAAACATATTTGCTTACCTTAGATAAATTGTGATGGTAAATCTTCCACTGTTGGAAAAAACATTCGTCATGAGTAATGTTTTCTTTAGTAGACAGCGTGTATGGTCTTTGATTTGAATTGTCAGTGAGGGTCAGACTATTGTTCTTAATATCCAATTTAAACAGTGTATTATGTCACAGTTCCTTATAAAGTTATTGGTCTGTTGGCAAAAACAAATTCTAGCAAATGCCTATTTTTATTCTATGTATGTTTATATAGATTGTGAAACTTTGAGTGTCAAAGAGAAAAAAACTTGTTGGGAAACACATCTATTGCATTAGAAAGGAAAAATTGCATCAGTCTTGAGTGGATGGAATTTTATCAAAACTGTGTGGAGCGCCAGAGTTGGAAACACTGTGAGTGAGGACTCATATACAGAAGAAAACACCATCACACAGCATGTATATAGACACTGTACAGCTTTAAATGTGCAGGCCTTGTGGACGAGGCCAGTGGGAGTTAGTGGTGGGATAAATGACGTCGCTATAATCTCATTATGTTCAGACTTCTTTCCCATAGACTCAGCAAACTACATTAAATGAAAATAAACAGTGGCACAAAAATGGTCGATACACTGCTAAGTCGATGCTTTCATTTTCCTTCAGCACATATCTATTGATTGTAATGAAGTTGAGTGCCATTAAAAGCAGCATTGCCATTAACCTGTGCCATTCTGTCAGCTCACATATGACAGAAAGTGAAAATAGGATTTTACCAAGGAGTCTGTCTGTATTCACCCATTTCTGTTTTTATTTTTCATTTAATGAAGACAAACATAGGTGCAATTACATGATTTGGGAAAAATCACACTAGACATGATCATGTTTCATTTTTACAATAAGGTTCGAGAGGCTGTGTTAAATTGTGAATATTGTGTACTTTCTCACAACTGAAAGCTTGCACTAACTTATCAGAATCTAGGACTCTCAACTGTTCATTTTCTAATGTATCTGGCAGCTCTCTGTCCTCCTCCTATCTCCATTTCCTGCAGAGAAGTTTTTTTATTTCATGGAAACAATGAAATACCTCACGCTGTAATGCGTCTCAGTTTTTATTCCATGCTGGTTTGCTGCCAAATTATGATTTATGAGTGAAAATATCACAAAGAGAGATAGATGTGATGGTATTGATATCAGAGAGAAGAGGAGAGGGGGATGACAAGAGTTACTCGTTCATGTTTTTACATATTGTAAATTAATTTATCATCTTTTCCCTCTAGAACTCTTCGAAGAAAAGAGGTGCCAGACCAAACAACAAACCTGATAAAAAAGCATCGCCTCAGGTAATACACTCTAAAATACAAAACATCTGATGACTTAGTTTGCTTCTATTGTGATATTATTACGATTTGAAAGAGGACTGGTAAAGTAGAGAAATGATATCAGACTGTACTTTTAGAAGCAGGTGTTATTGATTTAAATCATTCATTGTTTTTGTAATCCTATAGGGGATCCAATACCTCCTTCATAATCTCTCCTACCAGCACCCAAAAAGTGATTAATTACTCACCCTTATGTCGTTTCAAACCTGTAAGACCTTCTTTCATCTTCAGAACAAAAATTAAGATAGGCCTATTTTTTATGAAATCCGAGAGCTTTTTGACAATGCAGACAGCAAAATTACTACCACGTTCAAGACCCAGAAAGGTAGTAAGGACATCCTTAAAATAGTCCAGTGGTTCAACCCTAATATTATGAAGCTACAAGAATACTTTTTGTGTGCAAAGAAAACAAAAAAACAACTTTATTCAACAAATTCTTCTCTTCTGTGTCAGTCTTTGACATGTATTTACAAGAGTGTCGTGGCGCATGTGTCTGATGCTGCTGACGCATGAGCCGGATGCACCGTGGCTTGTTTGCAATCAGAGGAATGCACACGCATGTGTTTTGTGGTACTGTCGTATAAACGTGTCAAAGACTGACACGGAAGTGAAGAAATTGTTGAATAAAGTCATTATTTTTGTTTTGTTTATACAAAAAAGTATTCTCGTAGCTTCATAACTTTACAGTTGAACTATTAATGTCACATGGACTATTTAAATGATGTCTTTTCCATCTTTCTGGGCCTTGAATGTCAGTTGCGTTGCTGTCTATGCAGGGTCAGAAAACTCTCGTATTTCATCAAAAATATCTTCATTTGTGTTCCGAAGATGATCGAAATTCTTATGGGTTTGGAATGACATTAGGGTGAGTAAATTAATGACTGAATTTTCATTTTTGGGTGAACTATCCCTTTAAGAACTGACCCACAACTTAACTATGTTAATGCATAACCTACAAAAACATGAGGCATCAGTCTTTGTTGGAATTTGTTTTTAGTTTTGAGAACATTTAAACATCTTAAGTTTAGATATTGAATGAATACAATGGATAAAATGGTCTGGAGTAGTTGTGAAGCATGACAAATGTGTCACATTGGGCAATTTTTTGGCGAGTCATTCAAACAAGAGTGTTGTTTTGAAAACTTTGAAACCTAGTTCAAGATCAGCAGGTTTAGCAAGCTTATGCAGGGCCAGATTTTCCATAAAGAACTATGTGAAGCAAGGCCACTTTGGCCACTTGCTCCAGCACCAGTACAAAGGGACAGTGTATTGTTTAATATTGTAGTGGCTAATAATTGTTTGTTCTCTGAAAATGTTCCTCTCCAGCTTCCAGAGGACAGTTCAGACCTTAAGTGCCAGCTTCACTTCGCCAAGGAGGAATCAGCTCTCATGTGCAAGAAACTCACCAAGATGGTCAAAGACAACGAGGCCATGAGGGAGGAACTGGCAAAGTATTGCTCTATGTACGGAGAGGTTGATGCCTCACTTACTGTCGAAGAGGTCGCCGATTCTCCTCACACTCGAGAAGCCGAGGTCAAAGTCCACCTGAAACTGGTGGAAGAGGAGGCGAACCTTCTAAGCCGACGGATCGTAGAGTTGGAGGTGGATAACCGTGGCCTTCGTGCCGAAATGGATGACATGAAGATCCAAGATTCCCCAGGTGGAGTCGGCATCACTGGTGGAGTCGGAAGTCAGCTTCTACTTTCTACATCTGAGAATGTGATGGAGCTACAGCGCCACCTCCAGTTTGTGGAAGAAGAGGCAGATCTGCTGCGGCGCTCCCTGATAGAAATGGAAGAGCAGAACAAGCTGTTGATGAATGAGCTCAACCACTACAAGTCTGAGCTTTCCGCTGTCACTGAAATAGAGCCGTCGTCCACAACCATCACTTCACCCACGATCATCCCTGTTGCTTCTGAAGATGAAGGATCTGGTCTAAACGAAGCTAGCCATAAAGAACTACTTGCTGCCAGGCTTCAGATTGCAGAGCTGAATGGCAAAGTAAAGAAGCTCCAGTATGAAAACCGTGTGCTTCTGTCCAACCTTCAACGCTGCGATTTGGCTTCCAACCAGGGCTCCACACGTCCAGCGCTGGAGACCGATGCTGAAGCAGGGGACTCGGCTGAGTGCGTCCCCAGCCAGGCGCACCGTGAAGGCCCGGTTGGTGACGAGCAGAAGGATGTTCTGGACGAGAAGAATCTGAAAGTCTCAGGAACAAGTCACACTCATACCGCTCAGTGCCTCAGCATAAAAGACCTTCTCGCCATCCGCGACCAGGCACAACTTGTTACCTCAGCCATTCAGCTTCTGATGTCACCCGACCCCTCCTGTATCTCACCAGATGCATTCTATTGTAAGATTACGACAAACGAGTCTGCAGAACCAGTTCTGCTAGAGAAGAGCCAGACCCAGAGCTCCACGCTGCCCCTGGTGGAGGCTCTGCATGGTAGACTGCAGTCCCTCCAGGCTCAGCTACGGGCCCTCAGTGAGAGGGTGGATGCCCTGGGGCAGCCCCCAGAGAGGGAGCATGTGGAAGGGATGTCCCTGATGCCTCTCTTTTCTGAGGCAGAAGACCCTGCAGCAAATTGCTCATGCCCTGCATATGCTCAGTTCAACCAGAACACAACCCAACAGAAGGTATACACACAATCTCTTAGTCAAATATTCCATTGCATCTTTATTCTTTCCTTTTTGCTCTGAGTTTTGTCTGTTTTTACCAGCAAGTTTTATTTTTGTTGCTTTGCTTGATTAGATCATTGAATTGTATTTACACTGCCCTTTCCCTTAGAAAGGTTTGCTGACCACTATAACAATGCATGCTTCTAGTGCATTACAAGGCCTCATAGTGGATAGCATGTAGGCCTCTAATGGAGTAGATCATCGTTATTGTGGTAAAGAACTGACCTGTTGTATAGGTTTTCATTTTGATTGAGGAATACACTTTTTTGGTAATTTATGTTTTATGTTTAGATTCAAATGAGACCCTATAGCAGGTATAGGCAACTTCAGTCCTGGAGAGCCGGTGTCATGCAGAGTTAAGCTCCAACCCTTATCAAACACACCTGCCTGTATCTTTCTAGTGATCTTGAAGACATTGATTAGGTTCTTCAGGTGTTTGATTAGGGTTGGAGCTAAACTCTGCAGGACACCGGGCCTCCAGGACCGAAGGTCCCTATCCCTGCCCTATAGTATAAGTTTGTTTGTTTACTGGTATAATAATTTATTATAAAATGCAGACTTGGCTGTTTCCAATACATTTTTGACCTAACTATTCAAGTAATCATAATAAGCTGTCTAATCCATGCATGTTAGCAAATAAGTGTTAAATCATTATTTCATATTCATAGATATTTTTAAAGAAAGATAATATCTCAGTCTCTTAAAGGATTAGTTCACTTCTATAATACATTTTTTCTGAATATTTTGAAACTGCAATTTGGACCTTCAACCCCTTGGCCACCATTATAGTCCACTACATGGAGAACAATCCTGGAATGTTTCCCTCAAAAACCTTAATTTATTTTCGACTGGGGGTGAATAAATTATAAATATTTATTTTTTATTCTGCAGGCGAACTAATCCTTTAAAGTCACAGGTCACAAAAAATTCAGTCATCGTTTGCTCACCCTCATGTCATACAAAACCTGTATGAGTTTCTTTTGCCTGTGGAACATAAAATATTATATTTGAAAGACCATTTCAACTGTTTTTGTTCATGCAAAGAAAGTCAGCAGGGTCCAATACAACACTGTTGTTTTAGACTGAAAAAATTAAAGATATGTCATTTTCTGGCACATTTGAGGTTTAATCTAACTGGCATTCATTTAGGCTCCATTAGAGGCCCAACTCTTGAGATCCAATCCAGACCCAATCTTCCCTTCCTCCTTCTCTCTCTCTTTTTCCTCACTGCATGGGCACCATGACCTGTGGTCGCTGCAACATTTCTACCTTTGTTTTCTTCTTCTCCCTGTCTCTGTGATTCCTTTGTTTCCCGCTACCCCATTTCCTGTTTCCTCCTCCTCAAACCAAAGATGATGCTTTCACTTCTTGTTGTTTTGTTTCTTTTTGCCATTTTGTCTTATACCACAATGACCAAACTGTTTTTCCTATACATACTTTTCATTGTCTTGTGAGTTTTTATTCGCTGGTGATGTTTTATGCGTGTCATTATGCCTTTTCCATGTTTCATTTGACATTTTGTTTAAATATGTCTATTATGTCCTTACGTCCCTCCAAATGTTTTATATACCCATATTACACATCACCTTTTTTGATTTCTTCATCATACTCCTCTTGATCTCGTCTGTCTTCTATCATGCTCATCTTTTATTGTGGTCTTTTGTTTTCCTTCATTAACTTGCCCATGCATGCATGCAACAGCCTGACTCTAGAGACCAGCCAGACTGTGAGGTCAAAGTTCACCCATGCAAGGCAGAGGAGGAGAGCAACCGCCACAAAGACAGCAACAGAGACGAGGAATCTGACTTAAAGGAAACAAACTCTGATATTGTAAGGCACTAAAACACGCACGCACAAAAACATTTCACTTCAGCTAGTGTCTTACAATTTAACATACAATGGCTCTGTTCCAAAACCCATTGCTCGCCTAGACAGTTTTTAAGCTAACTTTTGGACAAAATCAGAGGCAGCATGTTGTGCATCCTTCATTCATAAGGCAATCCCAGAATGCATTTAATCCCTAGAATTAGTGGTGCTCTCAGTTCTCTCAGTTGAAAACTGGTACATTTCAAAAGCTCAGAAGCTACAATGAAGACTCAAATCTGAGGTTCATAGGGAATTGTGAAATTAGGGTTTAGGTAATAACTGCAAAGTCTATTAAATGGGACATTCATAGACTCTGAAGAATATTTATGTGGTTAAAATATAAAAAATACCCATGAGTTCATAAATAAAACAAGGCCTGTTCAGTCATGCAGAGATATGAGCAAATATAGTTCTCACTGCCAACGTGGTTTAGTTTTGCCCTAACCCCACTTAACTCTTACATTACACTATATTTACCTCAGTACAGAAACTGATGTGTCTGTAAAGACTGAGGTCTACTTCTTTATTTTCTTTAGTAAATTTGCTGCAATTTGGAAGGCCAGTGATCTGTTAAGTTCGCACAAGATGTCATAAAAAACTCCTGAGAAATATGCAGTATTTAAATTGAAGACAGTTTAACGTTTTGACATCATGATTAAAAATAGTCCATTATGCCGAGCTTTAAATCATGAAAGAACGCATTATGTGATTTGGTGTCCAGACGCTGTGCCAAACGCCCTTGCAGCATTCCAGTGAAACCTCCAGCCATCAACAGTTTCCACACAAACAATTTATCATCCACCGTTTCCTCTAACTAGCGAATGCGATTTTCACAAAGAAAAAGAGACAACTGCAATCGAAATTTAGGGTGGGTTCAATGAAAAAAAATAATATATATTATATATTATTCGCTTATATAGAAGTCATTTATATTTAGGCAGGTTTTGTCACCTCAGTGTATGCATGTTGATGATTATTTTTTAGCAGTGATGCTTTACATTTATCCCATTTAAACCACCAACTACTAATCAAAACAAAATCTAAGAAAATATCTATCAACTATTCTAGGACTAGGTTGTTTCTTACAGAAAGACAAATAATACAGACTGTGTTCTCTGCAAACTTGATGTCATGATCAGACAGTTTCTAATCTAATTTGGTGTGGTTATTATTTTGCCATTGTAGCACTTAAACATTTGACATTTACAAAGCAGCAAGTTTTGCCATTTAGTCCAGTTTTTTGTATTACAAATACAGCATTTACCAATTACTTGCATTCTCTCTCCTTCTTTCTGTTTTCATGTTGTTCTCTAGCTGACAGAGCAGGTTGGCGAGCTGCACGCTCTGTTGTCTGAGGCGAGGGAGAAGGCTCAGGGAGCACAGGAAGCACTGTCACAGGAGCGACAGGCGCGCCACAACGACACACATAAACTCTCTCAGGTGCAAACACGTTAATATATGCTGTGCTAATTTAGATCTTTCTGAAACACTGAACACTTGATAAAGCAAATCCCTAACTCTACAGTCTGTTTGGTTCCAGACCTGCATCCAGACATCTTTATCCTCAAGTCCCTAATTTGAATGTCTTTCTTGTTCTTCCTCTCTAGCTTCAGGAAGAGCATCAGAAGGCTCTCCTCCGCTGTGACTTCCAGCTGCAGAGTCTGAGCCTGCAGACGCGTCTGCAGCAGAAGCTGTGGAGTCAGGAGAGAAACCTGCTGGTGCAGGAGTCACAGCAGCTCAAAGAGAGCCTGCTCCTCATCAGCCTCAAGCTGCGCTGGCTCCTCAAACAGTGGAGACTCGGCAAGAAACTAGACACTGAGAGCAAGGATATCCTAGAGGTATGGAGCCTTTTTATTTGGTGAATTCATTAGGAATGAGGTTTAATTGCACATACTGTTTGCATTGATTTATCACCTGATTCTCTCAGGAATTATGCAAATTGGAAAACGGTGCAAACATGCTCACATATCTTCATGGCACAATTCATTCACATTTGGAGCCTAATTAAACTGTATTGTGTGTGGTTAGTGAATAAAATTGATCAAAAATGATAGTAAACACATTTATAATGTTACAAGAGATTTAAATTACAACTTTCAATTAAATGCCGTTTTGAATTAGATGCATCACATAAATACTAAATATTAGAACTGTTTTCAACATTGATAATAATACGATTTATTTTCCTGAGCACTAAATCAGCCTATTAGAATGATTTCTGAAGGATCATGTGACCCTGAAGACTGGAGCAACAATGCTGAAAATTCACCTTTATCATTCGCTTATAATGTTATCAAGATTTTTACATCAAAAAACATCATCATTTAAAAGTAATAAGCTATTTTCTGTCCTGTTTTGACCCCCCTCATCAGAATGCTTTGTTTGAATAGGCATGGCGGATTGTAGACTCGTAGTTATGATTGGCTAACTTTGTATGTTTGACAGTGTACATTCCTCACAGATGGACGCTGCTGTGATTTAGATTAAAAAAGCTGAAATAATTCAATACATGTGTACATGTACTGTGTTCACTTGTGTGTTGTGACATTACTGTCGGATCCAATATAGTCGGCACAGAGTTGTCTTTTAGTTTAAATCTTTTTTTAAATCTTGCGTCGAACTGTGCCTTGTTTGTAAACGAAGGAAGGAAGACAATGCAAAGACTGTTTTTTCCACAGCTTGGCACTGCCATCATCTTGTTGTCTTCAGAGCCATCTTTATCATTTGGGTTCTGCTTAGACTAGTGTGTCCCTCTCTCGGTGGGCGGGGCTAAACAAGCAGTGATGTCGAGGCATTGATCTTCTTCTGCGGAGGTGGTGCTTATCCACACTATTACATCATACAGTAGAACATTCCAAAAGCTCTCGTTTTGGTAGATTGGCTTCAGTATGAGCTGTTTTTAGACTAATGACAAAGTTTTGAGTTCTGAAACTTACAGAATGTTTTTATAGCACAATGACCACTTATATATAAAATTATCAAATACATTTTGGTTTCTCAGTTCATTATCAATTTAAAATAATTTAAAACAGGAAACAGCTATTTTAAATTGGAATAATATTTCACAATATTACTGTTTTTAATGTATTATAATCAAATAAATGCAGCCTTGGTTAGCATATGAGACTTCTTTCACAAACATTACAAAATGTTACCGACAGCAACATTTTTGAACCGTATAATTTGTAAATAATATTTAAGTCCAATATGTTTTTCCAGGTTAACAGTGTAAAAGATCTTCGTATCCTGCTTGAGGAAGATGGCCTGTCTTCCCACTATGGAGACAACAAGATGTCAGCTGCTGAGGAACAGCCGCTCAACCCTACACCCAAAGAGCACAGCCTGGCAGAGAAAAGCTGCCCACAGGTGGGTTAAAACAGAGATTGGAACAACACCTAACTTCTGCACGATGCTAACATGCTTTACATATGAATCCTATTATGGTCAAGGCTTCATGGGTGTGTAAATGTAATCAGCTTCCATCTCCTGTTGTGCTCAGCAGCCTGGTGGATTTGGCAGTACTCTGTCGGACCTGAAGGTGGCGCTACAGGACCTGAGCGCTGAGCTGCGCGAGGAGCGTCAGAGTTCACAGGAGTTAACGCAGCAGTTTGCCCGTGCTAAAGCATCATGGGAAGTCGAACGGATGGAACTCAAGAGCATTATCACTCAGGTGAGTGATAATGGCTGAATTTATACATAATTCAAGTGCCAAAATTTGTTTCTAAAGAACTCGACGTCTTCATTATACATAGTAAATGCCTGAAAATGCAGTTTGTTTCCTGCTTTGCATTTTGAATCTTTTTTAATAAAAGCGTAAAGTGACTTTTAAAGGGGTCATCAGATGCAAAATTCACTTTTCAAGTTGTTTGAACATAAATGTGTGTTGGAAGTGTGTGTACACATCCATCATATAATGATAAAAACCCAGCTAGTAGTTTTTTAAAATCCTTATTTTTAAATCACCTTTCTCAAATCAGGCTGTTCTTAGATTCCTGTCAGAATGACGTCGTTCTGTACAGGCCCTTCCCAAGATATTTGATTGACAAGACCGTCTTACCTTAGACCCGTCCTGAGAGAGAGCTGTCATCAGTGTCCCCCATTGTATTGACTCTGCTCGTCACCCCACAGAAGAGAGGGGCGGGGTCAGCAGAGCTTATTAGCATTTAAAGTAACATTGACTAAAATGGCTTGCTAAAAACAGAGCTGATTTTGACACGGTAAAAAAGTTTTTTTTTGGTGGTAGTGTTTTTAACACTACCATTGAGAACTTAACCAAAGTATGTTATATACTTTTCATTAAGACCCTAAAGAATCATATCAACTTGTGGAAAATGGGCATCCGATGACCCCTTTAAATCAAAATAGTCCTGTAGCCAACAGTATATTTGTGTAGATCAATCTATGTCAGCAGCAGGACTGTGGACCGCTGTTGGAAACTTATCATAGCAGGAATTATCCCTTAAAGATTTGAAAGCAGTTTAAAGGAAAATTTTGTTATGACGAGAGAGACAAATACTTGATGTATACAGTACTTTGTAGATACATTACAGAGTGCTTTATCTCTGTTAAATACATTGTGGCTTTTAACACAATAAAATCTGAAAGAGTCCATAGAGGTGAATCATTTTATAGGTACTTTGCACTGTAGGTGTAAAGTAATTACTTTAACATTGATCTCACTGGGTAATTTAACTCCTGCACTCAGGGCCATAGTCATTGATTTAACATACACAGATTACAGTAATTCCTCTTGGGAGATTTATTCTGGAAACCTCTGGAGAAGAGCTTTTGAAGCAAGATACATTTATTGCGATCAGTTTGCAGGATGTGGCCTGCAATTTTGTTATTTGATCTGGTGTTGGTTAGGACATGCACCAGTATTCTGAGGAGAGAGCTGTGTGAGCCATCTGCAGTGTGTCAGCAGCAATGTGACATTTCACTGGGGGGCGAGAGGGAGTGTGTGCGCTTACAGGCTTGTTTCTGGGCATGATTGTGAAAGATGAGTTTAATATCTTTGCTGTGAGATGCATTCATGACTGCAGTCTAAATGGTGTAATTAATGAGCTGGGGGAGGAAGAGGACTTAGACACAGTTTGTGGATCAGTGTTATAAACATGGAAGGCTACAGATGAGAAACAAATATGGAATAAAGTGATGCACTGAATTTTGCCAATGATGGTGTCTATTGACTATAATATGGATATGCTACAACAGGTAAACCTGCCAGCTGTGTGGATGCTAGGGCTAGGTTAACATTTTTATTGGATCAAGATGTTTTATTCTATGCTGTTTTCAGTTGAAGTATGAACAAAAATTCACTGAACATTATTTGTAGAGTGCATACCATCTAATACTTTGATATAAAGCAGGCTCTGCCTACAAATGCTGACAATAATAACAAATAATACATGCCATTTTGATGCTCTTTAATGTGGTGTGACAGATTGTTGAATCTGCCTGTTTAAGCGGCACATGAACTGATAATCTCTTGCTCTTTACTACTAGTTATAGCACAAAATAAACATAAATGAACATCAGAATTTTTGCTGAAAAAAACAGTACAACTTACTAAAATGTATCATGCCACATGTAATCGCTTAGTGTTTTAAGCACAGATAGACATCAATAAAACAGCTTGTAAACACAAAGTAACAATGTTACATTTACTTAAAGCAGCAGTCTGTAACTTTTTTTAGTTAAAAATTATCCGAAATCAATACTCGAGAAAGTACATAACCAGCCAGTGTTCAAAACTATCGCCTAACTATACTTTAGCCTGATTCACAAAGGTTAGCTTATAATAATGTTTTCTAATTTGAGTGGAACTGGTAGGTTTTCGCGGGAGATTCAGGCATGGCATTGCGTCATTACATCACGTCTGTAAACATGAAGAAGTTTTCCCAGCTAGTAGACTATCGCACGTGAGGATCCTGCTGGTGGCGGATCGTTTATAGCCTTTTCTCACAGCAGCTAGAATAATTCAATGTATCATTGTGATGGCGGATTGTAATCCAGAAAGTATTATGTGTTTATGAAACACATGTGAATTAAATGAAATTATTACAGTTTTAAATGCTTCTGATTACAAATAACCTGGGATTACACAATATTTGTATTTTAAAGAAAACCAGTTCGAAGGGAGCATAATTTGCTTTTTGGGTTAAAATAATGTAGTAATATGAAATTCGAATGGCATGACAATTATTAGACTTTACAGAAATTGAAATCTACACACTAATACACACTATCATTGTCACGCAATGCTTATGTTGTTAACATCAATAATTTGAGAATAAAGTATAACAATAATAATAATTTGCATGGTTTCGATGTGATATGAGCATTAGAATGAATCACCATTGGCAGCGCGATTTATTGTAATGTTTTTTTACTCAGTTGGTCAGAACAAATATGGCAGACTTGTTACTTACTTGTTCAGATGGCAATATATGGTGACAATTCTTATTTGGGTCATATATTCCAAGACGTAGACTAGAATCTGTGATTCCTAAGCACAGTATCCACACCCTTGCGGTGACTGACAGTTACACATTCACCTCAAAACGCTGAAGCGGTGCCAACTTCCGACCCCACGCAAGCTAGATAATTCCGCAAGTTACTGCAATTCCAGGTTTTCAAACATAGATGGCGACAAAGAGCAAAACTTACGGACTGCAGCTTTAAGGGAAGCAATTCAATGGCCATAAACTCGATCGTCAGCTAAAAAATGTCTAGAAGAGCATTTTGTTAAATATATGCACTGCATTACACTTTCATTACATTTTTATTGAACATATTGTCTTCAATATTTAATATGTGCTCGAATAAATCTGTCATAAATCAGGTTATTTCAATTGAGTATTAAATAAACTTGGTGTGCCATCTTTACAGTTGAAATACCAGTTTAATGTACAGAAACAACTGTAAGTAAGCCAGTCGCAGTATGATTTCCCAATAGAGTATAAACACTGGGGCACTTGGCACTTTCAAATAGTGCTCGTCCAGTATGAGTTTTCAGTGGCTGTTAGAAATTAAAGTATCTAAAGAGCAGGTAATATGGCATATAAGACTGCAGTATAAGTACGATTATAAGACAAGTATGCCATTGTACTCATTATACAGTGGTATACTACATTAGACTACATTTCTTAATAAACAGAAAATAGAAAATGCTACTCATGAAGCAGAACCTGCACTGCAGCTTTAAGTCAAGTGTGTTTACTTTGTAGATGCTTTAATCAGTGTGTAAAGAGCCAGGCCATGCAAGCAGTTGTGTTTAGATTAGCTAAAATACTCACTCTCCTCCCTTTATTGTTGTAAAGGTTACAGCAGAAAAAAATAAGCACACATTCCATAGATTGCACCAAAAGCAATAGCCCTATGCTCTCTAGAGATCCTAATGACGGTAGACTGCCGCTTTAACCATTACTGCTCTGATATTACTGTGCTCCCTTCCTCCATGCCACTCCTCGTTTTTATCTGCACTTCCTTTGTTTTTAAGAATGTGGTTCAGAGAATAAGCCATGTGATAATACAAGGAATGGGAGAGGTGGGATTTGACGCTCTAGTATTAGCTGTAACCTCTGTGGCATTAATAACAACCTGTCACAGAAAATGATTTATCACTGCATTAACAAGAGAGGTTATTGATACCAGTAATGTTGTTAGGATATTGCTATAAAGTCCTCTGTTGACACACATTGCACATTGTCACCTATTATTAATATATGATGTGAGTCAAAAGTGATTAAAATAAATCACAATCCACAAAGCCACGTAAACCGTCTGATGGAAATAAAAGCCTTTCTGGATCCTTCTTCTTTCCTATAATCATTAGGGTTTATGAGGAGGTATCTGGAACAAATAATTTTCACCCTCTTTAATAAACCACATCAACCCATTAACCTCTCATTACCGTCCAAAGCAAAACTCATTAGGCGTTATCACCGTGAGAAGCTAGTCACTGATTGTCTGATGAGTTCCCAGCAGGCTGTGTTTTAATAACTTGACTCGCGTACGCTCACAAAATGTTTGAGTTCTGTAGATTTGCGGCTCCAACTGAGAGAGCAGAAGGAATTTAAATGAGGATGGGGGATAAAGAGCAGGCTGGCATCATAATTACAATTGCTGGAAACGTAATACAAAAGTACAATCTTATTGGATGAGCCATTTTTGAAGCAGCTGTAAAACAGCCAATATGATTTATAGAGCCTGTACAATTCAAGTTATTAACTGCAAACAACATGAAGTTTATTAAATATAGTACTTGGCAGAATTGTTTTCTATTTAATATTTAATAATTATTTCTTAATAATAAACATAATTGTTGCTTTTATTAATTTAAGCATATTTAAAGGGATAGTCGCCCAAAAATCCCTCGGGTCATGAGGCAGTTGTAGATGAGTTTGTTTGTTCATCAGAACAGATTTGGAGAAATGTAGCATTATATCACTTGCTCACCAATGGATCCTCTGCAGTGAATGGGTTCCATCAGAATGAGAGTTCAAACAGCTGATAAAACACGTTGTTTCTGGCTAAAATACCTCTATCTAGGAGTTCTGCATCTATAATATTGCTTTCTCCAGTGAAAACAGGTTATAAGCTAAAAACGTTTTGAACAAATATGTTGGTGGGTTTGATGTGCGAGTTCAGCAGGGGATGGACATGGATTATGGACTAATATTTTGGCCAGGAGTGTATGTTAAAATGCCTTAATGATGGATTTGTTTCTTATAAACATGCGGCTTTTCACTTCACAAAACCATAATTGATGGATGATAGATATAGTCATGTGGATTACTTGTGGATTATTGTGATGTTTTTATCAGCTGTTTCTGACGGCACCCAATCACTGCAGAAGATCCATTGGTGAGCAAGTAATGTAATGCTTACATTTCTTATAATCTGGTACAATGTAGAAACTAACTCATGTATATGTTGGATGGCCTGAGGATGAGTACATTTCCATTTTTAGCTATTTCTTTAATTGCACTTTTATATATTTATATTTTATTAAAAACAGTATATACACCTATTTAATGGTGTAGGCCAAATAGACGAAAATGTCATGTCAGGTTGCTGCAGCTGTCAGTATATGACTGTAAATGCTTACTGTGTATTATGGGGCTCTTTCTATGGTTACTCTTCCACTTCACTCTCTCACTTTGTACTTTATATTTGTTATCAGCTGGAGGGTAAGATGGGGAAGGCGGCTGGGGGTGAAAAGGATTCTCCAGACCTCAAGGGGGCACTTAAAAAGGAGCGGGAGGAGCATCAACACCTGTTAGCGGACTCTTACGCTGCTGTTATGGACCTCACCAAACAACTGCAGATCAGGGAGAAGAACTGGAGCCGAGAGAGGCTAGAGCTAATGGAGCACTTCAACCAGGAAAGAAGTCAATGGGAACAGCGTTTACGAGAAGCCCAGAGCAAATGCACACAGGTCAGATGTCATATGGGGTTAAAGGATTTGTTCACTCAAAAAGTTAAATTCTGTTATTGTTTATTTCTTTTTGTGGAACACTTTCAAGTTTCAAGGGACATAAAACACCAAATAATGTCACCAAAAAGTCTTCTGTACATTTTTGAAAAGACATGCAACATTCTGAAAGCAGCAGATTTTTTCAGAATTTCTATTTTTGTTCACCACAGACTAAAGTCATATGGGTTGGGAACAACATAAGGGTGAGGAAATTACAGAGTTTTTATTTTTGGGTGAACAGATTCTTTTATGGTCAAGTTTCAAGTGCATTAATAGGCCTGGAAGCTTTGTTGTGTATTTCCAAATATTTTCCCCTGCTTTAATGTTTTCTGAGTCATTTTAAGCTGTTGTTTTATTTGGGTTTGTGAGGGTGTTGTCATGACATTTCCACATAGTTCATCCCCACATTTCCTTCACGGACTTAGGGATCCCCTCACATAATGGACGGATATGACAGTATCTCTAAACATTTCCTCAGAGCGCCTGCCGACAGGCTCTCTGGATGTTGCATCACTTATCTAGATACTAATGGTTTTGCATATCCTTGTGGCTGTGCAGTGTGCATAGTCCAATTGGAAAGTAGCATAGCACAATGTGGTCAGTATGTCTGTACTAACCACACTGTAAGTAATGAGGCTAGAAAAAGAGATGAGATTATAGAGTTTTTTTCCCTTCTTTCTCTTTTGTCTTTCTTTTTGTGACAGTCCAGCTCAGTGTTCTAATTTCAGTGTTTTAGTTTCATATGACATCATGAATGAGAAAGGTCTAATACCATGCATTGAGAGAATTTGGGTCTTTTACATAGACGTAGTGAACCATACCACTATCATTACACCCGCAGAGGAAACTAGCTGTTTTAAATGATCTCATTTTCTAAAGAGAATATCGGCTGACTCAGTAATACCACATGAATGAATGGTAGTACTGTGCAGGGGATGACCATAGCATGCTGCTCTGTAAAACTTCACTAAAATAGATAATTTTATTTTCAGGCTTTGCATGATAAAACATCTGAAAAGGAAATCTCAGCAGATGCAGCCACCAATGGTTCAGGACTGCAAAGGTAAATTGACTTGATTAAGGTCTTAACTGTGCCTTGTTTTATCAGACGTGACTGTTTTATGATAATCCCCATTCTCATTACAGGACCAACTCAATTTCTACCCTCTCTGAATTTAAGAGTCTGCTGGACACCAGTCTGTTCCTTCCTGGTCACAAGGTCAGCGAAGTACCAGAGTGCAATGTTCCACAGCATCAAACTACTGCTCCTGCATTCATTCTGGCTCGTACCGACTTAAGTGATCTCAATAAGAAGAATTGGAAGTACCTGACCAATGATTCTGCAGTGCTGGAAAAGGGTGACCAGTTTAAGACATGGGACTGCCCAAGCACCAACTCTAACAGCAGCTTCCCTGGACTGGAGTTGAGCAAGGAGTGCATCCATAGAAGTTACACTGCTCCAGATAAGACGGGTATTCGCATCTATTACAGCCCTCCAACTGTGAGGAGAATGGAGAGGAGGTCAGTCAAAGAAAAGGCCCAGCAGGATCCTCAGCAAGGACGATCATCTAGAGACACAGCCATGATAGATCCATCAGGTCAGACTGTTGCATCTGCACCTTTGTCGACCACTTCCTCATCCACCTATGAGCAATGGTTTAGCTCACTTTCACAGCAGCATAGAGACCTGCTTGAAGGACGGACCATTTCTGCACCATTTCACGGACTGGAAATTTCAGGCAACCTTAGTGATGACATGAAGGAGATGACCAACTGTGTGCGACAGGCCATTCGTTCCAGTTCTCTGGAGAGGAAGTGCAGCAAGGATACCGGGAGCCAGACAGTTGGTGTTTCAAGTACAGGAACGCAAACAGCGCAGTCTGTCAGCATTGGCCTACAAACCGATTGCCCCATTCCAACAACTAGAATCTTTCAAGGGAAAGCATGGTCTCGTCCATCCACCTCATTTTCATCTGCACGCTCCCGACAGATCTCTTCGTCTCTAGAGAAAGTACACAGTCGCATAGATAGACCATGTTGCTCACCGAAATTTGGCTCACCTAAGCTTACCCGCAGGATCTCTACATCCTCCTCCAAACTGGAGACCTCCTCAACATCTTCAAGGGATCGCAGTTTATGGAATCTTCATAACCGTAGTGGATCTCAGAACGGTTCGGCCTGGGCACGTTCCACCACCACCCGAGACAGCCCAGTACTTAGTGGCCTCAATGATGGCTTGACCAGTCTCTTCAGTGTGGTGGAACACTCTGGAAGTGTTGAATCATTATGGAAAGCAGATCCATGCCCGGGAAGACAAGCTGCTGGGAAACCCTCCTGTCCCAGCAAAGTTATCGGTCTGGGAGAAGCGGGAGCTCAGAAGTACGGCATGGTCCAAGAGTTTCTCCGCAGTGTTTGTGGCAGGACTGGGCCAGCAGGCACCATGGACGAACCAAAGCCTGAATGCCTACCTGGAGTCTTGATTGACACAGACAACATCACGAAGATCGTCAATAAGAGGTTTATGAAAACACAAAGAGATGACTTTGTAGCCACCGGAAAGGATGCAATGACCTCAAGCTCTAATACCCAGGAGGTGAGATAGTCTAATACAAGTTCTTGTGTCACCACTGTTGATCTGGTTGACTGCATTTAACCACAAATCTCTGATTGTATTATACCAGGGCTGGGCAACTTCAGGTGTGTTTGATTAGGGCTGGAGCAAAACTCTGCAGGACAGTGGCCCTCCAGGACCGAAATTGTCCAGCCTTGTTTTATGCAAACTCCCGTCTTCCTCCAAAGCATAAACCCAGAATCAAGCAAATATCTTAAAATATTCTTAATATTTTTTTCTTTGCAGGATTTAGTTTGTGACTGCAGCTCACAAACTGCCACTTCCTGTTTTGCCCGCCACTCCCGCTCCACCACACAACATAACATGGCCAGTGCAAACATCGAGTGCAAGAGTCACCCATGGGAACTATCCGATACCAATAATGAATGAGAGTGAGGTGTCCTCTTCTGACACCCAAAAAGTACACAAAGAAGACAACTGTCAACACTCACCCCACACACACTGCCACACAAATCCATTGCCACATACGCCAGTACACACAGACACACCCTTAAACATACACATACATACTTCATACCTTCAATAAAAGTCTTCAGGGTTACAAAAACCTTGAATAATTCCCGTCATCTGGAAAGTTTCCAAACCAGACCTCAGTTTAACCAGCACACTTTAATGCCAAGGAAGGGGAAAGAGTAGACGTCCCCTTCAGCTACACCATTCCACTGTTAACCAGCCAGATTTCACATTGTAAGTCCATCATTCCAGCATAAACCAGCCAGACCTGCCTTTAAACTCCACCCTTCCACAGTCATCCAGTCAGACCTCTCCTTAAACTCTGCCATTCCTCTGTTCTTCGTCCAGCCACCAGGACAGCTTAGCCAGTCATTTCAAGCCCCATGGAAAAACTTGAGTAATGCAAACCAAGTTGACATCATGTTTTAATGAAGTCATGTATATATAAAGGGAACATACAGCATGCAACTGAACTACACAAACCAAGAACCTCAACATGGCCTTCAGTAAGATTATGATTTTCTCTGACAACTTCCCAGTGGCCCTTACTTTTGACCACAAACAGCATTGCTTGGAGTAGCTGTTAAATTGTCCTGTTACCAGCCCTTGATTGATACTACAAGTTCTTAACTTTTTGAGTCTACAATGGACAACGTTTCACTTCAATGGTTAGGAAAGGTGTTATCACCCAAATTCAACTTGGTCTCAATTTGGCATTAAGTTTATGTTCTCTATAGACAATAATCAAACTAGCTTGTTTCAACCACTATATGGACTCTGCAACTACTTGGGACCATCTTCCATTTTCAAACCAGCCAAAATATGAAACTCTGAATCTACCCTGGATTTCTCTAAAAAAGGACTGAATGATATGATTGATCATACTGCATTTTGGATCTGTCCTTTTTAAAAGTCCTCATGAATTTTAAAGTAATTGTAATTTTTATTCTTACCCTGTAGTTCTACAGAAGACATGCTGCTAGGTGCATCTTCTGCAATCCTTCTCTTTATTTTCTCTGTGTCTACCTCTTCATCCTCCATCATTATGCTGAAATAAACCTAATGAACCTTCAGTCAGGGTAGGCGCCAATTTAAATTTTATGGGAATGAAAAACAAGAGATATAACTGCATTCAGTTTAATAGATGGTATTATTGTGTGTTGGAAAAAACTGCACAACTTAAGTCAGGACAATTAGCTGTGACTGTAGAAAACCTATTGAACTGAGACCTTGTTCTAAATATCATGCTTGTGGTCAACCTTTAAGGCATAGAATTGGTTAAATAATGCTGCATAGACTGGTAGTAACTGGATAGTCTATATCAGTGCAAGCTCAGCAAAAGTGGACAAAAGTGGTGCTTATTTGCCTAATGGGGAGCTTGTAAGCACCCTTTTGAATCCTAAAATGGCAAATGGTTCACCCTACATGCCCACTTGTGGCAGTATGTCAATCTCTTACAGCCTCATTCATGCCAAAATGAATGTTGTCTATCCTGACTAAACCCCATAATCCTATTTTCCAGAACACATTTGAAAGCCTCACAAAATACTAATTATGCAGATATTACATATATAAACAGAGATATGTTTAAGACTGAAACACTGAATGCTAATTAATTGGCCATAGTGAGCTTTTGAGATTATTGAGATTTTATCAGATAATCCCAAAATATAATCCATAATCTGACCGTTCATGTAGCTATGCAGTTAGCGTAATACGAGTGTGTCCCTCCCTGTATGTGCTCCTGCATCAGTCAAGTATGTTTGTAATGTGTTTTCTCCAATCTCCAGTTGGAGTGGTGCTGCAGAAACTGAAGTTTAGGCTTTTCTCTGATGCTTTTCTTAGATTTGATGACTGTACATTAGATGAAACATTTTTGTATGCATTTCTCGAGCCATAAGGATTTGTTGATTCAGCTCTTTTATAAATCGAGCATTAGTAAAGTTTCAGAATATCAAATTTCTCAATGTCTGGCCAAAAAAAACAAGACAGTCAGATATTATAAACCCAGCCTATTATTTCCCAGACAATGTCACCTCTTTATGTGTCACAGCCTTGCCATATGTCCCACAGCTACCTCTTATCTCAAAACTGTTTCTTACATTGTTTAACCTATTCATGTTTCATTATGAAGGTCACTAGAGTGCCTTTAAAAATTAAAGTTACAAGATATCTGTTATGAGTAGGTTTATGAGGAACCATCTAATGATGGCAATGGCACAACAGATGTTCTCAGAAGATTGTTAGCTACTGAACCCCACTGTTTTTTGAAAAGACAAAAATGAGACAAAGCCTGTATTCGTAAAGTTAAATGAAGTGCAAATTTAATCTATAGTGTATATTGTTATTTATTACAGAAGCCAAAACACAGTTTCAGGACATCTACGATTGAAATCTGCTAATGTAATCAGTCCAACCGTTCTTTATAAGCCATACACTTCATAAACGTGTTTGAATGTTTCTTGAGTTGAATCTGATGATGTAGCTTTGCCCACTTATACATATCAGACAAACAGTGTACCGTTCCTTTAAGTGCCCCTTAACCTGTTTAGTCTTGGTATTCGTGCTTCTGACCTTGGTCACATGATCTCTGAAAAAACAGGGGGAATGACCTTAGTTCAGGAGCTTTTCATTTGAGCGCTGCCACTATGCTGAAGTCTTACATCAAACCCTACTGATGGTTTGAAAATGGAAATTTCCCTAAATTTAGCAGAAGAATGTAAATGATACCAGTTACACACAGTTTTATAGCAATTCTTAAACCAGTGACAGAAGTTTAAAAGGTCATGTGGTTGGAGGTTTTAGATTTAAAGATGTTGTTTTCATGGGAGCAGCTCTCTGATTGGCCTTCCTGTTCACAATATTGGTCTCCATCACTCCTGTGTCATAACAACAGCTTGTTTTAATGCCTAGCAATATATACAACACCTTGTCGCTTATTGCTGTCAATATTGTTTGCTAAATTATTATAAAGAGAATGCTTGTATATTTGTTTTTCGTTTCCATTTGAAATCTCTTTCAAATAAAAAAGATGATGTCAGATGGACATTGAGAAACCTTTCTAAATGTTTTAACTTGAAATCAGATATACTGTAAATAAATACACAATTTGTACTCTCTCTATCCTCGTGTAGGAAATGTTGAATGTCTCTGCCAACTTGAGCTTGAATTCTGTACCTTTCCTCTCCTGAATTAAAAACATGAGAAGATTTTGTGTAAATAGAAACATTTTAAAAATAAAAGTGCTGAAAATTTCTTGTTAGACTTTCTTTTGTCCCGTTTTTATATTTGCTTGTGATCTACAGTGGTTTATTGCTGCTTTTCATAATTATCCAAACAACATTAGCTGATAATGAATCAGCCTAATATAACTCTTCATATGTTATCTAAAATGTTATGAAAAAAGTCATTTGCATTGATTTAGTTGTTTTGTACAACAGACTATGTACACCAGCTGTCATTAAAATGATTCACACAATTATTTTTGTGATTCATTTTTAGCTTTTCAATCTGCACTCTTCAAGCCATTTTATGGAGTCTTAAACTGAGCACATTCTTTTAATTTAGGCGTAAATGTGTTTAAGTATATGCATCTGTTGTGGAGAAAATTACTCATCTCTTTATTCCCCTTTGGAATAAATGGTGGAAAACTAAACGAAGCGGGTAGAAAGAGTGACGGAGTGGTGTGTTAAATCTAGCTCTAGGATAAAATGGTTCATGTCCAGCTGTGGACTGTGAGTCTCAGTCCAGCTGGATTCCTTCTTCCTACATATCTCTCTCTCTCACACACACACACACACACACACACACATGCTGATAAAGGGACCACAGAAAGGAAACTCTCGATCATTTGCGTACCATTGCATGTGTGTGGTGTCGGGTTCACTTGGGAGGAACATCTGTGATTTTCTTCAGGGTCATTTTCCTGCCCTCCAAGATTTCTTTTTTTCCTTTTTGAAAATAAACTAGTTTACATTTGAATCTGAGCACAGAGAGAGACAGAGATACAGGATGTGACCAAACAGTTGCATCATTCAAAAAAAAGAGATTTCCTGTCGCAATGTGATGACCCCGGCATTAACATTCATGCTGTGATTCAGCACAAGAGGCTGAGAAGACAAGGGAAAGAGAAACCGTAAGGGAAACCTGTGGCTCTGAATGTCATATGAGGGTTTTTGCTTTCAAGCTGTGATCCACAAAATAATACATTCAATTTCATTCTCCGCTGAGCATAAACACACACACAGTTTGCAACCAGTGCTGTCTTGCCCATACAAATGGGCAGGACGATCTTCAGTACAACAATCTACTGTAGTAAGTTCAGCGATTGTGTTTGTGTTCATTTCTACATTTTAGAATTAATGTGTGGCCTTTTTATGAGTTTTAATTGTAAATGTTATTGCTGTTTATTAAATATCATTCAATTATCAGCATTCATCACACTATTACTTTAATATGTAATGTAGAATTAAAACAATGAATTCTGTTTACATTTAATTTTATTGAAATTAAATATCACACTCAAAACATAAAACATAAATAATTAATGTATATTCTGAGAAATGCAGGAATTGTCTATTCAGCCTTGTTATACTGGCATTAGGTGACACTTGCTCCTTTAAAAATAATGATCTAATAACCAAAATAACTGTTAGAGTTTTATTATAATCTAAGTGGGGACTATGTTGTTAGTGCAAATGTAATTTAGCATTTAAATAAATTTAAAAATTACATTTATGCATTTAGCAGACGCTTTTATCCAAAGCGACTTACAGTGCATTCAGGCTTTACATATTTTATCAGCATGTGAATTCTGACAAAAAATTCTGCTCTGCATTTCTGTGCTCTGTATTTAACCCATCCAAGTGCACTCACAGTAGTGCACACACACCTGGAGCAGTGGGCAGCCATTGCTGCGGTGCCCAGGAGTTTCGTTGCCTTGCTCAAGGCTCTCACCTCAGTCATGGTATCGAAGGTTGTTCACTCCCCCCACGACAATTCCTGCCGGACCCGAGATTCGAACCCACGACCTCAGGCTACAAGTCCGACACTCTATCCATTAGGCCACGACTGCCCCTTAAAATTATAATTGTTAAATAATTAAAATAACTTGATCTTTCTGGCAATTTTAAGGGATATATTGGCCTCACCAAGCTCAGTTTAACTCTGCTATTGGAATAAACGCAGTATAAATATTTTATATAAACATATTTTTAAGTATATTATTTATGTGTGGACGGTGCACTGATATCTGGTAGCTAAGGTAATCATTAGACATTTTGCACTCATCTTAAACCCTGACCTATTTTAAATGCAACAAGAATGCAAAACTCCAGATAGTTCTATTTCCCACACAAACCCATTCAATAGCACAGTCAAGCTCTTCCCTGGCTCTGATGCTGAGTCAGATGTCCTGTAAGCTCATCCTGATTAGATGGAAATCAGTCGCTTGGGTGAGGTGGCCACTGAAACTTATGTAGGTCGAGGAAGAAGAGGGTGATACTGCTTATCTTGTAAATCCCTGCCAAAGCCCTGGTAAAAAAAGCACTGGAATATTCTCTCTCAAATAGCATATAGTTCAGGTATAGATATAACACATGCTCCAACCTTTAAGTATAGGATAATACATCACAGTCTAATTTTTGCTGCCAGTTACATAACAAACCAAAAATATATTTCTATCATGACAACTCTTGAAAGATTTTAGCATGATGATGATATGACAATGTTAATGTATTTGGTTTTGGCAGAATAGATGTGCTACGCTGCTGCTACTGTTGTAGATTATTGCTGCTGCTGCAAGTACAGGAACTTGCTACTGCCAATGCATACGGCGATACGCTGCTGTGAGTATTTAAGACATACTGCTGCTGCACAAATAGCATATATAATAACCCATCAGATCTATGCAGGTGGAGCTGGAGAAGGTGGAGGGTTTCAGAGGAACTCTAGTAAATGCTGACCAACCATTTAAATGTAAAGCATTAAGCTCATTGGCTGCGTATGCAACATGAACCAATCAGCATGGGCCAAGTAGATTAACGCTGTGAATATCATCAGTTTGCCTTAATGATCTATCATCCTGTGCCATCTAGTTTCATGACAGAACTTGGCATTTACACTTCTCAAAATAACATAAAAGATCTCTAATATCATGTTTTACACAATTTATTTGGCAGAGCATCCTTTTAACTAAAATTTTAAATTGTGAAATGGCTTTGTATACTGTACATATAGCCTGTAGTAATAATAATGTCTTACATTTATATAGCGCTTTTCTAGGCATTCAAATCACTTTACATAGTAAGGGAGGTATCTCGTCATCCTTCACCAATGTGCAGCATCCACCTGGATGATGCAACGGCAGCCATATTGCGCCAGAATGCTCACCACACACCAGCTTATTGGTGGAGAGGAGACAGAGTGATGAAGCCAATCATTGTATGGGGATGATTAGGAGGCCAAGATGGTCAGGGACCATTGAGCAATTTGGCCAGGATCCCGGGGTTACTCTTTTCGAAAGATATCATGGGATTTTTAATGACCACGAAGAGTCAGGACCTCGGTTTAACGTTCTATCCGAAGGACGGTGCTTTTACAGAATAGTGTCCCCGTCACTATACTGGGGCATTAGGACCCACCCAGACCACAGGGTGAGCACCCCCTGCTGGTCTCACTAACACCTCTTCCAGCAGCAACCTAGTTTTTCCCAGGAGGTCTCCCATTCAGGTACTGACCAGACTCAACCCTGCTTAGCTTCAGCAACCGGTCTTGGGCTGCAGGGGGATATGGCTGCTGTCCACCTAGTTTAGCTAGTACTGTGCTAAACCCGTGTTTCCTGAGTCTCAGAGTGGCTTGGTTCACAGTGCAAGTTTAGCATGCATTTGGGAATACAACATCCACCAGTAGCATTTTTTCCCCATTTACATAATTTCCAATATTTGATTACAGCATTTCACTAGATTTGTAATGAGAAGCATTTGTAAACCTGTTGGCAGAGAAACGTAAAGATCTCTGTGCAAAAATAAAAGCTCTTGGAATACAGTATTTGATTTTACAGCTGAAAAATAAAATGTATTATCTGGACTATTGTAATGCTCATTTATTTGCAAAGAGAGAAACAATTAATAGCCGGCGGCTTTTAGTTTAAGTCTCAGTCTGACAAAATCATACTTGACAGCTTGTATGATGGGAAGTACTGAGGACGCTTTCAAAATTATTTAATTCCAGCCACTTTCCCAAACATTTGAGGGTTAGGAAAGGAAATAAAGGATGAATTTCAAATCAAATCAATCACTTTTATTTTCACATCACCAACCGTTTGCCGTGGTGAGTGAAAAGCTTGGGAGCGTGCTCCTGACAGTGCAGAATACAATTGACACGTTTAACAAATAAAAATACACGTTTAGACACTTTACAAATAACAGTATACTTTTATATGCAGTATATGCGCCCTTGACCATACGGAAAATGAAGGGTGAATCAGAAACAACCAGGATGGTGAAAAGAGGCTTACAGAATGATCACTCTTAGAACCAAGAACAAATATGTGCAAAATATCAGTCGATTCCACTTAATGATCATAGATTTAAGGCAGCAGTACTTGAAATCCCAGAGTGCCGTGCCTGTAAACCCCATAAGCCCAAACCCAATTCTCAAGCTTAGCTACTATAGAGCTGTCAGTGCTTTACCGCTACAGGCAGGGATCCCACAAGACCGGAACCCCAGCCAAATCAATCATACTCCGCACTAATGCAGAGGTCATTCTGGAGAAACGACAGCGTCCCTGTTGACTGCAGCAAACTTACTGAACATAGTCAGCAGAAGCACGCATAGGCCTGAGTCTTTCTGCAGTCTGCTTTGGCATCTGAAGTCTATATATGCTACAAACAATTAAAGAAATAACAAGGAGAATGAATTAGCAAATAAATAACGTCAGGCATCAAATGAAGCCAGTGTGTTTTGTGTGCATGAAACAGTTCCATTCGGCTGTAATTACTCTGCCAGATCACATCAGTCAGCCGTCACACAGATGGAAGGCGGATAAAATACAAACACAGGATGCAGGCAAAGAGTCGCCGCAGATTATGAGCTAACCTGAGCTGGAAACATCGCTCTCCGGTCCCCGCCGCTCTGAGAGAAAGTGCACTGAGATAGCTGTGAGGTGTGTTTTGGCCACAGCGCTCTATGTGAAGGAAGGGTGTGTGTTTCCTAAGAGAAAGTGGGGAAAAAACAAGCAGGTTGAGTAGACGTACTAAAAAAAATGAAGTATGAGAGCACTAAATCTAACCTACTCTCAGTAAACACTAGCTTGATAACCACACAACAACATAGAGACTAAAAACTGGTTTGTTAGGTGAAAGTGTAACAGAAAACGCCCAGAGGAACATTTTATGGCATAATTAAAGGATGTTACATAGCTCAGATGATTTAATGGTCAGTCTCATGGCGATTCGTAACTATTTAAGGTGAACCGGGCGGTAATTTATTTGAATCGTGTTTTTGTTGTTGTTGTTTGATCTGCTTACGCCCCACTGACAGTTGTTTTTTCTCAATTCTTTCTTAATTTGTTTTTTTTAATAAGGTTAAAATAAATATCAGATGGAAAAACTAATTAAACAACAAAAAACGAATTAAAAATGTTGCTTTAGAACAAGTTTTGCTCTGAAATAAGTTCAAGTTGAAGCATTAAAATTACTTGAAATAAACTAAAACTGAACTTAAACAGAAATAGAAAATAAATGAAACAAAGAGAAATATAAGTATATTAAAAACTAATAAAAATGTCAAAAGCACATAACAAGATTATGAGAAATTTAACTAAAATCAAACAAAATTTGAAAACATAAAAATACAAGCTAATTCAAAAACCTATAATAGTGTACAAATAATGCTAAAAATAATACAGATATTTGGCCATTTGGCAAACCTGAGCACTTTGAGGCATTCTTGAGATCTTTCTTGTTCTTCTGAATCTCTATAAGAGACTCTAGAGACTCTATCTCTATAGTGTTTTTTTCTTTTTCTCAGGGGACTAATCTGAAAGGCAAAAGTTTCCAATTGCCCTCCATTTAATGTCAATACTCTCTAAGAGAAACAATTGATTTATTTAAAAATATCTAATTGTGATTTGTCTCTCCGGTGGGTGTCCATCCTGTCAATATTAGGACCTCATTTGTAACAAAGCGTGATAAAAAGAAAATAAAAATCAGGTCAGATGAGTTAAAAGATAAGACAGAGGAAAGACAAAACAGCATAAACGGATATAGAGAGTTTATGAAATCCGGAGAGTCCCAGACAGGAAAACAACCCATTCTCCTCCACAAGACCAGAATGATGGTAATTAACGTCATCCCATAATTAGATCTTATATTGTGTGATTACAGTTTAGCAGTTACATGACCAATCCCTGCTCAGACTACACAAGTGAACTCCAGAGGTTAGGGTGCAACCATAAACCATATGTTAACATCATCACATTAAGGGATTAAACTAGTTTGAACTCGACTCAACCTCTGCCGCATGTTCGAACTCTCTCTCTCTCTCTCTCTCTCTCTCTCTCTCTCTCCGTTTCTTGCCAAAATGCCATCATGCTGTGCCAGGAAATCTGGGTCAATGGCAAAAGTGGCAGAAGGAAAAAAACAAGAACCAGAGAAAGACTAAGTTTACATAATGCATGTTGGTGTAAAAGTCTTGGTTCACCCAAAAATGAAAATCTGCTGAAAATTAGTTTAAATAAGTTTTTGTACTTATGCACTATTCTGTGTCATTTTTAGTATAGTGTGTTCATACTGAAAATTCAAAAAGAAAAAGCGCTTGTTAACCGTGGATTATTGTGATGTTTTTATCAGCTGTTTGGACTCTCATTCTGACGGCACCCATTCACTGCAGAGGATCCATTGGAGAGAAAATTATGTAATGCTAAATTTCTCCAAATCTTTTCTGATGAAGAAACTAAATTACCTAAATCGCAGTATAACCTGAGGGTGAGTAAATTGTCTGCAAATTTTAATTTTTGTATCAACTATTCTTTTAACATTTAGCTGTAATGAGTCAAGTTCAGAAATATATCAGGATGTATATTAACTATCACACTGGAATGAAAGGTCAAGTGCATTGCATTGTGATGTAGTTTTGTTATTATGGTAAATGGATATTCAATGCATACAAATTTTATTATATAGCCTATAGTAGAAATAGTATGCATACTATGTTAGTGTGCTATGTTAGTATCCCTGGTTCTGGTACTCATTCTGGATCATGAGGAGATCTGGATCATCTGTACATTAGGACTTCATGAATAATGTATTTAGCTGACACCACCTGTGTTCCATACACTCACTGAAAGGACATTATGTAATAGTGAAACAGAGCACTGCTAAACATTTGATGAGCTGTGTCAGAATGAAAAGAATGTTTGGACATTGTACAAATGTATGGCTTGTATGTGTCACCCTCATTTTATACACACACATCCTCTTTCCAAACTCATAAAAATAACTCTTGCTGACCATAATGTTTGAACAGTAATGCATGTATGCATATATTCTGCAGTTTCTTTACGTGATAGACTCTGTAGAGAGAGCTGCCAGGTGTTCCTTATAATTAATTCATCACAGGTTTGCTGTGAGTGAGTGACGTGACATTTGCCCAAGAATGGTGACCCATACTCGGAATTTGTGCTCTGCATTTAACCCATCCAAAGTGCACGCACACACACACACACACACACACACACACACACACACACACACACACACACACACACACACACACACACACACACACACACACACACACACACATGTTGGTTTTTATGGTTTACGGGGACTTTCCATAGGCGTAATGGTTTTTATACTGTACAAGCTGTATGTGCTATTGCCCTACACCTACCCTACACCTAAACTTAGCCCTCACAGGAGACGGTGCATTTCTACTTTCCCCAAAAACTCACTCTGTATGATTTATAAGCGCTTTTAAATTATGGGACACTGAAAATGTCCTCATAAATCACCTTCTCCTTGTAATACCTGTGTCATACCCATGTCATTATACAAATTTGTGTCCTCATAAACCACATAACGCACGCATGCACGCACGCACACACACACACACACACACACACACACACACACACACACACAAACACACACACACACACACACACACACACACACACACACACACACACACACACACACACACACAGAGACACAAAAGGGGATGGTCATGATGATAATAATGACAGCGTTCTAATGACTTATAATGTGTTTTCAGATGCTACTCCTCTCTTTCTCTGTGTGAGCATGAGCTAATACAATATGTTATCGATAAATACATATTTCAAGTAATGCAGGCATTTAAAGATCTAGGCTGCACATGGATTAGACATTCCTTGTCATGGTCACTCGCATACTAATACAGACACACAAAGCTGCAAAATACAAATGCAGAATTAGCTACAACCTCCCTACCATTTGTGCATGCAATTAAACACACACACATTCTCTTTCATGGACACACTCAACTGTTATTATCGCCAATCCACACTGTCCTTTCATTCAAATTATGGTCATTTGCTGTATGATCTAAAAAAGGCCACTCAGTCAAAAAGACTAAATGAGGGTAAAATTTGAGTGAGAAAAAGAGTGAAATTTGACACGTAAAAAGTGTGCAGGAAAAGATAAAGTGAGAAGAGTGAAATGGGAAGCTGATTTTCCTACTATAAAGTGTCCTTTCTGAGGGTTGAATGCTTCAGTAATGAACAGCAGCATGTCGCTGTATTTGATGCTGTAGCTTTTCCTTTTCTTAGTTTGAAGAAGTTTATAAGTGTGAAGTCATTATCAAACCAGATAGGCATGCTGTATTTTCAAATTACATGTGTTACTAACGTAACATACAAATGTTTACTTCATTGCATGACACCAAAGACCTTTGAAAGATCTGAAATGAAGCCAAATTCACATTGCACTCCTGCTTTTCAACATCTAAATAGCAGTTCTGGCCTTGAGCTTTCGATTCAGATGAGTGTTAATTAGTATCTAAAAAAATCCATAACCATGTGCCTATAAGACACTAATTTTAATTGTTAAAAGAAACCATGTCCTTTCTCACATTTCTGTATGCCATACAAAAATAAAGTCTTGTGATAAAGCTTTCTCACATACATTTGTAACTGAAATATTTTGGGATATAATAATACATAGTTCTAAAAATAAGTTTAGTGTCTTATCTTGAGCCTTCAGCTAAATAATAAATTATCATAATTTGTTTTCACATTTTATGATTAATAATTACTGACCTGCTCCAGACACTATTCTATTCTCATTACACTCTTTTTGTTCAAGAACCCAACAGCAGCCATTCACAGTTCAATACTGTTATGGTTGCTTTTTACATTTGAAGATGTTTTAGCATTTCAATTTAATATTTTCACTCATGTATTTTTATTGTATTTGTTTTAAACATTTCATTTAAGCAATCAGGATAAAGCACTTTATTTAGCATTTAATAAAAATCCATAGGGATTCATGCTGAGGCTGTTTGTATGTAACGATATGATAAATAGATGTCATTAACAAATGTTTTAGTAGACAGCATACAAAACAAAAATATTGGTTAATCTTGTCCTCAAAACTTTCAATGGCTTTATAATCACAATTTAAAAAGAAGAATCAAGTGGAAGTATCTGCGGTGAGACAAGAGGACTTGAAATGATGTATTTTCTCCTTCAAACATCAAATAGATTGTCACAGGACAGAAATGCACTATGAAAAAAAAATATTCATAAAAATTAAGGCTTTTATGGGTTTTTTTCTGTATAGTAGATCTTTCAAACACAAAGCAGTTTTTATAAGGACTTTCCACCATTTGAATTTAGCAATTTCACATTTCGATTTACAATTATATTTTTTAACACATGCCAGCACCAGACAAAACAAACAAATGAAAACCTGATATCAACATTTACCAGGCCTGCAGCCATCTACTATAATTAATCACCCCTCCTCATTAGAGAAATCTCATTTGTCAATGTCATATCAATACAGTGTCTCTGAACAGAACAACATACAACACTCTGCCCTGACCTCGAGCAATGCTAAAGGCTGGGGCTGATAACAGAGAGAAACAAATAAAGATAGCAGAAGAGATATAGCTACAGCTAAAGTAGGACAATCGCAACCTCTGCAGAGGAGACAGGAGACTCTCCCATCCATCACACACACTCTTCACAGTTCATTACTGGGGAATACCCACTAACTAAAGCTTTCATATACACCCAGTGTGTTCCCTGTAGCACCGGGTTTTTTGGAGTGTTTTTCAAAACATGCAAATGTTCATCAGCGCATTAATGTATCGCAGGTGTTACATTAGAATTCAAGGAGAAAAGAGGAAGTAAAGGTCCCTTCTGACACAAATACCATCCGTAAAGAGAAATGCTTTGCAGAAATGTGTCTTTTTTTAGGTTTAGCAACAATTCAGATTTTACGGTACTGAACGTAAGTGTTTAGTTAAAAAAGACTGCACAAAATACCATCGTGGTAACAAACACGACACTAAAACAATGCAGTAAACATGAATTAAACAACATTAGATGTATAACATAAAACAGAAATGTACATGATTCATAACAAAAACTAACAACAAACATAATTATTACAGAAACAATTAAACAAATGGTAAAGTCTCATGCAGGGATTTTTTTGAGTTTACGTTTTTTCACTCTAAATGATAAGATAACCATGCATTTTTACTTCCAAGTCTGTACATTTAACAGTGTTTTAATACAAAATTACTTCAAATTTCCTGTTAGATCTATTACAGTTTTTCATATATAGTTAGGTCTCTATTAACCGTTGAAATCTTACTTCAAACATTATGTTTTTTTTCAAGTTCAAGTTCAAGTTTAAGCTCAGTTCAGTTTGCTCATATAACTAACCTGTAGCATAAACCACTTATTAACCTCATTTGACGTTACAGATAATGTGAAGATAATTTACTTTGATTCTACAATAATTCATTTTGAATGCCCTTTATGTTTATAGTTTATGTTTGCACACATGAGAACAGGTTCAGGAGAGGGAGTCAGATGTTTCAGCTGTCCGTGCTAAAGCAGAATTCACAGTGTCAACACTTTTGGATCACAAGCTTCTCACTTACAGCAGGAATCTCACCTCTGTTTGTGTGTGTGTGTGTGTGTGTGTGTGTGTGTGTGTGGAAACCAAGCGGGAGGTGCTTTCATCTGCAGCGGTTTCATTCACACGGTGTTAATTAGTATGTGAAAAAAATCCATGTGGAAATGTGCCTATAAGACACTAATTTTAGAGCAAAGAAACCATGTCCTTTCTCACATTCTGTATGCATACAAAATCAAGAAGTCTTGTGAGAAAAGCTTTTTCTCACATACATTTGTAAATGGGAAATATTTTGGGATAATAATAATACAATAATTGAAAAATAATTTAGTGTCTTATCTTGAGCCCTTCAGCTAAATAATAAATTATCATATTTTTTTCATTTTTATTTTGATTAATTATTACTGACCTGCTCCAGACACTATTCTTTCTCATTCACACATCTTTTGTTCAAGAACCCAACAGCAGCCACTTCACAGTTCAATACTGCCGCCCAAGGATTGCTTTCTCTGGAACTGAAGATAAGCCCTACTCTCTCTCTCTTTATTTGTGCACCCCTCATGTATTTCCCTCCTGTGGCCTGTCCTTGTTTCCATGGAAACAGTTGTCAACGTGGAGGGAGCAACGTGGCAGGATACAGCAGCAGATATTTCCCAGCATGCACTGGCGGTAATGGAGGAGAATCCCATGAGGGGATTCGACGGTGCGAGGCTGTTCATTGGTGGTGGTAACGATATGATAAATAGATGCATCACCTTAACAAATGCCGTTAGTGAGCCAGGTCACCTTCCACACAACTGTGTTCCTGATGTCTTAAAATCACCTGCACATCAAATCTGCTACACCTACACTGCTTTAACCATATAATAAAGGCACTAATAATAATAATAATACAATTTGGCATTTCCAAAAGCACTCTGTACATGTATAATATTTACTAAACTCTATCCATAAATGAAAAAATGCAATTGTACAGCATGAGTGATTTAAAATGCATTTATATATTCCATTATTTGTTGTCACTCAAACATTCAGTGATTTTAATTATGAGTGCATCTCAGTAATTAATTGCAGTGCAGTAAACAGAAAAGAACATAGCAGAAGCATTGCTGAACTGAAACGCTCCTTTATAAAGAAAACAATAACCTGCTCTTTATTATGTGCTTGGATTTTGTATTTTTATTTAAAATATTCAAATTAAGATTAAATAAACAATTAAAATGTAACATCATGTCTTCACATTACAGTGCCTTGGCTTAATAGTGCACATTATTCAAAAGTTTGGGGTCAGCAAGTTTATTCTTTAATAAAAAAAATAATTAATACTTGTATTGATCAAGAAGGCTTTTGTAGTAAAATACTGTTAAACGTTCAGTTTTGCATCACAGAAATAAATTACATTTTTAAATAGAAGAAAACAATAAAAAATAAACATTTTTAATTTGTAATATTTCACAATGTTGCTGTATTTTTAATCAAATAAATGCAGCTTTTATTTGAGACACTTTTTTCAAATGCCTTACCAAACCCAAACATGAACAGATTATTACAAAAATGTGCTCATGTTAACCTGCGGCTACCTGTGGCTCAATGGTAGAGCATTGCGTTAGCAGCGCAAAAGGTTGTGGGTTCAATTCCCAGGGAACACACGTAATGATAAAAATGTATAGCCCGAATACACTGTAAGTCGCTTTGGATAAAAGCATCAGCTAAATGCAAAAATGTACCTGCTGGGGTTCATTTTGTAAGCCGTACAATAATTGTAGGTAAAACATCAATTACTATCAAGCATGAACAGTCCTTACACACACTCCATTCAGACACTATTGTATGAAAGTCTGTTTACGCCACTGAATAAAACATTTAAATGTTAATAGCAACTTTTTATCTCACAATTCAGAATTTTTTTCCTCATAATTGCGTGATACAAACTTCGCAATTGCTAGTTAAAATAAATAAAGAAATAAAGTTAGAATTGTGTGATATAAACTTGCAATTGTGAGACAAAGTCACAATTCTGAGAAATAAAACAGATATAAACTCACAATTCTGACCTTTTTCTCAGAATTAGTTTATTAATTTATTGTATTTTTTCAGACTTTTTTTTCTCGCAATTATGACTTTTTTTCCTCACAATGCAGACTGAGAATTGCACGATACAAACTCGCAATTGCGAGTTATAAAGTCAGAATTGTGAGAAATAAACTCGCAATTCTGAGAACATAGTCTTTTTTTCACCTTCAAAACTGGACCTTAACTCGCAATGGCGATTTTATATCTCACAATTCTGACTTTTGTCTCATAAAAGAGATATAATGTAATTGCGAGATATAGAGATATAATTGCGAGATATAAACTCGCAATTGTGAGAAAAAAAGTAATAAATACAAAGTTTTTATTTCGCAATTGTGACTTTATAAATCGTAATCACAAATGTATATCTTGCAATTCTGTGAAAAAAAAGTCAGAATCGTGAGATAAAAAATCACAATAACCTTTTTTATTTTTTATTCAGTTGCGGAAACGGGTTTCCATACTATTGCTATAAAATCCACCCACTCATAAAAAAATGTGACACATGTATCTGTCTAAATCTAGACTGATTAGAAATGATTGAGTGATGGTCAAGTTTAAGCTCTGAGACTATCAATGATGGTTCAGACAAGAGCACATAATACCTAGAGGAGATTTGATATTCAACAATCACTTCAATTACACATCAAAGATGAGGTGGAACTGTAAGGACTCTTTCGCTGTTAGAAATGTAGGAGGTGTGTGGGCTGCTCTCTTGTTTTATGCTGAATAAGAGAGCAGTGAAGTCTCCTTAAGAGTCTTGGTAATCTGGCACTTTTATATATCAAATGATCGCCCCCACATGCTCGGCTCTGAAAGCCTTTTTAGCTCAAAGAAACGGAAACTGGAAAAGGTGACGGGTGAATGAGACAGGCTGAAGAAGAAAGAGAATCTGAGAGTATGCATGGGAGGGAAAGAGAGCGTGAAGACAGGTGAGAGAAAAATGATAAACGAGCCTTTCATATGAAAGTCATTATTTCTGTGTGATTTCATTCTAGTATCTAGTAGATACTAATGTTGAACACCTGTGGAGAGTGGAGAGTGTTGCAGAGTGTTGCAACACCATCAGTTTAACCAATTGACAAACGGGCTGCAGGGGTAAAATCAACATCTTACACCAGCTCCAAACTCAGAAAAAAAAACATCTGAGGTATAAGTACAATTTTAAAGGGTTACTCCACCCCAAAATGAAAATGTTGTCATTAATTCCTTTACCCCCATGTCGTTCCAAACCCGTAAAAGCTTCGTTTGGAACACAATTTAAATATTTTAGATGAAAACTGGGAGGCTTGTGACTGTCCGTTGACTGCCAATTTAACACTGTCAAGGCCCAGAAAAGTATGAAAAACATTGTCAGGATAGTCCATTCGCCATCAGTGTTTCAATCTGAATTTTATGAAGCAACGAGAGTACTTTTTGTACGCAAAGAAAATGACTTTTTTCAACAATTCATCTCCTCTCTGTCCCTCTTCGTCACCGTAGCGCCATTTTGGAGATTATCCACTGAACACAAACTGCGTACGCTCGTCTGTATGAGCTGTAAGACAAGGATGCGTCTTCTTCGTTTGTCTACAGTTTGATTTGAACGGAAATAGTGCATCCTTGTGTTTGTTGAAAAAAAAGGTCGTTATTTTTATTTTCTTTGTGGACAAAAAGTATTCTGGTCACTTCAGAAAATACAGATTGAACCACTGATGGCAGATGGACTATCTTGGCGATGCTTTTCATACTTTTTGGACCTTGACAGTGAGAGTTACTTGGCAGTCAATGGGACAGTCACAAGACTCCCGGTTTTCCTCCAAAATATTGTAAAATGTGTTCCAACGATGAACAAAGCTTTTACAGGTTTGGAACGACATGGGGGTAAGTGATTAATGACAACATTTTCATTTTGGGGTGGAGTAACCCTTTAAGTCTGGTTAATAATTTAATTTGTCAAAAGGCAAACATGACATACTATTTGAATCAAGAGGATTTAATTTAGATTTGAACAAACCTAAAAATATTATGACTGAGCAGTCAGAGAGGGTTGTTACACTTTAAAATGGACTTCTACTTGACCTATACAAATTACATAATGTTTAAAAGTAAATTTGATCACCACACTATACTTCATAAAATGTAAAAAAAACGTTTTTATATATATTTTACTATCTATGCCAGGGTTGCCAGTCTGTGGTTTTACCATGGAATTGGGCTACTTTTGTTGCAACGGGGTTGTTGCAGACCAGAATGCCATTTCCACAGAGGGGGATGTGATTGGGCTAGATTTGAATAACAATTGGGCTGGTTTTGATTGCAGACCTGGCAACCCTGGTCTACTTTAGTTGTGGCATTGTATCTCACATTAATTTACACAGTTAAGGGATAAGATTGTTTTGTTTTATAATTTTTTAAACTAATACTTTTCAGCAAGTATGCATTAAATGGATACAAAAATGACAACAAAGACAACATTTATAATGTTACAACATATTTATCTTTCATATAAATGTTGTTCTTTTGAACTTTTCATCAAAGAATCCTGAAAACAAATCATGTTTTCCACAAAAAATATTAAGCAGTACAACGGTTTTCAACATTCATTGATAATAATAAGAAATTGTTGAGCAGCACATTTTAATGATTTCTGAAGGATCATGTGACATTGAAGACTGGAGTAATGATGCTGAAAATTCAGGAATGAATTAAAAATATTTTTCAAATTGTAAAATTGTAAATTGTAAATTGTAGCAGACAAAAGAAAATATTTTACCCCCCCCCCCCAAAAAAAAAAATAAACAATAAAAACTTGCATTACAATATTCCCTAGTCTGTCTTTTCTCTTAGGAGCCATCTTCACTGTATGTGTGTGTTTTGTTTGTGTAGTACTTGCAATAAAGTTAAATAAGAGGGTACACCTTTTTTCAGTGCATATTTTAGTCAGAACAGGATGTGAAATTGTCAAGTGCCCCTCGGGTCCCTCCGTGGGTGTTCTCATCACCAGCTGGGCTGTGCTAATGCACTGCTAAACACACACACACACACACACACACACACACACACACACACACACACACACACCTTTCCCTCGCATCTCCTCAGCCAGCGATGAAAAGCTCAAAATAAAAAGCTAAAATAAACCTGGCTGCGAGTGTCTCCTCATCCTCCTGTCATCTGCATGCACTGAAGAAGCACGACCTCCCTGACCTCACTACACTAGTGATGCTTTCAGATCAGAGCTCTGATTGGAGGACAGGACACTCTCTGTGTGTGCGCAGCTGCTGGCCTGTCTGACAGTCACTGACCTTTTGAGTGCGTGACTGGACATGAGAGACACGCTCTTCAGCATAACATCAGCACATTCTTATCTCTAAAATATGTATGTGAGTGTGTGTGTGTGTGTGTGTGTGTGTGTGTGTGTGTGTGTGTGTGAGACAGTGTAGAATATGGATGGCTGATAAGAGAGAAAGAGCATGATTCTCTGTTCTTAAGTCACAGTCACCGTTCCACCAAACCACAATTTAATAGGACACTATAAAATGTCACATAGATTTATACGATAAATGGCTTCTAATATAAATATCAACATAGTCACAAATCCTACATTACTAAAAGGACACATATATATATATATATATGATATGATATATCATATTAATTACTTTAGCAGGATCAATAGATAGTGAACATAAATGGGTTTCAGTGTCACTATGACCTTGAGCAATAAGTGTGATTATATGCGCTTTGAAAGTTAATGATTTCAGTTGAAATAATACAATACTTTATCATTTAAAATATCATGTAAATGAATACTTTTGCTATTTTCAATTGCAGCCTTTCTAAACTTGTACAACCATCCAAAACAGAACAAACAACAAACAAAACCGAGCCACGGGAGCCGGACTGACGTCTCTCAGCTGGGACGGTTCTCTTTTATTTCCTCTGTCTGGGTTTCTCTGAACTCTTGGACAGCGCTGCTCCAGTTTTTGCTGGCAAACATTCAGTAGGGAATTTCTATGCAATAAAGACAGATGGTACCTAAATATTCCTCTCACGCTTTCTCTCTCTTTTAATAAATCTCTCTAATTAGATGAAATCAGCTTATTGTATCATCAAGGTTAAGATTTTATTAGTGGCATTTTCTAAAGAAAAGCTTCATTTTGCCATTAATTATTCTAATCATTTAGCTCAAAGCATTAAACTTGTAACCCATCACACACCATTTTAGCTACAGACGTGATTGATACTTCAAAGCATGCGGCTGGCTGAGACTGGTTTTATGAGGGTTTTTTTCTTCTAAAAATATGACTATGAAATAATGAATTATGAAATCATATGTGGGTTGGCTGCAGCCATTACTAAAAGCAGTGTGAAATCAAACATTGACTCCTGTTCAGTGTTGGGGATTTTTTAATGCATATAAATGTCTTCTTATATGTTCAAGACTGTATTTATATGATGGAAATCCAGTAAAAACAGTAAGGTTTTCGAAATATTATTTCAGTTTAAAATAACTCTTTTATATTTTAATATATTTTAAAATGTATTTTATTCCTGTGATGCAAAGCTGTATTGTCAGCATCATTACTCCAGTCTTCAGAGTCACAGGATCCTTAATTCAGAAATCATTCTAATATGATGATTTGCTGCTGAAGAAACATTTCCAATTATAATTAATGTTGTGAATATTTTATCAGCTTCTTAGACGAATAGAAAGAACAGCAATTTTGTGTAACATTATAAATGTCACTTTTAATCAATTTAATGCTTCCTTGATAAATAAAAGTAATACATTCCTTCAAAAATAAACTTTAATGCATTGTATTTTTAAGAGAAATATAAAAGCTCACATGTTCTGTATGCCGCTAATGTACTGTAAAAGACAGAGCCTGTTCAAGATCAAACACGCTGTAACAGACTGCAAATCAAGCGATCTCTATAATACTTTAATCCTGAGAGATTGTGCAGGTATAAAGCCTCTTCCCCTCATTTCACCTCCTGCTTTAAACAACAGCATGTCTGTACAGCATTACCAGGTAGGATCAATACAGGCTTTTCATCACTGTTCGGAAAGGCAGCTAATACATAGTAAATTTATCCCACACAGACATTAACAACGCCATCACTCAGCGGTCAATAGGAGCTATACGACTGAGATATGTTACTGCTGGACTGCTCTTCACATCTATCTTCCTCCACACGCATTCATCTGGAAAACACACAGGCCGCAATACAGGCTTGTACCTCAGAGACGGACCTAGTGACTGGAACTTCAGAGGCGTTTCTGGGAAACCATGGTGTGCCCATTCAGCTGAGAGAGTGTCTTCACTACTGGGACTGATTAACTGATGCTATTTTGAGACCCAAAATGATACGTTATATTATTTATCATACAGTAAATCTCATCACAGTCTCTTCACAAATGACACATTTATGCATGTATTCTTGATTTGATGCTTATGGTCTGTGAAATAGACCTTTATACAGTATATTTTCATAAGAAAAATTGAGTGGTATACCTGCTATTGCTCATATAGCAGTATGCAAAATGTATAAATAGGTTGCGTTTTAAATACTCATTATTATATAATATGAGCAATATCTCGAGTAGCAGTGCAATACCAATAGGTTTTACCCATTTGTCAGCCAGAAGCATTTAATCATTTTTTAAATAAAATAAATGTATTTAAAACTTTAAAGTAGATACTTCACTTGTATTTAACAAGCACATAACATCACTTTCTTTTAATTTAATTTGATGCAGACACCAAAATGGGTTGGGAATTTACCAGTTGCGCGATTAACTTTAAGATTATTTTTAAGCATCGCGGTTTAAAAACAAGTGATTTTAAGCCATTGAAACACAATCAGTAGTGAAAGAGAACTTATTTCCCAATGCGCACGCTGTGTGAGAGACTCACTCACGTGAAGACAGTGTTCATAAAGCGCGGGAGCACTGAAGTTATTTTATTATTATTGGAGCTATTTTTGCAGCTTTATAAGATTTGAACGGTTAAATACACACACCTATATGTGTCAAAATGGCCGTTTTTGCAAATGAAACCAAACAGCTGAGAAAGAAAACTCATCTGTGACAATACAGTATATTGGATCCGGGCAGCTCTTAAAGTGACAGCAGTCTAATATTCCTGCTGTCCCTCATTCATGTTAACCAAACACCAAAAGTCCATCACTGCTCTTAACTAAATCACTTTTATAACTTTGATAAGTAGAAATATTAATTAACACAGTGAAGAATATCCAGTGTTTTTATACATTTGATTACTTTATACAATGTATGAAGCATTTCTTATATTTGTTCAACTATAGTATTTTTGTCCTATTGTTTGTAATTAGTTTCTTATTTTTATTTAATTGCTGACTGCTTACTTGTCTTCAGCAAGCTAGAGTTTTGTTATTTTTTATTTAGGCTGGTATTTTTTAATATTGACACTGGTGACAAGAATTATACAATTTCTACGCTATCAAAAATGCTTATATCACAAAGACCTAATTTAAAATGAAAATTACAATATTGAGATGTAAATCATTACCGTGAAATAAAATTACTCATATTGTGATACACAATTTTGCCCACCTCTCTATATATTATATAATTATGATATAATTTATATAATTATTTTAGTCAAAAATGGCATTAACATGAAAACTCATGCATTTACTGAATCTTTGAACAGTGAATTTCACTGAAACTGAAAAACTAAATTTGAAATGTAAAAATGATAAATGCGTAGTACATATATCCTATATGGTATGTGTATTAGTATTGTATTGTGTAATCATAATTAGTATTGAAAGAATGAAATGTATTGTTAAAACAGTCATTCAATAAACTGTATAACTAACAGCAGCAGTGGTTTTGAGAGAGGCACTGATCACACTTTGAAGTTCACTGAAAGCTCAGATTCTCACAGTGTTCAAGCTGTTCTTTCAGATTTCCCTCGGACACACAGAGCAGCTCCTCTGTTGAAACACACTGAGCAAATGAGCTCCTAAAAGCCTTCTTTAGTGTGCCAGTGAAACATCTGAAATAAAAAAAATCTTTCCTGATTTTTCTCAAACTAGAATCTTAAAAACATGATTATCATTTGCCCTTCGGTTCACAAGCGCAGATTTTGTCAACACAGGTTAGCATATCCAACTGTCACAACAGTGCGTGTAAATACTGTCTTCTGATTGGAGGCGGAAGTCAAGCGTACAGTGATTTATGCACAAACGGTCTAAACTGACGAGCCGTGACATCTAGCAGAGCACAGCATGAAGAAACTCAAGGGAGGCATGGAGAGCGCCTGGATGGTGTAGCCTGACAGGAGAAGGGCCGTGGATTAAAGCCAGGCTTCAGTTTCAATCAGAGCTGGTCAGACGGTAAAGCTTCACGATCAGGCCAGTTATAGCAGCAGACTGCTCTCTGATCAGCCAGAACACTATGAATTATTAAAAGCTCGGAGGGAAAGGCCAGAGACACAAACCAGTATAAGATACTTTCAGATCACTTAACCTTCAAGAGAAACAGAGAGAGAAAAGCTCACATATTAATTGATAAATTACCACAGTCAAACTCTTTATGTTTTTCATAAACAGGGAAATGTGCTTGTTCATGCACACATCAAAAAACCCATTAGCAAACATCAAAGCGGGACAGAGATGGTGGTTATAGCAGTTATGTGAGCTTTCATCAGCCCAATTCATTTAAATGCCAGTTACCAAAACAAGCAATTCTGAGGCTTTGTGATGGTGGTTTTATGTGTGACTGATGCAGAAATCCTTAGTGCATCAACACATCTGCTGTATGAGCAACACATACTCTTAGTATACACAAAAAGCCTTTGTCTTTTTCATTCCTACACTCCAGTACTTTTTGGTTTATTGTTCTAGTATAGAACTCTCTTTTGCAAAAGTATCTTTAGTTAATAGTACCTTAAGGTAAACCCCTATATTTGTTTGTTGTATTGTTTTGTTTGTTTTGGGTGTTGTGTGTTTTCTGTCATGTTTTGGTTTGGTAAAGCTCTGGAAGACTGTTTCCACCACTAAATAAAAAATGTAATTGCAATTTTTCTCACAATTTTGACATTTTTTCGCAATTGCGAGTTTACATCAAGCAATTCTGACTTTTTATATCAGAATTGGGATATAAACTCGCAGTTCTGATTTTTTTCTTACAATTGTGAGAAAAAAAGTTTTAAATTTAGATTTAAATGTGCAATTAAGAGAAATAGTAAAAATTGCGAAATACAAACTCGTAAATCTAAGAAAATAGCCCCCCCTCAGATTTTTGTTATAACTCGCAATTGTGAATTTTTATCTCGCAATTCTGAGCAAAAAAGTCAGAATTATGAGATTCATTTTTTCTTGCAATTGCAAGTATACAATTCATAATTGTCAATTCGAAAAATTTGCAATTACTTTGTTTGATTTTTATTCAGTGTTTAAAGCTGTTTACTTTAAAGCAATTTATTTTATATTTAAATTTATAGTGCTATATAAACAAGCATGAATTTTTGCAGAGCTATTGCAAATAATTACAGATAACTATGATCAGAAGCTTTCTTAATGGCTGTTTTCTCACCACTGTCATGTTTGTTGTGTGTTTATTCTTTTACTGAAATGAAATGAAAGTACATGCTGCAGCATGAATGGCGTTGGGATGTTCACTGGGGAACACTATACTGCTGCAAACGTGTTTACATTTACCACTAAGCATAGAACAATAAAGAACTTAAATGTGAGCATATCTGACAGTGCAGAAAATAAAAGGAAAGTCTGTAGCTTTCATCTGGGTCTGCTGATGGGCAATGCCATCCTAAATGTACAGGGCGATGTCTGTGTCTTTCAGATAACATTGTGTCCTGCCCTATGTGTGCTAAGCACTGACCTCAGCAGTCTCACCCCTGCCATAGACAACAGAGCTGCTGTGTTCAGTTATGTAACAGAGCGTGTGGCAAAATCATGTCTATTCATCAGCAGAAAGCATCAGTGTGTCCTTGATGCCCCTCAAAATCACACACAGCTGCGCTCAGACGAAAACAAAACAAACGTGCTGCTGTGTTTTCATGTTCACTTGGGGAGGAGTTTAAATTGTGAATCTATGCAAACAATACAAAAGCTACTAGTGGTTGGAAGACACCCAAGAACTTACTTTAATGATGAACTGTTTCATATTTATAGCTGCTCCAGGTCTAAGGCACAGTTTGTGTGGATCTTACATTCCTAGAGAGATGGATGATCATGCTGTCAGCAACGGACACTGCGTTTACATATCTAGGCCAGATGCAAGGGAGGATTCCTTAAATGGAAGTATATAGAGGTAAACTTCTCCTCTACTATTGTGTAAAGAGAAAAAAGGAGACCTCAGTGCCAGGCAGGGCTTGTGAGATGAATTAATCCACTGACTGTCTCTGCACCTGGCCAGTATCACCCAACAGAACCCATCATACATGCTGCGACACAACAGGATAGAAGCCTAATGAAAAATGACAATGCATCTGAAGACAGTTCATTTGATTTGGAATGTGCTGGATTGTGGGTGTTTGATCAAGGAAGGTTCATACGGTTCAGTTAACTTTGATGTCCCCATAATTAAAGCAGCAGGAATAATTATTGACTTTCAATAGTGGAAATTATCAATTGACAGTATATCAAATACTGACTTTGGTTTTGAAGCCAATTTAATATGCATCCAATTTTTCATTCAGTTCAAGCCTCTTGTTTAATGGCAGGTGACAAACCATTTCAGGAAAAAACACCTTAAAACTTAATATGTATAATATAATCAATATAATATACTATTATAGTATTTATTAATATTTTGAATTATATTTGTATGTTTTCAGCATTTATTTTTACGTTACAGTTTTTTGGTAATTTTGTTTTGTGCTTTTGTCATTTTTTATATTTATAATATTGTTTAGCTTATTTTTGTATCTGTAGTACTTTAACCCAATTTTTGTATTACAACATTTCATTTCATTTATTTTTTTATTCTTAATTTATTTATTTTTTTACATTAAGCTTTTTCATAATATTTATATTTTATTTTATTTTGGCTTTATTTCAGTAAACAAAAATGTTTTCAATAGTTTATTGTTAACACTGAAATTAATTAATTTGTTTCGGTGGAAAACAATTATTGACATTATTGTCTCAATTATAATAATCAATTTATTTGAATAAACCAACAACATGCATTCCTTCACATCACCGGTGAGTCACAGACCCAAGTTTGAGAACCATTAATGTAAAGGTACCAAATAGAGAGGAAATTACACAAGTTTTGTATTTTGCTTAAATTTGTCCTTTTTGTCCTGCACCTGAACCTGAGCCCTATTTTGGTTTGTGGCATGTGCTGTGCACACTTAGTTTTTGCATTTTTGACAAAATAGAGATCATCAGAAGGAGGGTTCAGGCAATGTTGCAAGCCAGATGCAAACTTGCAGTGCCCACACAAGCTCCTTGGCTCAATGTGTCAGTGCATGTGTACTAACTTTTTTTTTTTTCTGTACACCACTGTATCATTTTTTTCAGTAATGTACATTTTTATGATTCCTCCCTTGTGTCGTGTACACTTGAGTTTAATATAGCTCTGGGCTGATGCTGGATGTGTTTATAGGACTTTCCCGTGGTCCTCCGCAAAAAGCCTTCCAGTATAACTGAAAGCTAAAACCTACAGCATCCTGAATGCTTCACAGTCGAGAGTCAGAGCTGTATGAGAAAGCAGAGAGGGGAGAGATGGTGGGTGAGGGTAAAAGATTCAGCTATATTCTTGCTGACCTTGCACTGCATCACTCCAGGGAAGCACGCTAGACTAAAGGAAACACAAAAGAACAGAGAGAGGGAGGAGAAGACAGCCTGATGAACCTGTAAGGCTCATGAAACGCATTGTGTCTATAATTAACCCTTCAAGAACCCTTGAAGAATCCAGCTCCACCAGTAGGACAATTACATCTCATGACAACTCGCTTTAGACTGCGAGACTCATGATTTCAATGACATCCCCAAAATGAAACTTCAAGCAAACATCTCAACAAAACAAATGGCAATTCATATGGCAATAATAATTAGGTGACGTGTTAAAATTGACAGACGGGGATCCGCCTCCTCTTCTCAAACAAGCAGCATCTGAATAGCACACAGACATGGTGACAAGTGACTTGAATAGGAAATAGCATGTTCCAGCCGTCTGGATGAGATTGTTAACACAGCCATATGGCTCAGCTGACGGCTGCAGACTGGTGTGATAAACAGAGCACTTGAGAGGGCTTGGAAGCCCATATTCAGATCAAATCCATAATGCAACTTCACAAACGCAGTGTAGGTTGTAGGTGTTGATCTACCCGGCTTGTCAAGTGATAAATCTCTGTCAGACTGGTGGTGGAGTACAGGTAGACATTAGTGATGTTCAGTGAAGCTGTTAGATGACTCTTATCTATGAGTTTTGCTTGTGGCCATTACGTGGCTCATTGGCACAGTCAGAACTGACATGTTTACCAAACACTCTCGCAGCACTGAGTTGACAGAGGATGAAATCGCATCAGCGTTTATTAAGCTTTATGATTTTCCCCAGGCTATAACATAAAGACTAAATGTCACTCCAGTATAAATGGTACAGAGGCAGATCATGGAAGGGGCGGCTTGTGATTGGTTTGTATGTATTTAAGACGGAAGCTTGTGCTTTGTTAGTGTTTAGCGTACAAAAACAGTGATATCGGATGGCCACCTTAAAATATAGCCATGTTATTGTTCATGCACTACCATGATACATATGTTTTTCCAAAATACATGTCCAAAAAAACATGGTATTGCCATGGAACCATGTCAAAAAACTAGTAGTGTACAGAACCATCAAATCCAAATCACTGTGACATATTACATTTGTGTACCATAACATGGTATTTTACATGGAACTCCAAGGCTTTTCAATGAATACCGTGTTGCTATTTCCAGAAAACGTGGTATGAAAATTATCTCAAATTAAAAACGATTTAGTTTTGCAACAACAAATTTACATTGTACATCAAGACACCTTAAAGAATGCCATATTAATACATGTTGAACAACTACATGGGATTACCAATGTGCTACATGGGACTTTATATACTGGTATACTGGTACGATTAATTGGCAGAAATTTGTCAACTGCTAGAGATTTAGGATTTTTGGAGATCATCTCTATCGCGGTTACATGCTCACGTGACGTTGCTATACTACATGGTCATGAAAACGTATCATTTGCATTTGTTTTTAAGCATTGTGGTTTAAAAACAAGTGATTTTTAAGCCGTTGAAATGCAATCAGCAGCGAAAGAGAACTTATTTTGCCATATGTGCACGCTGTCTAATAACGCTGTCAGTTATTTTAGCTGCGTTATAGGCCTTGAACGGTTAAATACACACATGTGTGTGTCAAAATACAGTCTTTGCAAGTATGCTCGTAAACACAGTAATTTAGGTCTTAAATGAAACAGCTGAGAAAGAAAACTCATCTGTGACAATACAGTATATTGGATCCGGGCAGCTCTTAAAGTGACAGCAGTCTAATATTCCTTCTGTCCGGCATTCATGTTAATCAAACACCAAAAGAGAGAAAAAAATCTCTCACTGCTCTTGTCTTGACTTAATCACTTTTGTAACATAATAAAAATAAATATACACTTAATTTACACAGTGAAGAATATGCAGTGTTTTTAAACATTTGATTATAGAATGTATGTAGCATTTATATTTATTTGTTCTAATGTAGTTTTTTGTCCTTTTGCTTGCAATTAGTTTCTTATTCTTATGTAATCGTTGACTGTTCACTTGTCTTCGTGGGCTTGAGTGTTGTTATTTTACATTTTTATTTAGGCTGTTATTTTTTGCAATATTGACTCTGGTGACAAGAATTAAGAAATGTATATGGTATCAAAATGTTTGCTATCATAAAGACCTTAATAAATAAATAAACAAATCCACAATGGTGATCTGAGCCATTTTACATTCCTTGCCATTTCCACAAGGGTGTTGCACTTATGATTTTATGAGTGACAATAACTTGTGGTGTAAATTTAGATTGGGGTCAATTATCCCTATTAACTAACTATTAACTATACGACCTTTGCTTCAAACTTATAATGTGCTGCGTATTAATACTTAGTAAAGTAGGCTAGTTGTTTTAATGTTGTTACATTATAAGTGTATATAAATCAATAAATCAAACTCAAAACTATATTACACACTTAATCAGGTTCCCAAAACATATATTTTAGCTTTTCACACAAAACCCTTAATTCTCTCTTATTCTTCTTCTAGACAAATTCACATGATGCCATAAAAAAACCTCTCTTAATATAAAGGGAAAAAAGGATAACATTCCATAATGTTGTTTATGGCTTTAACAAAATCCATACATGTACATAAAATTAAATTTGTTATGGTATTTGTGTACACAACTGTGTGTTGTGTTACTTTTATTTAATTTGTATTTTTTTGCACTGTCCACTGAGCGGACCTGACTTGATTTACATTTCACTTCTGATTATACCCTGTATAATTTAGTATGTGATGAATAAACAAACCTTGAACCTTGTATTTTTGCTGTGTCATGTCATAAAATAAATAAATAATATAAACAATGAGAATTATTAGTATATACACCATTTACTCCACAGACCAGCAGTCAGTCTACAGGCAAACACTGATGGTCTCGTGACTCTATAAGTCTGTATGGGTCTTTCTCTATGTCTTTCCGCCGGTGTTGTGCTATATTACCGTCTTGCTCTTGTTCTGTACCGCTGGGCTCAGCAGGGATGGAGGAGCTCACAGCACAAACGTGTCCTGGTTACCACGGCAACAGCCTGGCATTCTCTAGACAGGCAGAGCAGATCTGATGCATGCATGTGTGTGTGTGTGTGAGTGTGTGTGTGTGTGTGTGTGTGTGTGCGTGCGTAAGCCAGACAGCGAGTGAGAGATAAAGATTTACACCGTTTCTGGCCAAAACAGAGTTCACGTCACCTCCAGAATAACAAAACATCAATAAACAGCACAGACGCTTTAACTGAGAGCCTGTGAGTGAACAACAGAGCGGCGTCCATGTAAGGACATGCTGCCACGGGTGAGCTCCTCTAACTGTAATCCATCACCAGCCCTGCCGTTTGTTTGACTGAGATAAATGCTGCAGTTTCTAAGAGACTCGTGTGTGATATCAAGGATCACCCATAACACAATATCTGCGCACACAGGCGCCGATGGCACCGCTGTTGGGAATATCTGGTGCGATGCAGACGCTGGGGACCAGCAGATGAAAGATGTATCTGTCCTGTGCAAAATGCTCTCGCTTCACACAGGAGGAGAGAGAGAGAGAGGCTTGATTGCCATTAAGCAAATCTTCATGGTGTCAGCCCATAATTTTAAACACTGTTATTTCATCCAATTGGCACAATTTAAGCTCCATTTCCCTTTTACCCTGAACCAAACACAAAAGAAAATCAATTTAAAATCCACTTAACTTCAGAGTTGCAGCGCCCCATCTGTGCCACACGGTATGACAGCTCTGCCTTTGTGCCTATTGTTGCTCTTTAGAAACAACTACAAATGTTTCAGAGATGGCTGAATAGAGATAGTTAACCAAACCCAGCACACATGTCTGTTTGTGCATAAATGGCAAGCCGTTACCGCAGGACTCACATCTGCGCTGCAGACACTTGCACAATTAGCTAATTACCCAAAACCCCTCGTTTTGCATCCCATAGTGTCAGAAAAACCCTTCAGCTGCAGGATATTTCACAGATTCAGAGTGAGGAGACGTGGCAGATATCATCAACATCCGAGTGCTGTTGGTATGTAAATTAACTTGATCTCATCAGGGACAACAGCATGAATAATGATAAAGAAGTATAATTACTATTAAACATGTTTCTTGTGAGTTTTTCTGGACCACTCTTCGTTTTCTATATAGATATAAACTACCGTTCCAAAATTTGTAGTCTGTTGATAACTGTTGTACAGACATTTCAGAATTGTTATGCCTTATCAGTCCGTGTCTCAATAGTTTATCACAAAGCTATATAACAAAGTTGAAATCTGACATTTCTGGTTTTTTTCTGAACATTTCAATAAACCTCAATGATTTGTTTCATTTTGGTCAGGCTTACTTTTAGGCCAAAGCTGGACAAATCTGTATGTTCATGAGGGAAGTCTGAGAATATCTGGCTTTACCTTTTCACTTGGCATCAAAATGAATGAGATGAATTAGACTGACCTTTCAAACTACAAGCCTATGAGACCCATCGATCTCTCATACGGTAGCCATATCCCCCTGCAGCCCAAGACTGGTTGCCCACTGGAGCTAAGCAGGGTTGAGCTGGTCAGTATCTGGATGGGAGACCTATCTGGGAAAACTAGGTTGCTGCTGGAAGAGGTGTTAGTGAGACCAGCAGGGGGTGCTCACCCTGCGGTCTGTGTGGGTCATAACGCTCCAGAATAGTGATGGCGACACTATACTGTCAAAAAGCACCGTCTTTCGGAAGAGACGTTAAACCGAGGACTCTCTGTGGTCATTAAAAATCCCATGGCACATCTCGTAAAGAGTAGGGTGTAACCCCCGGAGTCCTGGCCAAATTCCCTCCACTGGCCCTTGTCAATCATGGCCTCCTAATAATCCCCATCCACTTGATTGGCTCTATCTCTCCTCTCCACATGTAGCTGGTGTGGGGTTAGCGCACTGGTGCCGTTGTCCTGTGGCAGCCGTCGCATCATCCAAGTGGATGCTGCACACTGGTGGTGGTTGAGGAGAGACCCCCCATGATTGTAAAGCACTTTGGGTGTACAGCAATACACAATAAAGCACTATATAAATGCATCATTCATTCATACATTTAAAATAACACATTTGATTAATTTATCAATATCTTTTGAATCATGCTGAGAATTGGCGATTTGTGCAAAACTATGAATGCTACAGATGAGATTTCAGCTTCAGTGCTTATTAAAGGGGACCATTTCATATCCACTGTTCAAACATTTTATAAAGGACTAAGATATTAAAAAACAGATACAGTGGCATGCTAGATGAAAACAGGAATGAATCAAAGGGAAGCAGAGTAGGGACTTTATGAACATCAAATTCATGTTTCTTGTCTCAGCACTGTGATCAGAATCTGGCAGCCAGACAAACTCAAGACTGCAGGCAGATTTACGAGTTAATGACAGGAGAAATGAGTTGATGAGGATGAAATTGATGTTTGAAAAGAAACTGATAGACACATTAAAGAGACATAAAAATGGACACAGTGGGAACAAAAATGAAATGGCACAGAAACAGACAGCACCTGGCTCAGACACCATGACAAAATGTATCTAATAAACAGAAACAAAGTGAAACTTGAACTTTATTGACAACATCCTGTATATCAAATCAGGACAAGCTGCATCTATGTCTTGCTAAGTGGGTCTTATTTCGACACTTTTTTGGAAAATGTATTCAAAAAAATATTTTGGAAAAGAAGTTGGCTGAGAATGGCAACACGAATAGGGAGAGAAACTATATGCACATCAGAATAATTTATATATATATTAAAACAAAAATAAAATAGTTCACCCATGACCCATCCAGTTGTTTAGTTGTTGATATGCAGACAGTCTATACTTCACCCCAGATAAAATTCAGCACTCGTAGTTCTTTTCTTTCAGCAAGAACACCATCCATAATTCATAAACACTTTCGAGAAGCTCGGCTCACCTGAGCCACAAAGACATCTTTAGTCCTGAACACTCTTTCCAGTCCAGTGTCCAATCAAATCATCCCCGGAGGCAAATACATGCAAATGTAGACAGCTACAGGTATAACATGCACAAAGCCAGTTGTGCAGGTGACATAAAGGCAATGTAATAATCTATTCTTAATTACTTCTGTCTCACAGGCCCTCCAAATGCCTCTGGCCAACATAAACTCCCATTCCTGAAGTACAATAACCTTCACGGATGGTCACACTTGAGCCCTTGAGGAATTGCTGAGACTATCCTGAATATTTACGATTATTAAAGTATGAGTACAGTACAAATAAACATCATAAATATGCATGATTGGATAGTATGACTTGGCATAGATTGCACAGCAACATTTTAGATGAAGTAGTTTTCTCTGTATGAAAACTAATATATTTCTAATTACAAAATTGTGTCCCGGTCAATGCACACACAGGTCATAATTGCTCATTTTAATTGGCTGACTGGCTGCAGAGATGATTACACAAACAGGGAGGATGAACTCAGTGACGTGCTAAACTCTTTACACAAACAACACAAGTCCAACACGTCTTGTAAATTAAACCAGGCATACTCAATTGTAAATGGACAGCAAGTATACATTAAATTGGAAAGTGACAAAGTCATATGTAAAACATGTATCATGGTTTTGACAAGATATTAAGCAGCACAACTGTTTTCAACATTGATAATAAGAAATATGTATTGAGCAGCAAATCAGCATATTCAAATATTTTCTGAAGGATCACGTGACACTGAAGACTGGAGGAACGGCTTCTGATTTTTAATAATAGAATTCAAATTGATTTCTAAAGCCACTTTAAGTCTACTCATTATTTTGGTTGTCACAATAATTTAAAGTTTTTGAATGATCGTTATTGTGTGGTTTTCTCATCAAATACTGATATATGCCATTTTTGAAATGAGTAATCCATTTAATTTATTTTTATCAATTCACAATGCTACAGTTCAGAGTAAAAATAAAAAAAATAAAGGCACTATTTTTCTCTCTCTTTCACAGCCTTCAAGCTGTCTGAAACAATTGCCTTGAAACACCAGAGTCTCTTAGCCAGGGAACGTCTCTCACAAGCATGGACAGCTTCGTGGCTGACAGCCGGAGATGTTTCCCGTGAGGTAATGAGCCAGGAAGTCAGAATGAAAGGAGACGGATAGGAAAAGACAGACCAAGAGAGAGATGGAAATAATCGTGTAGGAAAATGTCTGAAGGATATAAGTAGGGCTGCTCCTGACCGGCATTGGGTTTCCATGTCTGTGTCAGTCAATATAGTGCAGGTTAAGTCTGGGTCTGTAACACTGCATACAGTCACTAGGTTAAAATAATTGGAAGTCATTCACAATATCAGAGCTTAATACAGTAGATCAATAATCTATTTCTGTTGATCATCAGTAATGGTGCTTTTAAATGGCATTGGATACATATACTGTGATGCTTTTCAAATACGCAAGGCACTTTTCTGCTTTTTGTCATTACAGATATTTTACACAAAGAAATAAACAGTGGGCCTACTTTTGAAAAGTGTTTAAAGTCATGTTAAATCATATAACATCAACCAGAGCAACAAAATAACATAGCATGTTCAACATTATTACTGAGTGCATATTAAAGAGTGTCTTGGGGAATATTCAGACAAGTTAAACTCTATTAGGAACGTCACATAGGATCAAGCGGAAATCAAAAAAAGTTGACTTATTTGTATTGATTTATTTGTCAGAATTTTGTAGGGATGGACTGCATATGAGAAGAGGACCATCCTGCAAAGTTTAGGGGTTCTATGATTTATGGCAGAAGAAAAGATGTGGTTTTATTTTTTCAAACTGACTGAAGCATCTGACTAAAGGCTGGAATACACACAACTTTTAAAATCTGAAAGAAAAAACTGTTAAAACACTAGACATCATACACTTCCTGACTTTGTAAATAGCTACAGAGGAAAAACTGGGCATTTTACACTAAATGCCCGAGGATCATTCACACATTACCAGACTTTCAAGTTGTTTCGAACACAAACTCATGCAGAAACATATGCCTTGTTGCTACGAGACACGTGACAAATGAATACAGTTCACAGATGTTTGATATCCTCTGACTGGATAGAAGCATAATCTGAGTCCTCGGCACCAAAAGCCTTGTGGGCAGTGCGCCGACATGCAGCGTTGTTGCACTGAGGGCGTCCTGAGTTCGAATCCCGACTCGAGGACCTTTCCCAAACCCCCCCCTCCACTTTGCTTCCTGTCACGTCTGATCTGTCCTGTGATAATAAAGGCAAAATTGCCAACAACAGAAAATTAGGGTCTGTGATCATACGCTACACGATTTTCTTTATGTTAACTAAAATCTGCAGACTGGCTCTTGCTTTTGGCAAATAGTCTCAACTTGTCCAGACCATAGAATCCAGCCTTAAAGGGTTGGTTCCTTTGAAGATACAACAGTTGTAACAATCATATCATATAGTTTGGAAAATGTATTTTTATTTTGGTGCAGTGCTTCGCCCCTTAGACTTTCATTGTAAATGTGATTTTTGCTCATTTGTATGCATGTAGCAACCCAGAAAATTCATTTAAAGACAGAATGATGTAACAGAGCTCATCCCATTTTAATCAACAAAGCTGTCTACACTGACACTAGAGTTATCGATAATTAATTTAACACGAGGGCCACAGGAGTGAAGTAAATGCTCTCTGTTTACATGTCTAAAAGCAGCTATTAAACACCTGTGGTATCGGCTGAGTTTAGTGAGCTGGAAGGCCGTCAGTGATGGCAGACAGTGAAGTGAACAGTCTGTGCTGTGATTGTGGATGCAGATATCCAGCTGAGATCACCAGCTGCTCTCATGTTTATGTACTGCAGCATACGCACCCCTCTCTCTCCTCTTCTCCACTTCTACCCTATTTCTCTCTATCAGCCTAATTTTCAGTTTCAGATCCCCTCGGAATCCAACGGAGGGAGAGAAGCAGAGAGGAAACTGAAAGATGTGATGGGCAACGGGGCTTTTTCCTCCTCATCCTTGAAACTGGGTTTTAAGGGGAATATCATCACTCTTGTTGTCACCCTGTACTGGGGAAATGAATGGGAAAGTCCACTGGAGACTTTCTGGGTATTACCTGGATACTGGAAAACAACTTAGATCATTTTAATATCTCAAGTTATTCCAGACAGTAACCATAGGTTTGGTTATTTTATTTTAATGTATATATTTTTCCCTTAAAATTGTCATTGTCCTGCCCTTTTTGCCTCCCCGCTAACCCATTTATCTGTTTCCATCACAATTTGGTATAACATGTATCCTTTATAAATAAAGATCGACCGATATATCGATTTACCGATATTTTCCCCGATATTTAAGCATTTTACCATTATTGGATATCGGTTTTGTAATATCAGATTTACCGATAAATGGCACCATCTAGTGGTTGTTTTGAGAATTGCGCACAGGATCACCATTGCAGCGCATCTTAGAGACAACAACAACAACGGCGTCCAGGTATTGATTTGCTGTAGTTAGTAAACTTTATTTAACATAACAGCCATTAATGCACAAATTGGATATATTACATAAATGCCTGATATGCAGTTTATGCAGCTTGGCTCTAAGAAATAGAGACGAACTCACAGAGTCACGTAAGATAATCCGTCAATCTTTCCGAATAAAGACGTAACTGTGCATGAATGAGCGCATGTTGTAAATAAAAGCGCTGATTTAATTCTCTCTCTGTTGTATATGCTCATCATTAGTCTCGTGAATCCGCTTTCATATTCCTGTTCACTCAATGATTGATGCTCAGGAAATGCTCCAGCACGGCCACCCATGGAACTTTTAACAAGATTCACTTGTTTAAAACACACTTAATTATATTAACATTTACTATATAACCATTATTATCGGTTCTGGATATCGGTTATGGGGAACATAAACATTCAAATAATTGGTATCGGTATTGGTAAAAAAAATCAATATCGGTCGATCACTATTTATAAATATATTATACAAAATTAGTTCACAAAGTTCTGATAATTTTATTTTAAATATAAATTAATTAATTATTAATTATATTTAATGTAAAAATATTGTGTTTATAAACTAAAATATAGTTATATTATATGATCAAATTATTATAATTTTTTCTATGGATATACTATATTTTTGTTGTTGTTCTGCTCTTTTCTCCACCCGGTTTATCTATATGCTATGTTATTCATGTATAGTTTTTATTTGGGCTTTACATAGTTTGGTAAAAGTGTGTCTTTTATAAATTTATTAACAATTTATCCTATACATTTTAATAAACAATATTTTAACATGTTATTTGAACAAATTATTTTTTTTATTCATGAAAAGCTCTACTTAATCATCATTCTGCCCTCTTCTCCTCCTTGTTAATTCATCACTGTTATTCTCAGCATCACTGTTATTCTCTCACATCCCTCATGACTTCTTTTGTTTCCTGCTCTGTGTCTTTTCTAGCCTTCCATTCTCCCACCTGTCCCAGGCCTGTCTATATCCCGGAGTGTGACAAGTGTGTGTATAATGAAGGCCTATTAGGAGAAACAACGCAGCAGCTCTGTGCCGCACATGTTCAGTGGTCAAATGCTGCCGACAGCTGGGCCAACACACACACACACACACACACACACACACACACACACACACACACACACACACACACACACACACACACACCCTAGAGACCGCCCTGGGTGTCCCACCGTCTGCCAGAAACGACGATGCAGACAGCTTCAACAGGAGGCTCAACTTGAGGATATAAACGGGTTGTGGAAGGGCCTCCATGAACCTGACATTGGCACCATGACATTTTTGTCAGAATGCATTCATTGTGTATGGATAGTAAACTAAAGGAAAATCATTAGTTTCAGACTATAAATCTTCATATCAGAGCCAGTTAATCTGATCAATGCATATGCAAGAATCTTTATGGATGTTAAGTGATAAGTATCTGCTTTCTTTTGTAGTTGTAGAAATCTATGTTACTGCCATATGCTTCATATTACTGAAGGAGAAATAAAGTGGCCCATTTAATGGTATAAAACAGTTAAAAGATAAATATGCACACACACAAACACACACACGTTTGTTTTTGTGAATTGTGGGGACTGTCCATAGATTTCTATTACTTTTATTCTGACAAAACAATATTTTCTATCCCCCAACCGACCCTGCTCCTTAAAGAAAACCTGTTTGCATTGTTACACTTTCAGATAAACATAATTTCCTATTTGTAATAATTATTTCTGTCTTGGGGACTGACAGGCTGTTCCCCACAATGTCAAACATTTTAGTTTTTACTATCCTTGCAAATAAAAATGTAGTTGGTAAAGCTGTAAATGTCTTAATTGTCACTTCTGATCAAATGAATGCATCCTTGCTTAAAAAACTATAAATTTTACAACAAAAAAACTTATCAAAATAAATATCGCATACTGAGCAAAACTTTATATATAAATATATAGGCATACTATATATAATATATACATTTATACTACATTTATTTTAGTATAATGGAATGCCAAATTTAATGTGTTTTTAATCGCTTATGACTGTCAATGAAGTAACATAAGAGGCTTTCTTTTTTTATTAAAACACCACCAACAACAAAAAACTGTTAAACTGTATGACTTTCACCTGTCTCTCGCTGTGGTGCATCCAGTCCACACGGACACGAGACCTGACGCCCTTCAGCCATACAGACACAAAAGACAAGGATGCCGTAGAGCTTTCAGCCGTATACAGCAAAACCTCCTGGAGAATATTGAGCTATTATCTGACACAGCTTGTTGCCTCCCTAGAAGTACCACAGAACAAACATCAATAAGATGAAAGGAAGTAGAAATAAAGAGGTAGCTTAATAATAATAAAAAGGAGAAAATTTAATCTGTTGAAGAGGGCAAAAGTGTAAGTGTGTGTTAAAGAGTGTTATTATACTGTTGAAATGGACTGAACTGAAGACAGGGCAGATTTACACACAGCCTTGTGTTATGAAAATCAATAATATCAACATGGGGTTCATGAAGACAGTAAGACGAGTTCACCAGCTGCAGACACATTGTGACCCTGGACCACAAAACCAGTCGCTGGGGTATATTTGTAGCAATAGCCAAAAATACATTGTCTGGGTCAAAATTATTGATTTTTCTTGTATGCCAAAAATCATAAAGTAAAAATCATGTTCCATTAAGATATTTAGTAAATTTCCTACTGTAAATATATCAAAACTTAATTTTTGATTAGTAATGTGCATTAAGAACTTCATTTGAACAATTTTAAAGGCGAATTTAGCAATATTTCGATTTTTTTTTGCACCCTCAGATTCCAGATTTTAAAATAGTTGTATCTCGACCAAAGATTGTCCTATCATAACAAACAATGAAACGTTAATTTATTCAGCTTGATGTATAAATCTTAATTTCGAAAAATTGACCTTTATGACTGGTTTTGTGGTCCAGGGTCACAATCACAAATGTTGTATATTAAATATATTCTTGCTAAATATAGGAAGATAAACATTATCTCAATGCCACTCAATCTTGTTGAAGCCAAATGTATGGATTCCTCGATTAAATGATTATAAAAACCATACGTTGGTATATAAAACATCACTTCATCATAAATTGTTTATAACACATATGTGAGGACAGTAAAATGGTAACATTAATCCACTCCCTACCTCCATACACACATATACACAAAGAAAAATGGGTGGACCGCCCTCTGATCCTCACAGCAAACAGTAGTCTGGCATGAATTATTCAATCACTTTCACGCGGCTTGAATAACAGATGGTCAGTGCTCTTCACCCGGCAAAAGAGCACCAAACATGAACCCATGGGTTAATTAACTGGACATGTGTGTAGTTCATACAGAAAATGGGTTTTATGTAATGGAAAATGACATTATTTAAACCTGCTTTTAGTAGAAAGAGAAGGCTTTCTCTTTGTTTTCCTGTGAACAGTTTGGAATCACCGCCATCTTGTGGAGATTTATTGACTTTGTGCGTAGTTGGGAAAAAAGTAGCCTTTTTTCCTAAATAGCCTTTACTTGACTGTCACTTTTGCTCAATTTTATTTGATCTTTGCTAAATAAAAGTATAAACTTCTTTAAATAGCAGCAGATAATGATTATTAAGTCATTATGAAATAATGTCATTAAATAAAAAGTAGAAGGGAAGGACACATGCAGAAACAATAAATATGAAAAAGGACAAACCCATTTTAAAATTTCAGCACTTTAATTCACTCAGTTCTGTTTGAGAGGTTGCTCTGCTCAAACGATTACAAGAAAATGAGTGAAAGGGAAAATAAAGGATAAATAAAAAAAATCTAAAGTTCAAAGGTTCAGTCACTCATCATATAGGCTAGTGAATGCTTACAGGGTTGAAAAAGCATTGATCGCTAATACTCACCCTCATTAAGAGCTATGAAATATCCAAAACTCGAGTTAATGCCAAGCTGGAAGAAATCAATCTGACAATAGTAACAAATTATAAACAGTCCAGAGATGCAGTACTGGTGCATGAGAGCACCGTATACACTTATATACCGGCTGGAATTTGATCACTTTTCACCTGAAAAATCTTCTTGAGAGGATACCTTCACAATATTAAATACAGATTTTAACACTTTGAAATTAAGCCACTGAACAGGTCTAAGTATCAGGATTACAAGGAGACCACCATCATGGTCAGACATGTAATTTACTCCTATTAAGTAGATTTTCAAACGAACATACAGCCGTTATGCAGTCAATCATAGCTCTTTCATAACTTTCCTGAAGAAATATATTGTTAGTTCACACACAAACTTTTATCACAAAGTTGCAAACTGTTCCAGGAATAAAATATACATAGTTAAGTTCTAACGTTGGTGATACCATGTTATTCTGGTAAATATTAATGCATGCTTCTATACAATGTGTAGCTTTAAATGTTAAAATGAAACCTTCGAACAAAGCAGAGAGATTTTAAACATGACAGTCTTATTTTCCCATTTTAGTAGTGAAAAAAAAAAAAAAACTTGTTTTGAGGTTACGTTGGCACATTGAAAGCAGGACAGTATAGTTATATAAAGATTAATGAACTGACACATGGAAAGGACACATGGGGGAGGGGGGCAATGTTTTTAACATACAATTGGGTCCTGTAAAAATGCAGTTAAAACTCTATGCCAAACCCAAACCTCAGGTTTTCCTAGAGATTTTTTGAGTCAATGAATTGCAGTTGGAATTATACATCTCTAAGCTTTTTTCCGTTCTGTCTGCCCGCCAGCATTATCCTAAACTCCATTGTAGCTCAGACTCATCCTCTTCCCTCCAGAACTGAAGCTGGTATGGGGGCCAGACAGTGGCGTTGTGTTGGATGCCCCAGCTGGTCACATAGCAGTACAGCAGCGGTTCTCAAACAATTGTTCAATGACAGAGCTGTCTGCTAACGTAGACACATCACCCAAATCCCGCTCATTACATGCTATCTTCCGCAAGACACGACGCATGATCTTCCCTAAAAAAAACGAAGAAACAAAAACACAGAAGAACACTTGAGCATCATAAACATTAAGGCTTTAATAATAAACAGTCCAATATTTATACCTGATCTGGTTTTTGGAAGGCTTGGGGCATTCTGAATGTAGTCAGGTGTAGCTATGGCACCAATCTTCTCTCTCACTGTTTGAAAAAAAAGGGAAGTGAAAAGAAAGCCATTACTTGTAGCTCCTGAAAAAAAACTCTTCACATAAAACCGTTATAATAAATGCCATATTTACCTGTGCCCTTCAGCAAGTAGGAAATATACAGAAATTGAATAAAGTTATCAAACACTAAATTCTATATTAAATATAGATGAATACTTAAAGCAAGAAAGGTTAATGATTTCCTCTTTTTCTTTGATTAACAGACATCACAGCAGCTGGGTTATTTGGCTGTTATTACTTTAAGAACTGCAGCTGCTGAATGTGACGTGGATTTGACATGCATGCTGTAGTTTCAGTCGCGCTTTAATATGAAATTAAACAGGCTACAGCACCTGTACGCATTTGTACGTGCAATTGAAGAGCATTCGCTATGACTACAGTATAATGGCTGACAGGACAGGAAGATTTCGTTTTTACTGACATATCTCATCTGACTGAGTTCACTGTTGTTCTACTGAAGCTCCTCATCACCTCTACCATTGCCGCGCTCGATTGATTCACGCCTGGTGGGGAGGCAAATAGAGAGCGCGTCTGTAAAGTCTCCTGTTTGATGTGGTCGTAAGAACGTTCTGGGTCAAAAAAATGCAATTCTTGTCAAGAAAAAAAGAGACTGGAGCAGCAGTTGTTAAATATTTAAATATTGCGTTAAACACTGTTATACTTAAAATTAATCGCCAGTGTTAACGCGCTAATTTTGACTGCACATATATATACACAAACTTTTGTTTATCTCTATTAAAGGGTTACGCCACCCCAAAAATGATTTTGTCATTAATCACTTACCCCCATGTCGTTCCAAACCCGTGAAATCTTTGTTCATCTTCGGAACACAATTTAAAATATTTTCGATGAAAACCGGGAGGCTTGTGACTGTCAAGTAAATAACAGTCAAGGTTCAGAAAAGTATGAAAAACATCGTCTGGATACTCCATCTGCCATCTGTGGTTCAATCAGAATTTTATGAAGCGATACTTTTTTGTATGCAAAGAAAATAAAAATACTTTATTCAACAATTCGTCTCATCTGCATCACCGTAGCGGCATTTTGGAGAATATCCACTGGACACAAACTGCGTATGTTGTTTCTGTGTCAGCCGCACCACAAGGATATGCTGTTTTCGTTCAAATCAAAGCGTAAAGAACGTAAAGACGTATCCGTGTGGTGCGGCTGATATATGCTATTTGCGTCCAGTGGATACTCTCAAAATGGTGCTATGGTGACGCAGATGAGACAAAATGTTGAATAAAGTTGTTATTTTTATTTTCTTTGCATACAAAAAAGTATTCTCGTCACTTCATAAAGGGCCTTGACAGTGTTATTTACTTGGCAGTCAACGGGACAGTCACAAGCCTCCCGGTTTTCATCCAAAATATCTTAAATTGTGTTCCGAACAAAATGGGGGTAAATGATTAATGACTAAATTTTCATTTTGGGGTAGAGTAACTGTTAAAGTCTGACAGTTTAAAATAACTTTTGTTGTATTGAAAAGAGCAGTTCAAATGCTACTAGATTTTGCGCATGCAAAGTTTCTCCAGACAATGCAAAGGCCGTAATGACATATTTCCCAGCATCTTTTAAAAAAACAATTCATCCAAATAATAATGCATCCAAAAATGTAACTACATAATCTACATCACTTTACAGTAATTATATGTATTCAATTTTTTTATAATCCACACTGATCTGCTATTGGCCTTCATATGATACAAAATCGCAGGGCAGCGTTCACCAAACTTAAACTTTGGAATGCAAAATGTGCATTCCTGTGTCCCGCATTCTTATATGTATGAATGGTCAATGGAATGAAAAGTGTAGTGTGACCGACCTTTTACATGAGTGACTAAATGATGACAGAATCATAATTCTTGCACAAAATATTCCTTTAAGCACACACACCTTGCTTTTTAAGCTCCGCCTCCAGCTTTTGATTGTACTTGATTCCGTCATTGAGGGTGACAAAACAGTAGAGACTCTCGCCTTTAACAGGGTGTGGCCGCCCCACAACTGCTGCCTCAGCCACAGATTCATGCTCCACCAGAGCCGACTCCACCTCTGCGGTGCTTAGTAAGTGTCCTGGAAGAAACATATCCATCAACAATATATCAAAGCTTTTGCTCTATTACAGGTCATTTTGTTGGTAATTGGGCTACTTCAATGCTTTGTAAATCTTTAGAACTCATATCAGTAGATATAGAAAACAGGCAAGAAACAAATGATTGGAAAGTGTGGCCTGAATTTCATCATTAGCTATTTTCGAAACTCATTAATCTACATTATTTCAGCATATGTAGGTCCAGGTCACACATTTTCTCTCTCTACATTGCGGAAATGACAAAACAGGAGAAATTCTGAGATTATGTAATTAGAATTAAAGGAACAATAAACAAATTAATGTCCACATCCTCTACTCACCAGACACATTCAACATGTCATCTATCCTTCCGGTGATCCAGTAGTACCCGTCTTTATCTCTACGACAACCTGGACAGACACAGTACACCATTAATTAAAGCACAAACTGTCTCTCCCTTCACACTTATAATAAAACTAAATATGAATCACAGCACAGATTACCATCTCCAGTCACGTAGTATCCAGGGAACTTCTTGAAGTAGGTGGTTTCGAATCTTTCGTGGTTCCCGTACACAGTTCTCATCACACCTGGCCATGGCTGTTTAAACACCTGAGGAAGCGAAGCGCTTGGGTTTAAACTTGAATTTCACATCTGTATACAATGTTAACCGATTCATTAGCGTTAAGAAGTTTAAAACAGGAAAAACAAAAAAATGGTAACCAAATACTTTTATTTATTTATTCTCAAAATTCACTTTACCAGATAGCCCTCGCTTGGTCCTTCAAGTTCCTCCCCTGACTCGTTCAGAATAGCAGGTACAACCCCGAAAAAGGGAAATGTCTACAAAATGTAAAAACCTCAATCACCATACAGAAATTAATAAAAGTAATTCTACTGTACCACACTAAGCTTAATTTAACAATTATGTTTCTGTTTTGTATTAACAGAAGAAATTATTTGACATTATCTCTGGTAATGAACATTGTATCATTAGTCTCTTTCAGCAACATGACAAATATGTACACTAGTAACATTAGTTTCGAGTCACTAATGTCTTTAAAAAATACTTTTATTTAGCAAGAATGCGCTCAAATGCGGCATTCATAATGTTAAACATTTTTTATTTCAAATAAATGCTGTTATTTCGGTCTCCAGAGTATTAAAAACAGCGGTGCTGCTTGACATTTCTGATAATGAGAAATGTTTTTTGAGCACCAAATCAGCATTTTCAATGATTTCTTTTAGCGAAAGGAGTCACTCGAAAGGCGAGTATAAGAGACTTCTTTCAAATACAAAAACATCTTACCAACACCAAACTTATCTATTCATTCATATCACGTTCACTCACAGCAGAGCCAGGCTTCATGGGAGTAGCAGCCGGCAGAGGGGTCATCACATGCCCACCCTGAGGAAGATGCAAACAAAAGACAAGCGACTTACAGCAGACAGTTTCAAAGCAACATTGATGTTACTGCATCACAGTTCATACCGTCTCAGTCTGCCAGAAGGTGTCCACCACCGGACATTTCTTCTCTCCCACCACGCTGTAGTACCACTGCCAGGCTTCTGGGTTTATGGGCTCCCCTACAGTCCCCAAAATCTTCAGCGAGGTCCGCTTATACCTGGTGACAACAAACATAAAAACTGGTCAGAAATTAACACACACCTGAATGTATTAAAAATGATCTAGACACTTAAGTTTAAATGACTTCAATGAATCTTAAAGACAAATAAGTTGATTACGCGGGGAAAAAAACTTGATTACTGTAAAATGTGGGAAAAAGTAATAAAGAATTAGTAGATGTATCTGATATTGTATCAAGGTTGCTGATTGAGGTCAGAAAGTTTGCACATCCTGGCACCAGTTGTATGCAAAAGCACACAATGCACAATGAATGGACTTATAAACGCTGCTCTGTTTGCAGACTTTGTAAGCAAACAAAGTACAAAACCGAATACAGAGCAATCACATAACACATGGACGAGTACTATCAGGTGTTACTATACAGTGTCTTTATAGTCGTTATGATCATTATCATCAAGTCTTATCAAATGGTAGAAAGTGTTCTAGATGCATGACAGATTACCAGGCAATAACAAATACATATTCATAATACGGTCAATACTCATTCCTAAACATAATAGTAAACCCGATACTGTATCTACTGTGTACACACAGTGTGCATACAAAATATTTCACCTTTTTAAAGAACACACTCTACAAGCAAGTTTTATCAGGCTTTTTCACAAGTGTTTTCACACTTTGACCAATACATTTTAACACGGTTTTAAGTATTGGATAATTTTCAGCATCATTCCCCGGTCTTCTGAGTCACATGATCCTTCAGAAATCATTCTAATACACTAATTTGCTGCTCAAATTTTTTTCGTATAACCAATGTTGAAAAGTTGTGCCGATTAATATTTTAACGGAAATTGTAATATTATTTTTTTCAGCATTGTTAAAAGAATAAAAAATAACCACATTTATTTGTAATATAACTCCTTTGTAACGGTGGTAAAGTCACTTTTAATCAATTTAATGCAACCTTGCTGAATAAAAGTTTAATTTCCATTCTTACTAAATCTACATTTTTGAATTCTGAATAAATTTCCTATATGTATACGTTTTTTCCGATGACTTAGACTTTATTAATTTCCATGACTTTTTCCAGAAATCACAATTGTAAAACTGTCTGATTTGTTACACACTTTTCATGACTGTGGAAAGCCTCTCTAGTGTACTAAATCTAGAACAGATGCAAAAGACATGAAACTTACTTCTGAACGGGCTCACTGCCATACTTCATCAAGAGCCGGATGGCCGTGGGTGCCGTGTAGAACTTGGAGATGTGATATTTATCAACAATCTCCCACATTCGGCTCACATCTGGGTATGTGGGAAGACCCTCAAACTAAAAATAGAAGATTAAAAATACATATTATACAAAAATAAATGCTTACGAAGAGGAGTCAATGTGTTTTAATCACTTAAAGAAAGTGACTGCACAGGGCAAAATGCTAATTCTGACACAAAAGTGCTTATCAGGACGTCCCCCTCACCAACACACTGGTCGCGCCATTGGCCAAGGGCCCATATGTGATGTATGAGTGACCGGTGATCCAACCAATGTCTGCAGTGCACCAGTACACATCATCAGAGTGATAATCAAACACCATCTTAAAGGTGGCCGCAGTGTAAAGCATGTAGCCACTCACTGTATGCAGTACACCCTAGTGGAGTGGTACAAAAAGAGGGACAGATATTGATGAGATGAATATGAAAAGCAAATATCACACAGTTGAAGGATTGGGTTGTTTGGAGCATCTACCTTAGGTTTCCCAGTAGAGCCGCTGGTGTAGAGGATGAAGAGCGGGTCTTCTGAATCACACCAGACAGGCTCACACTCCTCTGATGCTCCACCAATCAGAGAGTGCCAACACAAATCAATCTCAGGATTCCATGGCACCTGCACCAATCACAGCACAGAGGGCGCTCATAGTTAACTCGTTCCATATAACTTGCGTTTACTCTTTCTGGTGTCACGCTTCAGAGAACAATCCCAAATTTATGGATCCTGATGTTATCTAATCAGTCTGAGAAGGTCATAAACTGTAAATGATGCTGGACTGAACAGAACAAATGCCGCTTTCAAGTCAAGGGAAGTCCCTACTTTGTTCCAAAATAATAGTTATAACATTATACTTGAACAAGTGATTTCAGTTGTGCCTTGTAGCCTACATGAGTAATATTTTCTGATGTCACAATCATCTATAAATAGGAATTCTAGTTACATCCTCATTTACAAATGATTTTATATTTAGTTATTATTTTATAAAGTTCTCAAAACTGAAAGTTTTGAAAGATCAGGTTAATAACATAGCAGAAGACAAACAAAAAGATTTACTATTTAGTTTAGGCAGAAAATCTAGTTATTCTATTTTAGTTTAAACAAATTATCTATTTAGCAGTGCATTCTATTTTCATTTGGCATGCTCATTTTAATTTCAGTTAGTGTTTATTAATTTTATTAGAGAATTTTTATTAGTTTTAATATTTTCATTTTAGTTTAGGTAAATCAGGACAGCATTTCTAGTTCAAGTCTTCATATCTAATATTTATATTTAGTTGCAGCCTTATTATATTTAACGTAAATAATTTAGAAGTTTTAGTTGACGATAAGACTTCTTAACCGCACAAAAGGAAGTCTTTTTTAAACCCTTCAGATTACAATGAGCTTTCTGATGGACTTTACCGGGGAAATGTACAATAATTCATATTGTAAATATACACTCATTCTAGAATAACTTGAAAGCAGCAAAAGGATGAAATTGTAAAGGGTGTTATGTACAAATAATGTATGTAACATTATTTAGAGGCTCGTGCTTGTATTTATTTCAATCAGACTTATTTGATTCATTCAGTTCAATCAAACCAAAGTAAATGCAGTGCAGAAGCCTGTCTGCTTTAGTCAAAGGCGTTCTCAAAACTGAAAGAGAAAGCATCTGAAAAGATCAGGTTAGTAACACTAGCAGAAGACAAACAAAAAGAGACATGGACGTTACAGAAAACTCTACAAATCTAGTTCATGCAGTTTAGACTGAGACTGAGGGAACACTACGTGAGCAGTGCACTTGAGTTCATTTATGCTCATAGGAGAGAGTTAGTGTTTGACTACATAGAGAGAACGTCAAATCCATTAGACAGTCGGAGCGGAAAACGTTTCAGCACATACAACTGCTAACACAAGAGAGAGCCATTAGTCTCTAGTCACTTTCAGTACTTTTACTAAATGTTTTCAGTGCCAGCTTATGGATCAGAATTGGCGATCAAATCAAATGGAAACACTTCATAATAACCATTATTCACAAATGTTATAATACTGAACAGCAGTTGATATCTCACAATTTTTGAATGCAATGAAGAATTATTTAACATTTTCAATGCATTAAGACAATAATGGCTCTGAAAACAAAGCAAGAATATGCCTTTAAACTATGGCCTCATAACTTACTGTTGAATGCCAAGTCTGATGAATGTGTATGGTGTAAACTGCATTTGCAAAAGCAAACACACACACACACACACACACACACACACACACACACACACACACACACACACACTTGTGAGGATAGTAATAAAAGTCTTGAGCCATCCAAAGAGCAGGAGAGCACTGTGCACACCATGAGCACATAAACCCGTGTTAATAAGACAGGAGGAGTTTAAACAAAACAAGCTATGCACAAAGGAGACATGAAATACCTGTGGGGGGGCACGGACTTTCCTTACTCTTTCTTTCTGTTTCTCCTGCTGAAGTGGGTTAATGGAGAGATTACTTACACCGAAAGAGGAAAAGGACACACAGACATGGACCCACATTGAAGGAGGAAATTAAATGCCAAAGATATTTTACATGAAATCCAACTAAAACAGGTCTTAAAAACAGGTCATCTTGCATTGATGAATGTCACACATATTACATTCAACTGTTGCAAAGGTCTTCAGCACAACAGCTCAGAAATCATGCCAGGCCTTAATGGATTTACAACAGTAACAAAACTTAAATAAGCAAGAGATATCTGTAACACTCAGGACAATGCAAGACTCCAAACTCCACAGGAGATGTACAGGACAAGAGTTAACATTTGAGAAATCAGAACAAAGAGATACTGCAGTACTTTTTCATCTGAATCTTTCCCATTTATCTAGACAGCTCTCCATTGATTCAGGTGTTATAATACAAGGCCTACTTTATTTTCATGCGCAAACTAAGCATGTGGCTTCTTTTGAACCTATATTAGAAAGTCAGCTCATAAGGCTTTGGTGTAAAACGCAACTAAAAACGGTTTAAACTAAAATCAAACCTCAGGACAGGGTCAAAGCCATGGCCTTGTGGTTAGCACATGTGCTCATGAGGGAAACCTGAAAATGTATATTAAGAAACGCAGCGGTTTTCAGCATTGATAATAATTATTATAAATGTTTATTGAGCAGTAAATCAGTATATTAGAAAGATTTCTGAAGAATAATGTGACACTGAAGACTGGAGTATTGATGCTAAAAATTCTGCTTATCTGTCACAGGAATAAATTACATTTTACAATATATTAAAATAGAAAAGTTATTTTAAATTGTACAAATATTTCACAATATTAGTGTTTTACTGTACTTTTGATCAAATAAATGCAGCCTTGCTGAGCTTAAGGACTAAAACACCTGGATCAATGTGGAGATATCCAAATGAGCAAGAAACAAACTAAGAAGAAAAAACGGAAAGTGTGAAGGCTGTTAGCTGTACAGCTGTGGTGCAGAGGCTAAACTCACCTGCAGATCAGGGCAGGTGCGTTTCGCTGGGGGCGACAGCGATCCAGACAATGCCTCTTCTTTTGTGAGGTGTTTTAGCATTATACATTTCTCCATTGTGAAAGACCTGACACAGTAAAAGACATGAAAGAGTTAAGTGACCTCTGTTGAGCACATACACGGCTACTGTGGCCACTTAATTAGGCGTCCAGTATTTCATGAGCAGCAAATCAGAATGACTTCTGAAGGGTCATGTGACACTTAAGAGTTAAGACTGGGGAAATGATGCTGACAATTCAGCTTTGCATCACAGGAATCTATTTTTAAAATGAAACAAAAAAGCCATTTTATATTAGTTCTGTTGAAATCTAAAATAATCTATATGTAAAAAGACAATAAATGGCATTTTCCAAACACTGTCCAGTACAGTATTTCTTCCTCTAAATAGTTTCTTAATGAATAATTCAGGGACTGAAGTTATTAAGTGGAACTGAATTAGTGAACAAGCATCATTTTTCCAATCTTCTATCATGGTCCTTTACTTCTGCTCTTCCACGTTTAACAAACTGATCCTAATGAAGTGGCCACTGTGAGTACGTGTACATAAGATAAATCACTGCACAACAAATTATGTAAGTTAACTAGTAGTTATCATACTTGTCCCTGCATTTCTGTAGTGCCTCGTCAGCTATAAGCTTCAGATTGATCAGCTTATCACCGCGGTAAAAGCCATCTGGGAAAGAGAGAGAGAAACACACAATAAAACAACTTTTATTAACTTTTCATTTACCCAAAACCTAATATTCACAGATAATTCTGGTAAGACAAAGACAGTAAACTTTGATTAGATGATAACAGATGTTGGTCTTATCATGGCTGAGATGTGTATTTTATGGCTATAGTTAATATGTTCATGAAATGTGTCAACCTCAATGCAATCTTAAAGACTTCAGCTCTACCTACAAGTCTAATATCAGACTAATCATTTCAGTGGAACGTCTCTTTTATAATTACAATCAGAACAATGAAAATATCCTCATATTTGGCAACGAGATGGATCAATATATAAACCACGTGAAGAGCCCATGAACTTCATGTATTAGTTTATCTTCCAGTCTTTAAAACAACTTAATGATGGATTATGGTGTTAAATTGAATCCAAAAACTCACTCTCCTTTCTACACTTGACAAAATCACAGCATTTAGTTCCATGTCAATACTTTAAAAAAAAATTGCAGCTGCTGGCTAAAGAGCTTTTGATGGTAATACGATTAACACCATCTTCAATCCCCAGACTTGTGAACAATGTGAAATGCTGCACTCTTTTGCAAGAAAGAGTCAAAGTAAATGCAGCTGATTAACTTTGAGATTAGCTACTTTAAGATTACACGCTTGAGTAAATTACTTCTGACTTTTTGCCATGCTTTTCTTACCTGCTGTTATAAGAATACAGCATTGAGAGTCCATGATCCTTTCACACAACGACTCAGCGGAGAAACCGGCAAACTGGGTTGTGAATACAAAAATGAGTGTAAATACAATGTTGCAACAACATATTGTGATATTGTTCTTATCTACTAAATTTCTGACACAGTGCCGACTCTTCTGCAAACTGTTAAACGAAAAAGTCTGATAGAGATCACACCCTGCAAAACACGTATGGGTACTTTGTTTTTACATGTTTTATAAAAAGCTGGTTGGTCAACACAGCTAAGACCCAAGAGAAGACAAATGAAAAGGACTGACCACTATAGAATGGACCGCTCCAATCCGAGCGCAGGCCAGCATGGCCACCACCAGCTCCACCACCATGGGCATGTAAATAGATACACGGTCACCTTTCTTCACGCCTGCATAGTCCGAGAGAGAAAAAGAGAAAGGGCCCGGCATTGGACATTGCCTTAATACACAACATCAATGTCTAATCTTAAACCTGCAGCTGGTCACTCTTATACAAACATTTGTGTTTTACCTTGCGACTTGAGAACATTGGCAAACTTGCAGACTTGCTGAAGCAGTTCTCTGTATGTGACAGTCTTCTCATCTCCAGGTTCATTACCCTCCCTGTACAAAACAATTCCAGAAATATTACTCTCATAAGGTGACAGTGATTGTTCAAAGTTTCCACAAAAATATTATGCATCAAATTGTTTTCCAAAACTGTTTGTTGAGCAGCAAATTAGCATATCAGAATGATTTCTGAAGGATCATGTGACACTGAAGACTGGAGTAATGATGCTGAAAATTCAGCATTGCATCACAGGAATACATTACATTTTAAAATATATATATAGAGAACAGTTATTTTAAGTTGTACAAATATTTCACTTTATTTAGGTTTTTACTGAGTTTTTGACCAAATAAATGCAGCCTTGATGAGCGTAACAGACTTCTTTCAAACATATTTTCTAACATAGTTCATTCATTACCAGTCACGTATATTGAAAACTGTGTTCAACAGCAAAGTTTGAACATCAGACACGGAGCAGGGGCCTGTTTCATAAAACAAGTTTACCAAATAAGCCAGGTTTATTTCAGTTAGTCAGACTTATTGTCAGTTGATTTGGTTAAAAATAAGTCAGACTAACTGAAATAAACCTGGCTTATTTGGTAAACTTATTTTATGAAACAGGCCCCAGGTTGACAAAACACGTTTGTGCATCTCCAAGATTCATCTGTATTTTACATTTTAATGCTAAATATTTGTTTCTGATATGTTTCAATTACTGTAAGCCTCCTAACACTTATTTTGGTGTGAGAAGTGCCCTTAAATGTCCCCTACAGGTTAATAAGTAACTTTTTTATTTTTTAATTCGTATGTCAGCTGACAATTTTAAAATAGAACCGTGTTCTGACACAGAAAGGAAAAGTCTGGCAAACAACAACTGCAGAAGAGATCCACACTCGAGCATTTCCAACTGAATTCTGCAATGATTTGAACTTGTGTCGTAACAAGAAACGATTGAAAACTTCACAATTGCTAAACTGTCATTGCGGAAGCAGAGAACTAGCAACTGCCCCAGACAACATTTGTTGCACATACAAGTCTTTGTTGCACATTCAAATCTTTACAGGCCATTTTCGTAGATCTGAAAGAACAATGACTGCCAAAAAAGACCTCATGAACTGCATGGACAGCATCCAGCACAGATATGCACATGAAGAAATTAACACTATGAAGATGCAATACTGCAGATGCACCTTATTCTGGGTGGAGCGCTATTGGCAGGACCTGGTTCAAGCTCCCATGATTTACTAAAATAGCACGAGAGTCTAAATCTATCTCAGTTGTTTTGCTCTGACTTACCCCTGTCTGTCAACATTTGCCATGTTAATGTATTAATAGCTCAGTAATATTATATTGACTCCAGTAACCTGGAAGGGATTTAAACCATGTAGATTTCTGGCCAAATATCCAGGTCTCAACCTGCATGCGACTGTGGTTTAACCTTGTGCTTAACGAACTCGGCTGATTACTGAAAGATTGTAATCCTGAAAGGGCTGAATCATGAGCAATCATCTTAAACCAATGTTTATTCAGAGGTATTACATGTACTCTGTACTGTATGTTGTCTAGTATAATAACAATGGCTAAAATGACAGTTAAAAGTAGACGCACTGAAATTCATAACACTAACACCACTCTCAAAATATAATGTCACATGCACACCTTTCAGGCTAAACTGAAACATTTAAAGCACATGCTTTGCAGACACTGACCAGTAAAAAGCCACTTTGTCCCCCAGTTTCCTCTCATGGACGTTGCGGTCCAAAACATTATAGCAGATGTTTGTTGTGGCACCTTCCATGCACTTCACGTAAATTTCACCCTTGGTTACGTCGAAATTGTAGTCCAGAAACTTCCCGGTGTATTTTGTCTTCCAGAAAAAATCTTTGGCAACATCTCCCCAGAACTCTGAACACAAGAGGACGAACACACCAGAACATTAATGCACAGCTGATTCATAACTGAGATTCAGAGCAAAACCATAAACAAAACTCCCAGCTATCAACAGAGGGTAACGTTTAAAACTAAATTAAAATGTGTTGTCTTTTCTAGGAAGTGCAAAAACACAATGTTTTTTTTTTTTGTATTTAAAATTAAGACTTAATAAAGTGGCCAGTGTATTTATGTGTATTGTGCATATATATTTATTTATATATAAATACACACAGTATATATTTAGAAAATATTTACATGATTATACATAATTCATATATTTTACAGTATATATACCTATTTAATTTATAAAAACATTTTTTTTCTTAAATATATAAATGTTTGTGTGTTTATATATATACATAATTAATATACACAGTATACATTCCACACACATTATGTAAACAAAAGATTTCGTTTTGGATGCGATTAATCGTTTGACATCACTAAAACAACTTTTAATAATATTGCTGATAAAAACAACTTCAATAAACACGAACAACTAAATAAAGTTATGCTAGTTAGATCCCACAATAACAGATTAAATGCTATGATTACATCCAAATAATAAACAACTTAAAAGTACAGCATCATAGGTGGGTTATTGATGTCCAAAACTGCTGTCTATCAAGTGCACAATTCTTTGAGATACAGCCAAGTGACGCTTTATCTCACAAAAGAACAGATTTTAATGGGTTAATGAGCTGCTCAATGATACTCACCCCCAGGAGACTCGACAGATTTGATGTAGAGCTCTTTGTACTTCTCAAAGCTGGGGACGTGCGCGTCTTTCTTCAATTCCCATGAAGCATGTAGCACATCCTCACCTGGTGCCTTGTCAGGAATCATCTTAATAACCAATTCAATGGACGAACCTAATACAACTTCACTTAGAAAAACACCACCGATAACTGGCCTAGCGTGTGTAAGTCACTTCCGCGTGGGAGTTTCACTCCCATACAAGCGCTGTGTGCATTTGAGTCTGAAACAAAAGAAAAGTTCAATCTAAACGCTGCTATTGTGTTTTAACGAAGCGGTGACGATCCGGATTCAGTTTGCGAAGGACAAGCGGTCTGAGACGCGTTTAAAAACCGGACTTATTATTAGTATTACAACATTTGACTTCAACTTTGCTCCGGCGATTGTAGACGAAATACAACAAGTTTGGATTTAGAATTAGTTCTACATACAGAAGATATATATATAAAAATCAAGATGCACTTGAGAGCTGTCAAACAGACAGCAGTGTCCTCCAGCTTGAGGTTAACGTTATCTTGTTTGAGGTCGATTCAAGCTGGAAATAATTCCCGGCATTACAGAAGAAATGCAGCCTTTATCTGAATCAAACATGCGGTCAAAATAGCCGTGTATGTAGCATGAGATTACAAATCCTCAGTGTGTCTGCAGGATGACAGCCATTGAAGCGTAGAAGTAATGTACACGGCTAGAATAACGAAAAGCAAGTGCTTCGATGGGCGGGGCTTAATGTACCGGATGTTGTTTCTAATTGGTCCGGTGTGATGGCTCTATCCTAATTTAACTATTTATGGCTTTTTTTTTTTTGCAAAATGATACATTAATAATTTAATTTAAAACTAAAATATAAAATGGCGTATATAAATAAGTCCCATTTTTTAACAACTCACATGCAGCTTGATTCAGACAGTCTCAGAATTTAAAGTGTGGGTTTTATAAGAGAATGTACATTTATTTATTTGAAATCTAATCAAAAGTATACAGATATCAATCTTATTTTGAACAATACATTTAGCTTTGCGAGTTTTTACTCCAAATTTCCAGTATGGAATAATTTGGTATTGCAAAATCATCACCTTTAAACGATACCTTTTTATTATTTTTGGTAATCAAATTGCAATTTCCAACTAAACTTTCAAGTATGCCAAATGAGAAACTTTAAACGAATAATATAAAAAAAACAGTGACAAAGGGCGTAACGTTGTGCTCATCTGTATAAGAATTAAACGTTGTTCTAATCTTAAATTATAAGACTTGGATTCAGCACTATGCCGTTTTCTGGGCCACCAACGCCCTCCAGAGGAATCTTTAGCGGCTCATAGAAGCAGTTACACTCATAGGCGCGCGATGGCAGCGCGAGTCGCGCGCAGCGTTTGAGCTCACCGGAACCTCTACCGGACGGAGGGCCATCCTTACTGCCAATGACAATAGTTCATATTTAAAAAAACTAAAATAGATGGTCAATACAGAACAAATAAAAACCACACAATAACCATTCTTTAATTATAAAACATGTCCCTATAAATGGCACTGTAGCAACTGCTGGTTAAATTAAATGAGTAGCTCATTTTAGCGCTCCCATCTGGCTATTATCTATCTCTACTGCAGTTCAAACTTATTCAGTGAAGCACATGTAAATCATTCGCCTCTTGGCCCTCTTATAATGAAATGATGAATCTTAAGAAACTACATCCTGCCCAAACAAAATACTCTCCAAACACCACAGCTTGTTCTCTTTTCCTTAAATAACTAGTTAAATGAATCTAATCTTTTAATAATTTAAAATTTCATAATTGTAATTATGTGTCCCTTAAAGAAACAAGCAGCCATTAATAATTCTCATAGACTCTCACCATAAATAAAACAAACACAGGTGTCCAATTCAAATTTTTTATTTTACAAAGAAACTTCCTTTTTAGGCATTCCTGTAAAGAGAAAACAATCATTAGAATCAGCATCCACCAGTAAACAAACAGTCTTATTTATACAGTTCAGCATCGGAGTCTACGCTTATACCACAACCAACTGTTACACTTGTGATTATGACAGATATTAAAATTAAGAAGCGTTAAAGAGACTCTTAAAAACTGTTTCAATACAAAGAATTTTACAGACGGACATATTTGCGCTGTAAAGGTCTTTGCATACAATTTTGGCTTTGAGTTGTCAAAACACCTCTGAAAATGCTTGCTACGGATGTGAAATACACAGAAAATCGACTGTAAAAAAACTACTTTTTTAAATGACAGACGAAAGTTTCGGAGGCTGTGTGTAAACGTGATTGACAACATGAGGTCATATTTATTTTGTTACGTGCAAAAATGACATTAACTCTTAAAAGTGCTTACTGAAACTAAACAACAAAGAAATCAGTTGCTGAACGGGAAAATCTTAACCTTACAGCAAGTTTAAAGTATATTTTACATTTAGCAGACACTTTAATCCAAAACGACTTAGACAATACATACAAATTCAGGCAATACATTTATTGTCAGTATGTGTGTTCCCTGGGAATTGAACCCACAACCTTTGCGCTGCTAACGCAATGCTCTAACCACTGAGCCACAGGAACACTCTTGGCATAACCACAAACTTAACAATAGTGGTTTCAGAACGCATTTCAAATCTGCCAGAAAAATAATGAAGATGATGAAAGAACATGTTTACTGACATGGGCTTACTTTGCCACAATGTTGTCGTTCTTGGCGAGCCTCAGGATGGAGTCATCAGCTTCACCCTGCAGGTGACAATGCAAATGTCTTGAGACCACAAACAGATGTAAGTCAATCTGTGCTTTCACGTTTATACATGTATACATAGGAACATTGCAAATCACATTTTAATATACAGATGCAGAAGTACAGTTCATTCAAAAATTAACTTGTTTTTTTCCAAACGGCTCAAATATCTTGAAGGATTTAGCACAAACACGCAGCTTTTCACTTCAGAAGATGTGAACTGATGAACTTGTATGGATTGTTTTTAATTAGCTGTTTGGACTCATTCTGACGGCACCCATTCACTTCAGAGGATTCATTGAGGAGCAAGTGATATAATTCTAATTATCGCCAAATCTGTTCCAATTAAGAAACAAATTCATCTACATCTTAGATGGCCCGAGGCTTAACGCATTTTTAGATGAACTATTTCTTTAAGCGCTTGAACGTACCATTCTACGGATACCACCGCAGATGGCGTAGGTCTTGAACTGTCCATTGAACCTGCCTGTAACCTTGTCCACCTGTAAAAACACAAAAGGTAGCTCATTAAAAACCACAACTCTGAGGTTTTGTTGATAGACTAATACACCTATTGGCACTTAAGAGTGGCCATTTTGGCTTGTGTTACTTACACAATATACCAGCGGTTCTCAAATCTGTACCATTCCTGCAGAGTTTAGCTCCGACCCTAATCAAACGCACCTGAGCATGCTAATCAAAGTCTTCAAGATCATTAGAAAATCACAGGTGAGTTTGATCAGGGTTTGTGCTAAGCTCTGCAGCAGATTTGACCTCCAGGGTAAGATTTGAGGAACCCTGATCTATACCAACAGTAGTGTCAATTTTAGTAAAATAAGTAATTATATTTACATACATTTTATTTGCTTTAATTAAACTGCACTTATTAACACAATGTAATTTAAAGGGTTACTCCACCCCAAAATGAAAATAGTCATTAATCACTTACCCCCATGTCGTTCCAACCCGTAAAAGCTTTGTTTGTGTTTGGAAAACAATTTAAGATATTTTTGTTTTCTTTGCATACAAAAAGTATTATCTTAGCTTCGTAGAATTACGGTTGAAAACTCTTGATGTCATATGATTATTTTACCGATCGCCTTGCTATGTTTCTGGACATTAATCGTGTTTTATTACATTGCTGTCAGAATGCATCTAAAATATCTTAAATTGTGTTCCGAAGATGAACACAGATTGGAACGACATGGGGTAAGTGATTAATGACCATTTTCCTTTTGGGGTGGAGTGACCCTTTAATAACGTGTAGATACACAAACAAACAAAAGACTAGTTTTGTAATGTTAATAAGTAGTAAACCTCAGCAACGTTGATCTGGATGGAGGCATGATCCTTGGCATCAATAATTCTGTTGCTAGCAGAGCTAGAAACAACAACAAAAGTTTAATATTCTCAAGTTGTATAAACGTGTGCTCATAATATTTAACCAGAATCTTAACTTAAAATATGTGGCTAGATAAAGACGGACAGGCAGTTAACGTTACTGCTGTGCGTACAGTTTACAGTATTTTTAAACAAACACCGATATTTAACGAGAACATTTCCTAAAAACCGTTTCTGTTCCATTAGACGTAAACTCACCATTTACGGGGGACGTACAGGTCCACGAATTCACCAGCGTCGTTCTGCATCTTGACTTTATTTGATGACTGTCTGCAGCAAACAATCAAACCAGTGAGTATCCAAGCAGAAATCTGCTTTATTAACACAAAAACACCTTTCCTCACAAGCTGGAGGCAGAGTTGAGTTTCATATTCAAGCGGGGATAGTTAGCTCAAATAAAGGGCCCGAGAGAAGCTGCTATGAGCGCTAACAGTCAACTCTCCCACATGTGTAGCGACTCAGCCCTGCTGCCTCATTCACACACAATAAAACGGACTATTCGGTGAATATCTGACACGCGCTGTGTAACACAGTTCCGTGCATAAATGGTGTAAGAAAATGTTTGTAAATGTTATGTCAAAACGGTAATAAATGTAATAGTAAACTAGAGCTCATGTGTTCTTACCGATTATCACAAATGGCCGACGCGGAAAGGAAGGAGAAAGGGTCAGGAAGTGACGTAACACGAAAGACAGGATAAGAGTGCGAGGACTTTATTTGAACAGAAATGCCAAAATGGGAAACTATAAAGCAAATATCTGTACAAGATTATTTACAAACAATACTGCATATTAAATAGCAAAATGAAATAAATCCGTTTTTATGCTACGGAAACTAGGCTAAATAAAAGCAAGTGTCCAGTGTATAACCTAATCTGACATATATCATTGTGATGTTTATAATCAGATCAGTTCGTCATGTTTATCAAATAAAAATATACTCCAAACCAGCGCTATAAGCTTCTGTTACAGCCAAGGCCGGATTTACCTCTTATTGTGACATAAAAAATAACTATGTATATATATATAACCAACAGTTGTATTTAACCCAGCATTTTTTAGAGTCTGTTATTACAAATGCCAGCAAAAGGTGCCAAAGGCCTGGTAATTACTGCTGTTGCAATTAAAATTGACCATACATTTAGGCTAATTCAAATATCCACTTAATCTTAAATTTGTGTTCACCTTTTTGCAATAGAAATGCTACAGCCTCTACCTTCTACACGTAGAGATCACAACCCTTACAAAACCCCACAAACCTTACAAAAATGAATCATGGTTTTATCGTGTTAAAACTGCTTGATTTTCTTTTGTATGATTTTCGAATGCTTGAGACTATAAAATCAATCAGATGACTGTATTAGTCAAATAATAGCCATAGGTAACTCTCTAGAGCAATCGTAATTAGCAAATAATACAATTTATTTATTCACTTTTATATTTTATTAAAGTTCTATTTTGACCCCTATATGTCACGCTGCACACAGCGGGGAGGAGCGAGGAGACAAGGAGATGTAGAATAACTTAAATAAACAGTATTTAATGAAGGAATCTCATGAACATTTCCACACTTAACAATAAACATGAAAAACACAACACTATCATACATTTATTTATTTAACACAAATACTTATTATACTTCAAATTTGCTCCAACATACTAAATTGTCTATTTTTTATATTGTGTTTGTGCTATTTTGCAGTCTATTTTGTATATTATTATTTTATTATCTGTCTTGTCTTATCAATGTCATTCTATCGCACTGTGGAGCTTCTGGTACAAAACAAATTCCTTGTATGTGCAAACATACCTGGCAATAAAGCTGATTCTGACTCTGATCTGACTCTGTTTTTTACATGGATATTTGGGGGAGGCTGCACAACAATATAATTCTGCTTGGGGCACCCATTTGGCCAGCAGTGGCCATGGGCCTAATACAATGAGTTCTAATAAAACAAAAAATGTGAGAATCTATTTAATAAGAGGGATTAGTTGAATTTGCATGTTCACATATGGACCACAAGTCTAGGATGGAACTGACCACAGGAGAACCTCAGGATGGGCATCTCCAAGTGTGGATGGAGACAAGCTATTAAAGATGTTAAAGAGTTACTCCACCCCAAAATGAAAATTGTGTCATTAATCACTTACCCCCATGTCGTTCCAAACCCATGGAAGCTTTGTTAATCATCGAAACACAATTTAAGATATTTGGGATGAAAACTAGGAGGCTTGTGACTGACCATCTGACTGCCATTGGCAATGGGACAGTCACAAGCCTCCCGTTATTCATACAAAATATCTTAAATTGTGTTTCGATGATTAACAAAGCTTTCATGGGTTTGGAACGACATGGGGTAAGTGATTAATGACACAATTTTCATTTTGGGGTGGAGTAACCCTTTAAAAAATATATATTATACCAGAGGTCTATATTGTACAGAGTTTACTGCAGGGCATTCTTGTGAAGCCATTATAGAAATTCCAAATGTCACAAGCTATTCAGTAGTTGAAATGTCACGTTGAACACAATTCAGCAAAAATTCACTGTAAATACATTTCAATACAAATAATAATGCACAATCCCACGGACACGAGCATCTCTTTTGAGTGTTCTTTATTGGATGAAGCTACTAAAATAACTAACTTCAATGGAGATACAGCACACTATTTCCCACCCGCTCTGTTTGTGATGTCATGTGCCATATGCTAAACAATAAATACCGGCTTGCAAAGGCCTGCAGCAAAATGCCATTACGAGAGTCTGTGGGAGATGTGAACAGCTGGCGTGCTCTCCCGGCCACGGACCATCAGATGAGCTACGATGACAGAAAAGGAATTCCTCTCAGTCATTCCTCTGTCTACGTGTCACAGATCTGCCTATCCTGTTCCCTTTCCAATCACAGTGCACGCCCTCACCTGCTTTCACTCATCATTGATTGAGCACACCTGCAATCACTTACCTCCACCCTTCATAAGCTCACTCACCTCTGTCACTCATTGGCTGGTCTTAAGGTTGCAAGTCTCTACACTGGTCGATGGCTGCCCGGCTATCCTGGATCTGGTCCCTGCCTGAGGAAACGCAAGGTCACAAACAGTTGATATTGTTCATCCTGCTTCCAGAACATTCTTCATTGTCACTTATGTTGGAAGCCCTGCCTTGGTTATAGTTAATAAATTACCTTTTGATTTGCATCCACCTGTCTGTCTCCTTTGACCAGTACCGTGACACTACGGCCTTACATTTCACTATTTCACATTGAATTTACACCTTAAAGGAACTGTTCACTCAAAAACAGAAATTTTCTGAAGATTTCTCACCCTCAGACCAGTTAACATGCAGATTGTTTTAAACCGTTTCTCTCAGCTCTCTATAATATTGCTTACTCCTGAAAGGGTTGCCTCGTCTGAATCAGGAAAGAAATACAGTGCCGTGAAAAGGTTTTTAAGGTTTTATTTATATTTCAAGGTTTTATAACTGACAAATATGCAAAAACATTAAAAACAGGAAGGGGGCAAAAACGTTTTCACAGGACAGTATGCACAGATCAAGAACTGTTTACAAATGAAAACAGTTCAGAACAGTTCTAAACAAATATGTTGTTGGATTTTGATGTGAGAGATTGAATAGGGGTCAAGGGATGGACTTTCTCACTAGAGGAAGTGTTATTATGGATTATGGACTCGTATTTTGACCAGAAGTGATGGTTTAAAGTTAAAAACCTCTCAATGATGGATTTGTTTATCACAAATCTTTACATTTCAAAGACATTCATTTATGAGTCATGTGGATTACTTGTGGATTATCGTGATGTTTTCATCAGTTGTTTGGACTCTCATTCTGACGGCACCCATTCACTGCAGAGGGTCTTATGTTGAGCAAGTAATGTGAAGTGATACATTTGTGCGTTTGTGCAAGTGATACATTTAGTCCAAATCTATATTTCTCCCTCTACATCCTGGAAGGCCCGAGGGTGAGTACATTTCAGCAAATGTTCATTTTTGGCTGAACCACTTTTATTAAACGATAATGTTTTAATAGAGTACACTTGAACTCATTTGCCCTGAAGCATCATCACTGTCAGTACATATGCTTTTTGTTTTCCTTCTGCATTATGTATAAATGTTAAACTCCCTGCACATGGAGAAAAAAGATTGACCCTGTGAAAGTGTTAATTCCCTTGTATGGTGACATTATAACATTTTATTAGGTGACATGACGGAAAAGGTCAAAGAAAACTCATGCAAATTTTTGTGTGGGAAAGAGGATGGTGGAGGACCTGGAGTTTTTATATTTCACCGAATCAATAGGATCTTTTGAGAATGGCGATATAGATAGGCTTCTATAAATACACATACCTATTTATAGTATCTATATAGTATAAAAAAATGCTAAAAATGATAGTCATACATTACTTTTTCTGAAGCTATCAAAATGACCATATCTGTAATCTCAGTAAAAAAAAATCTTAGTAAAAGAATATGTCATGATATACATGTTATTCATTTGAAGCCCATTCTTCTGCATCAGCACACCCCTTCCCACCCCCCATTGGAAAAAAATATTTTGCAATGATTTACTTGGGTACTTTTTTATTTATTTATAGAACACAATACATAACTATAAATAAACACAGATGTGATGGAAATAGGAAAGAAGAAAATTGCATGATTGAACCCTTAATACAGGATTTCTTGGAAACTACAGAGATGTGCCGGATTTTTCTTCCTTATACACACACACACACACACACACACACATACACATACACACACAGGCCACTTTATTATGAACACCTTGCCAGTTCGGGTTGGACCCCCTTTTTTCTTCAGAACTGCCCTAATTCTTCGTGGCATAGATTCAACAAGGTGTTGGAAACATTCCTCTGAGATTTTGGTCCATATTGACATGATAGCATCACGCAGTTGCTGCAGATTTTTCGGCTGCACATACATGATGCAAATCTCCCGTTCCACCACATCCCAAAGGTGCTCTATTGGATATAGATCTGGTGACTGTGGAGGCCATCTGAGTAAAGTGAACTCATTGTCATGTTCAAGAAACCAGTCTGAGATGATTTGAGCTTTGTGACATGGTGCATTATCCTGCTGGAAGTAGCATCAGAAGATGGGTACACTGAGGGATGGACATGGTCAGCAACAATACTCAGGTAGTCTGTGGCGTTTAAACAATGCTCAATTAGTACTGAGGGGCCCAAAGTGTGCAAAGAAAATATACCCCACACCATTACACCACCACCCTGAACCATTGAGACAAGGCAGGATGGATTCATGCTTTCATATTCTTTACGCCAAATTCTGACCCTACCATCTGAATATCGCAGCAGAAATTGAGACTCATCAGACCAGGCAACGTTTTTCCAATCTTCTATTGTCTAATTTTGGTGAGCCTGAGTGAATTGTAGCCTCCGTCTCCTGTTCTTAGCTGACGGGAGCGGCACCCGGTGTGGTCTTCTGCTGCTGTAGCCCATCTGCTTCAGGGTTCAAAGTGTTGTGTGTTCAGAGATGGTTTTCAGCATACCTTGGATAAGTGGTTATTTGAGTTACTGTTGCTGTTCATCTCTAACCAGTCTGCCCATTCTCCTATGACATCAACAAGGCATTTTCGTCCATACAACTGCCGCTCACTGGATATTTTTTCTTTTTCAGACCATTCTCTGTAAACCCTAGAGATTGTTGTGCGTGGAAATCCCAGTAGATCAGCGGTTTTGAAATACTCAGACCAGCGAGTCTGGCACCAACAACCACTCCACTTTCAAAGTCACTTAAATTCTCTTTCTTCCCCATTCTGATGCTCGGTTTGAACTTCAGCAAGTCGTCTTCACCACATCTAGATACCTAAATACATTGAGTTGCTGCCATGTGATTGGCTGATTAGCAATTTGTGTTACCAAGCAATTGAACAGGAGTACCTAATAAAGTGGCCGGTGAGTGTGTGTATATATATAATTAATTTAGAATTTTTAACCTAAATTTAATTTAATATTAGCTATGGGATGATTTTTATATTTTATTTGAGGCCCATATTCACCACAGAAAATTGAAGAAAAAAAAGTGCTATCGCAATTTATATAGTGTCTTTCATTACAGTTGCTCTGTTAAATTAATTTATAGTAAAACATATATTTTGTTTAATGTCACAATATATGAGATATAGACATAGGTATAATGACACAGGCCTATTTATAGATATAAAGGAATTCAACAGTTGTTATCATGTATATTACTCATTTAAAATGTATTACATAATACATGTGCATCCAACAATCAAATTATAATCCTCCTTAGAGAGTCTCTAGCTGCCATTGCTACATGGATGCCATCTAAAAGTGTTTATGCGGACTTTGATTCCTGCTGGTTTTGCATGCACAAGCTTAATGCATGACTTATCACATACAGAATTACAAAAAAACATAGGAATCCTGTGAATATCCACAGCACAGCTGGAAAAATGACAGTTTACAATAATAAGTTACACACATTTTCAATTCATGCATTAACAGAAGAATAATGTTGATCTACAAAGAGAACTTTACTTACTTGTACGTCCATGGAGACAGTGATGTTTTGCTGATACCATGCATGATTTAAAATCGGAATCCTGAGATTTTTAGCAACACTTTGAAATTCAGCTGCAGTACAGTTGCATGTGGAGCACTGATTATAATCTGCGCTGGACAGTCCTTATATCAGCAACATCAACTGAAAATCAATCAGACAGTTATATCACCTCCAACAGTTTTTTTATATTAGTATTAGTTATATATATATATATATAAATATAAATGTATATGTGTGTGTGTATATATATATATATATATATATAACTAATGAGACAATAAGATGACAAAGAGCGTGCATTATAAAAAAAAACACATAAATTTTATATATAACATAAATACTCACACACACACACACACACACACACACACACACACACACACACACACACACACACACACACACACACACACACACACACACACACACACACACATGGTTTACGGGGACTCTCCATAGGCGTAATGGTTTTTATACTGTACAAACTGTATGTGCTATTGCCCTACACCTACCCTACACCTAAACTTAGCCCTCACAGGAGACGGTGCATTTCTATTTTCCTCAAAAACTCACTCTGTATGATTTATAAGCGTTTTAAATTATGGGGACACTGAAAATGTCCTCATAAATCACCTTCTCTTGTAATACCTATGTCATACCCATGTCATTATACAAATTTGTGTCATCATAAACCACATAAACATGCCCACACACACACACACACACACACACACACACACACACACACACACACACACACACACACACACACACACACACACACACACACACACACACACACACCAACCATTCATTCATTCATCCATTATTCATTTTAAATAAAGGCATAAAGGCAGGTACATTTCTTGTCAGTATACTTGTCACCTATATTTAGATAATATACCAACATTTGTAATGAGATAATATTTTGAAATAAAAAGTGCAAGTCAAATGTTTCTCAAGTAAAAATATCAGGTAACTCATTAGCAATACAGACATCATCATGAGATCAGCTTTCAGAGATTTCGTCCCACAGTCCAGGAATTAGTTGAAAACTTATTTTTTGCTGCCGGGCTACAATTTTATTGACTGTGAGCCAAATCAACCAATGACGTGAACCATCGACGAGTTTCCCAAACAAATTTACATGTGTTACAGGCTCCAGTGGATGGATTGCCTCCTTTACAGTTTCCATAATGGAATCAGAGAGCTGCCTACCATATTCAGTCTGCTATATTGTCCCCAGGCAAGGTGAGTGTGACAATCACATCCATTAACAAAGAAGCAGAAAGAGAAAATAATAAACATCGTCATCTGTTTCAGCCGTTCCCTCAATGTGTTGACAGACTGGTGTAAATGAGAAAGGTCAGTCGTAGGCAAAATAGGGGCAACATTTCTGCTTATCCTCCTACATGTTACCAGAACCATAAATATAGCAATGCTTATTATTATTATTGTCCCATTCTTAATAAGGCACAAAGCCATATTTATGGTGTTTTGTGGTTTAAATATATTGATCGTAATATCAGATAGACAAAACAGATAAAACTGACATTTTAAGGGTGCCATTCTTGTATATAAATAACAATCAAACCATGATTAAAATATGACCATTTCAATATTTTTGGTCTACATTCATCATAACTAACCTTTTCAATGTTTTTACTTGGTGTGGTTATTTTATCCCACAAAGAAGGAGACCCACAAACTACATTGTCATTGCATTATATAAGAGATTATGCATGCTCTGGAATAAACCGTCCACAGTAACGAGGCAAAGCAAGCGCTAGTTTGCATATTCTACCTTCGGAAAACAAAGTGTGAAAGCCACATGCAAACATAACTGCATCAAATCACACGTTTGATTTTAGATAGTCAAATTCAAACCATATTATTCATAAATGCACAACTTATGTAATATATGAAAACAAAACGAGTATGTGGGTCAGACCCATTTGTTTATTTGCTTGTTTAATTAAATATATAAAGCATACATGCTTAAATAAATTCATTTATGTAATGACATACATTGTTTTATGCATCAGATCAAATCAATAAAATGTCATCACCATCCCTTTAAAATAAAACAAACATACTGATCATTTCATTATAAACATTCTTTTTTTTTTTACATACATTCCTAATTTATTAAACTGATTTTAAATACGTACAGTCTTTTCTGACTTATATATTGCTATATTTAGTTTATACACTTAATCATGAGTAGAAACTAAATTCTTCTTTAAAGTAAGCCATAATAAAAGGTGATTCCTCTGTGGTTATGGTGGAGGAGGTTTACGTGGGAGGAGATCTCCCACATGAGGGAATCCCAACAATGAATCAATTCTCTCCATGCTGGGAATACTGTTTGTCATCTACGGAATCTAATGTTTTGCATACTCTGAAAACAAACAGCTTTAGTTTTGACTGAGATAGTACAGTATGGCACATGCCTACAACAAGTTTAGTGGATCAGTATGTCAATATATGCAAGGGATAATCAACGGCTAGCCGTGAATTAAAGGATTTTAATGCATGACGTGGAGGTGAAGTGCATTACGATCCTTTAATGCACGGCTAGCCGTTTATTATCCCGCTTATTCCATGGCCATTTGTCAAGTAAAACTTATCTTGCTCTTTGCAGCGCAATATTTGAACAGTTACTAGCGCTAGCATTCTGCCAGCTTCAAATCAGACACAGAGATGAAATAGTGCTGTAAGATCACATTTATCTTTTATTTTATTAACAAAAATCGCGGGGAAGCGTTGGAGTGTTTATGTGTGTGTGCAGCGCAATCTGCGATCTCTCTCTCTCTCTCTCTCTCTCTCTCTCCTCCGTGAGCAGTGTTGGGAAGGTTACTTTGGAAATGTAACAGGTTACAGATTACAGGTGACCCTGCTTAAAATGTAATAAGTAGTGTAACTTTTCAATTACTTTATTAATGTAACTGATTACATTTTATTACTTTTCTAAATTTCTAATATTTTCAACTGTTAATCATTTTCAAACATGTTAACCAGGCAGGGTTAACCTTACAGTAGTGCTCAACACTGATTACTGTCATACTTTCAAAGTCCTTCATCACTTGAATTAAGATTATAATATTTTATTTCATCATGTTCATATTCCCATGCCAAAGCAGCTTACTTGTTCCCCTTCGGGAACTCGAGCTGCGTCGGAAAACGCTAGGGGAACGCCTTCAGCGATACCATGCTCTGAATCATGTGTGTAATCAGTCCAAACGATGGGCAAGATGTCATGGGCGGGTGACGTAATGACCAGGAGGCTTAAAAGCACGTGAGGGGCAACCCTGGCGTTAGCTTTTTGTCATTCAGCAAAGCACTGTGTGTGTGTGTCAGGCACGATCTATGTTCTGTGAGTCTTATTTACTGTTGCTTGTTAAGTTACAATTCCAGCAATATAGAAAGCTCCCGTATGTCTAAGCCGAGGCAAAGACAAAGGAACATAAGGGAGAAAGCAGATCACGTTACAGATTGTGTGTTCCTCTCTGCCCCACACTACATCAAATGAGACACACAGTTTGTGCGTGGTCTGATTGTGAGTGAAGCATGCAGAGTCGGCTCTCGAGGGGGCCGACTGCCCGCATTGTGAGTGGCTTCCACTACGTACGCTTCGCTCCCGGAAAGCTCTCTTTGAGGAGGGAGTTTTCACCAGGGTTCCTCGCGGTGGCTGTGCTCATGGGAATCACAGGTGGATCAGATGGAGGGAATGAAGACGGGCGAGCCCCTATCTTCTTCCTTTCCATCAAGCCCGCCCCGTGATTCTTCCCCTCGGAGAAAGGGCTCGACGCTCCGCCTGTCTTCCTCTGAGGAGGTGGACGTGGAGGTCGTCGATGAGCTTTCGCAAAGCTTAATGTTTGCACAAGCATATTGTGAATGAGTATAAAACAAAATAAAGTTATAAAGAAAAACATGTCTGGGGCACGGAGCACTCAGCCCTCTCGAGAAAAAAAGGAAATCTTTACATATGATTCAGAATGCTGCAGCATGATTGGTCTTCAGCAAACCCAAAAGTGCCCATGTCACACCTCTCTTTGTCTCCCTGCGCTGGCTACCGGTTGCAGCTCGCATTAAGTTCAAGACACTGATGCTTGCCTATAGAACAGCCACTGGCTCAGCACCTACTTCCACTCACTGATGACAATCTACATCCCTCAAGAAGCCTGAGATCTGCGAGCGAGCATCGCCTCGTGGTGCCATCACAGAGAGGCACAAAATCCCTTTCCAGAACGTTTTCATTCATCGTTCCTGGCTGGTGGAATGAACTTCCCATCCCAATCCGGAATGCTGAGTCCCTGACAATTTTCAAGTGACACCTGAAAACTCATCTCTTTTCATTTGACTTCTGCTTCTTCTTCATAACCCCCTCTTTATAATGCATCGCTTATTGTATTCCTTAATTGTAAGTCGCTTTGGATAAAAGTAAATGTAATTGTAAATGTAAATCTAGTGCTCTCTCAAGGCGGAAGCCTGTGCTGCAGTTCTTCCCCCTTGAGTGAGAGCGTGCTAATCTGCAGCATTTTCTCTCCAAGGAGACGGAGTGGCTTGCGTGTTGCCGAGGCAACTCGTGCATTCCGGTCATTCTAGGTTCATTATATGAATCTTTCACATCAGGCCGTGTTTATTTGTCTGGTTGTTGGACTGCATTTTATTTTGAACAATTAAATTATGCATTTCATCTGACTATGAAAAGTTATATATATATATTAGTGGTGGGCGTTATCGGCGTTAAGCGAGCGTTAACGCGAGACTCTTATCGGCGATAAAAAATATCGCCGTTAATCTATTCTCAAAGTTGGGTTGGGAGCTGGGTCTATACTACGCAAGCTATGATGACTTTCACCCTGATATTTTAGAGCGGATGTATACCTAGCCGAATTGCACTGTAGGGGCGAGAACGAGTCTTCGAACTAGAGGCTCGCAGTCCGTGATGGACAGATTGTTAACGGCTGGTCTATGTGGTAATACAATCGGACAGGACATCCAAACGCTCATTCATCAACCTCAAATATGGCTTTTCATCTGAAAGATGTATGTAGTAGCAACTTTACATGGCCGCTCAATATGATGTTAACCTAGAGAAATGTGCGCTATTGAAGTGTTTGTGTGGAAGCGCGTTTGCGCAGGACAGGCTCCGGTGCGCTCACTTGCTCTTAAAATCTCCGTAATTTTTGGTCATACAGATAAAAGTAGCCTAATACATCTTTCGAATCTGTAAAGACTCTACGTTTATTTGTGTGCACTCAGAATAACAACGAAACGTTGCGCTTTTAAGCAAACAGGATGCGCTTTAGGTCTCATGTGAACTTGAGAATTCACTCTCGTGTCACCCTCTGCTTCGAACCTGTGTGTATGCCTAACGTTACTGTGAAATTACCACATCAGACGTGACGTGCTAACATGGATGCAGCTATGAAGCCGCCGGGTTTGCTTCAGGGAACATTTATTTTTAAGAAGCTTCCCAATGGAAACTGTAAACAGTTCATCACGACCTCTTATGTAGGCCTACAGTTCAAAATTCATGTTTAACTGAATAAACAGTTAGTAAACACAAGTTCATCTTATTGAACATAGTTTATTTTCATCACCAATTATCATAGTAGAACAGCTTTCTCAAGCAGTTTGTGATGCATTTTGGAAACAGGAGATGAGCCCTGGTCTAATGCGCCACCTGGCTTGAGAAACCCGTTCTCAAAGACTTACTTTAGTCATTATTTGGGTAGCACACATATTCTGAATGCCTTGCAGAATTCAAATGAGCCATTTTAATCTAGATTAATCTAGATTAAAAATTTTTATCTATGCCCACCCCTAATATATATATATATATATATTATATAGAGAAAGAGAGAGATACAATTATATATATATATATATATATATCATATATGGTATACAGGAAACTCTTGGGATATTTTCTCAAGTAAGAGCACAATGTTTACCTCTCTTCCTCCGAGGAGGTTTAGGTGGTCAGCAGGGGCTGCTGGGCGGAGCAGCCCCAGTCGTGTTCCAGCTCCTCATTCAAGGAACGTAATTTCTCGCACTCCCCAGAATCTTGAGTCAGAGTGGCGCTCCCAGGCCGAAGACGGATCTGCGGACCGTCATTTTCACTGGATATTCTTCGGCTACAACGTCTTGAAGCCTATGGCCCAGGGCTTTTGAGGGCCGGCCCCTCTGGGGAAGAGCGGTGTACATTGCATCACACGGTGCCCGTCTCTTCTCAGTGCCATCAGGAGATCGGTCTGCCAACCCTGCCAGTGTTCCAGGGCGCAGCGTTCTCCAGCGAGCACTTCACGCAGTCTCTTCCGCCCAGAAATGTAGCGGAGCCGGGAGGCTCGCCACCCCTTTGGGGGTCTCTAGCAGCAAGATTGGCCGTCCTCTGCCAGTCCTCCGCTTCAGGGCACCGAGCTAGCCACTCTAAGTACACCAGAGGCCAGTCTCGAGAGACTGGTTCCCTTAGTAGGTCACCCGGCGGTGTGGGAGCCCCTGCCAAGCTTGTCTCATTGGGTCCTGCCTGAGCAGACTCTGGTTCTATTAGTCTTCCTAGGAGATGACGCGGGTCTGAGGACCGTCGTTTCCAATAGGAGGCTTCTGAGGCAGTCCTGATGCCATGGCCCAGGACTTATGAGGGCAGGCCCCTCTGGGGAAGAGCGGGTACACCGCATTACACGGTGCCCGTCTATCCTCAGTGTCCTCAGGAGATAGGTCTGCTAACCCTGCCAGTGTTCCAGGGCGCAGTGGTCTACGTTTCATATTAAATATAATTTAATACTTAATTACATTAGCAATCTATTTCTTTCTTTTACTCAAGTAAAGGAGATGTACTTGAGTACATTTTTATGTTCTTAAGTATTAAAGGTAAAAAATAAACAACAACTTTAAGAAGAGACTGTTATTCATAATATATTTATGAAATGTAGTGAAGTAAAAAGTATGACATTATGCTTTGGAATGTAGTGAAGTAAATTTTTCCAAAGGGAAACACTGATAAACTACAGATACGTTTTAAATTTACTTGAGTAAAGTAAAAATACTCCACTACTGTCCACCTCTGCTTCTGGCTATGAGTCCTCTTCCCATAATATTGCTTTCTCCAGTCAAAAAGTCATCTTATCAGGAAAGAAATATGTACAGATCAAGTACTGTTTATAAATAATTCACTTCACACTTGTGGATTGTTGTGATGATTTTATTAGCTGTTTGGACTCTCATTCTGACAGCACCCATTCACTTTAGAGGATCCATTGGTGAGCAAGTGATGCTAAATTGCTCAGAATCGCTTCTGATGAGAAACAAACTGATTTATATCATTGATGGCATGAGGGAGGGTATATTTCAGCAAATGTTCATTACTGTCTGAACTATTTGTATTAAACTATAATGTCTTAATAGAGCACACTTGAACTAATTTGCCCTGAAGCATCATCACTGTCAGTACATATGCTTTTTGTTTTCCTTCTGCATTATTTATAAATATTAAACTCCCTGCACATGGAGAAAAAAGATTGACCCCGTGAATGTGTTAATTCCCTTGTATGGTGACATTATAAAATTTTATTAGATGACATAAAGGAAAAGATAAAAAAAAATCATGCAAATTTTTTTGTGTGGGAAAGAGTTTGGTGGTACATCCAAGTGTATGAAAACCAGTCAGACAATACTTTAGTAATTTGTGCCATAATAAGGCAATCAGAGAATGGAGACTTGATTTAAATGTTTTCTCGTGGCCATTTCAGACTACTGTACAGACAAGGCACGTGCCTTTCTCCATGGTTAAAAGAAAAGGTGGGTGTCACTCAGAGAAGAACGTCTGCATGCTGAAAGTGACCTTTCCATAGTATAAACAAATCATAAATAACACAAGTAACAAAGTGCAGTTCTACCATGGAAACAACATTTTTAATATATTCAGGAGTAGATGTGTAGGTTGAAGTGATCTTGCATTTCAGTTTAACATGATTGTTTGCCTTCACATGATCACAGAATACATTTGATGACCAATACAACTTAATACATCTTTATATATAACTCAAATTCAATATCAGTTTGTTGTCTGTACTTACACTGGAGATTAAAATTAGAGAACATTCTTGAAATACTTGATTTTTCTCTAAGATATTGCTAATCTTCATTATTCAAAATGTAAAGAAATATTAGCTGTAGGTATTCCACAGTTATACTAACATGTTAGACAAAATAATCAAGGCATTTTAATAAAAAAATATATTTTGTGGAAAACATTTATTTTGTGGATTACAACTCAAATTTGGGAGGGTTATACAGCTGTTATTATTATTAAATTAGTATAAAGTGTACAGGCCCTTGCATTGAATGACTTCAACAGGACATCACTAGTCTCTCACACTGCTCTGGTGTGATCTTGGTCCACTCTTCTTCCACTCTCTTCCACAGTTCAGTGAATGTAGAGTGTTTCTTAGCCATAACTTTGTCACCAATGATTTTCATTCAGGTTTAGATGAGGACTCTAGTCAGGCCATTTCATTACTTCAATGTTTTCAGCTTCAAGGAACTGCTTTACCCATTTTGCTGTGTGATGGGAGTATTATCCTGCATGAAAATTACAGGCTGACTGGGCGATGTAAGCAGGGAATGAACTACATGTTGCTAAAGGAGGTTCTGATCACATTTGCCTCCTGCAGAAAACATTCCCCAAATCATGACACTTCCTCCTTCACTTCTTTGCACACTTGAGCTTCAGTATTTCCTCAGTTTGAAGCCGAACAAAATATTTCCCATCAGACCCAATAAATTACACTTAATCTCATCACTGAAGTGAACTTTGGGCCAGTTCTTCTCTGTACACACAACATGCTCCTCAGCAAACATTAGTGTAGCTTTTTAATTCTTTCTTAACTGTCGAGCAATTCCCGCTGCCGTGTTGAACCGATTGCCTGTTGAGAGTCTCTGCATTATCCTGTTGTCTTATTAATTTATCTTTCATGGATGACCAGCCTTTTGGGGGGACTTGAATTAATTGGTGTTATTGTAAAACTGCAGATTTGGAAAGTCCAACTAGTGGTTGAAAGTGGCTCATCCCTTTGGCCGCACACGGGTTTCAGTCACCTTAGAGCGGCCCACCATCATGCGATCTCTATGAAAATTGAAGGAAAGCTGCCAGTTAAACAGGCTTTGTCATTGAATTAAAGGGACACACACAGTTTCGCCCAATCTCATGTTAATCTTGAGTATAGAGTAGCATGATATCCTTCATATCTCCAAAGAGTTTTTAGTTTTATCAGATTTATAAAAGATTAAAAGGCTTTACTGTTCTCTCCGAAACAGGCAAGCTCCTGGAGGAGTGCCGTGGGCGGACTACCCATACAAGGAATTCCACCCCTCATGACATAATAAAGGTTCATGATCGGAAAAATCTTTACGCAACTTGTACAAACCCAAGAGTGTATTTGGCACAGAAATATTCCTTCATGTGTCCATGTCGTTTTTTAAAACTTTGGCCATGTTTAGCATGAGAATGCAAATCTTTAATAGTGTGAATAACTCAGAATGCATGAAATAGCATTAGACCCCCACCCTTTAAGGAAACTAAAGGTGCTAGATTAACACCAATAACTTTTGATCAGAGTTCTTTTTCTGAGTTCAGTTTCTTTTATGCTGTGCTTCAGAATTCAATTAATTCAAGAAATATGCTTAAAAAGTTGCCCTTCTACTCCTGTTAGCATAACTTCAAACAGAACTTCAGTCTTAGAAATGTAGGAAATTATAGGTTGTTCTCGAATTTTCGAACTGCCTGAACCATTGTGGTAAAGAAATCCCCCACAAAATGAATCCATGTGGAACGATTGCTTTCACACTGACAATATTGCCCGTCATGGTTTCAGCCGATAGCTTGGAGGCACATGTATTGTTTTGCATATGCCATCTGTAAATAGAACAAAAAATGTATGCCTGAAGCAGTGTTTAGTAGTTATGTGGTTCGTTATATTGTAAACAGAAATGTAATAGAAAAACATTGAATGCAAGTATTTAAAGCTCTCTCCAATATTGACATTTGATATTACCAAACGTATTGTTATTATGTTCACATTAGGTATATTTTATATTGGTTTTGGTATATTGGTATATTGATTTATGTATATTGGTTTGAAAATGTCATTTATTTGTTCCATATTTCCCAAGCACGCGTCCTATCACCAAAATACATATTTAGTGCATTTAATGAATTTTTGTCCTCATGAAACATTTATGATTTTCAATCTGTACCATCAAAAAGAGAATGTGTATTTTTGTTATTTGTAAAATATAAGAAGTAACATTTTATAAAAGGTTCAGATAAATTTAAAACATAAATTTCTTGTTCAATTGTCTTTGCTCAACTCACTATAATGTATGCATTGCATATCACAATGCAATAAAATAGCATAAATTACAGTGCAATGCAAAAAAAGTTAATTTTAATACATACTGCATTCATGAACGCACTTCTAAGGCACAGCATTGGGGAAATAATCATACGCAATAATGTCTTTATAGAGCACACTTGAGCTCGTTTGCCCTGAAGCATCTTGACTGTCAGCACAGCATTTTAGTTGCTCTTTGTTCTTCATTGGCCATTGTGTGTGACTGTATCCCACTCACTAATAAAGGAGAAAAAGGCCCATTCCCTCACCTGAAGGGCTACAGGTCACCGTATCATTATGGAAAAACAGAACAGACAACACCGCTGCTGTTTGTCTCATGCAAATTTGTCATGTAGGAAAGAGGTCGGTGGATTACGTCAGGTGAAATCCTCAGCGCATCCTGATCAAGGTATAAAAGTCAGTCCTAAGCACGATACAGCAATACTCCTACTTTGCCTTACAGGACAGAAGCTGTACAGAAGCTGTGACTCTGAACGGGTGAAGAATGAACATCTCTGCTCTGTTGGTGAGTAAATCTAATCTAGCAAATTTCTGTGTAAAATACGACAGCGACTGTTATATAGTTTGGTGTATACGGTATGAGTGTCCACTAACTTGTGCTGTTTGAAACAGGTGTTTGTTTCTGCTGTCGTGTCTGTTTACGGATATCATGGTCTGCCCTGCTCTGACTGCAATCAACCATGTAGTGAGGATCGCTTGAAAAACATCACAAATCAATTACTCAAGCACATGTACTTTTCAGACTGCAGACTGAACAACCGCATTTCAAACACAGCCAATCCTACTTGGAAGTGCAAGTAAGTATTCCTACAATGTATTCAGCTTTTTGTATGCCAGTAATCTTATGTGTAATAATGTTAATTTAACAGCTTGATACGGTTGTTTAGGCTACTATTATTTCATATTTTTGATTTTATGTAATGTCATTTAAACATATGTAATAAGGTAGTTTAGAAGTGCTTATGTGTGAAGCTGATATAATTAATATGGCTTAAACTGCTGATTATTATCAGCCAAACAAGAGAGAGCAAATCACATAGTAAGGTTGAAACTATTAACAGTATTTGTCAGTAGTCATTCAAAACCATTTTAAGTGCTTTTTTAGATTGAGACTCATTTGAGCTTTGATGGTGATAAAGGATATGATGTGTGTCAATGATGCACCACTTATCAGTCTTTCTTTTCCCAGGCCATCTCATACAGTTTTTGACAGGATTCGTACGACAGTCCATAACGCCACATGTGAAAAGTGCCCAGATCCAGGTTTCGAGGCAGTACCGATTGTGCAAAATATAAACATGTTATTCAAAAAGAGTTGCATGGACACTAATTACATTATATTATATGTAAAACCTGTCACAATTTCACTAGGCTGTATTTGTGCAATGAAAGATTGAACAATATGCAAATTATGCCTGCATGCACTTTTGATAAGCTCATTAATATGACTATCTCTGAACCTGCAATATGCTCACATCATACTTTTATTTTTCATTTGTGAAAACCAAATGTGATGACTGTCTAAAATGTAAAATCAGTTTCAGTGCTTTGGATTATGTTTTATGTTTTTGACAGAAATGTTTTCACAATGCATGTTTGTAAAAACTTACTCAAAACCATGTAATGATTCAGTTGTTTGTATATTACCTGTAATATATATATTAAATATGATGCATTTATTTGTTCATCTTATAGAAGAGAATAAAGCTTGTTCAAATAACCAAAATCCTTTCATTTTTTATGATATACAAAAAAGTAAATGAATTTGACATGAGCTCATCCAAATGCCACACTGTCATAAATACATATCTTAGTGTATGAATGCATATCTTCTATTCAGAAACAGAATTGTGTTTCATGTATTTATTTCATATTTTATAGTTAATACAATTATTGACACCCTTGGTAAATGTGAGCAGAGAAGCTTGTGAAAATAATTCCACAGGGTTATTTTTAAATCTTTCATTAAAAAATCTAAACTTTCATTAAAGTAAAACACAGAAGAGGGGGAAAATTCACATTATGAAATGTTTTTCTCCAATACACATTGGCCACAGTTATTTGAACCCTTAGAAATCCTTATGAATAAAATATATCTTAAGTATATTCCCATTATTCATATTTAATTTTTTTAGAACACCAGGCTCACTAATAACATGAAATTGTTACAAGCCAATGGCTTCACGTTTCACAGGAGTACAGATATGAGGTAAGACCAATCTCTTAATCATCCATCACACAGTAAAACCAAAGAATATAGTTCTAATATGCAGCAAAAGATTGTTGAGCTTAATAAAATAGAAAGTGTCTGTAAGAAAATTCCCATTTACACCACCAGGGAAATGATTAAGATGTTCCAGTTAACCTGAGAGGTTACGAATCTGCTTGGAAGTGGACGTACTGTATGTTGACATCGTCCTAATGAAGAGAGTTCGAGTGGCCAAAGACTCTCCAATGATCACAGACACAGTTGAAAAACTGAAGAAATGATGTGAGCCTCAAAAAACATCAAACAGCATCTCATTACAGCAAGTTCAAGAGAAAATCCTCTTCTCTCATTCAAAAAGAAACTTAGTATATTCAGCTGCCAAACACTATAATGGTACTTCACACAGGACCGAGATCTGTGGTCAGATGAAACTAAAAAAGAGCTTTTTGACACACAAAATAAACAATAGATCATTTTTTACAGCCTTGTTTTTGCTCATGTTTAACAAGGGTGCCAATAATTCTGACCAGCACTGTATATTTACATATGTTTTCATTTTTTATCTTTAATTCTGCATTTGACCTTTCAAATGTAACCTTTCCACAGTATCAATAAAACAGAAAGCACAATACATATACCACAGTATCTGTACTAATACATGCAATATGCTTATTGCTTTTAGAAAATGTGTAGGTTAAAGTGTGGGTTTATCTTTCAGTCACATTATTCAAACACCACTTATTGTCCCTTTATTACTGTAGTATCTGAAAAACAAATCCTTTTATTTCCAAGTGTGTTTATGGTTGTGTTCTTTCAGTTATGTGTTAACAAAGGCAGTGAGTTGTTTCAGTGCTCTATGATATGACACACAAATGGAGTAATACAAGCAAAGTGGAAAAAATGAAAGTTATATATTGTTTTCTGTTCAGGCTCAATACTTTTGTGAAGAATAAGCACACTTTAGCATACTTTTTTAACAAAAGAGTATTTATTACAGAAATTATGTACTTAAAAATATACTGTTTTGGATACTTGCATTTATTTGCAATGAAAGAAAATGTGTTGTAGATTAAATTCATATTAAATGCATTGACCCACTTTTAAATGTAATTTCATAATTACTTATATTGTCTTTAAAATATGGTATAATACTTCTGAATGTACTGATAATCATGGTAAATATACTCTTTTTGAAACTGTATATTACTTTAAATGTCATATCAAATAACACATCAAAATAAGTCTACTTAGCACAACAAAAGATTAATAAAACAATGATTTCAAATGTACTATTAATCTGACATTATAACAGAGTGCACTTTTTAAAAGTGTATTTAAGTGTGTTTTGAAACATGAAAGTGTACTTTATTAAGTACACATAAGAGGCCTTACATTTCTATTATATTCTCAGAAAGTAGTTTGTTTAAAATATTTTTTTAGATTTTAAATATAGGCTATACTACAAGCACACATTCAATACAAGTATGCACAGCTCTTTTCCAGAAGGAAACACACGAGTCATAATATGAGGGATTCCTCTGCGTCCAGGATTTCTCTGACTGTATGAATCATTGTGGTTAGGATATCCCACACAAAAGGGATTCCCACCAGGGAACGGTAGTTTCCAGGAATGCCTGTCACAGTTCAATATCTCAGACAAACAGCACCTAGTGTTTTGCATAAGCAAATGTATAATATAAACAGAAGACAGTTCAGTATTACTCTGAAATAACATGTTTCAGATTAATACAGTTTATTCTAGAGTAGAATAGAAGTGTCAACTCTTTGAATCCAGCCAGTGAACTCGTTATGTTTTTTAATTATTATAATGCGTTATGTATTTGTTCATGTCATACTCTTTTTTTGTTGTTGATCATATCCCTTGTGTTTGTAAATGTGGAAATAAAAAAATTATCGTTCTGTACTAATAATATCCAGAAATAGCAGTTTTCAGTGATTTTAGAAATATATATTTGTGACAGTGCATGATAATTCAACAATTATGACAATTAACACACAAATCAAATTCTTCATACATAAACTGATTGTCACCTGCAAAAATAATAAAATAAATAAAATACAGGTACAGAGAGGAGAAAGAGAGAATAGCAAGGGAGCATTTGAAAGGACAGCGTGTACTCAATCAGTTACAAATGAGTTATATTTGTAGTATATCTTTAGGAAAGATGCTAATGTTTTCAGCAGTTCTACAATACAGTCGTATCTCTTATCTGCTGCTGGCGTCCTTCACAGCCTTGCTATAATAATTTATAAATGGAAGATTAGCTAAATATGCTGACCTCTTCGGAAGAGATCAGAGGAAATATATTTTATGATATCTGTTTCCTATTCTCTTGAGGATTTGCTCTCCATCACCTCTGGCCTTTGAAATAAACCAGTGTTACTGTAGGTGAAAACACAATTTTACGGATTTATTATCCTGAATAATATGCTGTGAAAAATAATGTTATGAGTGTTATCTGTTAGAATAGGATCTGTGCAGTGACTGACAGGTTTGGGAGGGCTCAGATGATAAAAAAATACAAATAAATACAATTACAAGTTAATACCCTTTCGACACGTAATTACTGTGATGTGTCTTTGGAGTGCAGTACTGGAGGCTATAGAAAAAAATCACAGTGTAAATAAACTTAATAAAACTGCTTTACTTCCATTTTTCCCTTTACCAAATTATTAATTACAAAAATCCTATATAGGCACTTTAATTCAACGTGTATAAAACTGATTTTATATCCATTATCCACCTATTTCAGTTTGTTCAGGGGATCTCGATCACAAAAAAGTAGCGCACACACAAACATAAAACTAACAAAGGCCTGGAAAAATGTCCAATTTATGAGTGATTCACAAATATCTCCTGAGAACATGAGTGGGATGCTGCTTTTTAGGCCTTTGTAGCAAGATCCACTTCCTAACGGCTTTCCTATTAACATGTGATTGCAAATGTCTTCCTCTAGAGGGCAGCTCTAGCATGCTCACGGCTTAAATAGTGCTTTTATAGCACAATATCTGGTTAAACACAGTACATGACTGGAAAACAATGTCTTATTTCAGGATTACTATCAAAAAATGATAGTAAGACAGACATTTGTGGGCAACATTACAAGCGCATCACGGAAGTAAACAGAAGGATGTCAAATACATCAGTCTATAAAGGACAAAGCAGCCATCACCAAACTGGCTACTGACAAACAACAGAGCGTTAACAGAGAGCGCCTGCATTGAAACACATCAGGCAGACATGATGAACTGAACTGGAAATGGGATGTTTTGCAAAAATGGGACAAAAGCATCTAAAATATTGCATAGATTGTGGGTGCTGGAAGAAGGGAAAACCTTTCGGATAAACCACGATACAGTGTGCTGCATGGTCATGCTACTATTTGCAAAATTGAGACAGAACACAAAATTGTATGGTAGTTAATGAATAAACAGTGAAATTAACATATATATACGCTCACCAAGGCTGCATGTAATTCATTAAAAATACAGTCATGTTGTGAAATATTATTTTGTACAGTTTTCTGTTGTAATGTGTTTTAAAATGTAATTTATTCCTGTGATGCAAAGCTGATTTTTCAGCAGTCATTATTACTCCAGTCTTCAGCGTCATGTGATCCTTCAGAAATAATTATAATATGCTCAACAAACATTTCTTATTATCATCACTCTTAAATTATTAGTTTTTTTAAACCGTTGTACATTTTATTCAGAATTCTGTTATGAGATAATGCTCAAAAGAGCAGCATTTATTTAAAATAATAAAGACATTAATAATCTTAAAAAAAAATTGTCACTTTTAATCAATTTAATGCAACCTTGTTGAATAACAGTAGAAATGTATTTGAACAAAAAAACACATCTTTTGCATGGAAGTGTGAACATACATGTATACCATGATGAAGTCTTATAATAGTTCACCTAAAAAAAAACACTGTATTTTTTATGCATTTACATCATGACTTTCTTCTGTGAACTTGAAAAGAGGATTTAAAAAAGTATATAAAAGAAAGTGAGAATACCACGGCAGCACTGAAAATTTGCTTTTTTTAAATCAGCTCTAATATAGAGCACTCTTCACAGTAAAAATCAAGCCTTATCAACGACAATTAACATATTAGGTCTGAATACTAAGGTAGATTTAGTCAGTCACTCAATAACAGTACAAGTATGCTAAAAGTAAGTGCATATATATATATATTTCATAATCTGTGCTAATGACTATATTATTATTATTGCATAATATTTACATGTATAGTTTTTTTAAAGTGCTTTAGTGTTACAGTGAATGGCAGGTTGTTCTATACAAAAGGAGAGGTCTAAATTCAATAAAAGTTATTTTTGGTAAAGAGATATGGAATGTTAAAAACATGCATGCACACTTGTACATTTTTCACAAGTGAAGTAGCAGGAGTTAAATTCTTCCCTTGTCGTTTGAGTGTTAAAACCTTCTGTTTTTAATAAAAGAAGATCCATGCTGTTTTCCTCGGCAGTATTCCCATGGTGGTCACAAAAACAGACAGCCATGAAAAAAAAGCTGTTGGCCAGATTGCTATATAAAGCATCATTTGGAACGTCAGTTCTCCCTTAGAGCTTCTTGTTGATGTGTATTCGCTCTGATACCTCAAACCGCAATGGAGGGAACGCAAAGTCCCACACTTTCCACTGCTTTACGCATCTCATCTGCATATTCACGACGGCCCTGAGCCCTCCGCTCTACCCACGTCAGGTCTGCTGTACCAGTCTGCGGTAGTGGGGCATGACTTTACTCTCCGGTAGGTAAAGAGCCATTTCCAGAGCCACCAAGATAGTGAACTCGAAAGCAATCAGCTCTCGGCGGCTAATCCGGAACCTCTCCTCCAGTTTCTTTGGGCAGAAAAAACAACCAGATAGATATACATTAGATAGATATATAGATATACATTATAGATAGATAGATGGATAGATGGATAGATAGAAATACATTACATAGACAGACAGACAGACAGACAGACAGACAAACACTTGTGTATTTTGTTGAAAACAATTTATACCTTTATTCAGCAGAGGTACTTAATTGACAAAATGTGACGATAAATACATGTATAAAATTACGAATAAATGCTGTCCTTTTGAATCTTCTATTCATTAAAGAATCCAGTTTCCACAAAAATATTAAGCAGCACAACTGTTTTCAACATTGATAATCAGAAATGTTTCTTGATTATCAAATCAGCATATTAGAATGATTTCTGAAGGATCATGTGACACTTAAGACTGGAGTAATACATTCAAATACAAAACAGTTATTTTAATTTTCATTAAATAAATGCAGCCTTGGTGCGCATAAGAGACTAATCTTTCCAACTCCAAACTTTTGAACTGTAGAGTATGTGTGTTGACTGGAAAGTGTGTGTCGGAGCATCACTCACGTCAATCAGTTGCTTGACTTCTTGTTTCTTCAGGTCGCTGCTGATCTTGGCGGCGAGTAGGATGCACGCGGCCGCCACCATCTTCCTGTTCTGCTTGTTGAGACGCCCCTGTAGGACCAGCTTCTCAAAGTACACAAATGCCATAGCTATGGTGACCGGCTGCAAGGAAGACTCCTCTCCTACTGAACAGACTTCTCTCTTCAAACTGATGAAGAGAGGGAATGACAGATATTGGGAGTCAACGAGAACAGATGACAAAAGAAGAATATATTTATCCACAAATGTAACAAAGCACGTTTGAACTTTTAAAGGTTTAGTTCACCCAAAAATGAAAATTCTGTCATTAATTATTCACCTTCACGTTGTTACAAACCCGTAAGACCTTCATTTTTCTTCGGAACACAAATTAACAAATTGTTGAATTAAGTCGTTATTTTTGTTTTCTTTGCATACAAAAAGTATTCTTGTAGGTTTGTAAATTACAGTTGAACCACTGATGTCACATTGACTATTTTAATGATCCTTACTACCATTCTGTCGGATTTCATCAAAAATATGTGAAACATTTTTGTGTTCCGAAGATGAACAAAGGTTTTACATGTTGGGAAAGACATGAGGGTTCTTTTGAAAAACGTTGGTTTAATCTGGTTACTGCATGCATAAAAATAATACCATATTCTCATTAACATAAGAATATTCCTGTGTATGTAAAGAGTTACTGATGTAAACATTTAAAATGTGTGTGTACCTTCTGATTTTGCTCAGTGTGAGTTTGATGTGGGGGAATTTTTCCTTAAAGGTCTCATTCATGTCCTTCTTCAGATCTGATGGTTTAACGTACTCTATTACTGTTGTCTGTAAGAGAGAGAAAGAAAGTGACAGTAAATACTGAGAATTTACATCAGTAAAATATCGAGCAATAAAAACTCTTTACAGTGTACATGTGTATAAGCAGTATCGTCCAGTGGTCAGTAATAATGTCAGCTGGATAAGTTATGTTTATCCATGTCTGTAGGTCAGACCACCTTGCTTTCAGCACAGAGGTTTAATCACACAGATAGCCATTCATCACTACATATGTGTCTGATGGGTACATTAATGTCTAAAAACAAGAAACAAGAGCAAACTGGGCATCACTTTACTGACAGTAGTTTCTGGAAGTATTCCTGGGCCCATTTAGTAATGTCAATGACAGAGTCATGCCGATGAGTGATGCAGTGTTGTCTGAGGGCCCAAGACCACAGGCATCCAACAAAGGTCTTCGGCCTTGTCCCTTACACATAGATTTCTTTTGATAATCTTTTATGATGTTATGCACAGTAGATGATGAGATTAGCAAATCCTTTGCAATCTGACGTTGAGAAACGTTGTTTTAAAGTATTCCACAATCTTTTGACCCAGTATTTCACAGATTCAAGGATTCAAGCTTTTATTCGTCACATATTCAATTATACAGAATATAATCAGTAGTGAAATGTAAGTCAGGTGTAAGTCAATTCTGTGGTCAATTCAAAGCCTCTACCCATCTTTACTTCTGAGAGACTCTGCCTCTCTAAGACATGCTTTTTATAGTAAATCATGTTACAGACCTGATGTCAATTAACTTAATTAATTGCTAGATTTTCTCCCAGCTGAATCTTTTTGAAATGTATTGCTTTTTCAGCCCTTTGTTGCCCCGTGGCAACTTTTTTGAGACCTGTAGAAGGCATCAAATTTGAAATGAGCTCATTTAGTGGATAAAAGTGTAAAATGTATCAGTTTAAACATTTGTTATGTTCCCTATGTTCTATTGTGAATACAATATTGGCTTATGTGATTTGAAAGTCTTTTAGTTTTCATTGTATTCAAATTTAAAGAACATCACAACATTTCCGGAATTCGGGTTGTACACAAAACAATTATTTGATCCCCTGCTGATTTTGTACGATTGCCCACTGACAAAGAAATGATCAGTTTATAATTGTAATGGTAGGTTTATTTGAACAGTGAGAGACCGAATAACAACAAAGACAGTAACAGTTCAAAGAGGGAGTGTGCTGGATGTGAGGGGTCCAGAGTGATTTTGCCAGTCCTTTTGCTCACTATGAATAAGTACAGTTCTTGGAGAGTAGGGGAGGGTTGTACCAATGATCCGGACTACCCTCCGTAGTCTTCTGAGGTCAGATTTGGTAGCTGAGCTGAACCAGACAGTTATTGAAGTGCAGAGGACGGATTCAATGATGGCAGAGTAGAGCTGTATCAACAGCTCCTGTGGCAGGTTGAACTTCCTCAGCTGGCGAAGGAAGTACAGCCTCTGCTGGGCCATTTCACAATGGACTCAATGTGATTGTCCCACTTCAGGTCCTGAGAAATTTTGGTGCCCAGGAATCTGAATGACTCCACTGTAGTCACAGTGCTGTTCATGATGGTGAGTGGGGGGAGAGCTCAGTGGTTTCTGAAGTCAACGATCATCTCCACAGTTTTGAGCATGTTAAGCTCCAGTTTGTTAAGAGTTCTCTTTCAACCAGTTCTCCTCTGAATCATTGTCAAACTTCAGACATGTGCTTTCTTGAGCAGGGGGACCTTGCGGGCGCTGCAGGATTTCAGTCCTTCATGGCGTAGTGTGTTACCAATTGTTTTCTTGGTGACTATGGTCCCAGCTGTCTTAAGATCATTGACAAGATCCTCCCGCGTAGTTCTGGGCTGATTCCTCACCGATCTCATGATAATTAAAACTCCACGATGTGAGATCTTGCATGGATTCCCAGACCAAGGGGGATTGATAGTTATTTTCTGTTTCTTCCATTTGCCAATAATCGCACCAAATGTTGTCACCTTCTCACCAAGCTGCTTGGCGATGGTCTTGTAGCCCATTCCAGCCTTGTGTAAGTCTACAATCTTGTCCCTGACATCCTTGGACAGCTCTTTGGTTTTGGCCATGGTGGAGAGTTTGGAATCTGATTGATTGATTGCTTCTGTGGACAGGTGTCTTTTATATAGGTAACAAGCTGTGCTCAGCTCCTTACCTGTATAAAAGACACCTGGGAGCCAAAAATCTTGCTGATTGATAGGGGATCAAATACTTATTTGACTCATTAAAATGCAAATCAATTTATAACTTTTTTTAAATGCATTTTTTTTTTGTTCTGTCTCTCACTGTTCAAATAAACCTACCATTAAAATTATAGACTGATAATTTCTTTGTCAGTGGACAAATGTACAAAATCAGCAGGGGATCAATATTTTTACCCCACTGTACATACACTGCATCTCTCACCATGTATGAGGCAAAGATGAGCACTCTTTTGTGTTTTCCACATGGCCACCGTGGGTCACTGAGCATATTAGGGTCATAGTCTGCGTCTTCAAGGCCTGAAAACAACAACAACAAACACACACCAGGACATGACTGTCAAATATGCCAATCAAACCACATATAACATAACCGAATGTGGCCTGTTTAAGCTTGTTTTTGAGATGATGGTAACAGTATCTTCCTGCACTGACTAGGCATAGCTATATTAAAGTTCACCCAAAAATGGGACGTCGGTCACCCGCCGTGGTGAGTAAATGACAGAATTTTTTTTGTCTGATCGTTTCCCTTAAGACAACACACACAAAAAAAGCAATTAGTACTCAGTACTTACAATAAACGACACATTCGGTTGACACAAGTGTTGCTGATGCAGGCTTGCTAAATAAGGTACAAGAATACAGAGAGCTGAGTTGATGACTCACACACTCACTACGTATTATAATACAGGAATAGCAGCATTTCAGCAGCATCTGTGCCCGAAATACTGTGATAATAACCATGTCTACCGAGTTGATTGAAATGTCCCTACCCACTCTGTGAATAGCACAGCATTAAAACCTTTATTAAGCTCCCATCAGTTACTACACACTTTTTGTATGAATGAATGATGCATCTATTTAGCGCTTTATTGTGTGTTGCTGTACACCCAAGTGCTTTACAATCATGTGTGTGTGTGTGGGGGGTCTCTCCTCAACCATCACCAGTGTGCAGCATCCACTTGGATGATGCGACAGCTGCCACAGGACAACGGAACCAGTGCGCTCACCCCACACCAGCTACATGTGGAGAGGAGAGAGTGTCATAAAGCTAATCAAGTGGATGGGGATTATTAGGAGGCCATAATTGACAAGGGCCAGTGGTGTGAATTTGGCCAGGACACCGGGGTTACACCCCTACACTTTACGAGATGTGCCATGGGATTTTTAACGACCACAGAGAGTCAGGACCTCGGTTTTACATCTCATCCGAAAGACGGTGCTTTTTGACAGTATAGTGTCCCCATCACTACTCTGGGGTGTTAGGACCCACACAGACCGCAGGGCGAGCACCCCCTGCTGGTCTCACTAACACCTCTTCCAGGTGACTGTGTGTTGGTTTTCTGAGTGTATGTGTTGCACGCTTGTGTGATTTAATTTTGCCATTAAGATATGATTGAAAGAATTTCAGCATGTCCACAGTCCAGAATTAAAACCCTTTTAGGCTTCCCAACACAAACGAACGAACGAACGAACGAACAAACAAAACAAAACAAAACAAAACACACACATTTTTGATTATTATTGCTGCTTCATTTTTGTGTGGAAACCGTGATGCATTTTTCAGAATAAATTGTAAATATAGTAGGGCTGCACGATATATTGCATGCGATGCATCTGCGATTCTGAGCGTGAATTGCGTAGCTTGTCAGTAAACTACAGCTCTGTGTATTAAATGCAGCTCCATTTGAAAACAGCTGAAGGAGATTTACGGCTAATCACAGATCCGTCTTTACTGATGAGATATGCATGACTATCGCATGCAATATATCGTGCAGCCCTAATATATAGTAACAATGTTATGTAATAATGTGGTAATGGTTTCTTAAGATCTACTTATGCTTCTGATGCTTTTGGGAAACGTAGCCCTATTTGAACAAGCACTGTGAGCCATGCGTCAGCAGCGAACGCTGCCTGTGATCGATTGATTCTTTCTTTCAGCATTTGCATATATTCCGAATTGTAATCAAATTGAATGACAAAATCTCTGTCAATACCCAGATCTAGTGGACACCGTACACCAAATAAACATTTACATATAAATGCCAAAACTTAATTTTCGGTTTCGTTTTTTTCCACTAAATGAAAACGGTCAAAAAAACTTTTCAGTCCTTCACAGAAGTCTGCATTTATTTGATCAAAATTACAGTAAAAACAGTAATACTGTGAGTTATTACTGCAATTTAAAATAACTTTTTCATTGTAATATATTTTCAAATGTAATTTATTCCTGTGACACAAAGCTGAATTTTCAACATCATTACCCCAGTCTTCAATGTCACATGATCCTTCAGAAATCATTTTAATATGCTGATTTGTTGCTCAAGAAACATTTCTTATTATTATCTATGTTAATTCATTCTTTTATGAATAGAAGAAAAGAACAACATTTATTTGAAACCGAAATCTTTGGTACCATCATATATTTCTTTACTGTAACATTCAATCAATGTAAAGCATCCTTGCTCAGTAAAATCAAACTTTTGAAAGGCACTAATATCTTCACTATTAAAAAGTCAAAACGTATCTAAATTGGTTAAGTAATACCAAATAAGACCAATGAAGTTTATGTATAGAGTAGGTCTAGAGTTAGTCTACAGATATTCATCTTATTTGAGGACACTATATGGCTATAGAAGGTGCTAGTCTATGTGTGCTAGTGTGTGTGTATGTGTGAAACATACCCAGGTCCAGGCCGACGGTGCTGTTAAGGAGAGGGAGAGGATAACTGCAAGGGATGCTGTTTATGGAATACGGCATGGGTAGAGCGAGATCCACTGTGGGCTTTTGGCGGTCCAGAGCGTTAGTTGGGTACAGGAACTGAGCGTACGACACCGTCTGCAAAACAAATAAGATCATAACAAGCCGTCTATCAGCCTGGTGCATCAAATGAAGAGATATAAAGCTGTCATTCCTAAACAGGTCCAGTGGTACACTGAGCACAATTCCCTGTGACTGATTGACAGATGCAGTGATAGTATGACAAGCTCTTACCCTGCCGTACATGCCCAGCTCCACCCCCTCCAGGCCGGGAAGCATCTCTAGGGTGGTGGATATTCCTCCAGATGAGTGCCTCCGCCGATGAGCATCCAGACAAGGGTCACTGACACAAAGACAGATTGACAGATGCTTGTTTTCATTGGGGTTAAATCCAAAATGAAGAGCAGGGATGCCCAAACTTATTTGTCAGCCGATCCCCTTTGACCTAAAATAGTATTTGAAGTATACCCTGAGATTTTAAGTTAATATTTTCAATAATTTAAAGGGATAGTCCACTCAAAAATGTACAGTATATTCTGTCATCATTTACTCACCTTCAAGTCGTTCCAGAACCATACGACTTTGGTTAATCTTGGAAATAATTTGAGATATTTTAAATGAAACCTGAGAGGTTTCTGTCCCTCTATTGAAACATCTGGTAACCACAACTTAGAAGATCCAAAAAGTCATAAAGATGAATCTATATGATTAATTTGTGTTTTGAAGATTAACCAAAGTCGTATTGGTTTGAAACCACATGTTAACAATCCCTTTAACAACACATTTGAACATTCTTTGCTGTCTGATTTCAGACAATGGTCACATGACATGCACTTAAAATAAAATATTGTAACTTTTTTAGGAAGCGTTGTTTTGATCGTTTTAATTTCTAATTATTTAATTTGTACATTTTTATAATTTAATTAATTATTTGCTTTTTATCAACTTACACACCCCAGTTTGGGAAACCCTGGTTAAGAGTAAACCTAACACAATTTCCAGGCTAAGCTTAACTGAAGTCATTTACATAAAGAAGTCTTAAAGGTATAGCTATGACGGTTTTTAATTAAAAAACCTACATTAAAGACTTCACTTACAGATATCTACAGACCTGTCTCTCTCCTTCCATTCATAGCGAAAACGCTTGAACGAGTTGTTTTCAACCAGTTATCCTCATTTCTGTCAAAGAATAACCTACTGGACACTAACCAATCAGGGTTCAGACATGGACATTCAACTGAGACTCTCTGTCTCGCTACTCTCAGTCACTGAAGCCCTGCGAATTGCAAAAGCTGATTCCAAATCATCAGTTCTCACCCTGTTGGATCTATCTGCTGCTTTTGACACTGTCAATCATCAGATCCTCCTGTCCACCCTCTCATCACTGGACATAACTGGGATTCCACTTCGCTGGTTTGAATCCTATCTCACTGGTAGGTCTTTCAAGGTGGCCTGGGGAGGGGAGCTATCCACAGAACATCAATTGGTCACTGGGGTTCCTCAGGGATCATTCTTGGACCACATACACTACATCACTGGGTCCCATCATACAAGCACATGATTTCTCACCATTGCTATGCTGATGACGCACGGCTCTATCTCTCATTTGACCAGATGATCCAACGGTAGCTGCACGGATCTCAGGCTGCTTGACAGACATCTCGGCATGGATGAAAGAACATCACCTACAGCTCAACCTGGCAAAGACTGAGCTTCTTGTCCTCCCTGCCACTCCAAATCTACAACATGATTTCACCATCCAGCTAGGTTCTTCTACAATTACCCCATCAATCTCAGTCAGAAATCTTGGTGTAATTTTCTATGACCAGCTGACTTTCAAAGAACACATTGTAAAAACTGCTCGATCCTGCAGGTTTGCATTGCACAACATCAGAAAGATCAGGTCCTTCCTTACACAGCATGCAGCACAACTTCTTGTCCTGGCCCTTGTCATTTCTAGACTGGACTACTGCAATGCTCTTCTAGCTGGACTTCCATCAAACACAATCAAACCTTTACATATGATTCAGAATGCTGCGGCATGAGTGGTCTTCAGTGAACCCAAAAGTGCCCATGTCACACCTCTCTTTATCTCCCTGCACTGGCTCCCGGTTGCAGCTCGCATTAAGTTCAAGACACTGATGCTTGCATATAGAACAGCCACAGGCTCAGCACCCTCCTACTTCCACTTACTATTACGAATCTACATCCCCTCCAGAAGCCTGAGATCTGCGAGCGACACCTCGTGGTGCCATCACAGAGAGGCACAAAATCATCCAGATCGTTTTCATTCACCGTTTCAAGGCTGGTAGAATGAACTTCCCGCCCCTATCAGGAATGCTAAATCTCTGACAATTTTCAAGCAACACCTGAAAACTCATCTCTTCCATCATCACTTGACTTCATCTTAAAAACAAACAAACAAAAAAAAAAACACCTGCTCTCTTTCCTTAACCTCTCCATATCCAGCTAGCATTTGCTTGGAACAATGTTTGGAACTTTGTATTACAAGCACTTCCTGTGTCTGAATGCCTCTTTATAATGTATCGCTTATTTTATTCCTCAATCGTAAGTCGCTTTAGATAAAAGCATCTGCTAAATTAATAAATATAAATGTATTAATACTATAATTGAACTTCAGGGATGAATATTTAAGTGCTGCAAAAAGGTTTGCATAAAAAAAGTGTATCAAATTGGAGTTTTGTGGCTTTATGTCCATGTTTAACTGCTCTGAGATAATCTGTGTGTTTGATATCATGGTAACACTTTACTTAAAGCCTTTATGTATTAATGCACTATAAAGGGGTATAATGCATTATAATTATAAAAATTGGCATTTTAATACATTAGAACTTGTTGTCCATAATTATAACCGAATTTAAAATGTATAGTGTACCTACTTTTATATTGCATTATACATAAAGGCTTTAAGTTAAGTTGTTACTGATATAATTTATTAAAATCCTTTATTTTAGTTCATATGTGAATTTAAAATGTCCCTTTTTTCTCTTCTGAGAAAACAGTACCAACACATTGACGACTCATCTTGTACTCACAAAACTGTCCAATCAAATAAGAATGTATTTCCTCCTAATAACACCTACCTCTGTTCTGACTAACTGAGACATAAAGTAAAATCTGTCGGCTATTTAAAAATAAAAGCCCTTGAGATGACCCTTGCAATATTTCCCTCCCCGAAACAAGACGAAAATACATGTTAGCTCATTAAATGTATTGTTGCTTGGTTGAAAGAGCAGAAGACAACTCTTTACTGACTTGAAAACTACGTAAAACACAGAGCCAATTCAACGCTCAATTATCAACACACACACACACACACACACACACACACACACACACACACACACACACACACACACACACACACACACACACACACACACACACACACACACACACACACACACACACACACGTCTAACTCACCTAATACAGACAGCTTCAAATTCAACCTGAATGATGTTCCAATCTTTTGCTTTTCCATCTAGGCAGAAGTAACTGAGTGTGTTGTGTATAGAGCTGCTCTTTAAGCACTGACTGAACACACACACACACACACACACACACCTTCTAGCATCCCTTATCTACAGTCTTAGACCGCTCGCATAACATGGCTGTTTAACATCTCTCTTTCAAAAATGTTTCCCATGGTCCAATTCCTTATTTCAGCATTATATGAATAATGAAAGAGGGTGGGAAAGGACAGGAGGCTTTTAGCGTGTCATGCCAGGCCCATTGTATGGATGTGGGAAAAATTCCTTCCCATTCCATTTGCCCTGAATCTCACCCTAGATATGAATCCCCTGAGAAGAGCAGAGGAACCAAACAGACCTTATATTCAGCTCAACATATCTATCTATTTGAGATTTAGGAAAAAATGCAAAAACAAGTAATGGAAATGACAGCTAGAAATGGGAATCTCAATTCTAATTCTGAATTCTCCAACCTTAATGATCCATCGATTCTCCTATATGTTAGTACAGTTTTGTATAGGATTATTTGAAACCAGTCACCCCTAGGTGAATAACCGCTTCTAACTATAAAGAAATATACAAATATTTCTTAAAGGGTTAGTTTACCCAAAAACTATTTTAAACTAAAAAATGATTTCATTAATTACTCACCCTCATGTCATTCCAAACCAAACCAAACCCATAGACTTTTGTTCATCTTCGGAATACAAATTAAGATATTTTATATTAATTCCAAGAGCTTTCTGACCCTCCATAGACAGAAATGTAACTGCATTCAATTTTACCCAGAAAGGTACTAAGAACATTGTTAAAAGAGTTCATGTGACATCAGCGGTTCAACTGTAATGTTATGAAGCCTCAAGAATATTTTTGTTAGCAAGAAAACAAAAATAACAACTTTATTAAAAAATGTATTCTTTTCCATGTCAGTCTTCAACGTGTATTCTGAAGATGAACAAAGTAGGACGTGTATTTAAAAGAAAAAGAAAAAAAAGTGGCTGTGTGTATTATTCACACACAGACACACATACATTTTTTTGTTATTGAACACAATTTAAGATATTTTAGATGAAAACCAGGAGGCTTGTGACTGTCCCATTGACTGCCAAGTAACTCTCACTGTCAAGATCCAGAAAAGTATGAAAGACATCGTCAAAATAGTCCATCTGCCATCAGTGGTTCAATCTAAATTTTATGAAGCGATGAGAATGCTTTTTGTAATAGAAATAACGACTTTATTCAACAATTTGTTTCCTCCGCATCAGCATAGCACACTTTTGGAGAATATCCACAGGACGCAAGCAGCGTACGCAGTTTTGTGTCAGCCGCAACACACAGATACACTGTTTTCATTCAAATCAAAGAGTATGGTGTAGCCATGTGGTGCGGCTGACACAGAACAGCATACGCAGTTTGCCTTTCATACTTTTCTGGGCCTTGACAGTAGGGGTCGACCGATTATCGGCCTGGCCGATTATCGGCGCCGATATTAAGCATTTTACCGATTATCGATATCGGCCATTTTAAAAACAGATTTGCCGATAATATTTTTTTTTTTTTTTATGCAAACAAACATACTATTTACAGGTGACATTATTTATTGGTGAATAAATAATACAGGTGAAACTATTTAATGTTTAAATGCACTATTTGGCTCGATGCAGCCTGTCTGAGCTCAACACTGTGAGAGTGAGGCGATCTCTCAATCTCTGAGATCAATCTCCGCCCACCGCTCATCTGATATGTAGAGAGTCACGAGTCCGACCAATCAACGCGGAAAACTGAAGGCAGTCTCACACCGAAAGCACTTGTTAACTAGAGCTGCCTCAGTGATCACGCATCAGTTGTCTCTCAAAGGTACAATACGATTGCAATAAATCACAATCCACTACACTGAAGTTGCAAAACATCTCAATATAACCTATGATGTCCGCGATGCGGAAAATGCGGGCGGAATCGCGGAATGCAGTCATATAATGGAATTTACCGTATAACGCGGAATGTCATGGAATGTGTCGAAGTTTGGATTAATTAATCAAAAGTAGGTCAGTACACTTAAATCGACTCGCGCTATGGACTAGTATCTATAAATATTAAGCCGCAAAAACACTATTTAAATATGAATCCTGCATGTTCTGCATCTCTGTTAATGAATGACACAGACGAGCGGTTTCATTTACTGCACACATACATACTGAAGCGCGCGTGCTGCTCGCGGTGACTTCAGCGTCTGCCGTCTCACTAAATGAGGACATAAATACATGAACAACATCCCCAGAACTGCTCGCAGAGTCACTTCGTGAGCATTTGACCGTTTCATTTGAGTAAAACGATCGTCATATCATATATACATAGGCTACAGAAACTTAAAAGGTCCTCATGGCAACCTGTCAAAATATAAGTTCGGTTTAGCCGAATATATTACTGTATACGTAATACAACTACAACAATTATTACAACTTTTGTTGAGAATAATCACACACGCTCATAAATCGTTTACTTTAAGTTTTACAAAATGTTTACAGAATGCTTCTGGGTGATCTCTGTACTTATGTTATTATTAATATTATTAATATTACTGTTTATTTAATGTTGTTGTTATTAACAGTTTTCAGAATTAAAGACATGTTTAAAAGCATTTAAAGAACGTTTTTTGTCAGAGCTCTTGTTATTATTAATTTTGGCATTCATTTTCATTTTTACACCAGACATGTATATCGGTTCAAAATATCGGTTATCGGTCTACTTGATCTGTAATAATCGGTATCGGTATCGGCCCTGAAAAACACATATCGGTCGACCCCTACTTGACAGTGTTATTTACTTGGCAGTCAATGGGCCAGTCACAAGCCTCCTGATTTTCATCCAAAATATCTTAAATTGTGTTCTGAAGACGAGCAAAGCTTTTATGGGTTTGAAACGACATGGGGGTAAGTGATTAATGACAAAATGTTAATTTTGGAGTGGAGTAACCCTTTAAGTCTTGCCATTACTATCCATCACACAAACAGTTCTCAGGACATTTTGAGTTGCTGAAAGTAATACTGAATGATTCAGTAAGTTAGAACTGTTACAACCGATTCAGTAAGTGTGAGTCAGACAGATTCTTCGGCCTGATAATACAGATTTAACACTCATTAGTTTGAGTCTTTTTGGCTGATTTATTAAATAAAAAGTTTGAATTAAACAGACTGGCTAGAAAGTAAACCACAACCAACAAGTCAACTTGTGAGGGACATAGCTTCATTTAAAGAGTGACTGAGTGAATCTACCCAGCTTAGCACATCAGCAAATCTGACCTTTGATTTAAATGAGCAGATTTTCATGTTTTTTTCATGCATACCTGATGTGGAAGCTCTCTCCATAAGGCAGCACAGAGAAGGCGGCGCACAAAGACCTTTTGGCACAGATAAGCACGATCCTGCAGTGAACACAAACTAGTTAAGATTACACACTCTTTCTCCACACACACATATATATATATATATATATATATATATATACACACAGGCCAACTCAACACTTCATAACACAAATTACACACTAATCTCTCAGTACATTTAGATCAAGAACAAACACAACACCTGTGACATCAGAGGGTCAAATAGGAACAGCCTTCAAAATACACTCCTGCCTCATCAACACACACACACATGCACACGCACGCACACACACACCTGCACTATCAGCCCCAGTGTACACATTTCTTCACACAAACACACAGGAAATGGGGGGTGTTTGTGTCAGCATTTTAAACATAGAAATGTGAAAGTGTGGTAAAATGGCAGTTAACATGAAACTGAGGGTCTGCCACAGCAGCCAAGAGGATTTTCTGACTCTTTCTTCTTCATAAGTCACATGACAGTGGAGAAATTGCTCCAGAAATATCAGTGAGCATGAGTGAGGCAATTACAGTTTTTTTTTTACAATCATTTGTGCACTAATAACAGAACCTTCATGTCATTTTTCAAAACTCTAGACACATAATTCACTATTGAAGATCAAAATGCAAATTTTTCAAAACAATTAACACTTTTTCCAAATGCTTGGATACAATACACATGAAACTAAAATCACCGGTTCAAAATAACACAACTTAACATCAAAGTTTTATTATTTTAAAATGCAGCTCACGTATACATCTGAATTGAGTGTCTATTCGTTTCATTACAATGATCGAACTATCAACTGATACAACTGCTCAAAATGCTATGTAACTGTTGCATTACTCATGAAGCATAGTTTTATGGAAAATTTTGAACAACATTACGAAAGTGAAGCATTTGAGGACTGAGTATGTTCAGGTATGATCAGTTTCAAGATGCCAAGATGATTGCTGGGAGAGAAAAACAATCTCCAAAATTCTATATGATTGTTATCAGTATTTGTTTTTCCTACAGTAAATGTCTTTTTAGAGGGTAATAGAGCTGGAAGCTGATGAAAACCATTCATATTTTTGGATGAGGCAGGCTAAGTGATGGAGGAGAGTTTGAGAGCCCAGCGGTTGAGAGGGACATAGGAACCATGTTCTCTGGGGGGCCCAACCACTCCCCACTGAATGTGATTTTGAGGGGCCCCATAGCAAAATCAGTGCAAAGGGCCCAGAATTCCTAGTGACAGCACTGAGAGCAGCAATCACAGTTTCAGGCCCATCAGTTTATCAGCTTGTATTTACCCCATACTCCCCTTTCCTTACTGTAACCCGACTGAAGAGTGTTTCTTCACATGGAAGTGGAAGGTTTTCAATAGTCTCCTCACAAACAATCACTCTTCTCCAGGCCATAGATGATGCCTGCAATGTCCAATGTCAGGCCTGTATTTACCATACCAGAAGAATGTTTCCAAGATCTTTTGCTAATGCAATCCATTATCCATTAAGATGTGGATGAGAACCTGTGGCCAAATCCACAAGACAGGGTTGATAAAAACATAGAAGTACAGCGAGGGACACTCTGGTTGACATCTTACAGTTTTTTTTTGTATCTAACGTGTTTTTTTTTTTTTTTACTTGTTGCGAGTTTATTTTTTAATCAATAACATCAATATTTTTCACATTTTGATTAATGATTCCAGTGTCTGTACTTTTCTCTCTAGTCTATTACAATAACGTATGAATGTGTAGAACCATAATCAAAGCCGCATCATGTGTTTTGAACAACTATATTCAATGATTGTACTAACAGCTAAACTGTAAAACTATGGGTATATTGTGTGTGGGTGATCTAAAGTAATGTTACTATGATATTTCATAATAAATTAGTATTTTGAACCAATGCTTCTGCAAATGCAAGGCTTCTTTAAAGATATGAACACAATATGCAAAGTTTTGAACATTGGACAGCCTGTGTTACAAATTATGAGTTACAAGTTTTGAGTTTTGTGTCTAGAGTTTTGAAAAATGACATGAAGGTTCTGTTATTAGGGCAAAAATGATTGTAAAAAACTGTAATTGAATAATTTTCTAGAGATTGGATGGATTTCAATCAGGTAGAAATTTTGGAATTAATAGATTTTACAATCCTAATTTTTCATTCACAAATGAAGTGTCTCCATTAAGAAAACCACTATCCAACGGACGATTCAGCTTTTCAACTTAATTAAATTAAATTCACATTATTTGTATCATTGCAAATTAGCTTAAAATAAAATAAAATGTTCTACATTACAATAGGAGTAGTTTATCAGTGGTCACTATGTCAAGATTATTTACAGACTGTTTATTACATTTTAAACAGGTTTTATTGAAAAATGCTATATTAAACTATATTGAACCCAAAAATAGTATAGGACCCCTTGAATTAATTTTTTTTTATTTCAGTTATCTGACTGGATATTATGGTGAATTCTGCAACACTGCCCCATTATTTCCTATAGGGAACAGTACTAGCCTAAATTCTTTTCTATTTTTTTGTACAGAGTACTTGCCTTTATTCCATAGATCAGGCCACTGAACACCAGGCTTATCTGGATCTGTGATCATCCAGTGGGAAATATCTTATCGGTTTTATTCGGCCGCCCCCAATCCTGTCTGTGACCCTGTGAATGTGAGTAGCTACGTGCGTATGTGTGTGTGTAAACCCAAAGCCTGGGAACACAAGCGGAAAATATGGACCGCTGTCTATTTGGGGCAGTTTATAATGGGATTTTAGTAAACATAGCCGTCGTTCCTCAGATGGAATGAGGCCAGATCTCACAGAACAGCCACTTTCTTAAGAGATCCCATCCAGTCATTCCTTATGTAGAATGTCCTATGCCAAAGCTTAACATTATAATCAGATTTTATGACATGTAAACTCAGATAACTGAAATTCTAATTTTGTAACTTAAGGGTTCATATCCTATTTTGGGATTCAATGCAATGCTCTGTATGCTACCAGAATAGAATCAACATTAAATAATCAAGATTAAATTAAAGTGCAGACTTTAAGCTTTAATTCAAAGGGTTGTAAAAAAGATATAACAAAATCCCCCCAAAAAACAAACAAACAAAAAAATAAAATGTATACAAACACCCCCCCTTTTCAGGGGTTAAAATGTAATTGGACAAATATAAATCAAATAAAAAGGTTCCTTTTTAATATTTGTTTTGAGAATAACTTGCAGGCAATGATTTCCTTAAGTCTGGAACTCATGGACATCACTAGAGATGGGGTTTTCTTCTTTGTGATGCTTTGCCATGCTTTACTGAGGCTGGATTGGTTTTGTTTTTGAAGCCTAACAATTGTCTGTTTTGCTTGTATGGAGAGCACCCTTGACTGTAAGATATGGGTTCAGAGCAACAGCTTCCAAATGCAAATGGCACACTTAGAATCAGCTCCAGACCTTTTACCTGTTTAATTGATGTAGAAATAATGAAGGAAAAGCCTGTCCATGAAATAGCTTGTGAGACAATTGACCAATTACTTATGGTCCCTTGAAAAAGAGGGGAGGTACATGTTAAAGGGCTGTAATTCCTCAACCTTTCCTTCATTTTTGATGAAAATACCCTCAAAATGCTCAAAGTGTGCACTTTAAGCTAATATTCATTATAAAAATGTAACTTGAATATGTTTTGGTCAACAGTTAAAATAAAATAAAAATTGTGCCTGTGTCCAAATATATATATAAGGACCTGACTGTATTTTATTTCTGTGATGCAAAGCTGAATTATGAACATCATTACTCCAGTCTTCAGTTTCACGTGATCCTTCCAAAATCATGCTAATATGCTGATTTGGTGCTTAAGATAAATAATAATAATAATAAAAAATGATCTTGTTAGAAACAGTTGTGCTGCTTACTATTTTGTGGAAACTGTGATACATTTTTTATACAAAATTACATGATGGACAAAAAGTAAAACAAACGCATTTATTAGAAAAATAAATCTTTTGTAAAATGTGTCTTTTCACTTTTGATCAGTTTAATGCAGGGGCCACCAAACTTGTTCCAGGAGTGCCAGTGTCCTGCAGAGTTTAGCTCCAGCTTGTCTTAACACACCTGCATTGAAGTTTCAAGTATACCTAGTAAGACCTTAATTAACTAGTTCAGGAGTGTTTGATTAGGGTTGGAGCTAAACTCTGCAGGACCTCCGAAACAAGTTTGGTGACCCCTGGTTTAACGCATCCTTGTTAAATAAAAGTTTGTATTTTGTTGATTACCTTACTGATCCCAAACTGTTGAGTGTATATATAAATTGGAATAATAGCATCTACTTCTGCTGTTCTTCTTTTTCATAGCACATCAAACTCGTTTATTGCACAAAATAAATAAATTAATACAAAATATGGCCCCTTTAACAAATTAGATAATAGGAAATGTGTCTTCATTATTTGTGTACTAACTGTTAGAGATATGATATCCTCACATGAATCATACAAGAGCACTGCATAAAGTAATTGTAACGGATCATAGGCAAACTGAGAAGAGAATGATGACGAGAGCCAGATTGTTTGTTTTGAAGCACAGAGAGGGGAAAACATGACTAGCATGGGAAAAGACAGACCGACAGACACATACACACACAACCGAAAACCCACACAACCACATGGAGAAGGGAATAAACACACCTGCTGCCCCTGGTGTCGTACTGCCTCATGTTCTTAATAAAGTGGACTTTCTTCACAGAGCGTGGACGAGGAGAGCCAGATGGGTTCCGACTCCTGAGGACAGATGGACAAAACATGAACATGAAATTAAAATCCTATAGTGTTTCATATTTGGTTGCACTTCACCATTCTTACATAAACCTTTGTCTGAAGATTAGACACAACCTTTATAATACATGCTGCTGTGACTCAGAGCGGCAACATCACAACTATTCAAAGCAGCCCAAATGCCCACAAGTATTTAACCCAAACTCAACAACATCAACGGCAAGAATCACAGGCTTTATGCTGCTTGAAACGGTTCTAAACCAAATGCAATTCCTTTTGTTTGTTCTATATAAAGTCATCTATTATTATACACTAATTCGCTCCCGTTCAGCCAAGCGCTATTCCAGCGTTTAAATGCTGTTTAAATGTGACTGAAGTGTGTGAGTCAACTGACTGACTGTTTCCCCTCAAGGGAATGTGTCATTATGGCTAATGAAACTGGCTATGACCTGCTCCGCATGGCACCGTCATTAGGGCTCTTTGCTCATTGATATGAAACTACCCTCGCATTTTACTAAGATGGGAGAAACAAGGCAGAAAAAGTTTTTACGTTTTGATAAAAGACAGACAGTTAATAAAATATTATAGTATAGTAACTGTATAAAATATACAGTTAACACAATAAAACATTGTTGAATCATTCAGTCTGGGAAAGAGAGGGGAACAGGAGATCAGAAAGTACCACGCTGACCACAAGGCGATCAGCACTAACAATATGGTCAATATTGATGAACTGTACAAAATTATATTTGTGATTACATTTATCTTCCTATGTTTTTACACTACACCACACCATATCAGACCATTTATTGAGCAGAGACAATATAAAGGGTGCAAGCTGTTAGGAGCATATTTACATTTACATGTTATGTTTTAATATGTATTAATTTTATATTTGATTTTTCAAGCAACTCAAACGTATCAGGCATAGGAATGTATAAGAGTGCCAAGAGCTCTACAATTCTTTGGACAATATGGATTATGGAGCTCAAGTTAAAGAGCTCAAGTTTTTAAATACCAAGTGCATGAGCAGACAGCCGGTCAAATTTCATTTAATTTCCGCTGCATTTCATCTGGTCTCAGTTAAATAATGTCCCAGCAAAACAACAGTTTCATCATTTAATAGTTGTTAGGTTTTTAGAATGACACCAGACCAGCTAGTCAGTCTTAAAGGGACAGCAACAGAACTGATTTGTTCAAGGCCTAGAAAGTTAGTTAGGACATCGTTAAAATAGTCCATGTGACATCAGTGGTTCAACCTTAATTTCATAAAGCTACAAGAATAATTTTGTGAGAATACTTATTGAATAAAGTCATAGATTCATAACATTAAGGTTGAACCACTGATGTCACGTGGATTATTTTCTGGGGTTTGAACATGGTAGTTGTGTTGCTGTCTATGGAGGGACAGAAAGCTCCCAAATTTCATCAAAAATATCTTAATTTGTGTACCAAAGAAGAATGAAGGTCTTACGGGTTTGGAACGACATGAAGGTGAGTAATTAATGACAGAATTTTCATTTTTGGGAGAACTAGTCCTTTTAGGAAGCCCAAATATGACATGGTTCAGACATGAAATTTATTTATCTGAAAATTCCTCCAAAAACGTGCAGAAAAGTCAGTCTGTTGGGTTACGAGTCTTACCATAGTTACATAACTTTTGTTCTGTGTCTCATCTGTGTGTGTTTTAAACCCTTCTATCCTTACATGAGTATCACAGATTTCTGCCACATGCTTGTTTAGGCACAAAACCAGGCCACATCTACCTTCTGTTTGGTTTGAACACTATTACACAACCCTAGTGTGCCGAACAAACACAAACAGCTCCCCCTATTTGCACCCTCCATATGCTCCGCCATTTGTGTGGCGATGCACCATCCCTCCGAATCTGAATTACTGTTATCATAACCCAGAGCGAGGAACTGCACCTGCGTGCAGGCGAGTGAGAAGAAGAGAGCAAAGAAAAGCTGAAGACTGTGACCGAAAACAAATGACTTAATACCCCTTTCATTATCACCAGAATGAAAAACATGATGAACTCTGAAGCAGCTTCCAGCTTTGCGTAAACCTCATTCTCTCTCTGCCCATCTGTCACTCACTTGATCCTGACATTTCATTTATCCTGTCTTTTCTTTTCTTTCTCTCTCTCACACTCTCTCTGTTTTCTAGTAAATCAAATGCAGAAAATGGGATGGAGAGGAAACTAAGACATGAGCTTGGACACTCCAGGACACTGGAGGTCATATCAAATCGCAGACGCAATCAGAGTGGGCAGATTGCCCAGAGAAAGATGGATGTGCTTGGATGAATCATCCATTAGAGCTTTCATGGAAATAACTAAATTCATTATTGGTTAGTCAGGTCTCGGTGTATCACTATTCACTCAAAGAAGCTAAGATCAATGAGGCTTATAACCAATCAGTTCCAAAAAGATATACAGAACCTGTGCTAACTGAAAAAAAGACTAGTTGCTAAAAGACTCAACCCAAGATTATAACATGGTTATAACAGTCATTTTAGAAAACCATTTTAAATGACAGTGCCCGGTTGGATAAAGCATTTAAGGGATATTTTATGCACAGACTTTAAGTGCAGTTCCTTAAGACTTTAAGGGAAACTTAAGGGTGATCTTAAGGGAAAATTACACTTAAAATGCTTAAGCAACCGGCTACAGGTAATTTTGACCAGAAACACTAATTTAGGAAAATGATTCTAAGCACAGCACACACACCAAAATGAATTCTTCAAAAATCAGCCAAAGATTTCCTTGTACTATCCCATTAAATAGTAAAACAATTGCGAAATAACATCAAAATCCACATGAGATGATGACTCTCATCAGCCCATGGAATCTCATACAGCAGGCTGGCAGAAAGATAAACAAACAGTTAAGAAAGAATGTACAATCCTAGAGGAAACGTTTACACTCTCTCCCTCCATTTACTGTACCACTGCTCTTTTCTCTTCATAACCCATGCGTGTTATATATCTCAAATGTTTATGACAAGCAGATCCCAGCCCCTCATTCCAGGGGTCAATAGCTGTTCCTGGCCAACTGGATGCAGTCAGGCCACAATCACGTCACAAAGCTTTGAATAAATACCCTGGTGTAATCCTGCCTGGACTGGACATGCACAGAATTAAAGCGCTGAGAGAACATATGGCCTGATTCCATGCTTCCAATGTTCCAATAGCACACAGGGATGAAAGGCTGGGCTAGAGAACCAGTGCTGGTGCACAAAGTGGCGAAGCACAGGCTCAAGAGGAAGTGACTTAGAGAAATGAGTGGGTGAAATGTCAGCCTCAATCAGTGGGCTGGTGTGTTGGAGGTGACATATGGGTTACTAACACAATTTAAGAGCAAGATCTTTTCCTAGGAGTTATGAAGCATTTATCTAAAACAGCTGTTGATGATTAATGTACACTTCCATTCAAAAGTTTGCGGTCAGTAGATTAAAAAGAAATGTTTCCAGAAAAATATTAATCAGCACAAGTTAACATCAGTTTTCAACATTGATAATAATATTAAATGTTTCTTGCGCAGCAAATCAGCATAATAAGGATTTCTGAAGGGTCATATTACACTGAAGACTGGAGAAGTGATGCTAAAAATTCAGAGGAATAAATTATGTTTAAAAACTTATTTTATATTGCGTTCATATTTCACAGTACTACAGTTTTTACTGTATTTTTGAACAAATAAATATAGCCTTGGTAAGCATAAAACACCTCTTTGAAGAACATTCAAAATCGTTTTGTAGTACATTTCAGCAAACATTTTTATTGTGAATATCAGTCATCGGACTTTATATTACATAACATAATAATTGGAGTTTAGGCACAGTATGCTCAACATAATGAATGATTGGATGAGATTTATGTTGTCTTCTTACAAGGACAGTTCACCCCAAAAAGAAAGTTTGTGTTTAGTTTAGAGGCATGTGTAATAGAGATCAAAGTGAGTACATTTAAATTAAGAGACAGTAAGATTCACTATTTCTAAAGTTACCACAGGGAATCATGTCCAAACACTAACACCGAATATATCCAAAAGGAAAAAAACAAACATCTTTCAACTATTGATTTCAAAACAGCTCTCTTTTGAGCAACTACATGAACAGTTTAAAGCCTCAAATGATTTTGACAATGCATGAGGCTGAGAATTTGGCAAGCGTGGTCAACAAGCTCCTACTTGTTGTACTATTCAAACTATCTTTATGTCTTTAATTTGAATGTCACATCTCTCAGTATCCATGCTAAGAACGATTATTTAAGCTCTCTATGCTCCACAAAGATAACTTACTCTGAGAGGTTGTTTTAAGCAAGGAAAGATCAGTTTTACTGGAACTATTTTAAGAAGCTGCAACATTTGAATCAAGCAAGTTCACGTAGCCCTGATTAATTCTCTAGTACAGAGACAGTTCATTCCCTCAGGCCTGCAGAGACCCTTTGACAGAATGTCTTAAGCTTTAATCTCTGCAGGTACTGTGTGCACAAAGCAGCGTGCAGCACTGGAAGAGCACCACCCTTATATGCAGCACGGACTGACCTCAAAGCTCCAATTGATAAAGCAAAGCAAATGTCTGCCGTGAATGCCAGTCTGGTTTGAATCTACAAGTCACAACCGCACCCTTTTAAAGTAAAAGTGAGAAGAGGGTTTGGGGGGAGGTACAGTCAGAAGAATAAAGACCTCCTATTGCGCAATGGACTGTTGAGATTAAGAGCTAAACATAAACGTAATTCTCTCACTGTCTGTATGACAAGATTTTTCACTTCCTCATGTGGAGAGATAAACCAACCAAAGCTGAACACTTCACACACACACAAATGGCCATTTTTAGGCAAGGTTTATTTGGCTGTGAAGTCATCTGGATTCCAGAGAGGGGTTTGTTCAGTCTGTGGTCAATGAGAGTACTAGTGAGAATGAAAACAGTCGTTTTCACATACTTTTGCGTCTCTGGAACAGCATTTAAAAGTCAAGCAGATTAAATCTATGGCGGTGGCTTGTCATTTCCCCCTCATTTTCAATCTGTAGATCAGTGCAACTTGAAAATGCATTAATATATTTAAAAACAACAACAACAACAACACTTTTAAAATATTTGTCAAAGTGATATTTGGAAAGGATTTTGGAAGCAAACCAGAAAAAGGTGGGTTTCAAACCTTGAGATCACTTAACCCTAGATGATTCATTCACTGTAAATAAGGGTTTATATTTAAAGCATAAACAAAATAGACTCTGACTGGACAGATATGGTAAATGACTCAAAATCATGAAGAAATATTAAAGCTTCTCTAGATACAATTATGCGTATGCTTTGCGTTTAGTGTATAGTGTACATGATCTTCTGTATCACTTCTTTGACATTTCTAGTAAATAATAAAATAATTAAGTTAATGTTGAGGTTGGCAACATTATTACGCCATATTTTATATAAACATTTCCAACCACTCGTATCATTAGTCTGACTGACTCTGGCGCATCTCCCTCTAAATATGCAGGTTAGGTCAAATATGTTACAAAACATGCCCATTCAGACTGGTCAGAGTAATGACATAACATTGTGTGCCTATGTTAATGCTGTAATATTTAACAACAAAAAATTATATTAACTGTGAAGTTATATTAAACCCCAGAAGAAAAAAAAATCATACATTAATTATATGCTGTTCATCAGTATTACTCAGTACTTCTGCAATAAGCAAAAAGAACACTTGCAAATGTAATGTTTGAAAATGTCTTTGCACCACAAAAATTAGTGTCAGTAGTAAATGTGAAAGGGATGGTAAAGGAAGAAAAACATTTTGTGCAATTTAAAAGCCATTTTAAAATATAGCCTTTTCTGACAGTAAATGCAATACAGCATTAGAACCACCTGGATTTTGTTGTATTATTTTAGAAAAAAAAATTATTGCATTAGATTTGCTTTTTATACTGATTATGTGTCAATATGAAATGGCTGGAAATCTAATATGCAGAACTTTTTTTGTTGCAAATTTTTTTTTTTACATTTTGACAATATTATAGTTATTTTCTGGACCACAAAATATTCATTTTGAAAAGGGTTAATATATTAATATGAACATTTAAACATTTTAAGCACCAATAACTTTAAGATCCCAGTCAAATAATAACATTAAAAACATAACGTTAACTTATCACCTTAGTACCTTGCCACCTTGACAGTGTAGGCACCTATGTAGGCAGTTCACTAGATTTTGAGACACGGCCAAGTGGACAGACTTTTTCAGAAGTTTATGTAAACTATCAGAATGCATTAAACGGTCCTATCTCGCACTGCCTCTAAATTGAAACCCCCGTTCAGAAACCAGTGAAGAACCCACCGCGGTCGAGACTCCAGCGAAGAGCCGCAGCTCTGCACTGACAGCAGCGTCGGAGACTTCCGCGCTCCGAGCGGAGTGGGCTGCAGACTGCAAGGGGACAGGAGATTGTTCTGAGAGGAGAACGAGCCCCTCTCCCTCTCCAGGAACATCTCGGTGCTCCCGGCGTTACTGAACCCAGAATCCGACGGCAGAACCAGGATGGGCGGGACGTTGAGCAGCCCGAGTCTGGGGACAGAGAGGCTGGAGAAGGTCGCATCGTTACTCGCCACAGCGGATAGTTCGCTCACAGTCGCGCCGATGTCAGAGCACTGAAACTCGGCATCACTTGGGCCCGCTGCGCTCACACAGTTCCGCACAGGCCGACCGTCCAAGGATATATTAGTGAGAAACAAAAGCGCAGCTTGTCTCCTCCGTGAATCTTTACTTTTCCGCAGATGCTCTCTGTGCAGTTTGCCAGTGCATGGGTTCAGAGTGCTCTGCGTACTGCACGCAGCAGCCGCCATTCTCAAATAACCCGTACTCTGCGCTCAAGCTCTGTTCTGTTTCTACCCGGGCGCGACTCACCAGGACACGCCCACTCTCATCCGATTGGCTTAGAGGACAGGATTTTAGTAAATAGATAGAGCATGCGCGGATTTCATTGGCTGATGAATCATAAAGTGTTTGAAATAATTTCACAGGCGCGCTCTGACAGAAGAGAGAGAAAATGAAGGACTGTAGATGCAGTTTCTGCAGCTTTGCTATTACATGTGACCCTGGACCACAAAACCAGTAATACGGGTATTTTTTTTACATTTATGTTTATATATCATCTGAATAAATAAGCTTTCCATTGATGCATTATTTGTTAGGATAGGACAATATTTGTTCGGGATACAGCTATTTTAAAGTCTGGAATCTAAAGGTGCAAAAAAATTAAAATATTGAGAAAATTGTCCAAATTAAGTTCTTAGTTCTTACCATGATATTTTGACCATGATCAATTGTTTGCTATTGCTACAAATATACCTGTGCATGACTGGTTTTGTGGTCAAGGGTCACATTCACATTTCAGAGATTAAAAAGCAAAGTCTAAGCTTTAAATGCCTCGCTGTAGAGTATCAATATAAACGTGTCCAATCAGGACTGCCAGTTAAATATAAACAATTTAATAATAATGCATGGGCCCTCCATAGTCTGACCTACTGACAAAGATATTCCACAGAGGACCTCAGTGGGCCCTCTTCATTACAGGGCATGGGACAAATGTTCCCTTTTGCCCCCTCTGGTTTGACTACTAAGAATATTTGGGTGTGAGAAGAGGTATAAACCCTGTCTGGCCATGTTCTTCTGCCTGGTTCTATTACATAACAAACATTTAGCCTGACAGATGTATGCGCCATTTTGATAACCTCCAATGCTGGGCGCAGTGCCCGTCAATCTTCTGTGGCTGGCATAGATAAGAGGGACGGAAAGGGCATCAGACTGTGGAAATGTGACAGTGTCACTGGAAAGAATGTCAAGGCTGAGTTTTTCATGATTTATTCTCCCTGCAGACAGCAGCCACAGTCAATGACCCTCTGGCTCCAGCAGATTACTGTGTAGTGGAAGAAAACTCTTCATCACCATCATCATCATCATCATCACTGTCGTCATTATTATATAATTGCTTTCTCCTTTTCTCCTTTTATGTCTAAGTGACCTTTTAGGTAATTAGGTATGTTGTAAATAGGTAATTACTTATGTTCTCTCTGGCACTTCCTCACTGCACCAGTACTCTTTTGTAAATGATTCATGCAGAACATGAAATAACCAAACTTGCATGCAAATAATATGCAGTTTTACAAATGCAAATATGATGTATTTTTCATCAGCAGCACTCAGTGTGGCCCAATAAAGTGCACATATACTGTAAATGTTTAACTATTTGACTTTGAATCCTTTTACACACACACACACACACACACACACACACACACACACACACACACACACACACACACACACACACGAATCAAAGAAATGTGTGATCTAAACCCTGTTTTTATAAACTCTCCAGTGCAACAGTTCTGGCTTATATACTTTATATGTCAGTTCTTTCTGTATGTTTCACAAGTAATAGTCCTCTTCTTCTATGTCTCCGTTGCCCTCCTCAAAGCCCAAAGCCTCAATGTTGTGTGTGATGTCATCGATTCTGCGGTTGAAATCCTGGGAACCGGAAGGAAGAGTCCAGCCGTCATAGCCACGGACTGCTGTGGCAGATGTGTTGCTCATGCTCCGCTTGATCCGGCCAAAACTGTCCGTCAAAATACCACCCTCTCGGATCCCAATGTCTTCCAGAAACGTCTCGAAGATTCCTACATCCTTATCTGGAATAAAGGGCCTCATGCCTGCTCACATGGGAGAGGAAATACATGAGAATGCAGAATAAGTCTGTATTTTTGCATGAATTTGTGGGATTATAATTGAGAATACGAATTGTTAGTCACATTAACAAGCAAACATTTTGAAACTTATAATAAATATATTTCAAAGATGTATTTTTTTTAAATACACTACCATTCAAACTTTTGAGTTCAGTAAACCATACTTTTATCCAGCAAGGACTCATTCAATTAATCAAAAGTGACAGTGAGGACATTTAAACTTCTTTTTCCTGCGAGAATGTGGCAGCATTCACATGTTTGTGATTAATTGTCTCTATTCAGCACCGTAATTCTCCTGTATAAATTCATACTAACAATACTGAATGGTCTGGATGACGAAAGTGCAGACAATCTCACACTCGTCCAGAGCTGTATCGAGCTGACTCAGCATTTTGCTTGCGTGTCAGGTTAGATGAGTCTACGGCCAGCAGAGGTATAAATGGCTCAGTGAGTGTTATGTAATTGTGTCTCTGTTGCACACAATCGCTGCAATTTGCTTGATCCTTTACCAACTCACTACAGAAGTAACATACAAGGTCTTTCTAATCAGGTTGGACAAATTTGAGTCGCAACGGGAATTTTCTCTACAACCCATTTTGATTATTGTATGACTCACTATCTAAATATGATATTGGTGACAATTCTGGGATCACATCATTATTTCACAGTTATTTATAGTTTTGAATCATGGTCATAGAGTTATTTATAGTCTGTATTATGTTTTTTCCCCACTGCGGCTAGTGTTAGCAGAGAGTTTTGTACTTCTGTCACGCTATGAAAGTGTGATGTTGTTGGAAAGGCTGTTGCACCATGACTGCTCCAGTGAAAGCCAGGTGCTCATGAATATACATTAGGCTTTATGTTACTCTAATCCTTCTAATGAGCTAAAGATAGACAGCAAATACACAAACTCTGAATACAATGCCAAATCCGATAAATCATGACTTCAGACTTTATAATGAAATAAACCCAGTCGAACAAACACGCCCCTTGGGGATTTAAACAGGCACTCAAATTCCTCAGGAGAAGCAAAAAAGAAGAAAGAGAGAGAATCTGTGGCGACTTTTGTATTCTGTGTTGTGAGTTTCTCACCAAGCAGCAGGAACTTGCGTGAGTCACCATAGAGCTGCAGCAGGTCAGTGCAGAACTGCTCTATCAGAGCACCAAGTCTGTATTCTCTCAGAAACAGAGCAAACTGCTGAATCTCCTGAGGCGTCAGCTTACTCCTCAACTAAACAATGAGAACAGAACACAGAACTATAATACAACAGAACTATAAAGAGACAATAATATGGATGACTGCAGTGGAAAATTATGCTGTCATTTACTCATCCTCACGTTATTTCTACCCACCCAAGGCTGAATGATTTCAGAACTGGTAATGAGTACAAAAGTTGGAAACCACATTATTAGGCAAAATATAAAAAATACTTTATTCACTAAAGTTTATACAATAACGATTATTTACTGGCATCTATGGTTCCACAAAGAACCTTTAAAGGGATAGTTCACACAAAAATAAAAATTCTGTCATAAACTACTCACCCTCATGTCGTTCCCAACCAGTAAGACCTTCGTTCGTCTTCGAAACACAAATTAAGATATTTTTGATGAAATCCGGATTTTATCAAAAATATTAGATGATCAAAGGTCTTACAGATTTGGAACAACATGAGGGTGAGTAATTAATTAATGATATAATTTTCATTTTGGGTGAACTAACACTTTAAAAGGATAGTTCACCCAAAGATGTAAATTTTTCATCATTTACTCACCCTCAATAGATCCAAACCTGTATGTATGTCTTTGTTCTGCTGAACACAATAGAAGATATTCTGAAGAATGTGGGAAACAGAGTAGTTCTGGGGCACCATTGACCATAGTATTTTTTTCCTACTTTGAAAGTCAATGGTGCCCCAAAACATCCTGGACACAAACCTTCTTCAAAATATCTTCCTTTGTGTTCAGCAGAACAAAGAAATTCATCTATGTTTACTAGGGTGATTAAATGATGACAGAATTTAAATGTTTGGTGAACTATCCCTTTAACATACAATGATTCTACAAAATCTTAGTGGGAAAAGATTTAAAATCTGTTTTCTTCACACTAAGAAAGTTACAGTTCTTTTAAGAACTGTTCTTTGGGGAACCTAAGATTGTTCTCATATGACACTGCTACTAAAAGCCCCCTTTTGGAATCATTTATTTTTAAGAGTGGAGTGGTGAGTTTGGTCACATATCACTAAAGGTGTATACAATATGCGCATGTCAGATTTTATACTGGGGTACCAGCCAAAGAATTTCACCTTAACAAAAGATAGGAATGTATGAGTCTGCTTGTTTTAATGCAATAAAAAAAAAAAAAAAAATTGGGAAGTGCAAATTAAATTTTAGACTGAAAATTTATTTTTATAAAAAATTCAGTCTGTTCCTCACACAGAGCATCATATGGCTTCAAAAGACTTCAAAATAAATTTGGTTTGCGTGTATAAGGTATATACATGCAACAACATCTTGCGTCTGCAAAATTACTAAATGTAAATGTAACACGAGGGTGAGTAAATTATGACAAAATTTTAATTTTTAGGTGAAGTGTCACTTGTATTACATAATTTTATGTGTGTAAGCATCTTACAATGATCATGTACTCCTGCAGACTGGCATTACAGGGCTCAGAGTCGCTGTGTGTGGAGGCCAGGCTTCGGTGTGACTCATGGCAGGAGAGAGATGAGCTCTCACTGTAGTTCTCACTATAATACGGATCAAATGCTTCCTGTGAACCATCACTGTGAGGAGAGATAACACACATGAGTTCAGATGTGACAGAGCTTGAAAGCTATTTTTAATACCACATCACATATATAATTTTTTTTGCTTTTTAAAAAAAATGCATGCCCTTCAACTCTGGGCTTTAAATGGCAAAAATATCCGAGTTTAAAATGTTTGTCTAAGCAATAGAAGACAGGGTCATTACTTTTGCATTTCTTTTGTGTGCTGCTGGTTACAGAGGCAATGATTTACAAAATCAAAATGTACAAACTGAAGAAAGGGTAAGAATGTAATGATAATTCATTAAGACAGATTTCATGAATCATAATAGACAAACATACACTCACTGTGAACTGCAGCAGCTGAAGTCTGTGTCATAGCCATATGTCATGTCAGTAAGGCAGCTGTCACCTTGGACAAGTATTGATGGGAGGGAGAATGACAACATGTTATAAATTTGTGCTTTTAAGTGGAAACTAATACTATACTGCAAAGCATGCAATTGATGAGTGCATTCTAGATATGCATTGAGAGTACATGCAAAATATATTAAGATCAACCGCTTAGAACAGTTTTAAATGGGTTTCAGGGATCCTCAATCTGACACAAAGTGATGCTAGAAAGACTTATATTGTTTTTCTTAAACAATATAAATGTGTTTTTATATGTTTTACATTAAAATGTAATAAAATGATTAAAACAAGACATAGTAAGAATTTAAAATTAAATTGTTCTATTTATGTTGCTATCATAATTATACATGACAAAAGTTAGTCTTTTTAATTCAATTAGCTTTTGTCCAGTTGGGAAACACTGTTTTAAGGACATTCAGCACTGTAGAGGTTGGTTACTGTTAACTGGCTGCTAAAGAGCAATAGTGATGTCACTCACTCCTCTGTAGCCAATAGCGGTCAGGCATGGTGTGGTGATATCCCGCCCTGTCGACACATTCAATGGTCTGATGTCCATAGATGATCTGAAACATTTGACAGATGAGCGCGCAGTACTCCTCTGCAGCGTCCTGTGTGTGATCCATATAAGAATCAAATGAAGAGAAAATCATTGAGTGTCTATAGCCACATACAACTTTTAAATGTTTCCACCTTTCTGCTTTTCTCTTACACAGACACACATATGTACACCAACAAAAGCAGCCAGACTGCAATGTGTGTCAACACAATCCCATCCATATTAATGTCTGCAGGCACACACAGACACACAGATCACTGACACAGCAAGCTCTTACATAAGTCTGGGCATTACATCACAGGGGAGTCTACTCTGAGCGCGCTGTTTACATCACAGCTGACACAACGCATCTCGTCAGCACGGTCACTGCAGGAGCGCAGCTACAGCTCACCATGAGGCACTCACTCATATTCCTGAGGCTCACACCTACTGATTAATGAATGATTACTCATTCATCACAATCACCTTAAATCTCTACAGCAGCAATAATTCCTTTCTCCAAATGCCACAACTACAATGATTGTATTATCCATTCATTCATCCATCATTGCTTATTAACTCATCTAGAATCCATCCACATGAAATGCTGTCTATCCATTCATCCATCCAGCCACATTATTGGCTATAACCCAACCCACAATTATTCATTAATTAATCCACCCATCCATCGCTTATTAACACATTCATCCATCTATCCATCTATAATTTATTAACCATTTCAACGACCCATCCTTCCATCCATTCATCTGATTAACGTTTTAACCTATCTCTCATTTATTAACCCATCCATCCTACATTTTAACCGTTTTATCTGTCATTCCTTCCTTCCATCCATCCATCCATCCATCCATCCATCCATCCATCCATCCATCCATCCATCCTCATTAAAGGCTTTTTAACCCATTCATTTATTCATCCATCCATCCATTTAAATGGCTGAATAACCTCACCTTGTTTTCTACGGCCAGTATGATGAGGTTGCAGTAGGCATCGGGGCATGGCATGGGCTCCAGAGGATTATGGTTCCTCCTCTCCCAGCTGCCGTAGGACTTTCCCCTCTCCCAGCTCCCTGTGCAAGCTTGCCTGCGTTCCCAACTTCCACCTGGTGTGTGTTTCCGTTCCCAGCTTCCACCTGGTTTAGCTCCAGGCCAGTGCCTCTTTTCCCAGCTACCTCCTACAACCCCTCCACCTCCCCGATGCTCCCAGCTGCCCCCTACAGGCCTCCGGTCCCAACTCCCACTCATCGGCCGTTTCTCCCAGCTACCTCCGCATGGCTTCCGGGTCTGTCTACGCTCCCAACTCCCACTCACACGTTTCCGTTCTAGGTTGTCACCATCACCACCACCTCCTCCAACCCCTGTCCCACCTCCTCCACCCACGCTGCTCTGTTTAGGCTCATGGCGGGATGAGAGCTTCCAGTCCACACCACAGATGGTGTGGCGGCGCTCCATGGTGCCCCCTGCAGGCCTGGGGTCAGTGTTGCTTATAGTTTGTCTGCGGCTCTCCAAACCAGTGGGCCTGTTCTCCAGAGTGCCTCCAGCTAGTACAGTGTCCACATTCAAACCTGAGAATACAAACACATTATTGAAGATTCCTCCCATCCTTATTTATTTCAAAGGTTTGCAAATGCTTCATGGTAATGCAAACAAACATTATTTTTTCTCAGTGCTTTATCTCTCTCCAATTTACATACTGCCCCCATACTTTACATACTTTGTTAATAATTTATTTGTTACTGGATGTGTTTTAACACCTGAAACTCAATGTTTTTTTCCTGAAACTTTGATATTCTGTTAAAATATTTGTCTGCTACAAGGTAATTTAGAAATATGCAATGTATTCCTAAAATGTGTTTTGTTAATTAATTTAATTTACTGTAGGCCTAATCAAATTTACTAAAACAGTTCAATAGATAGTAACCAGGGTATACTCTGGTATTGTACAATGTTCCTAATTTCCTACTGACCAGTTTTGAGCACCAGTAGGTGCAGTGCATCATCCCGCAGGTAGGAGGCAGCAGCGATTTCGTGTGTGGGGATTCTCAGCAGCAGTTTTTCATTGTCCCTCCAGGTAAGCAGCAGACAGCGAGCAGACAGGCTGAGAATGCAGTCCTGCTCCACACTGGTCTTCAGAGGCAAAACCCTCAGTTTCTATGGATGGAGACAAACACAATGTATCATCTGCTTAATTTTGTGGTTTTATTTTAAAGACATAAAACAAATAATTTATAATTTTATCTGCTTTATGTTGGTTTCAAAGTGTGTTTTCTTAACTGAATTATCCCTTTAAGTCATCTTCTGAACAACATTACAATGACTCTCACCCTGGCTGTGTCCAGAAGCTGCAGCAGTTCGTCTCTGCTCGATGGGTTCAGGGAACATGACACCCATGTCAAGTGTCCCAGGAACTGTTGGTAACATCCATCAAATTCAGTTGATGTTTCCATGTGAATGTGATCTGTTTGCTTTGTGTTGTCAGACTAACCTTGACTTCCTTCTCCACATAGTCGTAGATGAGTCTCTCTGGGTGGATGAGGTAGTCAGGTGGGTAGAGGGGGACATTGTGAAGGGGTCTACGGTACACACTGTTTTTGTCTGCCTGTCGCCGGCTAGATTTAGAGAACACCAAGCGCTTTACAAAGCCCTGAGACAAGAGTTTGCATAAGAGATATAAGATATAAAGTGACGATGAGAAATTTTGCAATAATGAGGGAAAAAGCAATTGTGATATATAAAGTGCAGTTGAAAGTTCATTTCACTCTGAGGCAGAAATGGGCAAGTTTTGTTTAGTTTTATTCCACAGGATTTAAAATAATAATAATAATTGTGACATTTTATTTCAAAAGTCAGAAATTTTTCTTGCAATGCTGAGCATAATGCTCAAAATTAACTCATCTGAGATGTAAATTTTAACCAGAATTACTAGTTTATAAAATAATGGAATAAAACATTAAAAAGGTAATTGCGACTTTTAATCTCACAAATCTTTTTTTTTCGTGTGTAAGTAATGTGAGCTTTGTATTAATAGCACCAGGAATTCTTTTCAGATCTGAATTTATCCAAAATACGAACATGCACAGAAACTTCAACTAAAACGAGTATTTACTAGTTCTGTTGTGTATAATTGAACTCCACTTGCTTGATGTCAGATTTGTGAAATCCTGTTTAAATCGGCTTTTATGATGATGTAACAGACATCAGCCTGCTGCTCAAACTTTGACATCAGCGAAACAGCTGTTAGATATGGAAGACAGATTACAGACAACATGCCCTAATGACAACCTGCTGATTTATACAGTGTGTGTAATGTTTGTGAGAAAAATTATTTCAAATGTAAGGAATGTTTCTAAATCACGCATCATGTCGGTGATGGTGTGTGTGTTCACATCAGATGTGATCTAATGGGGCTTATCAATCATCCTGACTGCTTTCTGGGTGTTAGGCAAATTCAAAACAATGAATCAACCACATCACATGACTCCATCATTAAACCTAAACACAACCATTACTATCTTCAGCTACAATGCCCCCCCTCCAATCCTTTGAAGATAATATGAAGCAATAATTGGCCTCTTATACTGCTGTGTCCCACAGCTCAGAGGATTTGCAGTTTAAATAGTGACCCAGAAATAGAGCAGAATCCTAAATATTTGTTATTCATTTTATGCCACAATATTTCTTTGTTTTAAATGTTTGAAAATCCACACATTTCTGATGTGATCAGTGCTGGATATGACACTGATGCTGTTGCATATGGCCTATATAGCCATCTAAGAAATCCTTTAAATGTTTTTTTTGTCCTGTAGTCAGCGAGCTCCTGTCCCATGAGACAAGACTTTAAACTGAGGCTGATCATGCGGCTCAGCATTGCAATCTCAGAATCTTCTTCTTCTTCTTATTGGTTTTATGGCGTATTGCAATCATGATTTGTCAGGTGCATATCGCTACCTACTGTACCGGAGTATGCAGCATGGATTAGCCTATAGTTCAATGATTCTACTTAAAAAATAAAAATAAAATAATAATAATAATTCAGGATAAAATAATAATAATAATTTCTTCCTTTTCTCTTTTTCCTTTTCTTTTCTTCTTCCCTTTCCCTTCTTCTTTCCCCTTTCTTCATTCTCCCTTCCCTTCCCTTTTTTCCTACTTCTATCTTCTCTACTTCCACTTCTATCTAAATCCTATAATACACCCCTGTATTCTTCAGATATTTCACAACAGCATCCTGTGCATCTTTTACCCCTTCTCCTGTTGTTCCCAAAACACCCTCCAGGTTCCATTTTCTTCCTGTCTGACTTATCTTTTGCTTTAATCTAATCCTCTCTTCCCTATACTTTCTACAATACAACAGTACATATTCTGCATTTTCTGTGATTTTTCACTCCGTACATTCATCTGATTTACTTTTACCTAACAGAAACAATGTTTTATTTAACCCTGTGTGGTCAAACCTCAGCCTGGTTAAGACTGTCTCCTCCCTTCTATTCCTTCCATTCACACCCTGTGCATTAATACATTTCTGTATACTATAATATTTTCTTCCACTATTATCCATGTCCCACCTGTCCTGCCATTTCTTCATCATTCCTTTTTTAATTATTGCCTTAGCTTCTCCTTTACCAAAGGGAATATTTATAATTTCGCTCATCCTGGTTGATTTCTTTGCTATTTTGTCTGCTTTCTCATTCCCTTTTATATTTACATGAGCAGGTTTCCAGCAGAATCTCACATCTATCTGAAGCAATCTCAGAATCTCTGGAAACAGTCTCAGAAGAATTGGTACATCACACAGCAGGGGTCACCAAACTTGATCCTGGAGGGCCTATGTCCTGCAGAGTTTAGCTCCAACTTGCCTCTACACGCCTGGCTGGACATTTCAAGTACACCTAGCAAGACATTGATTAGCTGGTTCAGGTGTGCTTGATTAGGGTTGGAGCTAAACTCTGCAGGACACCGGCCCTCCAGGACCGAGTCTGGTGACCCCTGCCGCACAGCATATTGCCATAGAGCAGTGGTTTTCAAACCTGTCCTACAAGCACCCCTGCCCTGCACATTTTGTATGTACACAGAAACCTACATATAACATACACATTTTTCTGTGTATACAGTACACAGAAATGTAAACATTAGAGTTCACATGATCAGGTTTACAGAAAATCCACGACACACTTCAAACACACATCTTTGAAATATTTCCAAATATATATCCAGCTAGTTTTAATGTATAATGGACAACCCATTTCAAATCTTCCTTTTCTATCTAACATTTTTGAAAAAGTTGTGTCTGCTCAATTGTGCTCCTTCTCACAAAAAAATGATATCTATGAAGTATTTCAGTCAGGTTTTAGACCTCGCCATAGCACAGAAACTGCACTTGTTAAAATTACAAATGACTTGCTTCTTGCGTCAGACCAAGGCTGCATCTCATTGCTAGTTTTACTTGATCTTAGTGCTGCGTTCGACACTATAGATCAGGGTTCCTCAAATCTTTCCCTGGAGGTCCAATCTGCTGCAGAGTTTAGCTCCAACCTTGATCAAACTCACCTGTGATTTTCTAATGATCTTGAAGACTCTGATTAGCATGCTCAGGTGTGTTTGATTAGGGTTAGAGCTAAGCTCTGCAGGAATGGTCCAGATTTGAGGATGCCTGCTATAGATCATGACATACTCATAGATCGATTAAAAAACTATACAGGTATTCAAGGGCAGACTTTAAGATGGTTTAGATCCTACCTGTCCGATCGCTACCACTATGTTTATTTAAACGGGGAGTCATCTCAATTATCACCAGTAAAGTATGGAGTACCACAAGGATCTGTTCTAGGTCCTCTGCTATTTTCAATATACTTGTTGCCCCTTGGTAATATTATTAGAAAATACGGGATTAATTTCCATTGGTGATACTCAACTATATATCTCAACAAGACCAGACGAAACTTCTAAACTATCTAAGCTAACGGAGTGTGTTAAAAATGTAAAAGATTGGATGACCGATAATTTTCTCCTATTAAATTCATATAAGACAGAGATATTACTTATTGGACCAAAAAACAGTACACAGAATCTCTTGGATCACAATTTGCAACTAAAATTATGTCCTGTTCCTTCCTCTACAGTCAAAAATCTGGGTGTTGTATTAGACAGTAACTTATCCTTTGAAAAAAATATTTCCCATGTTACAAAAACAGCATTTTTCCATCTTAGAAATGTAACACCCCTTCCTGGGTCCGCACCGTCCCAACTCGTATCTAGTGCCGAGCGGGTCTCGAACCCAGGATTCCCACGCAGGAGGCGGGCGCTCTAACAAGTAACGCCAAAGGATACAGCCTCTAGTGTCAGTTGCTAGAGCGCCTCTATTTGAGGTCAGGGGAGTGAGGTTTACATTGACACCACGGGCATACACATCCGTTACAGAAACATTGCCAAGCTACGGAACATGTTAAGTGTTTCTGATGCAGAAAAGCTAGTTCAAGCATTCATGGCCTGTAGACTGGACTATTGTAATGCACTGCTAGGTGGTTGTCCTGCATCTTCAATAAACAAGCTACAGATAGTACAAAATGCTGCGGCTAGAGTCCTTACCAGGTCAAGAAAATGTGATCATATTACTCCAATGTTACAGTCTCTGAACTGGCTACCTATTAAGTTTCGTATCAGTTACAAAATAGTATTACTTACCTATAAGGCCATAAATGATTTAGCTCCTGCGTACCTAACTAATCTTCTATCATGCTACAATCAAACCCGCTCCCTAAGTTCGCAAAACTCTGGACGCTTGGTAGTGCCTAGGATAGCAAAGTCCACTAAAGGAGGTAAAGCTTTTTCATAATTGGCTCCCAAACTCTGGAATAGCCTTCCTGATAACGTTCGGGGTTCAGACACACTCTCTCTATTTAAATGTAGATTAAAGACACATCTCTTTAGCCAAGCATTCATATAATGCATCTCATAATCTTGTACTGCAGGTTAATCTGCTCAAACGCACATTATTATGCTTTAGCTTCGGTTGAACAAATAATTTTTGCTTGGATGGAACAACAGCTACGCTAATTATGTCTCTATTTGTTTCTCTGTTTCTGCCATGAGATTAACATCCCCTGGTAACTAGGAATTACACAAGCTTCAGTCTGGATCCAATTCTTAAATGATCTGAGATGAAACACCTGAGAAGATATGATGCCAACCCCTCAGAGGAACACAGAGGAAGCCAACCCTCAGCGATTATACTGAATTAACCAAATGTTGCCATAAGTTAATTATATTGAGTTTTACAATATATAAATCTATTGTAGAAACTTAATTTCCTCTAAAGTTGCTTTGCAACGATTATATCGTAAAAAGCGCTATACAAATAATCTTAAATTGAATTGAAATGAATAATGAAACAAAAGAACTTACCTTCTTGGCTCGCTTGGGCTCATAGTCCATATTGACCAGCCCGAGCCCTGTACGTGCCTCAAATTTAGGCCCTGGCCCGAGACGCTCAGGCCCTAACCCAACCCGAGTCCGACCCAAGCCCCCCCGTCCCCCTTCTCCAAAAACGACTCATGTTTCAGCTATTAAAATAGTTCAGTTTTGTAAGTAATGGCAAACTGTTTATTTCGTTTTAAATTAAGTTAATTTAGAAAAATTAATAGAAAAAAATTGAATTGAAATGAATAATGAAACAAAAGAACTAACCTTCTTGGCTCGCTTGGGCTCATAGTCCATATTGACCAGCCCGATGGCTAACTGTGTGTAAGAGTGTGTGTTTGTATGTGTGTTCTTGTGCAGGACAGGCCCAATCTCCTCTCAGCCCTCTGGAGCCAGGCAGGACTGTGCAGGAAACACACTTCCTGCTGGACAGGAAACTCCACCAGAGACTCTAATCTAAAATCCCAAACACCTCCACACTCAAACTACTAATAACACATACTGTATACAAAATGGGTCCGTAAACACACACACACACACACACACACACACACACACACACACACACACACACTAAAATAAGTGGACAAGTAAAACTAATGAGTTGACACTAATCACTATGTTAAAAAACTTCACACACATTACAAACTTAAATTGCATAAACACAGATTTACACAGTCTCTCTCTCTCTCAGACTATACAGATTTCTGAAGAAAAACAAAACAAATTCCCAAAGTCCTTCAGGTAATTGATAAAATTCAACTTTAATTTCCATACAAGTTTCAGCTCACTGAGGACACCGTTTAAACAGGTTGTATCATTCATTTTTATTATTAGCATTTTAAATAGTTTTTAGTTTTAGTTTTAAATAGTGTTGATTTTTTACTGTTACAATGCTCAGAAACAAATAGGCCTGGTTAAGACATAAACAAACAACTGCAAGACAGCTACATGTAACATTTTTTGACAGTATTCAGCCAAAATCAAAAACGTTATTTTCGATTTCAGCCAAATTGGTTTTGTAGGGCCAAAAATATCGATTAGAACAGTTCATTGTAATATGCTTTTCTCCAATGGCTTATTTTGACAGTGTTAGCATCTATTTCACACACACTAATGTGGATAACCTTGCTGATTGTTTCTTTTAAATAATCACAGAAATGACAATGGCTTCCACTACAAATACCATCACAAACGATCAACTATATTAACCATTAAAACCATTAAAAATGATTTCCTGTAGTGTGTTTTGGGACATATTCCATTAGGATTTAGTGGTTTTAACAAGCCACCAATAGAAGGTGGCAAATTACCAGTAGAGACCCACAGGGTCCATAACAGTTTCCAGTAAAAACAATACAATTCCCATTATAACCACTAAAACCATAAAAAACAATACAATTCCCATTATAACCACTAAAACCATAAAAAAACAATATAATTCCCATTATAACCACTAAAACCATCAAAACAGAATAATTCCCATTATAACCACTAAAAGCATCAAATTCTGCGATGGTTTCTATTGTTTTTTTTAGCAAGGAAGCTACACTAGGTAAACATGTCCGCATGCATTTCACTGTCAAAAGTAATCACAATTTATGTTATTTTTCACTCAAAACCTGAGATGCATAAGCTCAGATCGATGAGACCAATGCCCTGTCACTTCCAAATAGAAAATAAAATGTGTGCTGGTTGAAAGAAAATAAGTCGACAAAAAGACTGAATCCATGATTCATGGATTCAATATAGCATAATGAGTATGTTTGATTAGAAACACCAAACCAATTCTCAGCGTTTGAATTTGACCTTACCCATTGCAGCTCAATCATGCCAATGATTCTCGCAATTACTCAAAGCATCCACTGGGAGACAGTGTGGGCCAACACTTTGTTTCACTGGGGAGTGGCACTTTAATGGTATGAGAATAGCGGATAGCTAATCACATGCAGAGAGACGGCACACTCACTCACTGCACAAAAACCCATTTATATCCTTACATATTCTATACAGGAAGACTGTTTTATAGATATCTAAAATAATATTGCAGTTTAAACTGTTTTACCCTTGTCGAGATGAAAGAGTTGTCGATTTGATTTTACTGTGTGCATTGCAGTTTTCATAATCCCGACTACATTTACTAAAGGCATGTAATGAGAGTTTATGATGAGGTCAAGTAGAATCGTTCCTAAAGTCATGGGGAAATGTGCAGTTTGTCAGAGACTCTGTGCTTTGATTGATCTTGATTGTTAAGCAGCCCAGGGGAACATACTGGAAGCTCAGTTTAAGAAGGAACAGATCACATAAACCAGGGTTGTCCAAACTTGGAGTTTAGCCCCAACCCTAATTAAACACACCTGGAGCAGCTATTAAAGCTCTTACTAGGCATACTAGAAGCTTTCATGTGGGTGTGTTGAGGCAAGCTGGAGCTGCACTCTGGCACCCAGGACACCGGCACTCCAGGACCGAGTTTGGACAGCCCTGACATAAACCCAATGTCATACTGGGACAATGGCCAGATAGTCCCTGGACATCAGTGGCATGATCTGGGCCGTAAAGGACGCTGAGGAGTAAGCAGTCTGCTTTTGTGTTTGAAGTCATTGTGCAATTAAAAGTGATCCTACATATTTCTTAAAGGGTTAGTTCACACAAAAATATAAATTCTGTCATTAATCACTCTCCCTCATGTTGTTCCAAAGCCGGAAGACCTTTGTTTATTTTTTGATGAAATCTGAGAGGTTCTGATCCTGCATAGACAGTAACGCATCTACCAAGTCTATAAAGGTAGTAAGGACCAGTGTTGTGCAAGTTACTTCCAAACTGTAATACATTATTGATTAATTGTTACTGTTTTTCAAAAGTAATTAATTACCTTATAATATTATTGTCTCAGAATTGTAATGCGTTACATTACTCCTGTATTACTTTTGAGTTACTTTCACCAAAATAACTACAGAAGTAGATCTTAACACTCTGAAATGACAAAATGTACCAGAGCCCTGTACACGTGCCTCAAATTTAGGCCCTGGCCCGAGACGCTCAGGCCCTAACCCAACCCGAGTCCGACCCAAGCCCCCGTCCCCTTCTCCAAAAACGACTCATGTTTCAGCTATTAAAATAGTTCAGTTTTGTAAGTAATGGCAAACTGTTTATTTCGTTTTAAATTAGGGTTTAGAAATTTAGAAAAATGTTTGGAGCATTTTTTTGTTCATTAAATACGTTTTTTTCTTTCTTAAAGTAACAACCAAGTGGCCAGCGGCAGACCGGCAAGCTGATAGCTTATGTTTGATCGATTTAGTCTTCTCAAATCATCCCTACTTGCCTAAAATAAAATCTATAGATAGGCCTATACTAAAACAGTTCAAGCATATAACAATGTTCAAACGTTAAACCTAGATACATGTATATATTTATCTATATATAAAACAACAAACAAGGACAAAAAAACACTAAAACACTCAAATGCTTTATTTTTTATAACACCAAAAATAAAAATAAATCATATAGGCCTATCTCATATCCAAAACAGACCACTTTATTAACTTCATAAAGTTCCTATCTTTATGAGATAAGACCAAACAACATGCCTGAAATCTCTTGTAAATATGGGGACATGGCAACACTGCAAGACAGCGCTCTCTAAAGCAGCATGTCTATCAGCGGTAAGTTAAAATCGATGGACAAAAAGAGTCTTTTATTCAAAAAAATTTTATTCACTCCCGCAAGAATACAGAATGTTGCTATGGTTAAATGCGGGAGTGAGTGGTGTTCTGTACACACATGGAACGATAATTTACGGGATTCACTCCCGCATTTAAATGCGGTTGTCATTCCTTAAACTTGTAGTGTGTACGTGGCCCATGTGACATCAGTGGTTCAACTGTAATGTTATGATGCAACGAGAATACTTTTTGTGTGCAAAGAAAACAAAAATAATGACTTTATTTAACAATTTCTTCTCTGTTAGTCTGCCACAAATGCACTGATTCACTTCAGGAGGTCTTTATTAACCCCCGGGCCATTTAGACCACTTTTTATGATGAATGGATGCACTTTATTTTGCTTCAAAATCTCGACCACCATTTACTGCCATTATAAAGCTTGGAGGAGCCATGGCATTTTTTAAAGGGGTCATTACATTTACCCAAAGTGACTTACAGTGCATTCAGGCTATACATTTATATTGTCAGTACATGTGTTCCCTGGGAATTGAACCCACAACCTTTGCGCTGCTAACGCAATGCTCTAACCACTGAGCCACAGGAACACTTTTCATATGATGCGATTTCAAGTTTTTCTTAATCTTTGGAATGTTACAAGCTGATTGTCCATAGGGCCATTCTACCGAATGGGTGCCATTTGCTTCCAAAACTTAAAACTTTTAAAGGCTTAATCTAGTAATACACATATTTAACTATTCAAAACCTGTACTGGTCTATTTCAGGTAACTTTAGGTAATTTTGTACACAATTTTTAAGTGGAAGATGGATGCAATTTTTGTCAGTACTGTTACCAAAACTCGAATATCTTTTAAAAAGCATGTTTAAAAATATGCCAACAAATTCCTTAATTTCCCTTCAGGCAAAAATTGTTGGTTTCATGGTCAAAAATAAAAAAAAAAATCATAAAAAAATCACTAATTATCTAGACAAGGTGTATTTTTCTAAAGTACACAAACCAAATTTTTTTTTTCATTTTAAAGGCGACCCAAACCTCAAGCTTATCAATTTTCTATGATGCAATTTATTAAACAATGGGATAAATTATGAACCAAACTAAATGTAAACACAAAATAGTGGTTTAACTTTATTTTTTAAAGAAAAATCTTAGTTGAAATTCTTAGTAACAGGAATGAAATGGGTAACAGGAATGAGCATCCATTATACAAGTATACAGGTTTGACTACACATATGAGGTATTAATGAAAGTGTTGAACATTGACTAGTGAGAACATAAAAAAGGCCAAATCACGTTTCTATTTAAATCTTGTGGTCTGCAGAGGTTTTTGTTTAGGACGGGTTATTAGATAAGATATAAATAACGAAAATATAATACATATTAAAGTGAAACTGATATTAACAATAATAAACTTAACAAATAATATATTTTGAGTTTTTCTGTGGATTTTGATTTCTTATAGCGCAGCTCACACTCAAACGCTATTCCATATATGAGTCTAATACATTATTGCCATAGGACAGCAATTTCAAGTACGTTTTCTGTCATACTTGCAGGAATGTAATATAAAATGCAAGAACAACCATAGGTTGTCTCTGGGCAAAAGCATTGTCTCAGTGTGGATAGAAGGCCAAAGCTTTGATAAAAAGATACATTTTCAAATGTATCTAGATTAATATGGATGTAGCCTAATATTTACCTTAATAAATATAACGAAACTACTCACTCTTGTTACTTTTACTCAGTGACTGTATATAATAGGATATATGAATATTTGGTAACAGGACTGAAAGTAACAGGATTGATATTTCAGGATAAAATCAGCAAATAAATATAATCTAGCCACATGGAGTACATGCTGATATTATGAGAATACTCAGCAAATTATAGTGATTCACCAAAGATTTGTATTTTTAAAATAAACAAGTAACATCTTAGAAATAATTTAGGTAACAGGACAGCACATTTATTATAACGCACCCAGCCACTGTTACAATATCATCAAATATACAGAAAAGAAAATAAGACCACATGCTTCAGATCGTTTCATTGCCTTCAGAAGATCCAGATGTAGCAATATTATGTTGAAAATGTGTCTTGTGGAATTTTCCCAGTTTTTTAGAGGGGTTAATGTGTTAGGGTAAGAGGACTGAGTGAAAACCTGGGGACAAGACTAAAATGTGTATTTTATCCTAAATATTCTACATTTATTTTGAAATATAGATTCAAAATAAATAGATATTTAAAGCACAAATGGATATGGAGGTACACAAAAACGCAAAATAAAAATGTTTTCTGAACGATTTTAAACATTATATTTCAAGTTAAAATGTAGCGTTAGACACGGGGACATGTACAGATGCATTTTTTATGACTTTTTTAAATTATATATTTTACATTTGCAGTTAGATTAATGTGCAGGACACTTTGCTTAATATTAAAATGTATTTTATAGTAAATTTGTATGCATGTTTGTTCTATAATGTCCTGGGGACACAAATGGCACCCATTCAGTGGAATGGCCCAAAGACTAAAGTCTCAAATCTAAAGAGATATTCTTTATGAAAGTTAAGACTCTCACGCCCCCCCTAAAACGGCTCATTCAAACACGCCCCCTTATGCAGGGCTTAATTTGTGCTGGAACAAGCCGGATCCGGATCCGGACATGCCAATGAAAGAGGTTTGCACTGACTTATAATGTGCATATATGAAAAATCATCTATAATGACCACGCCTGCGGCACATTAAAATAAAGAACCTGAGCGAGCAAAGGACGCGACATGCAAACTGCTCTGCTCTCTTTTTGTGTCGATGCAACAATAACCCGATTAAGCAAGTGACAATTCTGTCAATTGTCCCAGAATGCGAGTGAAAGTTTTGGATCAGGACAACATGCAGCATCTCATTGCGCTGATGTGAAGCCACTTTGAGAGAGTGAACAAGAGAAGACGTGGTCCAGCTGAATCACTCACGCTGTTTTCAAATGACTGATTTAATCTGCTAGTTTGTGTGGATTTATTTACTCATTTAACCTACTTGCTATATTGAATAAATGTTTGCAGGCGGGAATGAGTAAAACTATGCGACACACAACCCCCCACGGAATTCTGGACAGGATTAATTATAACTCTATTACAGAAATGTGTGAAATAAAATTCCATCATTTTTTTCCCAGGCCTGGAAATTTCGGTTTCAAAATGTCATGGCTTTTTCAGGTTTTCCATGTTCCAACCCTAATAAAAGCAACTGATGCACGCTGTTAATCATTTAAGCTGACCCACCAATGTGATCGGCTGAATGCTCCATTACCTCTCCTTCCTCTAATCACATGCCGGATCTATTCCGGGACCTCGAAATGTACAAATTAAGCACTGCCCACATGTCTACATCAGGATGTGGAAATATTTGCGTAAGGCGTGGTTTCACTAACCTCCGTAGTGTTGATGCAGCCATGTCAGGGAGACGCTGTGAGTTTCTTGGTGAAAGCAAAAGCACTTGATTTGGCCTTCCAAAAGTAGATGCATTTAGGAATCATTAAGATTACTTACAACAGAACAGCAATGCATTTTATGGACGACAGTTTCGTGAATCTATGAAGGTAATTCTGACTTTGCTATGACAATCTGGCGCTTTTGAATCAGCGACTGAATGTTTTGTTATTCGTTTTTGCTAAGTATTTGCTATTTATTGTTCAAATGCAGAGTTTTGTGTGTTGTGTGTGTGTGTGAGTGCTCATGTGTGTGAGAGAGAGAGAGAGAGAGAGACAGAGAGGGTCATGTCACAGCACATCAGCTATCTTAATTGTGGTGTGTGTGTGTGTGAGAGAGAGAGGGTCACATCACAGCACATCAGATATCTTAATCGCGGTTGTGTATGTGTGTGTGTGTGTGAGAGAGAGAGAGAGACAAGGTTGCATCACAGCGGTATGTACAGCGTGTCGGAAATTGTCTTAATCGCGGCTTGTTTGAAACACATACAAGCTTCATCACTGTGTCTGTCACGCAACTCTGTTGCCCTCTCGGGCTTGAACTGATGGTAAAACTAAGGACATTATTAACTGTCTTTACTTTAATTTTTAGCTGAAGCTCGCGATTATGAAAAGGGGCGTTACATTTCCGACGTGGTTTGGCTCCATTCAGCTATATGCTATTTCATGCAAACTGCCTTACATGTGCCGTACATGTACCTGAATAGTTTTCTCTTGTAGAGTGTACTGTTGACCTGGAGAACCCCAGTGTGTGTTCTCTCTGTGTGTGTGTGCACTGTCACTGTAGAGGATGCTGTTGACCCCCTTAAGGGCATGAGTGGAGGAGGAGGAGAGCTAATGGTGGGTCAGTTTTCAGGAGAGGGGCCACATTGAAAAGCTCTCAGACCACAAACACACTCAGGCATGCATCACATATACCTGCAGCCCTGCTTAATGATCCTGCAGTTACCACAGCAACCTGTCAAAGGATACAACATTCATCTCAGGCTCTCTGTCTGTCCCCAGATGTTTATGCTCGTTATATGTACCTAGCCTATTGTACTCATGGTATGATGTAGAATGATTTCATGTAATACATGAGAGAAAGACATATTAATTAGTGATGGTAACGTGTATTTACTTTGTACATTCTCAAGTAGTTTTTTCTTTCTTTCATTACGAAGCATAATATCTTATTTTTTACTGCATTTCATAAAACCATATTTCTTCTTTGAACTGAATGAATCCCGCCACTGGTAGCAATGTCCAGTTTCTCTTAAGTTGATTAATATTGATCAACCTGTTCACAAATCAAAATCAATTGTCGAGTCAGCAAATCACAGATTCTGTGATTTAATTGGAGTGAGTCTTCAGTTAAATTAATTCATTTTGAATTAGTCTTGACTGATCCAAATGTAAAATGATCCTCAGAGTGTACAAATTAAGTATATCAAATGGCAGTTCTGTGACAAGGTTGAGCATTTAACTTTATTTAAATGAGCAGCGACTCTTGCAGTTCCAAGACATTGCATGTGATCCATCTCCTTTTGAGTGTAGGTTAAACTTATTTATTGTTGCTAAGAGTGATTTTACTAATTTACAAGATTTATTTATGCCCATATACAGGCTATAATTGAAGAATGCTGCTTGGAAATCTATAGGGCAAAAGTTGTTAGCATTCAGAGTGTGTTTGATTCATGCACTGATAATTGTTCATCCTGTTCATGATGGACACTGCACTGTGGCAATTTCTATACAAATGATTTCTGCCTCTGAATTAACTTTAGCTGTAGGAAAACTGATTCCTTGTCAAATTACATTTACATTTAAATGTATTCCTTAATCAGGCGCTTTTATCCAGATTGAGAATATACAAGCTGAAGAATCAATACAAAATGCGAACACTACACAAGTAGTGCCACTATACCAACTTTCCATAAGTATCTCGGTTGCAGAATTTTTTAACTAGTTAGTAAAGTGCTCCTGGAGGAGGTTCTCAGCTGTTTTATGAATATTTCAATGGATTCTGCCACTCGTACGAAATTGTAATCTTAGGCGACTTATGTTATCAGTAATACATCTCATTTGTGATTGGGTCCAGTTGCATAAACATAGCCCCTAAGAATTAGTTTGAACAACTAGCAGTTAGTCAAGGGATTATCAGTATTTTGGGATTCAAATTATACAGAGCTACTTTTATTGTAACTGACTTTAAAAAGCTATGACCAATCTTGAATACATTTTTAAGACTTGTCGAAGCAGTTAATGCAACCGGCCCCTGATTTGAGCAAGGTGTGGAGATCATCATAGAGCAAAGCACAGGCACTATGAACAACAACACATTTACTTCACGACCTCCAACAATAAAATCCCTGTATGTGTGAATGTCCCAATATAGCATCATGATTACAGCGCCCAAGCATCATTTGCTCTCCATCAGCGTCTTCAGACTGGACAGCAGGGTTCTTGTCATTGGCAATTACCCACCATGACTCTGGATTTTTCTGCTTGGTTTTTAACTAGGCAATATAATTTCAATGCAGCAAGAAAGACCTCGAAAGACCTCACAGAGGGAGTGAGAAAGATGGAGAGAAACACTTCAGCTGATGTCTTGTGATGGTTTAGTAATTGCGGTGATTTCTTAACAATTGTCGTTACTCAAAAAAGCCTGGAAAACAGCTGAGTAGGGTAAGTAGTTAAAACTAAAAAGAGGTCTTAAGATTTTATGAGGTGACAAAAAAGTATTTCTTTCTCTCAAGCACACACACAAACATTGTTGTCCCCAATAGTTGGCCGCTTTTCATGGCCAAGAAGAGCATTCACTCTTGCCAAACCACAAAGCCCCCCAAAAATCAGAATAACTCCTCATAATCCCGCCCTTCCAAATAACAAAATAATGAGTGAAATGAACACATACAGATGTAAAAGTGTTTTGAGGCTTGCGGATGGTGCAAACCAAGACTCACTGCTTTAGTTACTGTAAAGGTTCACATACAGGATTAGAATTCACTGTCAATCATTTGAGGGTTTTTTCTTCTGTGAAATGCAACACAAAGACTCAGACATTTGCAAGTTTTATGTTCCCAGATGCTCCCAAAACCATTCTCATGAAACACTCAAACACGCATATTCAAGTTTTTTACTTTTCCGAGGCTGTCATCTGAATCTTTTTTTTACAGTGTTATTTTCATCCAACTACATTAGATCACAGATTTGCATCCTACTATATATTTTTTTCTTTATCTTTACAGATAAACAATGCAGCATGACCAGACAACCCAAAAACATTCATACCAACACACTGGCACCATTCTATTGTAGATACATTTAACAAAAGATAATATCTATTTCATGAATATTCAATTAGAAGAATTATATCAAAGACATGGTCACAGAGTCATAAAAAATAAATCTAATAAATAAATAAGTCAATAATTACAGAAGAACTCTTTTGAAGAAATGGATGATTGAACTCGCTAACCTCACCATTCACAGAAGCAAATAATACACAATTTGTACTGTTTTCAGGTCACTGAACATTAAACTTAGACCAATACAGCAGCCAGGCTGGTCCTGAGGAATACTGATTGGTCAGTTCACCTATATTTTACAAATGTCCACTTCTTCTCATCACTGTCATTTTTTATATGTTCAGTGCATAGGCAGAAAGGCAAGTCCCTTTTCTAGTTTCACTTCCCATGCAGGTCATGTAACTCGTGTTCAGCCTGATGGGCACTTTAGGACCAGTCATGCACTCCTAAGCATCCGAATGCCAAACATGCCGTGGTCCCACCATGTAGCACCATGCCGACCTGTCAAGGATTAGACCATAACCTCATGGCGGCTGAGTTCCACCTCTGCATAGAGATGTCATGTGGAAGGTGGAGGTATGAACAACACTACACCGTAGTCTCATACTCCGTCACTTCTTTGGGGTTGCTGAAGCTCTGGTACTGGATGCGAGGCGTCACGGGGGATGTATTCTCCAGCACTAGGATGGTCTTCCTCAGCCTTCGGTCAATAAAGTGGGCATCCCAGGCTGGGTACCTTTTTCTTGGCAGGTCGATGCGGATAACGGGACCTTCAGTTCTTGGGGGACGTGGGGAGGAAGCAGGGGGAACACTAGGAGGCCTTACCTGAAACACCGGCAGACAACTGTCTCTATCCCCGGCACCTATTTCCCGATCCCCACCAGTAGTCCTTTGGAGTGTTCTGGGAGGGCTAGTAACCACGTCCGGTTGGGGCAAGGGGGTTCCCAAATCCCCAACACCTCCCAGACCGATTGCACCCATTCCCTCCTCCACACAGCTCCACTGAGCTCCCATGATAGGTCCGTCTGGGTGGAGCAGGCAATAATAGACAAACATAAAGAATGTTCCCAAAGCATAGCTACACACCACCACACACACAATAATCAGGGCATAGAAGTCCGAGATGTGAGGTCTCCTTTGAATATACCAAGCGGCGGTGAGCGCGACATTCTCAACTAAGGTCACGCAGTAGTACACACCCAACCGAAAGCGGGCACGGCCTTCTTTGACGTTGAACCAGCAAAAGATGTAGATAATGCCCACCACCATGTTGTAGATGATCTCTTCCCACTTGGACATGCAGAAGTCAGTCTCGCCCTGGATGATCCAGAAGGTCATGGCGCACCAGTGGGCCACGATGAAGATCCCGAATTGAAGCTGGAAGACTGAAGCGAAGAGGGCGAAGGTGATGGTTCGAGCACCGATGGTGAAGAGGTGCCAGAGGATCTGAACAATCACGGCCTTGTAGGACATGGGGAGCTTGTCATCACGAGAGTCACGCAGAACCTTCTGGTAGGATGCGATCATCCAGGCAAGAGAAACCAATGAGGCAGATGCAGAAAGACCTACAGAGATAGAACAAAAAGAACAGGGAGACAGCTTGAGTAATGTTGAATAAAGTCAGATACAAACTTTACAAAAATATACAAAAGCAGTTTGGCCAATGCATTGGATGCATGTGGTGCTGGTCTGGTAACAAACCTTAGTACTCAAAGAGTTATGGAGTTGCCTTTCAAATGTCTGTGCTGGTAAACAGGATTTGCTATTGTTCATGTAGCTGTTTAATTGTCCACAATTGAACTAACCCTTAAGTAACTTTCTCAACAATATTCGCTGTTGCTCCACCATGACAGTAGTTGACTTGAAAGAGAAAACTAGCCATAGAAGACTACAAACCATCTAAAATGGAGAAAATGGAGTCACATTTGTTTTAGTTTTTGATACATGGCATATCATAAAACTTGATATATTTACAAGATTTAAAAACGAACTATACAAAATGTTCCTGTGGCTCAGAGGTAGATTATTGCGTTAGCAGCGCAAAAGGTTGTAGGTTCAATTCCCAGGAACACACACACTGAAAAAAAATGTATAGCCTGAATACACTGTAAGTCACTTTGGATAAAAGTGTCTGCTAAAGGCATAAATGTAAATCCTGGGACTAGCATAGGCATTATATTCACCGCATGTTTTTTTTTTTAGGTGTTTTCGCCTTCATTATGGTAAGACAGTTTATATCTGGATTTAGGCAGTGAAGTGGGAGAAAGAGAGAGGGGGTTGAGGGGTGGGCAGGATCGGGAAAAGTCCTCGAGCCCATTCGATCTCAGGATGCCCATAGCGCAACAGCACTGCATGTCAGCGCACTGCCCACGGGGCTATCGGTGCTAATCACCCCATGGCTTTTTTGGTGATGCTGAGTGAGGAAAAAGTTTTGCTAGTTAGGCTTGTCAAGAAGCTGGAACACCAGCACATAAGGATGCCTTGCTGAGGACTAGAAACCAAAGCAAAACATATACTGGTGACCAGGTCTTTTTTCAGCAGGGAATGCCTTGTGGCTGAGAACACTGTGTTTCGTTTTGAACTGCATCCTGACACATTTTGAAAGGCAGTGATGCACAAAATCAAGCTTGCATAGCTAGAAGCATTTGCATTTATGTATATGAATAGAGCAGGTTTCAGGCCTGAGTGTGAATAAACTTTCAACTGGTCAGGAACAATCATTTAAACCACACAAATTGTATTTATGATACAGAAAATGTAATGTAATCCAAAAATACATCTTTAAAATACATTATAAGTTAGTCTTAAATCTCAGTTTGTAGCACAGTCTATAGTTACAATAGTGTACAGTGTAGGGGCGAAACTTGCAAACGAGATAACCTGACTTAGATGCAAGGATGAAATGTATTTAAAATGGCATTAAATGGTTCATGACATGCTTGTGTTTTATTTTCACGCAAAATACAATGCCGTAAATGCTGCATCCGTGCAGCATCTCTACTACCATTTAAATAGCCTGAAATGAGCAAGTGCTAAATATTAAATCTAATCAAAATCGTTAAGAATAACTACATTTCCACATTCTCAGAGTTCTGCCTTCAATACTTAATTAGATCTGATGTGATTCATTCCTAATTGAACATGCGATTGAATAATTAACTTTCAAAACATGAATAATTCAGGCCTTAATTGATGTCTCTTGCCTATCTGGACTCATAATATATGAATGTGCGAATATACCTTGCGTCATGACAGACTTATTCGATTCTGATGAGGCAAAGATGCAAAGCTATTTTAATTCCAGACATCACAGTGGCTCATATGAAACACAAACCGACATGAGCTGGCAGAGACACGTAAGCTGCTCTTTCAAGATGATGGCACGAAAAAAAAGGTCCAAAGTTTTAACGGTTGTTGCTTTTGTTTTAGTTTTCAAATAATATTTCATAGAAGCTACAACACCTGCTGAGACAACAAATCGCAGGGCTTGTTCCCCAACTGCCTGAGAGGATGTCTCTCTAGGGAAAGCGAGTGTGAGCGTGTGTGTTTGACTTGCTGACAGGGAGACAGACAGGCACTTTATATTGTGCTTGCGAGTACCCTAGCACACAAGGTAGAGTGAAGAGGTGAAGAAGAGGTGTGTTAGTGAATGTGTGTGATTGAGAGATATGGAGCTATCTCAGGAGGCTTCCACACTGAGCTGATGTTATCATGAGGATCAACTCTTAAATACATCTCACTGCATGTTTGTTTATCTGGTGGGTCCCGGCAGATTAGCTTTGTTCTGGTCTTTGATTCCTCTCCTGTCTCACTCCACACACACGCACACACGTGTTTTAGGGATCTACACTTCCAGCTTCACCCCGTTAAACACTAACAGTTTTTTTCAATTGCTTACACACTAAAATTAAAACTTTCCCACAATTAGCAAAACCTTACACACAAGGAGCAAAACACCGGCCTAGATTTCCAAAACTCTAAGCACATTGTCAGCTTCACACTTTTTGCAAAACATTACACACAGTGATTCGTAAAACACTTAACAGACTCGTATGCATTTGACACAGAAATGTATCATGATGATGTCATGTCAAGAGGGAGAGGAAGACCTGGACAAAGAAGAAGACAACCAAATCTGTGTAGTGAAATTCGTGCTACAATTGTGGACCATATAATAAACCACAGACTAAAACTGAGGGAGGCTGGATTGAGAGTACAGCCTAACCTAAGTAGGTACACGGTAGCATCAATAGTTCGGATATTTCATCAAGAACACAAGTGAGAAACTTATATTCTCTCAACAGAAAATCCATAGCTTACTGCATTTACTATATCAACAGTTTTGGTATGTATTCGTGTATCATTTTACAGTAAGCTACATATATTTTGTTTGTCCAACATATGATTGAACGTCGAGAACACCAAGGAGGGAGGGGCTCCACATTCACACAGGAACAAGAGAGATAGACCATAAACCTAGTTTTGGCCAATAATGCAATCAGACTTAGAGAAATTCAAGCCCATATGGTCAATGATCACCAAATTTTCAATAATTTCTAACAGGTCTCTCTGTCAACAATAGCCCGTATCCTTAAAAAACATCAAGTTGTGATGAAACAACTGTATAAAGTGCCATTTGAAAGAAATGCAGACATGGTGAAAGTCCCGCGCCGTGAATATTTGTTGGTACGTTTGTTCACTGACTGTAGTATTGTGTACTGCACACATAACCTTTTTACTGTACATGTAATTTTACTGTATAGCAGACCTACAGTATATTGATCAACACAATGTGATATTTTGCTGTATTTTAGAGAGTTTTGCAAATGGATGTGGAGGAAGTCCTGCATGAGTTTATATAGATTGATGAGGCTGGATTTAACCTGACAACAGTGAGAAGAAGGGGAATAAACATTATTGGCCACAGGGCTATTGACAATGTACCAGGGCAACATGGAGGTAACACAATGCTGCCATTACACAGAATGGGGTCCTCCACAGTGAATTCCATGCCAACTTGGGTCCTTACAACACTGAATTCATTCTTACATATTTAGACAGATTACACAATATTATCACAGCAGCAAACCAAAGGGACCAGATGCAATACATTGTCGTCTGAGACATGGGCGTAAACTTCATTTAACAGTAGGGGGGGGACAATAAATATAAAATTTCTCATGAGCAATTTTTGAAGGGGACACAAATAATACAGTCAAATTGTACTTATATGTCCCCACAGTGAAAAACTTTGCTTCTATCATTATTATTGTAGCACGGAGATTGCGTCATTATGGTTATTTTGAAAGTTTTTCTCAGGTTCAATGACAAAGCAGATCAGCACATTTCAAGCAGCCACAAACCAAGGATAAGGAATAAAATCCCTTTTATTTCATCCATGCTGACGATTGTAATGATGCCAGGTTGTTTACCTCAGCTTAGAGCGCTCTGCTCGTGCTGCTTCTCAGAATGTTTGGTCGCTATAGCAACCAGTTGTAGTGGAAAACTGTAGGTCCGAAACAGAGCAGAACCGAACTGAACGAACCGAGCTGGTACCAGTCAGTGGAAAACCCCCATAAGTTGCAGTGCACTATGCAACAAGCTATTGTAAACAAGTTAACATTAACTAGATAAGTCATATTTTAATCGCTAATATAGCAGATTCTTGGAAAATTAAATCGGTAACGTTAATCAGCATTTTTGCCACAACTAATTTATGAATGAGTCTGCTGCATCAACTATATTAAAGAGAATCGCTTTATTTAAAGTGAATAAAGTACCCTACTTACTGGAGTTCAACAGTAACTGAGCCGCAGCCACACACCTGACTCGTGTGTGGAGTAGGTGAGATGAACTGGGAAAGCAGGCAGTGGGCCAAACCACTGTGAGGAAGGGGAGGGGGAACTCAACTGTTTCTAAAAGCACTTTTTGCATTTTTTTTTCTTTTCTACTTACAAAATTATATTAGGTATACATACATATATTTTTCACAATAGAGAGTGATTTTTTTAAATATTTGTTTTGGGGGGGACAACCCTCGGATGGGGGGGACATGTCCCCTCCGTCCCCCCCGGGATTTACGCCCATGGTCTGAGACAATGTAGCTTTCCATCCTTCTGCTCTGGTCCAAAACGGGTTTCATCAACACCCACAATTTACAGTTCAATACCTTCCACCATACTCCCCCTTCCAAAATCCCATCGAGGAGTTCTTCTCAGCATGGCGGTGGAAGGTTTAAGATCTCCGGCCCTATGTCCAGATGGCCCTCATTCAAGCTATGGAGGAAGCATGTGATCAAATTGAAGCAGCGTCCATACAAGGTGTGTGATGTTGACGAGGTCCTGTGACCAGATCCAGCTGGGCAGAGAGATGTTTAGGTTTTCATAATTTTTTTTATTCAAAACTGAACTGGATATGTAATTTGTTACAGTATTACTGTAAGCTTACAGTACAATGGTATGTTCATGTATGCAAATTGGAAAAAACATTTTTAGGAATGTTTTGTTGAAATGCACAGTACTGACTGACTTGAGTAATGAAAATAAATAAATATTTTCATACTCTGCACAATTGGTGTCATGTGGTGTTGGTGAATGTATTTTTACACTTTCTCTGTGTAAATGCTAAACATGTTTTAGGTTGAGCACAGGAGTGTTTAACTGATTCAAACAGAATCAGACCATATAATGGTTGTGTTTATGTTATGACAACAAAACAAGGTTTTTATATGACATTGCATAGTTTTGAAAAAAGTGTTCCATTTTGCAAATTATCTGAGGTGTTGTGCTACTTTGGTGTAGTGTTGTGCTAATTGTGTGAAGGGGTTTGGAAAACCGGGCCCTGTATTTAAATTTGTGTTTAAGCAAGAAAAACTGTAAAACCCTCCAGGCTGGCTTATCCAAGGTCAGCTAAGGCAATTCGGGTGATCACAGCATGAAAAGAAGGCAGCCCATTGCTTTTGTCAGGCTTGGATTGTAAAAAGTTGATCCTGGTATAAATTAGTGATCGACAGATATGGATTTTTTGAATGGCTGATGTTGATATCTAAGAGAGCAGGGTGGCTGATAGTCTCGTGTAGCCAGACCTTCAGTCTGACGGTTGAAGGTCTGGAATCTATGGTCGCTTTCATTGGCCAAGGCCTGCCCATGAGGCCATTTGACCGACATGTCAAACAACCAATCACAGTTCGTTTCGTTCAGCGTCACGTTTTGGGGTGTGGAAATGTCGCCACCATAACAGATTCAGAGAGTAGAACTGTCGGACGTATTTGAAAGATTCTATGCCACAAACTTTAAATATTTCACATACTTTTGAAAATCCAGTGTTTATTTGATCCTGATAAGCGTTTGTCGTCCCAGTTGTAAACACGACGGCTTTCTTCTTTCGTGAGGGGGTTTGGTGTCATGTCATCTTTGTTTCCAGGTGGAACGTTAAAGAACGCGCCACACACATTGCCCAGCAATCCTGTATAATTCAACCAATCCGATGACGACTTCGAAACTCCTGAAGTGTTTCCACCTTTGTGTGCCATTTGCATCAGACGTTTAGCCCACTTTCCATGGGCGTGAGGTCTGAGGCTGAGACTATGTGGCTGATATATATGATATTACACTTTTAATTGAGTAAACAAATCATAAATCATTTAATTTAGTAAATAATATGTTGCAATGACATTTGTTTATTTACTAAATATTTAGTAAATTGGAAATACATAATCTTAAAACGAGTCAGTAGTAACCTAAAAAAGTAAATAAAATAAAGGCCATTTATACTTTTGATAGTAACTTATTTATTCTGTTATCCTATTATAGTATTTTTGAGAAATAAAGAAGAACGAGAAAGGAAATGCTGCAACCGGCAGTGCACTCAGCAGTCTGGTAAGCTTGTGTGCAAATGGAATAATGTTTTCTCAAATAAAGTTGCAGTTAATGCTAATTTTACATACAGTGAATATGACATAATGGCCAATATGGCACAACAGAGTTTGAAATCAATTATTTAAAATAAGGGTATGTTTACACATCGACAATGTGCTAAAAATGGAAACGTTTTTCATGTACAGATTACAACATTGTCAAAACAATTACCATTTACATGGATCCGTGAAAATGACTAAAAATGTTCTGGATAAATCTGGGGTATGTCTCCCAAAAGTATCATTAACGACCTGTGTTTGTTCAATTGCGTTGAACTACAATGAGCCCTGCCAATTTTGACTCATTCTCCATAGAGAGGAATATGAAGTAATCACTTAAAGTTTGGTCCATTCATTAAACAAATCTATTATATAACTTGGAGAACTGTGCCAGTTGTTTTGGCTACTTTTATGATATGTTTGGTGTGTTTGGATTCGTTTTGAAGCTTGGAATTCAGCATGAGGCAGTATGAATCCCTTTCATTGTATTCAAATTGAATATTGATTGGTATAAATGACATAACTTTGTTTTTTGTTCATAGAAATGCGGTGGAAAACTGATGTTGTTAAGAAAAAGAAAAAACAAATCTTATGACTGGTAGAGATGTCACTTTTATTTAGAGTTGGAAGACATACAAATAGGACATCATGTATACTGTTTGTTCCCTTGTATGTCCCTTGTTCCCATAGCTTAAGTATTTCAAAGTATTTTAAAGGATTTCGATTACATTACTCAACCTGATTACTTTTTAAAGCATGTATTTTGTAATCTGTAGTGAAATACATTTTAAAAGTAACGTTCCCAGCACTGTGCATATCATACCCAGGATTTATCTTCGAGTGTTTACTCTTTTGGACATGCATTTCACTTTCTCTCCATCTCACTCACATTCTGTCTCAGCTCTCATTCTAAGCAACTCATTTGGTGCAGATCCAGATTAAGTGAGGTCTTAATTAGCAGAGATCCGAAAGCCTTAGTCTGTGTTTTCCCGCTCCGCTTCCAGCCTGCCCGCATGCTCTCCTCGTTCTCTCCTGGCCTCTATTTCAGACGCTCTCATGGAGCAATGCATTGGCAATCTTAATTAAATCAAACATCAGACACAGCGCAAGCCCACTGCAATAAAGACTGCCTCAGATTAGAATGCAGTTTAAAGAGAAAGGGATAAGACAAGTTAAAGCCCAGCGCTGCCAGTGCTGAGAGAGAGAAAGAGGGAAGTTTGAGTTGCTGCTGCCAGATGATGAGGTGGAAAAAACTACACAGGAGATGTTTGCCTAATGCATTTTAATAACAGCATTTTTGCTTTTAGATTGTATTAAATGACTACACGAGGGTTACAGTCAAAGAATAAAGACTCTCCCTGAGACCTCAAAGACCTTTAAACACACAGTGGGGAATTCACAAAGAATGAATTGTGCCTGCTGATGGTGCTGTTAATTGCATGCCATGTCTGTGTTGTTTCATTCCCTGAATGCTCTTCTGTGAATTCCTTTCTTATGGTAGTGATTAACCATCCAGCTTAAAAACAGCACAAGATGCCATTACTGGTTTGAAAGCATCACCTACAGTAAGTGTTGGAAAATAATGCTTTTAAACTAGTAACAACATGGTTTTATTTTAAGCTTTCGAGTTTCGTGTGAGAAGAGCATTAAAGGTTACCCGTGGCTGCTCTCATTTTATTACAGTATAAATTCAGTCACATTATTACAATATTTTAAGCTGGACCACAAATGATTTACAAGCTGTTTGACAATATTTATTCATATGATTTTGACAATATATATATGTATGTATTTGTGAACTATCATTTAGATCAGACAGACGTAATGTTTAATGTAAGAAATATATATTTTTAAAGATTTTGGAAATACTTTAATATAAGGACCAATTCTGACTATTAACTAGTTGCTTATTAGCATACCTATTATTAACATATTGTCTGTTTATTAGTACTTATAAAGCACATATTCTGTATGACCATTACCAATACCTAAACTTAACAACTAGCTTACTAACTATTTTAATAAGTAACAAATTAGGAGTTTAAGAAAAGTGGTAGTTAATGGTTTGTTAATAGCGAGAATTGGACCTTAAAATGAAATGTGACCAATATATTTATTATATTCGTTAATCTACTATTTGAAGAATTACAAATCTGCTCCTATTGGAGCTGTAAATTCATGTCGATGTAGATATAATAAAACATCTCAATGCCTTTATACTTGCAAGTTAATTCATTCATTTGAAGTTTGGTTGTTTGAAAAGGACAGTGAAGTAAAGCTACTTCGTAACAGCGTAGTTACTGTACTGAAAAAACAAACATCAGCATAAAACATGTATATCATAATTATAAAAACCACAGCTTTTTCATAGATGTAGGAGACTGCACACTTCCCAGTCCTCACTTCAAGTGCTCTGCTCTCCACAGCGAGTGCAGCATACAGATGCTCACTTTCAAATGGATTGCTGACACAATGTAAAGGTCAAAGGTCTGAGTCAGACTGACTGGCAGGACCATGAGATCAGAAAACTCAGGAAAAAAGAGAAAGAAGATAAGAACAAGCAAAAGCCTTTTTGTGTGGTAGTTGGAAACCAAACCTATGACCCAGAATTAATCAAAACATCTCTGAGTCTATTCAGTCTTACAGCGTGTCCCTCTGAGCTCTCTGTCCTGCTATACGACTCGTTCTCTGTATCTCTCTTTCATTCATCCTCTTGTCTTTTCTTTTTTAGCTAAAGTCCTTTTCCTCTCATGTTTTTGTCGCCTGAGTACCATTTTCTTTCTCAGTGGCATGTGGTGGCCTTCTGAGGAAGCAGTCTCCTACGGTTTTTAATATATATATTGTTTTACTTTAATGACTTATACTTCATCCAATCTCAATATTTTTTCATTTATAATAAGAATATAAGATATAATTAAATATTTTACACTGCTTTGAAATGGGTCTTATTATGTGTTTTACACTTGCTTTAGTGTGTAATGTTGCTGTTTGAGCTTGCTAAAGATTAGCAATATAAATAGCACAAAGTCCATTCCAAAGGGAGTTCCCCTCCGGGAACATCGAGCTGCGTCGAAACACTAGGGGAACGCCATCAGCGTTGTCCAGCTCTGAATCATATGTGTAATCAGTCAAAATTGACGGCCAGACGTCAGGTGCGGTGACGTCATGACCAGGATGCTTAAAAGCACGTGATGTGCAGCCGGCGCCAGCTTTTTTGTCATTCAGCAAAGCTCTCTGTGTGTGTCAGTCGAATGTGTTCTGTGAGTCTGTTACTATCAAGATAGGAAATAAGAAAGTTTATTCTTAAAAAGATAGGCAAAGAAAGACTAGAAGCAGACATATCAAGGCCAATGAGGGCGAAAGTAGATCACGTTACAGACTGTGTGTTCCTCTCTGGCTGGAGGCGAAAACTCTCTTTGAGGAGGGAGTTTTCACCTGCGCCCTCGCAGCACCTGCCACGCTGCCGCTGAGGCGGAGCAGTGGCTGTGCTCGCAGATGGATTAGATGGAAGGATTAAGACGGGTGATCCCCTATCTTCTTCCTTTCCCATCGGATCCAGCGCGCCGGGCACGCTCCGAGGAGTGTGTCCGCGCCTATGATCTCACAGTCCCGCTGCTGCTGAGGCACCGCGGTGAGTGAGATCACGGGGATCGCACATAGATCTGGCGGACGGGTTGGAGACGGGTTCGCCCTATTTCCACCTGTATTCCCCAGGTCTAGCGCTCTCTCGGGGCGGAAGCCTAAGCTGTAGTTCTTCCCCCTTGATTGAGAGTGCGCTAATCTGCAGCAGTTTCTCTCCAAGAAGATTTATTTGTTTTGTTCCGAGCGGCTCGCGTGTTGCCGAGGCATGGTGCATGGCGCGCATGATGGTGATCCTCGGTTAATTTATGCACTTTCAGACCGTGTTTACTTGTCTGGGTGTTTGACTGCATTTAATTTTGAATAATTAACTATGCATTTTATCCGACTATGAAAGTTAGATATATATTTATACATATATATATATTTATATATATATATTGTAGAGAAATATATACAATTATATATATATATTGTAGAAATATATACAATTATATATATATATATATTGTAGAAATATATACAATTATATATTGTATATGACATACAGAGCCTCTTGGGATACTTCTCAAGTGAGAGCACAATGTTTACCTCTCTTCCTCCAAGGAGGTTGAAGTGGTCAGCTTGGGCTGCTGGGCGAGCAGCCCCAATTGTGTTCCAGCTCCTTATTCGGGAATGTCACTTCGTACTCGCCAGAATCGAGTCAGAGTGACGCCGCCCGGGCCGAAGACGGATCTGCGGATCGATAGTCTTCGGCCAGAACGCCCTGATGCCAATGGTCCAGGGCCTTGAGGGCCGGCCCTCTGGGGAAGAGCGGTGTACACCGCATTACACGATGCCCGCTCTCCTCAGTGCCCTCAGGAGATCAGTCTGCTAACCCTGCCAGTGTTCCAGGGCGCAGCGGTCTCCAGCGGCGTTCTCTCAGTCTCTTCCGCCCAGAAATGTAGCGGAGCTGGGAGGCTCGCCACCCCTTCGGGGGTCTCTAGAGCAGCTAGATCGGCCGTCCCCTGCCGGCCTCCGTTCCAGGGCACCGAGCTAGCCACTCTAAGTACACCAGAGGCCAGTCTCGAGAGGCTGGTTCCCTTAGTAGGCCACCCGGCGGCTTGGGAGCCCCTGCTAAGCGTGTCTCATTGGGATCTGCCTGAGCAGACTCTGGTTCCTAGTCTTCCTTAGAGATGACGTGGGTCTGAGGACCGTCATTTCCAATAGAAGGCTTCTGAGGCAGTCCTGATGCCAAGGCCCAGGACTGGTGAGGGCAGGCCCTCTGGGGAAGAGCGTGTACACCGCATTACACAGGTGCCCCGCTCTCCTCAGTGCCCTCAGGAGATCAGTCTGCTAACCCTGCCAGTGTTCCAGGGCGCAGCGGTCTCCAGCGAGCGTTCTCTCAGTCTCTTCCGCCCAGAAATGTAGCGGAGCTGGGAAGCTCGCCACCCTTCGGGGTCTCTATAGCACTGATCGGCCGGACCTGCCGGTCCTCCGTTCCAGGGCACCGAGCCAGCCGCTACACCAGAGGCCAGTCTCGAGAGACTGGTTCCCTTAGTAAGTCATCTGGCGGTGTGGGAGCCCTGCTGCCGTGTCTTATTGGGTCCTGCCTGTGCAGACTCTGGTTCCTTAGTCTTCCTAAGAGATGACGTGGGTCTGAGGACCGTCGCTTCCAATAGGAGGCTTCTAAGGCAGTCCTGATGCTACATCCCAGGACTCATGAGGGCAGGCCCCTCTGGGAAGAGCGGTTTACACCGCATTACACGGTGCCCGCTCTCCTCAGTGCCCTCAGGAGATCAGTCTGCTAACCCTGCCAGTGTTCCAGGGCGCAGCGGTCTCCAGCGTTCTCTCAGTCTCTTCCGCCCAGAAATGTAGCGGAGCTGGGAGGCTCGCCACCTTCGGGGTCTCTAGAGCAGCTAGATCGGCCGTCCCCTGCCGGTCCTCCGTTCCAGGGCACCGAGCTAGCCACTCTAAGTACACCAGAGGCCAGTCTCAAGAGACTGGTTCCCTTAGTAAGTCATCTGGCGGTGTGGGAGCCCTTGCCAAGCGTGTCTTATTGGGTCCTGCCTGAGCAGACTCTGGTTCCTTAGTCTTCCTAGAGATGACGCGGGTCTGAGGACCGTCGTTTCCAATAGGAGACTTCTAAGGCAGTCCTGATGCTACATCCCAGGACTTATGAGGGCAGGCCCTCTGGGGAAGAGTGGTTTACACCGCATTACACGGTGCCCGCCTCCTCAGTGCCCTCAGGAGATCAGTCTGCTAACCCTGCCAGTGTTCCAGGGCGCAGCGGTTTCCAGCGAGCTGCCTCAGTCTCTTCCGCCCAGGAATGTAGCGGAGCTGAGGCTCGCCACCCCTTGGGGTTCCCTAGAGCAGCTAGATCGGCCGTCCCCTGCCGGGTCCTCCGCTCCAGGGCACCGAGCTAGCCGCTCTAAGTACACCAGAGACCAGTCTCGAGACACTGGTTCCCTTAGTAGACTATTCGGCAGCATGAAAACTACTGCCAAATGTGTCTCGATGGGCAGGCTCTGGTAATGGAACAAGAAGTGAGCACTCTCCTGAAGGAGGAGACCATCGAGGTGGTCCCTGCTCTAGACAAGAGTCCGGTTCTGCAGCCGTACTTCATTGTTCCGGGAAAGGGGTTGCGTCCGTCTTAGATCTAAGCTAACTGAACCGCTCAGTCACACGACTGAAGTTCAGAAAGCTCTCTTCAAGACGTGTCTCACACCAGATCCGAGGACTGGTGGTCACGAGCGATCTAAAGATGCATACTCCTTCCCCATCACAGGAAGTTCCTGAAATGTGCTTTGGGGCAAAGCGTGTTAATATCAGGTTCTTCCCTTCGTGGCAGGGAAGTTCTAGAGAGTGCGCATGGACAGGGTCCTTCATTGAAAAACCCTGTTCTGGCCGGGCCGAGTATAGTTCTCTGACCCAATTTCTCTCTCGACGGCTCTCCATGGGGATTCCGTCAGGAGGGATCTCCTCTCACTGGCAGCGGGCATGATCTTTCACCCCCGCTCGGAGTTGTGGAAACTATGGGTGTGGCTCCCGAGGGGGCACAACTCATAGCCTCTGGTCTCTCAACTGAGGTTGCTGAGACCATCCTCCAATCTAGTGCTCCCTCAATAAGGAAACTGTACGCCCTGAAGTTGAGACTCCGGGTGCGGAGACCGCCAGCTTGATCCAGTTAACTGCCTGCTGGGACAGTGCTGGAGTTCTCGCAGGCCCGTTTCTCCGCAGAGTTAGCCCACTCCACCCTGAAGGGCTACGTGGCGGCTATAGCACCTACCACGCCCCTCTTGGTGGCCTTTCAGTAGGCAAAACTCTCTTTATACGTTTCCTCCGGTGGAGGCCAGGGTGCTTATGCTAAGTAGTGGTGCTCTCCTATGACCTCGAGTCCTCTGATCTCCCCTCGCCTTTGGGAATCAAGGCTCACTCTACTTAAGGTATGGCCTTCTGGCAGGTGTACCTGTGCAGGACATCTGTGACGCTGGTGGGTGGTCTATGCCCCTAACTTTCCAGGTTCTACGACCTGGCTCTGCGAGCCACCCCTGGCTTGTCTTTTCCTTGCCATAGCTGTGCATTCCACACACTAAGCAGGGATTTGCAAGTATGGCGGCGTGGATATCTCGCTCCCCTAGCGTTTCGACGCAGCTCGATGTTCCCGGAGGAACGTCCCAGGTTACGATGTAACCCTGGTTCCCCGAGGAACGAGACGCCTGCGTCGCAGGGCCATACTTCCGGCATCCCTACTAGAGCTATGCTTCATTCCTGGAAGCTGGCGCCGCTGCACATCACGTGCTTTTAAGCATCCTGGTCATGGCGTCACCGCACCCTGATGTCTGGCCGTCAATTTTGACTGATTACATATGATTCAGAGCTGGACAAGCTGATGGCGTTCCCTAAGCGTTCGGCCGGCGTCTCGTTCCCTCGGGAACCAGGTTTATCGTAACCTGGGACGTTATTCTCTATATTAGTAAGTGCTGTTTCTGAACTCCCTCAAACACCTCGATTGTAGCCCTGAGTTTTCTTTTGGAAATGTACACATCACATGTCCCTCATTTAAATAATTCCCACCAAAAACATGATGTCTGTTTGAGTTGCGTTAGTATCGTGTCATTGTCATATTGAAATGCTGTTTCGTAGATCTAATATACCGACACAAATGCAATTTATTCTCCAACGGTGTACATTCACAGACATAACAAACATTATGTGAACTTTTTGTGTGCTTTTGACACAACCTTGTGTGAATTTCACAGCTGATGCAAAGAGAGTTTAATATCCAGATGGCTTTGTTTGTGCACGCTCAGAAAACTGTATATCAGAAGTTTAAACTGACAAGGGTTTAAAACACATGCAAATGTTTTTTGTTTTGTTTTGCCAGATTATTTGAGGCACAAGCAGTAAAGGCTCCGCCCTCTTCTGGAAATGTGAGGCTTATGCAGAATGTAGAATTCCAAATAATTAATTTAAATATTTGACTAACTGGACAACATGCTGTCTTAAATGGTCTGAAAAATCAGCTCAAAATGTTTTTAATGATCACCAAGGATGCATTTCTTTAAAAAGTTAAAACAGTAATATTATGAAATATTATTAAATCAAATGTATGCTATTAGAATATAATATCACTTTTGATCAATTTTATGCATCCTTGTAACAAACGTATGAATAGTAGTGTATATTTGGTTAATAATAATAACAAAAACAACAATAATAATAATAACAATTAGTATTATTATTATAGTGACTCTTAGTTGTATTAAATAATTGTTCATTATTTTCTATTTTCATATAATATACTGCTGTCTTTTTTCCCATGTTCGTAGCTGAGTCGTGTCATATGTCATCGCACAGACAGGAGCGTGTTAAACGCTTTGTATAATTCATCACAAGCAAATGTCTTCTCCAGAGTGGCCGTATGAATAAGTCATGACGATCACGGCACAATCACACAAGCGTTTTGTCCTCTCTCTCTTTCTCAACACTCCTCGTTAAGTATGCCCAACTAAAAGCATCTCATGTGCCCCCCTGGGAAACCTCTGTATGTGTGTGTGTTGTCTCACCCTGTAGGGGCAGTATCTGGTTTCTGTGGATCATGATGCTGAGCTGCAGCACGAGCTGAGGTGCACTCTTCAGGAAAACCTCCAGCAGCCGCAGCATGTTGATGTCAGCGCTCTCGAACGTCAGGCGCCAGTAGAAATGACGCTGACCCGGGCCGCCATGCCAACGGCTTTGCACTCCCAGACACAAGGTGTGGACGTACCTGGAGACACACAGAGGGGAAATGTCAAGTGGTTATTTAGGTTCAGTAATTAAAGGTCAAGTGACGTTACATGGGCATGTATTCCCTCTTTAGCCACTGATTGGATATACATTAACAATTTGACAACTGCAGGGAAGGGTAAGAAATTAACCAGGGTTTCAAAATGCCAATGAAAGTGACAAAAATACCCCAAAATATAGTCAAATAATAAATCTATTATATAACATTTAACAAATGTAATGATTTCTTCAGTGACGACCCACCAAAGCACACAAATTGTTATTAGCAATAACTGCATAAGCCCAGCAATATGCATACTTACAACATGACAAATTAACAATTTGTAAATGCATAAACAACAACAGAAGTTTGATTTACCAGCCAAACACATGGAACAAACACTGAGCTAATTATTGTGATTGTATGAGCAACATGACAGATGGATTTAATAGAGTTTGATTAGATGCTCAGCCTTTCTCAAAATATATTTAGCTGTCTTAACTGTGCATGATTATTATTATTTTCATTATTTTGAATTGACCTCAGCACTGGTATTTTTTCTCCTGCTGTCAGTTTGTAATATTATACCGCTGTCTACTGTGTAATTAAACATACGGCTATACTGATTTTAAAATTAATTCTAGCAGGGCAATTATCTTTTTATTTTTAAATGTAGAATTCCAAATAATTAATTTAAATATTTGACTAACTGGACAACATGCTGTCTTAAATGGTTCCAAAAAGTTGCCTTAGAGTAATACAAAATTAAAATAAAATAAAAACCAGTGGAGGAAATTCTGTTAGGAAATTCTCATGGTTCTAAATGTAGTTCAAGTTCTTATTTGCATATTCATGAGGCTAAAAACTAAATTGATTGGGTAAGAACAGGATGCAACCTGTTTGAATACTTCTTGTTAATAGGCTATGCAGAAACATCGCCACATAAATCTGCTACGGTTGTATTATATCTCCTGAAAATGTACCACACACATAATATTGTCTTTATCATTTGAGTTCATGTATTTGTCATCACTGTTTTTGACATGTTTTACTTTTTCCCCTCAGACGCTGAAACGAAACAGTGTGACAGTTGCTGCGACATGCGACAAAGTGCATGAATATTTAATGAGGCAAGCATTAAATTATGTTATATTTGCTGTGTAGTGTTTTTGAGAGGAGTGGGGTTTTTTCTCTCTCTTTGGCCAGTCTTGACAACAATTCTCTAAAAATACATAAATCATCAACTAATGTGGGGGGATTCTGGTGTAAACCTGGTTGAATGGTGAGAGGGTGAGACAGGTCTAGTAACTTAACTATCTGAAAACAAGCTTTGGCTGAGCTGAGTGAACTGACTGTCAAAGTGCCCATCACAATGTGACACCAGCAGAGTGGCACTGAGGGCTTTTCACCTGTCAGCAGCTTTTGTCAGGAGAAGAAAAGGACACAACCTGATACCATACATACACACACACACACACACACACACACACACACACACACACACACACACACACACACACACACACACATGCATGGTCAATGTGGTGAGTGCAAGGTCAAGCTCAAGCCAACCTTTTCCTCTGTGAGATGATGCACTGAATGTTGACTGAATGACTGATTCTGCCAGTTTTCTTATTCATTTCTTAAAATCTATTTCAAATAGATTTTTTTTTTACTTTTATGATCAATTAATGATAAAAAAAAATCAGTTGATTTATCTTCAAAATGCGACTGATTCATTTCAATTGAAGGATTTTCAAATTCAGTTGAATGTCACTAAATAATTGAATGTTATTTTATTACACTGCTCATAATCTTTGCTGAATTATGTCCAATACTTGTTTATTACTAATTTTGGGGTGCTGATTCCAAAAATAGTGCTTGTTTTACAAAATATGATGTGCATTTCATAGCATTTTTGCTTTAGACAACCATCTGTAGGTGGTATTGTGTCCTTAATCACCAGAAAAAAGTCCATATATAATTCCTACTTCTGTTCTATCTTCCCAAATTTGTTCGATTCTCAGCCAATTTTCTCATGTATGAATGAAGACTTTATTTTTATTTTATTTAATTTATTTAATCCTGATTTCAAGGTAAGAATTCTGGCCAGTGACAGAAGAAAATGAAAACAGGACCTGATGTTTTCTGTGGGTGTTTCACTACATTCAAACAGCTACATAAAATACACATTTTGTGAAAATGGTAAACTTGTGTTTATGTAAAGTTCTTTGATATTAATTGGAGTATTTGAAATTATTTCACTCCTTTGCAGATTGTAAGTTAAATTCTTCCTTTTGAAAAATCTCCATTCTTATTTTGTGAAAAAACTATATGTGATGGAACGTTTTTATTGAAATATTTAAATGAAGAATAATCAAATTAGTGTTAGGCTTTCTTGCAAATCAGCAGAAACACTTTTTCAAAATGCAGCGCTGTTATCTATACATGCTCTTCATCTTTCTTCTCTTTTGATTCAATCAAAAAACTCTCAAACTCAAATTGTTCAAGTTTATTTGATTCAAATAAATAAATATAAAATGTAATATATATCGTTGTAATGTTTTTTCAAACTGAATTCTGAAATAGAACTTATTTCCCTCATATTAAAGATTTCAACTGAATCGCTTCTTCTCAATCCTGTTCTCTTTCTCCCTCTCTCTTTTCTCTCTCATCTCGGCTCTAACCGGTTTCAGGCCAGCTGCATTATCTATAGGCTGCAGAAGACTACTTTATCCCGAGCACTACACTTTCAGCCTGCAACGGGAGGGATTTTTTCATGCTTAACTCTGATAGGCGGTGAGGGCCAAAGATTGTATTTCATGCCCCTCTCTGATAGGCTAAAGGTTTTAAAGGCACTGAGCCTGCATGGCACTGTGGGAGATTTGAGATGATCCAATGCCAAGCACTCCATGTGAAGTGCATGTGAATATTTTTCTGCAAGAGAGAGAAAAAGAGAAAGACAGCATTGAATGCAAAGACATGCCAAATTCCAAATAAAATCAAACGCATTATGCTACAATTTATCCTGTGTGTGTGTGTGTGTGTGGTGTCTCAGACATTTATCTAGTATGATTGCTCCAGCACATCCATTATCACAAGGATTAATTCATCTTGAGGTCTCCAGTGCACTGGAGTGGTTTGGAGTGACGAAATCTGAGAAAAATGAGAGACCCACCACAACCTGAATCACAGAAATAATCAGTTTTTTCTACATCTATATTTCAAATAAATGCTTTATGAGGCTGATGAAGTTCAGCTGCCATTGAACTGTTGCAGTGAGGCTGATATAAAAGGACAGGTAGCAGTGAAAAATACTGCAGATGAACCTGAGACATTGAGAGAAGAGACTAAAGCGGTTGAGCTTTACAGTATGAAGGACTTCAATTACATTGCACATTGATTCTGGCATAATGAACCCTGATTGCTTTATACGCAAGATCTAAAGGAGAGCAGAGAGTTCCAACTAAGAAAATAGAGAGAGAGAGAGAGAGAGAGAGAGAGAGAGAGAGAGAGAGAGAGAGCGAGAGGGAGAAACTCAGCATGCATGCATGTGGCTAATTTATCCTCTGCAGTAATTAGCACCCCTGTCCCCGTTGAGACAGCCAAGCTGTATTCTTGTCTAACATGCTTACAGTCAACAATGTTTAACGCAGTCTGCATTTCAGCAATAAGCTGCATTATTATCGGGTGTCTATTAGCAGATCTGCCATCTGCTGTGTATGAAAATGAGCGTGTGATTCAATTGAAGACTTCTCAAATTGAAATTAATCCTTTTTTCATTTTTTATATGTGCACTCTTCTATTACATTCTTTACTTTTATGCAAGATAATTCCTACGGTGGCCGAGAGAGCTCAACGCACTACGACTTCAGAAAACATGTAACACCAGCAAATCAAGAAAACATTTTCATCAGTACAGCACATGGTGAAAATGCTCACAACACAAACAAATAAAGAAACAAAGAAAGAAATAAAGAATTTGACAACACACACGCTGCAAATGCTCACAACCAAAAAAGAAACGCGCTGTAAATAGAAAGAACACCTGCAAATTAAGAAAACGACTTGCTCAATTTGACAACACACACGCTGCAAATGCTCACAACACAACCAAATACATTTTATTTGCAGCGTGTTTATTTTTTTTGGTTGTGTTGTGAGCATTTTGCAGCATGTGTTGTCAAATTGAGGAAGTCGTTTTCTTAATTTGCAGGTGTTTTTTCTATTTGCAGCGCGTTTCTTTTCTTTTTTGGTTGTGTTGTGAGCATTTGCAGCGTGTGTGTTGTCAAATTGACGAAAGTGTTTTCTTAATTTGCAGGTGTTCTTTCTATTTGCAGCGCGTTACTTTTTTTTTGGTTGTGTTGTGATCATTTGCAGCGTGTGTGTTGTCAAATTGACGAAAGTGTTTTCTTAATTTGCAGGTGTTTTTTTCTATTTGCAGCGCGTTACTTTTTTTTTGGTTGTGTTGTGAGCATTTGCAGCGTGTGTGTTGTCAAATTGCCGAAAGTGTTTTCTTAATTTGCAGGTGTTTTTTCTATTTGCAGCGCGTTACTTTTTTTTTGGTTGTGTTGTGAGCATTTGCAGCGTGTGTGTTGTCAAATTGACGAAAGTGTTTTCTTAATTTGCAGGTGTTTTTTCTATTTGCAGCGTGTTTCTTTTTTGGTTGTGTTGTGAGCATTTGCAGCGTGTGTTGTCAAATTGAGGAAGTCGTTTTCTTAATTTGCAGGTGTTTTTTTTTCTATTTGCAGCGCGTTGAGCTCTCTCGGACACCATATATATTTCCTTATATGCGCTAACTGAATTTGAAGATTCTTCCAAAAAAATCTCTACTCTTTCAAAAAGAGCTGTTCGCAGTGATGCCATGGGAGATCCATTTTTGGTAAAAAACAACCTTTTAGGTAACAGGTCTTAAAAGTAGTTTTTCTTAGTGTGAAGAACATTTTAATAATCTAAAGTACATTTTGTTCGTCAAGTCCTTAATGGAAACATAAATTGCATAAAATAACCTTTATTTTTTAAAGAGTGGAATTCAATTGATTCTATTAAAGTACTTCTCAAATTCACTTGATTCAAATATATCATTCTAATGTTTAAAAGTCCAGCTCAAGTAATTTCCTGCACTCTTGTTCAACTGGTTCATTGAAAAGATCCAACACTGTACAATAAACTCATTCCGTGCATACTGTAACTAGTAATTGCATGCATTACTTACACTAAGCATTGTATATATTAGAATTAGCTGCTCTCATTCCCTCCTAATGCCTTCTTTATCCATCTTTTGACTTTAATCTTCCTCTTCCCTCTCTCCGGGTGTATGTGGAGTATACTGAGAGGCAGAACTGAAGGCAATGTATCTGTGAGATGTTCTCTCTTCTGCTCTCATAGTGTGATACTTGTCCTGTCTGAAACCACAGCATCAATATTCTACCCTGTTCCTCCTCAAACTGCCCCAGCAGACCTACAGGTCAAACTTCTATATGCTGAAGATATCAGTGCTGAAACTGTATCTAGAGATGTAAAGTTATACATACAGTAATCCAACATTTTGATGAAATCTGAAGGTTGAATGACTTTGCACCCCTGTGCAGTTTAAGATGTGATATAAGCACATATATTTGTTTGAGACACAACTTCTTTGAGTCTTCAATTGAGTCATATAACATGGTTGATAATGAAAGTTGCTACAAATGTGAGAGGGACCTTCACCTCAATAGCAGTCCTTTTCAAAACCTTTATGTTTTCAAACACACACACACACACACACACACACACACACACACACACACACACACACACACACACACACACACACACACACACACACACACACACACACACAAACACACACACAAATGATTCAATAATTCATTAAATCTTTAATTAATGTTTTTAATCAAAACTACAAACCAGTTGACCTAGACCCAAGACCAGAGAGACAATGGGCTTAAATCTTCACAAAGGCACTATATTGAAAAACACTAAAAGACTGAATCATTATTCAAAAGCGTTCGCTGCATTATCTTTGAGACAGAAAAATGATTTTGATTTTCTAATTAAACTTTCAATTCCACTTAAGATCTTATATAGTTTCAGTTGAACTTCCAGAGGGCTGGACAGAGCAAAGGTGGTACCTTTTTGGTTGAGTTGGTTTACCATCTTCTAACTTGAGTTTAAGGGTGTATTATGGTCCTATGTGGTCCAGGAACTCTAGACTCCCTTCTTCTCGCAACTATGAGATAATGTTCACTTGCTATAACAATATCAAAATTGCCCCAGAAATGTCTAAAATAAAGTGTTTTGTTGCATTACAAATAGGTTTTGTGTCAACAATGCATTGTACAACATCAGAACTGCAATAATTAGTCTGAGAGGAGATAACATTTATTATTTCTTCTATTATTTCACACTGTGGTGATACTGGCACATGTGCAAGTGCTCTTCATCTGTCTATATCAATATTACACATGCATTGTCTTGTTTCCAGACAGTCAGAGACCCCGGGGCACTGGCCCAATTGGCTCGGCCCATAATGCATCCTAGCTTAAGCTGGTATGACCTGGTTTTTCCAGGAGGCAGGGGGATGAGAGCTGGAGTGGGTATTGAGGGTGGCAGTGAGGTTAAAAACTTGTGGCAGATTGTGAACATACGGAATCAAAGAGCACACGCAAACAAGCAAATCTCTTATGCTCACAAAGGCTGCATTTTTTTGATCAAAATACAGTAAAACAGCAATATTGTGAAATTTAAATTAGGTTTTTCTTTATTTGAAATATTTTAAAATGTGTTGTCTTGTAATTAAAAGGTTCTATCTGACATTTTATTGTAAAAGTAAGACATGTTATTGTAAGATGGGTCTACACATATTGTGGCTTACTTCATGGTCATGATCTGCGCAAGTAAATTAATCAATTTTAGAGTGAGTCAAGGCTGGGAAAAACTGAATGCTCTTCTGCTTTTACTCAATATGAGGGAAATGCTAATTCAAAGGCAGAGATGAAGTTCCCTGCGACTCCATTTGCAATGCAAAGCGACGAGCAGCGTGACTAACATCTCCTTTCTATCAGCCTATCCTCACCTTAGTCCTCCACCATCCCAGCAGCCTCTGGGGTAGAGCTGCAGTAATTAGCGTGATTAATGCTCACATTGAGTGTGAATGAGGCCTGGGAGGTTGTCCCAGCCAGAACACACACACACACACACACACGCACGCACACACACACGCACACACACACACACACACAAATGGAGTCTGTCATGTAAAGATGTAAAAAAGTCTTTCTCCTTGTTCTGATTGACAGAGTTCCTCTAAAAACAAGTATACAGGATGGAGGGGAAACTCATTAACTCAGGCAAATACAGCTAATTACACTAAACGAGGCTTAGAGTGCACAAAATACGGAAGCAGGGAAGATGCAGCTGGCGTCTTATAGGTGAAGAGCCTCTCTCTTTCATTCACATTCACACACTCATCTGCACATACATACATAAAACAGTTGCTGCCACGTTAAAGCCTGACTGAAAGGACTTGACAAGATATTCAATGATATTATGACTTGTTTGAAATAAGGAATCAGCCAATAATTCCACGAATGTAGCATTGAACTGCGATGAAATAAATCTGTCTGGATTTGAATAGGACTATCTTTTACTCAACATGTTTATCTACAGCAAGAAGCAAATACAATCCTTTTCACAAGGAAATTAAGCTCTCTTTAAACACCTGTCTGCTAGGCTTCTTGTTTGTCATAAACTTGAAATAAACTACTTTGGCTTTGATGACAGATTGACAGATATGACTAATCTATCTATAATATATCTAAACTTAAGAGAAACCTATTCTGAAGTTTTACCATAAGAAATGTAATTTTTACAAGTAAGGATGTACCCAGATATTCCCAAATTAAGATTTTGTCAGATTTTTCTCTCTTCTGGGAACAAATCTGTAAGTAAACACACACACGCACACACACACACACACGCACACACACACACACACACACACACACACACACACACACACACACACACACACACACACACACACGTTGGTTTTATGGTTTACGGGACTCTCCATAGGCGTAATGGTTTTATACTGTACAAACTGTATGTGCTATTGCCCTACACCTACACCTAAACTTAGCCCTCACAGGAGACGGTGCATTTCTATTTTCCTAAAAACTCACTCTGTATGATTTATAAGCGTTTTAAATTATGGGGACACTGAAAATGTCCTCATAAATCACCTTCTCCTTGTAATACCTATGTCATACCCATGTCATTATACAAATTTGTGTCCTCATAAACCACATAAACATGCCCACACACACACACACACACACACACACACACACACACACACACACACACACATTTATTTTTATGGTTTACGGGACTCTCCATAGGCGTAATGTTTCTTATACTGTGCAAACCATATTGTATATTGCCCTACAACAACCCTACACCTAAACCTACCCCTTACAGGAAACTTTGTGCACTTTTACTTTTTCAAAAAACCTAATTCTGTATGATTTATAAGCCTTTTGAATTATGGGGACACTGAAATTGTCCTCATAAATCACCTTTTCCTTGTAATACCTATGCCATACCCATGTTATTATACAAATTTGTGTCCTCATAAACCACATAAACATGCACACACACACACACGCACACGCACACATACACACACTTTCCATTCCTGTTGGAGTGAATTCTTCTGCCATTACATCAAGATCTTTGTTTCCATTCATTTAACTTATCACCATAATTTCTATAATTTCTACTTGATTTTATGAGTTTCATAGTTCCTCAAAATGAAGCCTATTTTATTGGGTCAATAACACATACTTGGAAAGGTTCTGCAAAGTTCTTGGAAATGTTAGTTTCATTTGGTTTTGAAAAACATTTATACCATTTTAAGAAACTTTTAAATCTAAAATGGTGGTGTAACCATCAAATTAAAAACAACAATAACATATTTTCCTTACACTCTTGATACAGAACACGTGAGTTTAGACATCTTTGTTTAAAAACATTTTTGAAAACTTATAACAATGTTTTGATTCAATATCAGGCTTTTTACTTCATGATGATAGGAAAAAGTTCTTAATTAAAAATGAATTTTAGTTCATGATAGAAAAGGTCTGTTTAAGTCATATAAGATATCTGAACTGCATCTTTAAAATATTAATAATAACAATAACAGGTTTCATGATTCTTGAAAGACTGTTTAAATGGATGACCTGAACTAATTTGCTCAGCCTCAGAGTTAAAAGACGTGATTCTTTCCCCTCAGTTCTTATCATTGCAATAAAAAAAACTATTTAAATCATAAAACGTATACATTATTGTCATACATAAAGTATTGTTTGTAATCTATGCTGATTTTAATCTTTGTCTCTGCCAGGTTCACTCACAACCAATATGTTGGGACTGTCTTGTGTGTTTTGACCAGTTTGAACGCTGTAAGGATGCCTTATACGGCTGCAATAACTTATTGGAAGACATAAAGTCCTCAGAGATAGAAAGAAAGAAAGAAAACGAGCGGTTAGAAAGCCGAACTGCTGCATGTGGTTTAACTAAATGAGGGTAATTATCCAATTTGAATGAAAAGAGTCCAGTTTAAGCCATGGATTATACACTAAACCCAGGTGAGTGACAGTCTGAATGACTCTGAACTGTAAATTAAACCCACTAAGCAATTACAGTACAAGGACATCATCAATATCTAGTGTGTGTACTTAGCTATAGTTTAGGAACAAAACTGCCCTCAGAAGTGAGCCGAATCAGATAAAACTGCCTCTTCTGACAAAAAAAAGATTCATGTATAATATCAATGTCAGTAAAAACAGCAGAAGTCAAAGGAAAGTACCTCAATTAGAAAAAAAACAAAAGTGTGTGTGTGTGTTACTTTCCTAATATGATGCAGTGAATATGAGTGCACACTGTTTGTGTGTGTATGTACTGTATGCATGTATGTGTGTGTGTGTGTGTGTGTGTGTGTGTGTGTGTGTGTGTGTGTGTGTGTGAAACATGCTTTTAACTCTCTAGACTTTAACATTCTTTCAGCACTGCATCATTTTGAAATGATTTGAGTAAGAAGCAGATGATGAGATGACATCCATAGGAAGAAGTTCCTCACTGCATTGAATACATTAATACATATACCGGAGTGCCGTAAATCCCTCTCTGTCATGCAGAAAGCAGGCAGCGGAGACAAAAAGTGTCCAGCCCTCCTGTGTTAAGTCTATACAAGCACAAACCTGCACAGCTCCATGAATAACAACATTACTCAAACCACATGCTTTTTTCCTTTACGGTCTTTCTTCAAAAATATTCTGTTATTTTGTTTCTGACAGAGTAATGACTGTCATTCATCTTTACCAGCATATTGACATTTCTCTATTATAGCCAGGGCTGTCTGTGTGACAGCCCAACAACCAATGAAAATGAGCTGAACGACAAATCTATCCAGACCAAAATATTCTTTAATTTGAGAGTGGCAGCATTAAACATTTGTGAAGTTTAAATACCATCCAACCATTAAAAAAAGTCAACATTTTTGTCGAGAGATGTACTGTTTCTAAAGCAAATGCGTGGTGCATTTCAACTAAGGCAGGACAGACTTTAAGGGAATAATATAAATCTATGTTAGAAATGTTATTTCTAGCAATATTCCACCTGTACAATTCACTGTATTATTAAAGTTTTATGACAATAGTGTCACACTGCTCTCGGAGCAAGGAGTCAAGGAGCACAATCAATATTCCGTTTATTGGACAAACGACTCGGGAAACATGGAGCATGTGCATAGACAAACAATAGCGGACGTTAGACACGGAAAACCAAGGCTTAAGAATACTGGGAGGAAATCAAATCAAAGAACGTACTGGGAACAGGAAACAGGAAAAACCATATATGGGCACAAGAGGGAGGGAAACACTAGACATGGGGGGACATATATATATATATATATATATATATAGCTTTCAAATAATAATCATGATTAATTGCATTCAAAATAAAAGTTTTTGTTTACATAATACATGTGTGTGTACTGTGTATATTTATTTTGTAAATACATACAAACACATTCAGTATATATTTTGAATTTTTTTACATGTTTATATTTATATTTAGCTACTTTATATTATATGTAAATATATTTAATATATAAACATAGCATATTTTTCTTAAATATATACATGCACGTATGTGTATTTATGTGACCCTGGACCACAAAACCAGTCTTAAGTCGCTGTATATTTGTAGCAATAGCCAAAAATACATGGTCTGGGTCAAAATGATCGATTTTTATTTAATGCAAAAAATCATTAGGATATTAAGTAAAAATAATGTTCCATGAAGTTTTTTGTAAATGTATTACCATAAATATATCAAAACTTCATTTTTTATTAGTAATATGCATTGCTAAGAACTTCATTTAGACAACTTTAAAGGTGATTTTCTCAATATTTGGATTTTTTTGCACCCTCAGATTCCAGAATTTCAAATAGTTGTATCTCAGCCAAATATTGTCCGATCCTAACAAACCATCCATCAATGGAAAGCTTATTTATTCGGCTTTCAGATGATGTATAAATGGTCAATTTTGATAAATTGACACTTAATACTGGTTTTGTGGTCCAGGTCACATATACATAATAAATATACACAGTACACATACATACAGCATATTATGTAAACAAAAACTTTTATTTTGGATGCGATTAATTGTTTGAAAGCACTGTTATATATGATAGAAACTCAATTATTTTTATACTTTAAAATGTTTTTAAAAAGGTCAAAGTCAATATTTTTATGCACATTTGGTAAAATGTACATGCAAATCAATTTTGTGTAGTAGGTCAAACTCTCAAGCTATACAAAAAAATTAAACGAATACATAAATAAACAAAAAACAAACAAAAAAAAACAATAACAATAAATAAATATCTTGATTACAGCCCCTTAGACAGCCCATTAGAAAAAGGAGAGACAAGGTACCATTGTTTTTCTCAGTTAAATGTATTTTTATTAAGATTATCAAATATATCAACATTAATTTTTAAACACACTAAACTAGCCTGAGACAAAGTTCCTATGAGTCACATGACACAGCCAATCACACACAATGGAACTAATTGGACAAACAAAATGAAGTCAATCACAATCATCAAACCCTGTAGTTGATCTTTTAACACCAAAAAAATAAAATGTAATAAAACATTAATAGGTTGGAAGGTTTATATTAAAATAATACAATTTTAAACAACAAGTATTTTTTTTTAAATAAAATGTAAGTGGTGCTTGTTTGTGCAAAATGTGTTGCCACAAAGCTAGAGTAGAGTGCTAGGTACATGTTTACTGGCAAAAAAGGTGACCCCTAAATCTCTATGATATTCTAGCTTTTTAGATTTTTAGATGTGATAATTCAGCTCATTTGGGAGTTTTGCAAAAGTCATCCAGTCACTTAGAAAATTAAATCACACCTCATGTCACATAACACAAATACAGGATGAGTTACACACCAACATACTTAGGATTAGGGGTTTGTTCAAATTACTAAACCTGAGAAGTAGCCTATATAAGTATAAATGCAATGACATATCCCTTCTGAGATGCTTTCACATGCATTATGCATGTTGCATCACAGCACTCTGTCTCAGATAAACACATTTTCAGGAATGTTTATTGATGTGCACATGCACACACAAATACACACTTTCTCTAACTGACAGCGTGACTCTCTTTCTCTCTCATCCAGCGCTGGTCAGCAGCAGTCAGCACTGTCAAAACTGCAGAGAGATAAAGATTGAGACTGCCTCTCTCTTTACAAGAAGTCCAGTATCTGATTGACAGCTGTCCTGTCCCATGATACTTCAAATAACACTTTTATAAAGTTGTGCGCTCCAGAGAGATAAGCCTCTGCAATACCAACGCTATTGTTGAAGGTTTATTTTTTGCATAAACAGGAAAATATAAACTATACTATTTTCCAATTTCTCCAACAAAGCGAAATCAGCAGCGGAAAATAGGAGTGAGTTCGGTACAAATAATGGTTCTGACACGAACGACGGGAATAAAAAATAACTTTATAATTGCCCAGTGTGGTTATAAATCCTCATACACTATCTAATGCTCTTTTCACACTTTATTTCCTGCTTAATAAACTGATGAGTATATGCAGCTACATTTTTGGATTGTTTTGCAGTCCTTCACTCCTTGTATTCAGCAAAACTCAGCACAACAAAGAGCTGGAGAGCGATAGAGACAGAGAAAAAGACACAGCAGAGAAAACTCATGTCAAACTATGTAAAGCTGAAATGACTCAATCTTCAAAATGATCGATCATTTTTCTGTTGTCTTCTTCAGTTGTCACTTTCCTGGATGTTTGAGAGAACGGAACAAAGACCAACTTCGTCAAGCAATCCCACTCAAGCCCACAATCTGTCCATCTCTGCCTTCTCTCACTCCGCTCGCCTGCCAATCAAAAGCGCTGATCATTATCGCCATGGAGACAGAAGGCTTGGCGACATAAAACAAGCTTTCAGAACAGCAGGTTATCAGAAAGTGACTCACTGGCGGAAAGAGTTTACTTCACTTCTAAAGTTAACTTGGCACTCTATAGAGTCAAGGTCAAGGGACATTCTGGTTTTAAAATGGTATGATTCTCTCTCCTTATTAGTTTATCTAGTTCTCTCTCAGACAGAGCAAATCTTTCCAATTAGTGAGGCCAGTGGTCTGGAACAAAGAGACACACAATGTCTTTACGGGATTAGCCACAGTGTTTTTCTCCCACCCTGGCTCTTCCCTCATTAAAATGCACTGCAAATACAAAATGGTACACATCAAAAATGTACTTAAATGAGAACATATCATTGACATTTGCTGTTTATTATAGAAAATATACAACCCGAATTCCCGAAATGTTGGGACGTTTTAAATTTGAATAAAATGAAAACTAAAACAATTTCAAATCACATGAGCCAATATTTTATTCACAATAGAACATAATATAACATAGCATATGTTCAAGCTAAGAAATATTAGAATTCTATGCACAAAGCTAATTTCAAATTTGATGTCTGCTTCATGTCTCAAAATAGTTGGGACTTGGGCATGTTTCATTCATTCAGTTCTTTATTTAACCAGGTTAAAAAACTTGTTGAAATTAAAATCTCTTTGCAAGAGCGACCTGGCAAAGAAAGCAACAACAAATAACACAGCATGTACAAGTTTACATCATAACAACAAAACACAAATCAAAGATCACAACAACAATTCACCAAAGGATAAAACACACAGCTTGTTAAAAGCAACTTAAGCAACTTGTTTACCATGGTGTAGCATCTCCTCTACTTTCCAAAACAGTTTAAAGACCTCTGGGCATCGAGGTTATGAGTTTCTGGAGTTTTGGTGTTGGAATTTGGTCACAATCTTGCCTAAGGTTTCGAGCTGCTGAAGAGTTTGTGGTCGTCTTTGACATATGTTTTGTTTAATGATGCGCCAAATGTTCTCTATAGGTGAAAGATCTGGACTGCAGGCAGGCCAATTCAGCACCCGGACTCTTCTACTACGAAGCCAGGCTGTTATAATAGCTGCAGTATGTGTTTTGCATTGTCCTGCTGAAATACACAAGGCCTTCCCTGATATAGACGTCGTCTGGAGGGGAGCATATGTTGCTCTAAAATTTTATATACACCTTTCACCATTCATAGTGCCTTCAAAAACATGCAAGCTGCCCATACTGTATGCATTTATGCTTTTGAACTGAACGATGATGACACGCTGGAAGGTCTCCTTCCTCTTTAGACCGGAGGACACGGCATCCGGGATTTCCAACAAGAATGTCAAATTTGGACCCGTCTGACCTTGGAACACTTTTCCACTTTGAAACAGTCCATTTTAAATGAGCCTTGGCCCACAGGACATGACGGCACTTCTGGACCATGTTCACATATGGCTTCCTTTTTGCACGATAGAGCTTTACACCATGTCGACACCAAAAGCAAGCGACGCAGCACGACAAATCCCCAACAGAAAACTGATGCTGCGTTCCATTTATGACGTATTGACACAAATTTCAAATTATTTTCAACGGCCCCTTTATCGCATCCAGTGTAGACATGGTGTTAGTTTGCGGATTGTGTTTACCGACAGTGGTTTCTGGAAGTATTCCTGGGCCCATTTAGTAATGTCAATGACAGAATCATGCCAATGAGTGATGCAGTGTCAACGGAGGTCCCAAAGACCCCATACATCCAACAAAGGTCTTCAGCCTTGTCCCTTACGCACAGTGATTTCTCCAGTTTCTCTGAATCTTTTGATGATGTTATGCACTGTAGATGATGCAATTTGCAAAGCCTTTTGTTTTTAAAGTATTCCACAAACTTTTTACGCACTCTTTCACAGATTGTAGAGCGTTTCCCATCTTTACTTCTGAGAGACTCTGCCTCTCTAAGACATCCCTTTATAGCTAATCATGTGACAGACCTGTCAGTTAACTTAAAAGGGTCATATGACATTGCTAAAAATAACATTATTTGGTGTATTTGGTGTAATGCAATGCGTTTACGTGGTTCATGGTTCAAAAAACACATTATTTTCCACATACTGTACATTATTGTTGCTCTTCTGTGCTCCGCCTTTCTGAAATGCATCGATTTTTACAAAGCTCATCATTCTGAGAAGCGAGGCGTGCTCTGATTGACCAGCTATCCGGTACGTTGTGATTGGCCAAATACCTCAAGCACAAAATGGAAATGTTACGCCCCTCTCAGTATTGTGATGCCGTGTCCCAGCGAGACGAGGCTAAAACAGTAAAACCCATTACAAACAGGGCATTTGTTGCATACAGTGGGGACATAATTACTGATTATAATGACTTATACTTATACTAGGCGTGGCAGAGTCTTAACTTTTATAAAGAATATCTCTTTGGTTTTGAGACTTTAGTCTTTGCAACTTCAGGGATCTTATCTATGCATGAACAGTTTGTAACACTCCAAAGAGAAAGGAAAACATGGGCATCATATGACCCCTTTAATTAGCTGCTAGATGTTCTCCCAGCTGAATCTTTTCAAAATGTCTTGCTTTTTCAGCCCTTTGTTGCCCCCGTGCCAACTTTTTTGAGACCTGTAGCAGGTATCAAATTTGAAATGAGCCCATTAATGGATAAAAGTGTACATTTATCAGTTTAAACATTTATGTTATCTATGTTCTATTGTGAATAAAACATTGGCTCATGTGATTTGAAAGTCTTTTAGTTTTCATTTTATTCAAATTTAAAAAACATAACAACATTTCCAGAATTCGGGTTGTATTAACTATTCCTAACTGCTCTCAGAAAACTTTATATCAGAAGTTAAACTAATATGGTTTAAAACATGATTTGAACAGCTCAACAGACATGCTAATCAAAACCAAACAGATGTTTTTAAGCAGAGTATCTTAGATACAAGCTGTAAAGGTACAACCCTGTTCTGGAAAAGGGGTGGTGAGTAGCAACTTATTTACATTTAAAAAGACATACACGAAAATGTGTTTCTGCTTCCACTCAAAATAGGCATTTTTAAAATGATATAATAAATTAATTGCATTCAAAATAAAAGTTTTTATTTACATAATATATGAGTGTGTACTGTGTATATTTATTATGTATATATAAATACAAATATGCATGTTTATAAAATATGTTATGTTTATATATTAAACATTTATAATATACAATATAATAATATAAATATATAAATGTATATACATGCAAATATTTTCAAAATATATACTGTATGTGTGTGGATTTATATATACATAATAAATAAACACAGTACACATACATATAGTATGAAAACAAAAACTTTTATTTTGGATGCAATTAATCATTTGACAGCACTAATAATAAATGATCTGTGGGGTATTCTGAGGCAAAACTTCACAGGGAAATTCTGGGAAAATCTAAGACGCATATTACATATTGTAAAAAGAAGACTTAAAAAGTTGTTAATACTGTATATATTTTTTGAATTGACATTTAAGACATTTTATTTACGAAGATGTCCCCAAATGTAACAAAATGTACACACACACACACACACACACACACACACACACACACACACACACGCACGCAAGCATACCCGCGCGCACGCACACACTAAACAATCAGTATTCTATAAGGAGGCATTGTTGAGTAAATAGTTAAAAATAACTATTCAATCATGTGTGCATGCGAAATATAAATATATAATTTGAAAATAAATATGTTTATAGTCTGACTGCTAAATCTAAATGCAAGTCTAAATATTTAGCAAGCAGGCAAATGTACTATGACGCCTCCTGGTAACATCAACCAGTGGCGCACAAAGTTGAACTAATATGATGAACTAGTGCTACAGGCAGCAGCAGAGGAATCAGGCATTAGATTCACTAGCAAAATGTCGACTCCAACCAAAACATCTTTAGTGAGCTGTGTAAAACACACTGCACCTAGTAGGAATTCACATTCAAGTCTCTATGTATTTAATTTGACCTGATGCCAATGCCTTACTTTCTCTGCTAAACTGGATAACCTGAACTCATTTACTCAACTTCCATTTTGTTTTGTCTGTTTTTTGTGTTCCACATGTGTTTGGAACAACATGAGGGTGAAATGCTCGTTTGGTTGAACTAACCTGTTAAGCTGCCAATGGAGCTCAACTTCATTAAACCCAGAGCACCACTTTAAGTTGTAGATATAATACTATTAAAAAAACAGCACCCAATTTGCATATGCCATGTAATCGTACAGTGAGAAGAATTTATAATGCACTCTCAAAGCCATCAGAGCCTAAAAGAGAAATAGTATTGAGTGACAGCATTCGTGGTCTTGATCAGACTGAACTGGTTTGGTTTTCTCTGTGGGATTGGGCAAACTTGATTTAGCACTCAAGCACAGACATATGAACTGCCAAAGTCCCCTCTCTCTGTCTTGATCTGTCTCTCCGTGTCTTGCTCTCTCTCCCTTATATTCCTTTGGTCTGCCACTTGATGTCATCCACTACCCTGACCTCTGCTGTTTCCATGGAGATGTGAGGGTGGTGCCATACTCGCTCTTTTAATAATTAACATGTCTGGAGAACGGAGCTGTTCCAGAGGAGCTGTTCAGGTATATTGCTGTGTTTCAAACATAGCGCAGGTCCTTCTCATTGCAGTCTGCCTGCTCATCACTCACACCCACCATCTGGCCGAAAAGAGACCTCAACAATTTTTCAATGGTCCTTATAAAGTAATATGGTGGAATGGCACGGTGATTATATCAGATAGAAATGCCATGCCACTTTGATATGTACCATGACACTGAATAATGCCATATTCAAGTACATTAGAATCTGCAACTGTGCTTTAAAGGGGTAGTAGCCAGATTTTTTTCTAGGCTTGATAGTGTTTATGGGGTGATGTTAACATGTGTTAGTGCTTCGTAAAAAAATAAAAAAAAAATCACATAATTTACATAATTTACCTTTATTCCACACCGCTCTGTCCCTTCTCCTTCCTCAGAAATACACAATGGGCTCAGATAGCTCGGCTGGCCCAGCCTATTGTGATTGGCTAAACCGCCTCTTGTGTATTCTAGTGTAACCGCCTATTAGTTGTATTTTGCTTATCAATTTGAGCCTGATTGAGACAGAACCTGTATAAGCACGGTTTTGTTGTTGATTGTTGTTTCATGTTTAGATACGCTGTTATTTGTAAATGCTACTGCATCTGTTTGCTTTTAATATACAGTTTTATCCTGATTAAAGCTTTGGAACAGGGTTGAGAACTGCTGCATTAGAACATTGATTTTAAACTTGTGCGTCCATTAGAATCGTTAGAGGACAGAATTGCGATTCATAGATTTTTACATGTACCCCTAGTTTTCTCTTCCTCTTCTCTAAAGCATGGCCTCACTCCCTTTGCTGGATGTTCCCGGGGGCGGGTTTATCTGGGTTGTGACGTAACAAACCCAGGAATTTTCTTGTTGTAGTCCCTACGAGACGTTTTTGTAGGCATTAAACTGCCAGAAATGTAAAAGATGATATCGCCATTTGCAAAGAACTTTCAGCGTCGCAACTTTGCAGATATTGTTTATGCTCAAACAGCAACATTACACACTAACTGGTCAAAAAAGTGAAATCACAATCAACCACCCCCTTAAAGGTACGGGCGTCTTGCAGCTAAGATAAGATATATAGAGCATGTGTGTATGTACACTACCATTCAACTTTTGAGGTCAGTAATTTGTTTACTTGAAATAAATAAATACTTTCATTAATACTATTCAGTAAGGATGCATTAAATTGATCAAAAGACAGTAAAGATAATTACATATGTTACAAAAGATTTCTATTTCAAATAAAGATGGTATTTAAATGTTCTATTAATTAAAAAATCCTGAATATTTCCAAATGCAGCATAATTTTTTTCAATGTTAATAATAAGAAATATTTATTCAGCAGCAAATAAGCATATTAGTGTGATTTAAAGTATCAATGTGACACTGATGTGTAAAGTAATGATGCTGAAAATTCAGCTTTGCATCACAAATGATATTTTTAATGATATATACACACACACATATATATATATATATATATATATATACAATTATTTTAAATTGTAGTAATATTGCAAGTAATATTATTGTTAAGATTTTTTATCTAATATATGCAAAGAAGCAAAACATTTCTTTCAAAACTTTACAAAATCACACTTATGAATGGTAACATTTACAATGAAAAAAAAATGAAAACAAAAACAAAAAATAATGTTTTGAGCATTTTAAGGCACAATTGACGGGAACTGAATTTTCATGAATTTGAAAGCATGACTTGGTGGTACTGATCAAATTAGAAATGTAAATTATTGATTTCAACCAAATAATCTCAGGCAACATTTTGTGCTTAATACATTTTGTTATATAATTAATAGATTTTTGGGATGGTAAAACATACTAATTACAATAGAACATGTCCAGTGGGTAATTGAAGTGCAGATATCAATTAAGAATGAACAATTAATTTGACATATTGTACTTAATAATATCATATGAATTTGCCATGATGTTTACACTATACATGCTACTTTAATATTAAGGATAAATGAGAAGTGATTGAGGGATGTAATAAGGAAGAATTTGAAACATTTGAAACTTTGAGCAACTAAGCAACAAACCAACAAGTGTTTTTTTGTCATCTTTTTTCATTAGAAAACCTAAAGATCAATCCATCAGGAGGACTTTGGAAAAATAAAAACAGAGAAGGAGCAAATAGGAGAAATATTGAATGAGAAAGACAGGTATTTAAAGTGAAGGAGGATCAAGGGCAAGTGATCAATGTGTGCTGCCAACCTCTTCAGCCCTGATAGGATCTATCTGTGAGCTGTACTCATTCATTTGTAAGAGATATCGGACATGAAACAAGAGCAGCACACATCCGAGTAAATGCAAAATGTATAATATAGTCACGTTAAGCACATTGGTAATAGTCTTAGATCGGATGCTTGTATTTGTGTGTGTGTGTGTGTGTGTGTGTGTGTGTGTGTGTGTGTGTGTGTGTGTGTGTCTTTGTCACAAGTGTGTAAAAGTCAGACTGCCACTTAGTGTGTATCTGTCACAGTGTTGAATTGGCATATTCTGAAAAAGAAGTGAAGAGTAGGTCAGTCACAGACAAGACTGAAATCAATTCTCATTTAGGACTGTAGACACACACACACACACACACACACACACACACACACACACACACACACACACACACACATCCTTGAGATAAGACGAAAGAGTGGGTGAAAGAGTGCTCTCTCACTATAAACAAGCAAACTCATCTTTGTGTGTATGTAATATAATGATACTGTATAGAGTTATTTATCACACAAACAACATTGTTGTTCTTCTAAATATCGCTAGGTTGCAGGCCAAGTGTCAGAACTGATATTTAGACTAACAGCAGGACTGCACATGTGATATTGCTAATAAGAAGTTATTATTCAGTAACTTACATTTCAGATATCGCTGGTTAGTTTGTCTGTTTTTGGTCTGACGTCATGAAGTTCAAAATTAAGTCAAAGCAGAATGAATAGTTATATATATCAACACACAGTAGGGGGCTGCATCCAAAATCACATACTTCAATAAGTACTTAATAGCAACTATTAAAACAATAACACTTTATTTTAGTTAGCCCATCACAATAACGCAGTAGTAATATAGGTAATAATCCTGTTCCTACCCCTGAACTCAACCAGATACCTTATATTACCCAGTAGCTTATTAGGTAAGTAAACTGTAAGTACACATACAGTAAGCTTGTAACACACAGGTAAAAAAAAAATAATTATGTTCTTTATGATGTTTCATTGATGGGTATTTTTTAATTAGATTGCTTTTTTTTTGCTGTTTGATGTCAGGGTAATATAACACAATACTGTCATATGAATGCATGATACATAATTATAAAAATGAATGAAAATAAAAGTTTGCTAGAATTGTTTTATTTTTATTATTGCAGGCAATGTTAATTATTGCAGAAATGTATCATCACAGTCTGTGAAAAAGGTTAATATCAGCATATTCGATCACCGCTTAGCCGATCAAATTCAAGGACCAGAACTATCTATTAATGAGTGCATAATGAGTGTCATTACAAGCTTTTTCTAGGCATAACCCTTCATCATCTCTGTATCTCACACTCTTTCCTTTGCATTTGCCTAAAAACTTGGCCCTGACTTTTTCTTGTACTCTGCTCATCTCTTCTTTCTTCTAAAGCTCTACATTAAAGCATTCCTGTTGGTACAGCAGTGTAAGCAAAGCTCAGTGGGCTTTTCTAATTTGCTTATTTATGGGAGCTAGACAGAAGTCTTTCACAGGGGATTGTGGGATTGACAGTGGAGCAGAATAAGTGATGAACTGAAATAAAGTTGGCATAATGTATAATCACACATATGTGAGTTTCACTGACTCTGTATTAATGGAACAAACTTGCTGTATATACAGACAAACCCCAAAGTGGCTAAAAGAAGACAGACCGGAACATTGTCTCAGTGTCTATAATGACTACGAGGAATACAAAATGTACTGGTCTAGTGTGATGAGCATGTTTGAGGTCCATAGCATGCCGAGAAAGAGAGCTGATAAGGAAAAATGCTGACAGAAGGGCAAATGAACACAAGAAGCAATGGACAGGATGACAAGTGAATAAGCAAGACAGCAGGCAGACATTCAGAAAAGAGACAGACGGAAAATCAGAGGGACAGGTGGCTAGTACAAACAATGACACATACAACAGTACATGACTCCTATGGACTGACAGTAATATCACAGTCGCTCAATCCAACCATAAAAGATCTAAACCTGACTAGGTCTACTAACTGAAACAGATAGTGACCAATTCTCAAAGCACTCATTTTCATGAATTTATTCAGTGCACCCATTAAATAAAGTATAGTATCAGCAAAATTAAACACAAACTTAGTGTTTTCTTAGCCAATATTTATCAAGCCAACCACTCTAAGCACACTGCTAGGATTAGACAGCTAGCTTAGCCTATTCCCTTATGTCGACTTCAAGACTCAGTAGAATAACAAAAAACATCTATTTAAATAAAGCACTTCTAGTTCTGAAGCGGATCTGTTCTATAGCTAAGCTCAGTCAAGACATCAGCTGTAATCTAGCATTTCACACGATTCCTCTTACTTATCACGTGATCTTCAAGTGTGCGCCATTGTCACTGGCAGATTGATGTGTTCCCCTCTTTCCCACAATTCAGTGTGTCTCATAGCCCCAAGAGGCCAATGACAAACTACTCACTAACAGATGCAATGTGACGCCATGACAAAATGTTTCTTTTCCATTTAAATTCATGTTCATTTTTGTCCTAACCAGCCATGACTGCAATATATGGTAAGCGACAGGATTCTGGTTTTTGTAATGGTTTCTATTTCTGCTTTGCCATTGCTGATAGCACAATGATTATCCCAGGTACTTACATGTATGTACTTGTACTTATTGCATAACTTTAATAGTCATAATAAAAGAGGCAATACATAATTGGCCTCAGATCTTGAAAATCTTGAAAAATAAAACAAGAACATTCAAAGTGTTTTCCATAACAAAGATTGGTAACACTTTAGTTAATTGCTTATTATCATGCGTATTACTAGCATACTGGCTGCTTATTACTACTATCAAGCACATATTAATTAATTGATTTCTGTAATTACATTTATAGGCTAATTACACTGTTGAACTATCCCTTACACCTTAAGCAATAACCTACCCATACCACCAAACCTGTCTCTAACCTTACCCGTATCCCACCTCAATAACAGATAAAGTGTTTTGAAATACAATATGAACACAATAAGTACATTGTACTTTTAAAAAGTAAATAAACAGTAGTTAAGGCCATCTAATATAAAGTGGCAACCATTTTCTTTGTGGTTAATAGGTGGTCTTTTTGACTGTCTCTAGATATGATCTGCATTTCTCCTACAAAGATAGACACGAAGATACAAAGCACACTTAAATGAAAGGAATTCAGGAAACTTGCAGGCGACATGACTCACAGTGTCCCTCTAATGGAAAATGATGTTATATTCATTACATCATATCTCAGTTGATCAGTTATATATAAAAATGTGTTGTAAAATAACTCACGAACAGGCAGGCAAGAAAAAAAAGGAAAAGTGACTAAACCTAACCATCAGTTTAGGCGCAAGATATGTAATTACAGATTATTATGTCACACATCATGCAACCCGTGACAATACTGCTTTATATCATAGTTAGAAATTGAGCGAGACTATGTGTGTGTGTGTGGGTGGCTAGATGGATGGCTCTCATAGCAAGCCTTCTGGACTGGATGGATAAAGCCATAGAAAGTTTAACACCCCTGCATGTGGTGAGTGCTCTATGTGTGCATGTGTGTGTCGAGATGATAAAGGGTTCACTCGGAGGCTGCCATGGATACAGAAATCTCTGGCTGGCAGTATGGCAGCTCTGATCCCTAGGATGAGCAAATACATACATCAAAGTAGCCTACAAATCACACTCTGGCCAGCTTCCCATGCTTTAGTGCATGTGCATGTATTCTTAGAAACTATATGCTCTCTCTCTCTCTCTCTCTATATATATATATATATACACAGTATGTCTATCCTTTAATTTGCAGATGCAAGTGTAAAAACCCATAAAACAATCAAGAACAAGTCCCTTTCTTGTATTTCAAATGGTGCTAACAATGCCAAAGTCATGGGTTCAGTTCCTAAATAATACAATGCATCTTGAATACAATATAAATTGCTTAAGATAAATGCAGGGGGAAAAAATCTATGTACATTTTCTTAAGAGAAAATGTGATTGTACAACATTCCTTTAGCTTAAACAGCAGAGCTTGCAACACAAGTTCATGGGTTTATTTCCAAGCGAAAGCAAGAACTGTGTACCTTGAATGCAATATTAGTCACTTTGGATAAAATTGTCAACTGAATGCCCTTAATTTAATTGAACTACATTTAATCAACAATATTCAAGTGGAGCATGTGGACGTTTTTTTTTTTCAATTTCAAACTTTAAAGGTAGGGTAGGCAATTTCAAAAGGGCTAGCAATAGAAAACTAGCTTTGAAAGCATAAGATCTCACCCTCCCTGCAAATCACTCTCCAAAGCCATGCATCCTCAAAAACACATGAACACGCTCCGGCAGACCAGAGGCTAATCAGCGACGTGATGAGAGACGGTGTTGGTAGAGGATTGAATGCAGCACTGTCAGATTACTTCATGTCTCATTCACCGGTGAGAAAACATTAACATACAAAGTGCATAACATAACAATAGTAATGCCCTCCATTCTCGCTTAGTCTGCACAGAGTAACTGACCGCTGATGATGTAAGGCACCTGTGTGCCTTTAAGATCAATTGCTGTCTTAAACTTGTATAATCAAATTGGCTGTACAAGTAATTTCAACTTTTAGTTATAGTTTAAATAAAAATTCAGTAATTGTTTAAATTATTTTGATGAATGTAAAGAAATGGAAAATGCTGTTTAAAAAACGTGTTCTAACGCTTACTTTTGAACGCGTGTATCTGTCAAATAAATAAATAAGTAAATAAAGTTTAATGATATAGGAGATATTTAATTCTCATTAACTGTTGTATTAACTCAGTCGTCAGTGACACTGTGTGTAAGTGTGTATACAGGTATATCCGAGGTGTTGAGTTTACGTGTATGCATCTATAAATAGTTCTTCCTCCAGTGCCACTCAGTGTGAATCAGCTGTCTCTCCTGAAGCTGCTGGCCCATTTGCCCAGTCAACCACAGTGTGACTTCCCCTCTGACACACACGCAGGTTTGGAAGCACATACCTTTGTATTCACACACACTCAAGTACAGATACATAGTTAGCCGGTAGCATCCCCCTTGGCTTCATTACTCTTTGTGTGAGTGCCCTTGGACGCTCTTCTCCTCTCTGGTGATCCTCTGCAATGCCTGCCATCACTCAGAAAGCTAAAGCACTTATAATGCACCTCTTATCATTGATAACATATGCTAAACGTAACTATATCGCAAGAAGCATTATTCTGCCAATAAACATAATGTGAGCATGTCGTCAAAGGTTCCCTTGTGGAAAACATGTACATTTCAGCATACTTTAATGCACTATTTAATCTACTATTACTGCTGAATAAGTAAGTGAATTTAATGTCATGTATTTAAATATATTTGTAACTACACATTTGTAATGACAAACTTGCAATGTAGTACATTTAAAATAGAATTAAATGTAATTTTGAATAACACACTACATTTAAAATTATAATCAAGTACTTTAAATGTACTTTAGTATGTTAGTCAATACATCAAAAGTAATGTTTCTTTAATCCACAATGAAATATTAGTAAAATGTAATCATTAAAATGCATTTTGTGTAATTGTTTAAAAGTGTTTTTAAATGTATTAAGAAACAGTCATGAAAGTGTCTTTGTTAAATACACTTAAGAAGCCTTTTGTTTCATTAATATTATATTAGAGATTTTTTACATATACTTTTATGATTTAAAGTACACTACAACTGCACATTCAATACAATTCAGCACACTTCTTTTTCTCAATGGTTAGCAGACTATCAAATATTTAGCAGTGACTAACAATGTATTCTATAAAAAACAGAACACAAATATGTTTACACTTAACATTTCTCAGCCTATATATTGTTCCCATGACTTGAATTGGCTGATTCATTCAATATCCACGAGCCGCTATGCTAATTTAGACTAAAACATACTGTATACTGCTAACATATGGTAACCAATACAGCACTCACTCCTAATATTAGGATCATCAAGAGCCACAACATAAACAAACTGACATGGATCCATCAATCACCTCCTCACGCTTAATTATTCACTTAGCACATTAGCTTTCGATGCGAACTGGATGAAAAGAGCAAACAATATCTTAGCAAACTGATACACTGAACGAGTATAACTTAATAGCTGCAATACATTCAAAGGGCTGTCGTTTATCTTTTCCAGCACTTGAAATGTGCAGAGTGTATTGTGTGGAAATGGCTTGAAAAGCTTAGACTGATTGTAAGTTGAAAAATATTTTCTCTGTACTGAAGTAAAGCCAGATCTTTCCCTTTTTACTCTGCGGAGCTGAGGCTGGACTATATCGCCATCGATCAGCACAATTATTCACCTGAGCGCTATTAGAGCCTAGGAAATGAGGCTGTCCATGGTAGTGTCTGGTTTCACAGGTTCATTTGTTTCAGTTAGGGACCAAGAGACACCAGGCACCACTCCTTACTGCTGAGATCTTACTAAAGATAAACTTCTGCGGCTTGATTTGAGTCTCTGAGAGAGAGAGTTACTGCATTAGCCCAACGTGCATGATGGATATAGAATATGTTAAAGGGATAGTTCACCCAACGATGGTAATTCTGTCACCATTTACTCACCATCATGTCACTTCAAACCTGTATGACTTGGAGCACAAAAGAAGATATTTACTGGTAGATTTGTTCCATGCAATATACAATTAACACTCTAAAGGTAGCTAGCATAAAATATTTAAAGGATTTTATTTTTGCAATATATTCCAAGTAATCTGAAGTCATATAATAGCTTGTTGTCCGAAATGTTTGTCAAAAATTTTTGCACGTAAAAAATAAATACGACCTCACATTGTGTCAATCACATTTACACACTGCCTCCGAAACTTTCGTCCGTCATAAAAAAATCGGTCCGATTTTCTGCGTTTTCGCATCCGTAGCAAGCATTTTGATAGGAAACGATGACGAATACGAAAAAAAGTGAACAATTTTGGACTTAGTGTGCAAAGATCTTAACAATGATCTGTGTCCAGACTCAAATATTGAGTATGCGAGTTGAACTCAAGAATTAGTTTGGTTCATGAATAAATAATTTAGACCAGTTTTGTAAACCAGATCAAAAATGTATTGAAAAGATCAGGCAAAAAATAAATAAAAAAATGATATATATATATATAATTTTAAATTAAATGAAATCAAACATACATCATACTTCTTAGACTATTACATGGATTCAGAGGAAGGACATTTTATAATACTGTCCTCTATTTTTATGGTACACTTTGTCATGCCTGTGAGCCCTGAATCTCTCTTTCATGACATTGCCCTTGATTACAATACCTAATCTAACCTAACCTGCAACACAGAAGAAAGAAAGTTATACAGGTCATAAAACCACATATTTGGGTGAACCATCCCTTTAAGAGCACATTTATCCGACCCACATATACACATTTAGGTATATTTATGGATTTTAGACCTTTATTCAACACAGTATTATATGTCATTCTGATGATATAGAAAGGCACTGTTCATACAAAAGTAATCTCCACTGAGAGGAAACTGTTCACTTCCCATTGGGTGGAATATTACTTGTAAATAACTGCAAAAATAATATGCAAAACACTATTAAACCAATATAAGCCACATGTGATGTCTACAAGGGAAATAAATGAATGATAATAGTTCATATTTACAGTCAAACAGTGGTGGAATGTTTGCTCCAATGATGTCCATCATGCAATGTTATTCTTGGATATTAGTTACATCTCTGAAATGATTGGTTGTCGCAAAATGGCGTAATGTGTATATTATTTATTGTGCGCTGTTAGAGAGAGTGGGGTGTTGTGCTGAAGTAATTGACTCATCATGAAGAGCTATTTGTGCTTTCAGACACATCTTGGGAGCTGGGTGAAATAATTACCAGGGGAAACAAAACATGGCGATCACTTCTCTGATTTATGATATATCATTATTGAGTTAATAGAGCAGAACAATATCAACAAGCTGGTACAGGGACTACCGAGCAGACATTAGGAAAGTGTGCGGTTGTGTTTGAACTAAGTACGAGGGGCTTCAAATTAGCTGATACATGAAATACATGGCGGAATGCCATTAGCTCGTCTGTTTTATGCAGGAGAGGGAAACTTTATATTTGCACTTTCCTCCTGTTAATCATGGGGTCTGTTGGTATCAACACCAACATTTCTATATTCTCTTATACTTTTCACTTCCTTAACAACTTCACTTCAAATTTGTTATCTGGTGTCAGAAAATATATTCATGCAGAGCCCATGCTTAACTTGATAGTGTATGAGAATTCTCATTAGCTACAAAGTGTCAGATTGTGTGTCAAATTGGTTAAATATAGATATATGTAGTACACACATGTCCTTCTTCATCCAACTTTAGACCATGAACATATTGCATGTTAATTGGATGTTAATGAAACACTGTCTGATATAGTGAAGTGTAAAGGGTAGCATTTTTTGTGTAGGAATTTGTGTCAGTGTGTCCGTTTGTGTTTTAACCAAACCCAGTGATAATGTTCAGACTATAAACAGAAAGAGAACAAAAACAATGAAAACAGTAAATTACACACAGTATCTCATCCTTAGATCACAGCTCTACATCATTCTCGAGAAATTAGACTGCTGAGAGTAACTTACACATACTGTCTTAAAACATGTTGTATAGATTCTGATTCTGAGCAGTATCATTCATATTTGGGATTGTATAGCTATTTTGAACAAACCTCTTGACCCTAAGTATCCTACATTTGCTTTTTTGTGCTACAGATATTAATCATTCCTTACATCATGTGGCTTGTTGAGGAGAGGTGTGCTATTATTTTTCTCAGTAATCAGACTTATGAGTTTCACCTGGTGGATGATAAATGGCAACAAAACAAAGCAGGCGTACAGTGAAGGAAAGACCTTCGGAATGAGCTCTTTTGATTTAGGCCAGTGAGGAATGACCTGGCAACCACACAGAACATAGTCTCGTACAGACAGACTTTTGAACAAATGGCAAAAGTTCATATTGCTGCATATTTTGGTTAAGAATAATGTAATGTAAAGAATACTGCCTGACTTGTTCCTAGCTCAAGTTCTAGTCCTAGCTCTTGCATCTTTTCCCGATCCCATTCCCCTCTCTCCTCTACAATCACTTCCTGATTGAACAAATTCATACAGCTTCGATCGATTGTGTTCCAATCAATCAATCAATCAATCAATCAATCAATCAATCAATCAATCAATCAATCAATCAATCAATCAATCAATCAATCAATCACAAATAAATAAATAAACAAGCAAATCAATTAAACAAAGGAAAACAAAGAAACAAACAAGAAAAATGTACAAAATAAATAAAGAAAAAATAACATACAAATAACCTGTACATAAAACAACTCAAAGAATAAAATAAGCAAGCTATTAAACAGTAAAAAAACACAAAAACGCTACTAAACCAACCAAGAAATATAATCAAACACCCGAAGAAAGAAAGGTTTGTTTATTTAAATTGACCAATCGGTTTATTTTGTTTTGCAATTTTAGACTGGGTTTATTTAAAATACATGTATTTTTATTTAAAAAGCTTTATTTTGCAATAATGGTAGTCTCCATTACAGTACAGTACAGTACAGAAAATAAGTAGAAACTATGTAAATGACATAACTATGACACGGAAGCAGGAAAATATAATTTTTATTTTGAAATTTAAATAAAATAGATCTCTAAAAATCTTTCAAGTTTTGACTTTGGCAAACCAAGTGATTGTTATGTTCCCAAATGATTGGCTGATTGATTAAAAACAACTGTGACTGAGGCTAAGTACACCCTTGCAATAGCAAAGCAAGAATTGCATGCTGTCCTTTTCGCAATTATTGTGTGAGTGTGTGTTTCGAATGAAAGCAAAACTCTACATCTACAGGAAATGTTTAAAATACAATGTTTTCAGTAAAAACAGAGTATTAGTGGAAAAGACTAGTTTTCGCTTTTATAAAAATAAAAGATTGTTGTGGGTGGTTGCCAGGTTTCTGGATAGTTTACTCATCTTTTATTCTAGCTCAGAGTGTAAAATAGCCTCTGTGGTACACATACTTTTGCATACATCTGATGCATTCGAGTCAGCAACTACGCACATTAATTATTTTGAAGTAAGCCAATGATTCCTGTATAAAGTGAACAAACTTTAATCATAGGAAAGTAGGAAAGTAGAAAGTCAGCATTACAGCAATAATATCCAAATATAGATCTTCTACTGCTTTCTGTGCTCTACTATTGTTTCTGTTCTATCTTTCGGTGGTTTGCTGTTGTCCAGAAACGCTCTGTGGGTCATATTAGCTGCAGTATTACCATTCCCCTTTAGAGCTGGTTTCTCAACCGTGAAACGCAACTTCTTGTGTATGGTTCAATCAAAATGAGCGTTTGCAGCTGAACATGCATAATGATGTGATTACCTCATCTATCTCAACTACAAATGTGCAAATAGGGCTAGGTATCAGTATGGATTTACTGCTTTGAATCATATGCTTTAAGATTTTGATTTGATTTTATTCCAATTATGTATATTTACCACTCTCTTCAAACATTTGGGGTCTGTTTTTGAAAGAATTCACAAAGCTATACATATTTGACACAGCATAGATTGTAATACTGTAAAATATTATTAATACATGTTTTTCTACTATTTAATTTAATTTAGTTTATTTAATTTAAGCTGAATTTTCAGCATCATTACTCCAGTCTTCAGTGTCACATGATCATTCAGAAATCATTCTAATATTCTTATACATTATATTACCAGTTTTTATTATTGTTTTATTTGCTTTTAAACAGTATTCAGTGTGTGCATATTCTGTATACATTAGAGAGAACGGGTTTAAAGCATCATTTGATTCAGACTGCAATGGCCACAGTGTATAACCACACACATACTTGCGGTGAAAAAAAAAAATTGAGCTCACCACATTTGGTTTCAGGTGGCTTGGTGTCATTGGCTAGTTATTGGACGGGTCAGGAAGCTGCTGATGAGATCTGGCCCACAACTGCTTATTGAGATGAAGTGCCTGATACTGTTCTCAGCAAGTGATGAATAGGTCCGCTATTTGTGTTTAATGGAGTGGTGAAATCAAATAATCCAGGGTCTAAGAAGCTACTGATAGATTTGTTTTGTAGGTTTTTATACAAGATGACAATAGTTGTCAGATCATTTCCTTAAAAAACTAGTCTTATTTACTATTGTTAGATCTTTATTGGTCTAAATCAGTTTTTAATTTCTCCCAATTGTATTTTTTACTTATTTTATTCCTTTTCTTTCTGTGTTTGATTAGCTTTCTCTTTTAGACTCAATTATAGGTTAATTTATTTATTTGACAATCAACGCTCAAGAGAAGCCAGCACAGAATTAAGGTTTCAATAAGAGAAGAACATATTGGATTGAGCTGTCAATTATTTGTATGACAGAAGTGGATTTGTTGGATGCCGAGGACAGGACACATGCACATTTGATAAGTTGGGAGTAGTTTACTGCTTTGTGGTGCTGCTCTCACTGAGGTGATTTAGAAACAGGACTATAGGAAAACCATTCCTGAGCCTTTATATCACAAGCAAACAAGGCCAGTTCCAGCTGACAGTCAATATTTCTGTACGATATTTTACCCAAATAAATGTTTGGCAGGAAAAAGGGGAGCTGGAGTAACAGATCTGGAAGCATTGTAAAGCTGTGTGCTATTTTATTTTGTCTTTGATCCAGTATTGTTCCATTATGGATGTGTCATTTTCTGAGCAATATCCATCTGCTGTCCTCGGCCACTAAATTGCAGCAGCATGCACCAGTTTGTGACATCACAGGCAGCATGTATGTGTGTCCCTGATCTGTGAACTCCATTAGAGGACGTCTTCACTCCTAAAACACTGAAGGTGTCTATTTTCAATTTTGCAAGGCTGGCTTTGACGTCACAAATCGGTCATGCCAGATTTCACATGATTTTTTAGTGCTTTGATGAACAAGTAATATATCTTGATCTAAATATCTAGTCTGTTGTAGAATATCTGTTAATTTCAAGCACAAATGGACACACAATTTATTAATCATTTTATATAATTTTAACAGAAAATATGAAGTGTCAGATGCTGTTAAAAATCATAAGATATATTTTACAAAACACTTTATGCATGCAAGTAATGCACATCTATTTAGACAGGAATCACAATTGCTGGAAAACAATTAATGTTGAAGTAATTTTTTTAAGTTTCATGTGGTAACAACTAATACATTTAATCCAAGTCAAAATTATACATTAATTTGAGTTATTTTTAATGAAGAAACTGATAATTGAAATCATGTTTTTGTTGAAAACATGTAGGATTTTACTGTGCTCCTCTGGCCTTTAAATCTCCCGGAGGCGCCACTGAAATCAGTTTAGACCTGGACGTAAACTCACACTCAGGTCCAGCTCCATTCTACTATGTAACATTCATTGCACACCATTCAGTCAAAACCCAAATGATACAATCAAGTTCTGCCTCACTAAATATCCCGTTTCACTGGGAAACACACCACATTATGCAAGTCATTTTTTGTGAATATCGATTCATGTAGACTGCAAGGATCAATACATCACCTTGCGTTTCTCTCAGTCTCTGACTCTCCGTTGAAATAATTCTACAGCCAAAACACAACATTGTTCACACTGCTGGCAGAAAACTGACAAGAACCTGCACTTGTAATTAGCCATAAGCTATTTTATTTTCTCAAGTGTAGCAGTGCAGAGAATCTGAAAGGGCACTCTTAGATGAGACATGGCACAGACGCCATCCCTGTTTAATTTAAGCACTATTTAACAAATACTTCATTCCCTAATAATGTATTATAACAAGAAGCGGTTCCAGAAAAAAGCTGCTGTTTCCCCACAACCACCGACCGCCTATGGGCTTGAGTGACATCTTTAGTAGGTCAGAATACATCAGAGTTAGAGACTCACAAAATGTGTGTGTGTGTGTGTGTGTATGTGTGAGGAGAATGAGAGAGAGAGGTTAATTAGCTCAGCTGAACAGTTTTCCAGTGTGGCTTCCACCTCGATCTACTCGTGCCTGCAGCATGAGCGTTCACACATGTGTGCAAGAGTGTGTGTGTTTCATGTGAATGCCTGAAGCGAACTACCATCTTTCTCTTTCTGTCACAATTCTGATGCTTTGATTATAAGGCTTTCATCTAAGTGTTAAAGCAAATGAGACAGGGCAGTAATGAAGCTGAATTTCCCCGATCCATTACACTCACTCACACACACAAGTGCTGAAGAACATAGTCTAGTTTGCGCAGGCTGCCAGGACGAAATAAGAGCAAAAATGGAAGCATCACTGAGACCTTCCTTGAGCAATTAGCTCTCCACGCTGAGACGTCGCATGCTCTTGGGCCAAAGCAGACAATGTACGTCACTTACAGATTCAAATAACTAAAAATGGCAGCTTCGCTCTTGGTCTCCTCTGACTTCACTCTGTATTGGCACAGTTTGTCATCTCTGTGCTCCAATGAGATCTCATTTCTTCCCCAGTGCAGCAAGCTGCTCTCCACTATTCTCATCCATATGCCTCTTCAATGGATTTCAACCATCAATAACCACTTTTGAGTATAAAGAGACTGTTATTGCAGTTAGGTTAAAAGGCTTTTTGAAAAGCATAGAACTGGCACTTTATACTGTAATTTTCCCTACATTTTCAAGACATCTTCTTCAGCATAATGTAGGTCAGGGATTCCCAAATATTTTTGGTAGCCGAATTTACTTGATGTACCCCTTGAGAAATTTAATATTTCACTTTAACAACACTTTTGCATGTTCAAGGCAGAGGTATTATTATCATCGCTGCATAAAAGTGAAACTGTTAGAAACATTTTCGTAATTAAAATAAAGCTAAAGGAATGAATATATGTAATATTAATACAAATGTAAATAAAATAATACAACTTTTTAAGTTGGGAAATCAGATGAAGCACTTGGAAATTACGAAAAACTAAAACTTAAATTCAATTTTAATAATAATATTAAAACAAAAACTAATACAAAATTATAAAACATATAACAAAATTGTAAAAAATAAATAAGAAGATACAATTAAAATGAAAAATAAAAATATAAAAATAAAAGCTAATTCAAAATAGTATTAAAAAGTATGATAGTAACTCTGGACCACAAAAACAAGTCATAAGTGTAAGTTTTTTTATTGGGATTTATACATCATATGAATGAATAAATAAGCTTTGCATTGATGTATGGTTTGTTAGGATGATAGGATCAGACAATAGGTACAACTATTTCAAAATCTGGAATCTGAGGGAGCAAAACAATCGAAATAATGAAACAAATCGCCTTAGCAATGCATATTACTAATCAAAATTACATTTTAATATATTTATGGTAGAACATTTACAAAATATCTTCATAGTATCTTCATTGAGATTTGTACTCATGGAAATTACTAAAGTATTCAAACCTTTCATTAGAAGGGGGTGACCCAATAATTTTGGCAATATAGTGTGTGTATATATATATATATATATATATATATATATGTGTGTGTGTGTGTGTGTGTGTTTATTTTTATAGAAATTTGTGCAACTAGCAAATATAATCCAAATGGAGGTTCATTGATTAAACTTTCACATATTTTATACCTCTGTGTTATGTTAGTATGCTATGTGCGTATTTTATTATATTTATTTTGCCTGTGCAACCTACTGTTATTCATCCCAAACCTAATTAGATCAAGCAACATCCTGTACTAACACATCACCATGAAGATTTGATACTAGCAACAGGACATCAATTTTGTATGTACATCTGCTGATCAAAATATCAGATGGAAACTAGATATTAAAGATGTTATGAAGTAAATGTGATTGGTTCTTCCTGTAGCTCTACACAATTGCACTAACAAGCCCAAGGTCATGGGTTTGATATATAATATCATAGGTTTGATATTATAGCTTGAATGCAATGTAAGCCAGTTGGAATAAAAAAAGCATCTGCCAAATGCATAAAAGCAAAGAAAACATTTAAAATAATAACATAAATCTGCCACGGTGCTTTGGTGTGTTCTGGGTGGTTATGATGTACATCAGCCCTATTGTGAAATCAGTCCTGCTGATTTTGACACACAAATTTGCCAGGAAACTCGTTACAATTCAGGACAGGAGTGAGGAAGATGAAAGAACACAGCATATTGCCTGACAAACAAACTTCATGCACTCATTTATAGACCACATGAAAACACACTTCAGCCAACAGTCCAAAACTCAGAGGAAGAATACGGAATCCCAATGTAATCAATATAAACATGGCCACATAAGATTATGAAAATGAAGGCTTAGATTTAGTTATATCACAGATTCAAGAAAAATCAACAATTTGTGACATTAAAGTCTGTATATTAGAAAATAGCAGGCTAGTTCTCAATAAATGCAACATAAGTAATACTTGAATGCACATAAAGGCCATTTCAGGTATGTGCAAGTGCAATTCATTTCTCAATAATTTTCGAAAAAAATTAAATAATAATTTAGACTTTTATGCAGCAAGGCCAGACATTAAACTGATCATAGTGACAGTAAAGACATTGTTATAATGTTATAAAATATTTATATTTTAAATAGATGCTGCTCTTTTGAATTTCCTGCTCACCAAATCATTTTGTAAAAAGTATTCTACTTCTAGGCAGTTATTTCTCTTTCAAAACATATCAGCTGTTTTATTCAATTACAAAAATATTAAAGATATATATCTATCTGCCTGAACATAAACATATAAGAAATAAACATAGAATGCATTTGCCATTAAAAACAGTATTCCATTTCTTGTTTACTCTTGGTTTACACATAGTCTGATGTCACTGATGTCTATTATTTAACATTAGTTTGGAGACAGATTTTATACTTGAGTAATACTTAAGTGGTGAATTTTAATTTATAGCCAAGGTGTTTAATGACTGAAGGCATATATTCAAATGTTTGGGCTAAACATGCAATGAATAAAGGAGAAAAAATGTGTTACAAGTATTAATGCTCTCGCCTACGGCATATATACCACATATATAAATGCATAGGCTTGTGTCATTTTTTCTAGGCTAAACCGAATGCCATACTTTTAGATGTCCTTTTTTATGTCTGTGTGCAAGCAAAAGTTTGCTGGTCTGCATGTGTGTTTTGTGTGTGTGTGGGTGGGAGTGTGGTGGCCTTCTGTGAAATGCAGACTCTTCACTCTGTATTGTTTGGCCTGTGAAAATGCTTCCACAGCAAACTGCGCAGCAATGGGAATAATTCTCCTGCCTTGTATCGCCTCCCCGCTCTTAAAAAAATATGTGTATCCCACTATATTTATATATAAATCAATGTATATCTCACCACGGCCTATTTTCAAACAAACAGCAATAAAGCCATCTGTTAAATCGACGCTCCTGTACGTGTGGTAAGTAGCAGTTCAAAGCGCAGCGACTTGCGAGATCAAAATTAAGATGTCAGGAAAGAAACTCCATCTCTGACACATGGCTTTCCCTTCACAGCCAACTTTTGTTTCCAGCGGACACCGTTTTCTTAAAGCGCACACTGTTGCGAGTAAAACTCTAAATGCTGTGACACACCGAGCTAAAAAGTGCTTGTGAAAACCGCTGATTATGGCTTGTGGAAACAGTGGCATTATTTCGGGATGACACAACTCTACAGAGTTATCTTCTCCTCCAGCTCTGTGCCTGCTCAGGAAAATTACTAGAACAGACTATTCTTCAGTTTTCCATTTTTCATCCCTACCCTCTGAAGTGGTGGAGAAAAATGAGGCGAGCGCAAGAGAAAAAAAGGAATTCAATGCATTTATCAGGGGGCCGGAGAGAGCTGCGTGTAGTTGAATTGTTAAATCACAGGCTCTTTAGAGGAATCAGACTATGAAAGTGAGGACAGTGTGAACGAGGGACACTGGTTATTTTAAACGTTATGTTGAATCGATAGCGTGACTAATGGGCCTTGTGTTCGGCTGTTATTGTTGGAAATAATTAGTGGTGCTTGCTGAGAGAAGCATGACAATTAATACTTGTCAATGGGACAAATCTATAACCATTTGTAGTACACTATAATGCATTTATTGGGAAAGACATGAATGAAGCCGTGCCATATCTATGTTGTGACTTGAGCCAGCAACTAATCTCTTAGTAACCACTCAGAACACCTTAGCAACCACAAAGTTAAACCCTTTGAAGAGTGTTTGAAGTAGTTGGGAAGCCATGTTTTGCAGTTTCAGCCTCAGAGAGCTGATGTGTATTGTACACTAAATATCCACTATATATCAAAAGCATCTCCAATCCAACTGGCTGGAAGATTTGGGGAGTAAGGATGCACACATCTTCTGAATTTGCAAGGTGCAGCTTAGTGACATTTTAACGAAAAATGTATTCATGTCATTCATGTTGTATTCACATCAGATGCAAAGGTTTTTAAAAATAATAATTAATATTTTATAAGAGTTAAACATATTAAAGGGATAGTTTACCCCAAAATTTAACATTTGCAATTATTTTACTTACCCCAGGTAGAACTGTAGAGAAGATTTTTAGCTGAAACCGTGGTCCTTGGTGATTCATAAAATGCAAGTCAGTGGCTACTGGCAGAGAGTCAAAAAAGCGTATCAGGCAACACAGAATTAATGCCTGTGGCTCCCATTGATATGCTGTATTGAGGTCTTATGAAGTGAAACAATCAGTCTGTGCAAGAAACGAATCATACAAAGACAATTACAATTTTACAAAGAATTTATATTTAAAATAACGCTGTTCTTTCAAACTTTCTATAAGAAGCACAACTGTTTTCAACATTGATAAAAAATTGAAGTTTCTTGTTTCCCAAATTATCATATTAGGATTATTTCTAAAGAATCATGTGATCTCCTTACACATACTTTCCAAAAATAGTTTTCAGTGTGTTTTTTACACAATTTTTTCTCCAGTATTACTTTACATGTTTAATATATAAATATATATATATACATTAGGGGTGGTACGGTACGTGTACCGAACCGTATGGTTCACAAAGCAAATTCCAAATGGAAGTGATCATCCCTATCCCCTTGGAGTGGGGACTTTGAAGTGAACAGGGCACGTGCATGCAATTATTTTGTCGTTTGAAATGCACTTGGCAAAGGGAGCAATCAAATTTCCTCATAATCTTCAGATGGGATGTTCCTGTGCAGATAAAAAAAAATATACACTTTTTGTTATTTTATGTTACATATTAGTTTTTATATATTATATAGCAAACAAAAACTTTACAAACGTTTTTAAATATAAAATGTATCTTCTTTTGCAACAGTTATGCTAACAACAATAAAAATGACAAATTACATTAAAACAACATCTTCTGACGCACGCCGTGTTGCGTTGTCACGGGAACATCCCAGCTGAAGATTATGAGTAAATTAGATCGCTCCCTTTGCCAAGTGCATTTCAAACGACAAAATAATTGCAGGCACGTGCCCTGTTCACTCCAAAGCCCCCACTCTAAGGGGATAGGGATTATATATACTGCATGTATATTACACCAACAACATTCTGTTATTGGGTTCATAACATACTTTAAATTAGCCCACCTCTAAACATGACATAATATAAAAATGAACTGGTTGGATGCTTTACCAGTAACTCAGACATTAGGCGCATTCGATTTTACGCCGCGCTGCATAGAATGGTCAGTGTATGACATCAAAGTACTGCGAGAGCTATTCGAAAGCATAGGAACCATCTGCTCTACTATAGCTCTCGCGGTACTTTGATGTCATACACTGACCATTCTATGCAGCGCCGCTAAAACGTTAATTATAGTTAATCATATTACCTGTTAAATCACCTGCTAATGCTGTCTCCGCCCCCAGCTTCTCCTGATTGGTCAATTCTGTCAGTAATTAGCTCTGCCAATAACTTTTTTTACTTAACACAGCATCTTATATGGAGCATTCAGGTGTGAGATGCTGAAAAAGTGAATCAAGGCACAAAGTGTCTATCTAGCGCATGTTTACATACAAAACAATTAAAAGCACAGTGAACAAAAGCAGGCTCTGATTGAAGTAGTTCTTGACCACAATAAACAGTAATGCTGGCAGTCAAACGTCTGGTTACACAATGTTAAATGTTCTGTAACATTTGTATTTGCACATTATCCTCTCATAACTGGGTTTCTCACAACTGGCTCTCACAGATAACCCCTGTGTCACATCTATTCTCAACTCAAGTTTTCAGCACAGTCGAAAAAAAAACAGAAGACAGAATCAGAGGAAGACTCTATTAAACCTCTGCCCGGATCAACATGAATATACATATCATAAATTAGTATGCAAGTGAGTCAAAGAGAGGTTACGCACTTGGGGAGTTTCTCTTCCCTTCCGCTCCTGATGTGACATTATAACACTCGTTCTGTAATCGGGAAAACTTTTACTCAGAACAGAAATTAAAATGCCCTTACAATACACAGCTCCACCGCTCTACATGTCTCCTCAGAGAGAACAGCCAGCACTTCTCTCATACTCCTGCTCTTTCCCCATTCTTTCCAGAGTTTGAAGATAAATATAAGATATATGTCATGTGACGCTGCAGGGGAGACACCACAGATGAAAATGATATAAAATACAGAAAATGTGAAGAGCGCAAAAACAAATTAACAGAAACATAGAAGGGCTTCATGAGGTGAATTTTGATATATAAGACATCCATGCTGCTCATGTCTCGAAGTTTAGGACACAGTGTTGAACATCAACACCGGCTGACAGAGCAAGGTATCATTTTTTCTACATCAGAAACGGGTTACGATCCATCACTATAACAAAACCTGAAAAGGCTCTCTATAAGTGTGTCTGTATGTAGATTAGATAATGAATATAATTAACCTGCGGTCATAGCCAATCCAGATGTTCAAAACACTGGCACTGCCCAGAATTGTCACAGCCAATCAGATCACAGTAATATGATTGACAGGTGTAATTGCACAGGGGAAATAGACACCATCAGAGCAAACAGGTAAATCAATGTGCATCCTCTTGCTGATATAAAACTCTAAAGCATAACCTATTTATCAGTCAAGGACAATCCAAAGAGTTAATTAAATTTCAAATTTGAATGTGGGAAGGTTTAAGGGTGGGTTAAGGTGTAAGGGATATGTCAACAGTATAATTACATATTATATAATAGTGTAATTATATAAACTGTGTATTTACACAATTGCATTGTATAAAATTATTAATTTAAATGTAAGTACATAGTAGTTAAGGCCACCTAATGTATATAAATTGAGACCAATAAATGTTTACATTTTTTATGTTTTACAAATTTAGTTTGTAGGTTAGTTTCCTCTAAATAATTGTAATTGATTTTTATTTTTATTTTAGTTAGCTAGAACTTGAGAATTATTTCATTAAAAAGTCATAGTTTTTCATGTAACATTTCTATTTGTGTTATATTTCAGCTTTATTTCAAAAACAAAATTCAATACACTGTAAAAAGGACTGATTTCAATGGTAAAAGACTGAACAAATGCTACAGTAAAAACCTGTTAATTGGTTATTGGTAAGTTCCTCAACTATATACTGTGGAAAAAAATTATGTAATAAAGAAAAGTAAACTTTTAGTAGTACTTTTTGGAAGTAAAAAAAAAATAGAGAGACAAACATAAATTGACAATCCCAGATTTCCTTGCGTTACATTTCACATTTTATGTGTTTTTCCATTAAAATAATTTAGTTTCTTCTTAGTTTTTACATTAGGGTTCGTATGTTACATCTAATGTTGTTAAATTAATATTTATTGCATTACTTCAATTTCACGTGTGTTACCATGATGGTGTTTAGTGTTTGTGTGAATGACACAGTGCACCTACCATATATATATATATATATATATATAACCTAAAATGCAGCTACTGTATTTTTTATGATATGATTCGGCAACCACAGCTGCTGGTTTTTACCATACATTTTATGGATTTTTTCTGCCACAGAACACATGCTATAAGAGCACAAGACCTCTCCAGCTCGAAGAAACATCCGATATTGAAATCAATATTGTATCTCTCTGCTGTTTGCTGTTCACGCCAAAGTTGAAATAACATCCCTGGACGTAAGTACAGTCCCCAAATACGCTCTCACACACATCTGCTGGCACAAACAAGCAGCTGGATACACTGAGGCATTCATATACAGTACAAACAGCACCCAGCGTAATCTATATTCAGCTGCTGTGTTTAGGAAACCTGTGAACACTCACTTCCCTTCACAAATACACCCACAGTGTATATTTCACTCCATTGTGAGTATTTTTACAGCATCTGCTGTGAAGAACTGGGTCAGCTCCGACAAGACAGACAGCATCAGGATCTTTAGGAGGGAATGAGACGGCGAGACTGACAAGTGGATAGAGGGATGTCAGGGGAGAGGAGACAAAAGACAACCTCCCGTCCTCTAACCTGTTGTTAATGACAGCCGTATCTAATAAGGAATTATTTTCTCCATTCCCGGCCCTGGGAAAATGTCACTTTGAGGTGTGTAGTGGAGATAGGCGAGGTGTTTTCTGCTTTACAATTCTCCTCACGCACGCAGGCTACGGTGCAATGCCTTCAGCTCGGTGAGAATATCCCCATCAACTCCCTTAATGGCCCAGCGGATACACTCCACTGCCTCACACACCTGCAACACACATATCACAACAGCTGCACTGTGCTTGAGTGCATCTGTGTGTGCGTGTGTCTGGGGTGTTAAAACAGGTCCAACTAAGCCTTTACTTCAGCTTGGCAAAACGTGTTGTTTGAGACAATGGAAACTTTATGTAGCCTAAAAGAGTTTCTCAAGTAGTTCTAGTGTCTTACATATAGTACTGAGGATTGCAATGCAAACCACGCCGTACAATACAGAATCACTCCGGATTGAAGTCTGCGTTTTAGTGTTGAACTCTCAAACAGCTATGAAAGTTTTAGTATACACTACTGTTCAAAGCTTTGAGGTCAGTGAGAGTTTTCAACACTGATTTAAAAATTCACAAAATCATTATATTAGAATAATTTTTGAAGGATCATGTTACATTGAAGACTGGAATATTGAGCAATTGCAGCACAGCAATTCATATTTTAAAAAATCTCAAAATGTAATGATATTTCACAAAATTACTGTTGTTACTTTATTTTTTCTTTTGATCATAAGATAAAAACATAAACTACTGACCCCAAGCTTTTGAACAGCAGTATACAGAACATTTACATAAGTGTCAGTTTAAAAAAAATCCAAATCATGTGAAATTAATGCTAAACACTTCAAAGATAAATGTGCTGTGAAAGATGTTAGTGTTTTCTATTCTAATGTCATTTTTAATAATACAAATAAAAAAAATGATCATGGGCTGTTGCTATGTTACATGGATGATACATCAGATAGTGAGTTTTTTTTTCTCCAACTTTGATTTTACAGTTCCTTTTTTAAAACAATGAAACCTAAAAACATTTTTCAACTATTTTCATTCATTTTCTTGCACATTTCTCCCTGGATTTGTGTCGGTATTCATTAAAAAGTCTGAAATACAAAGCACTTTAAAGTTGAACCGTCAGTCTGTTCATTTAAAAAAAAATATGTTCAGAGTCACAGTTCCCTAGTGTTTTTATTCCCCTAGGTAGAAGCTAAATTCATATGCGTTTAATGGTGTGTGAGATTAAAATGCATTTATTTTTACAACATATGCAATGAAGTCCTATGTCACTGAGACAAAAGTGAAAGTGCATTTAATTCTGTTATGTAGTAGCTAATTATATATAGTTCACTTTTGTTTGCAGTGTGATCAGTTGCAGTGTGGCTTGCTTTGTAAATCTAGTTCCAGCTCTCTGCAGCTGATTCAGACTCTTCCAGTTCTAGTTTATGTAAGCGGTGTGCATTGATCTCTCCTTGAGTCAGAATTTCCAATAACTGAATGTTCTCAATTGCTTTATGCCTCTTTAATCTGCTCTTTATGACTGCTAGAGTAGTGCTAGATGTTGCACATTTGACTAGTGATATTCAAAAACACTGTCGACCAGCCAAGTCCACCGAGGTGTTGCTGTGAATACATCAGTTCGAGATCAAGTCACATGGATTTTATCTGAGACAACAGAAACCTCACTCAAACAACAAACAGACTGATAAAGCACTGCACAGATGTCCTAACGTGACATGATACTGTAAACACACACACACACACATTCACAAATCAGGCCAGTGAATATGACCTCTAAAACAGTGATTCCCTACCAGTGGCACACAGGGAGTTTCCAGAGAGTACTTGAAAAAGGGGTTGTTTCTTTGTTTCATTCTTTTTTTTTTTTCTTAATTGAAACATACAAAAACACAAATTATTATGCATTACTAAACTAATATATGTATATATTTATTTATTTATTTATATATACATATATATGTATATACTGTATATTAAGGGTGCCATGATTTGAAGTTCATTTAAGAAAACAGTATGTAGTGCTTGTAAATTAAAATGTCATTATTTATTAAGACAGAGGACATTATTCTTCACATTAATGAAAAGCTATGTTCTATTTTTCTCCCATCACATCTCAGTCAATCAAAGCACATAAACGATCTCAGTAGAAGCAGTTATAAAGAATCTATATTTGTCATTGACATTTATGCATTTACCAGATGCTTTTATCCATAACTTTGATCCTTTGCATTCAAGCTACATTTCAGCAGTTCCTTGGATGTCAAACCCATGACTCTACTTTATGAACTACAGAAATGCAGAACAAGGAACCCACCATTGTACTGAATGTTTTTATTTATCAAATCAAGAGTAATAATATACCAAATTAATTGTAAAACAAAGAAATTAATTTAAAATAAAAAATGAAGTGTGCACGTGTATATATATATATTTCAATACAGTATTATTTATTATTTCTATATTATATATAGTATATATACACATCACACATATATAGTATTGTAATATAAAACATATAGGCAAATCACAACCAGATAAAGACATGATTTTTCATAATTTTTGTCTTGGGGAATCTGCATAATGGATTTAAATATGCTGTATAAATATATGTTAGCATAACCTAGACATTCTACAGCATAGCCATACATTATCCAAAATATATTTAATAGACAAACGTGCAAGAGGCAGAAGACGTTCAAAACTAATGCTAGGAAATTCTAGGACTTCTTCAGGCACTGATTTTGTATGGACCTGGTCACGGCTGACAGAAAAAAAGGTTCTCACTTACACACAGACACCAATGCAAATACTCAACATTGTGGTTACAACTGTTCCCAATAATACATCATATTTAGAGAATTAGTGGGATGTAAGGAGAGTGAGAGAGAAGGAAAGAGAGGTAACAGGAATTTGTTGTAGAGAACGATGGCTGGAAATGCTATATCCTCTCCTACACAATCACTGAGACACACATTCCTCCCTGGTCCTGTGTTAATACTTCAGCACTTAACTACCGGTAAAACACTCACACACATGTGGGAAGGAATCGCTTCCTCTGTCCATGCTCTGGAATAAAGAGCAGCATCTGACAAGGGAAAAGCATTCCTCAGATGCAGTCTTTCCTCAGGGCACTTTCAGCAATGCCTATAGAGCTCAAATGTCATTAGCAAAACAAACCTGCTCTGTCCCTCAAGTGCCCGTCTGGTTTCTCTCACAAACATGCTGCATGCCCATTCCAGGCCATAAAGCAAAAATAAAACAAAATCTTTTGACTCTGTTTCCCTATTACAGTTAACCACGTCTTCCCGAAGAGCATACCATGCTCACAGATCTTCAAACCAGCTTTGGCACTTTTGATAACTTCTCCAAGAACAGAGAAAACAACTGGAAGCACTCCACGGAAAGCCTAAAACAAAAGGATGAATGCACACAGGCAATGCAAGAATGAGTTATGATCCTCCCCAGAGAAAATCGGCCTGGAAGTTGTCTGTACTCTCTGTACTTAGCCAGTAATGAACCTGCAGGGTTCTATTCTTGCGAGATCCACTGTTGTTTTGAGAAAGTACAAGAACAAACTGTCTCTTTACACAGCAGAGGCTCTCAACTCAGTCACAGGTCTGTTCTGATAGGAAATGGACAGGAGGAAAACAATGCTAAATGCATATATAAAATTAACAATATAATGAAGAATAAACCACTCTGTGTGGAAAAACAAATTATTTGAGATTTTAGTGCACATTTAAATGCAACTTAATGACAACACAAGCAGATTGCAAACTCATCTATCTAAACCATGTTTGAAAATTCACAAGGAAAAATAAAAATTCAATGCAGATTATATTAAACACAACCCATTTGGGTTGCAACATAAAATTTGTGTTCAGACCCACTGTTTTAGGATCAACTGGACACACTTGGGTGCCGTTGCACAGCGCAGCTGTCTTGAGAATCAGAACGCACGTTTCTTGGATACTGAGTTGCTCTTATTACTTAATTGTTTTCTCCAAAGGACACAGTGAACGTAAGCCAAATACAACATCCATTTCAACATAACCTGAAGGTGACGTGACCGCGGGGCCACCAGAGATGGCACCGGGAGCTCTGTCCACCTTGGCACACCGTCTATATGTTGGCAACCAGCACAGACGTGCAGCCAAGAGAAGCGAGTCGGGACATAGACAGACAGGGATGCAGCTCTTTCCATCTGCTCCCAAAGCATCTCCAAGCATGAGAGCCACAATAAGAGTAACATCCATTCCAAGAAAGAACACATTATGGATGGAAACGAACACCGACTGCCCAGGCGCTCATGAGCTCTGAGAGAAGTTCTGGATATGAGACGTAATGCATCTTACCTCCAGAACTGGCCGAGCTGCAAGATGTGGATGATGGACTGGAAGAGCCACAAAAGCACTCTGCAGCATTTCCGCGTGCCGTTCGCAGGCAGTGTTCTGCCGCTGCCGCTCCGCCGGTCGCTGTCCTTGGTGCTGAAATAGCATCCATCCCCGCTTGGGGAGGCGCTCATCTCCGAGTAATCATATACGAACCACCTGAAACTTAACACCTGAACCACCACGGAGGGAACCACCACGAACACTAACGTGAGCCAGAACCACCAATATTCCCGCCTCAAGTAGTAGTCCGCTGCCAGCCACAGGTCTGTGGCTCCGTCGGAGAAGAAGACCAGGAGAGCGCACAGCACCCAGCAGCAGTCAAGCAGCGAGAAGCGCTTCTCGGCGCGAGGGAGCAGAGGAGCCGCGCTCTGCTCAGGGCCAAGCAGACACCGAGAAGCGCTCTCACACACGGCTTCTCCATCTGATTTAGCGGCCATGTTTGTTGTAGAAAGAGAGTGGGCAAAGGAAAGCGAAGTACAATGAGAGGGGAGGGGGATGTGTGTGCTGGAGAGTGTGTGTGAAAGCTCATGGGAGAGTTGAGAGAGAGAAAGAGAGAGAGAGAGAGAGAGAGAGAGAGAGAGAGAGCAAGGGAGAGGGGAGAGGGGGGAGGGGGAAGGGGGGATAGCGGACAGACCTCGGGGATGTAATTGGTTTGTACTGGGATACAATCAGCCTCGTTTCACAAACCTTTCGTTGGGATGACTACAAAGATATGCAGCGTTTTGTGAGACTTTGGTTTTTATTCATAAACAACCAAAACGTGTGAAAATCCAGTGAAATTAAAATGAATGACAGCTTGATAACATACTAAACATATAACCTATAAATTAGCTTTTCGTCAGTCTGAAATGCATGTATGGTGTCCAATGTTTGCTAAATTTTTCATATTTATGGTTTCATTTTAATACATACTAAGTATTCTTATTAATTTTCCGATTATTTATTTTCTGACATTCCAGGAATTACTTAATACCTTAAAGACATTAATAGCCAATATCCACTATGTGGAGTTTTATGTTTTCGTTTTTTTCTATTTATATTTACTAGGAAAGTAATTAGAAAGTGATTTGACAAATGCTTTCATTCATAGTAGTTTACAGTATGCATGCTAGTGTCATATCAAAATCAAATTTGTATCCGTGTTATGATTTTTGACCCATTTTCGCATTCTAGACGGAAACAACGCTTCGCATTTCAGTTTTTTGTTCGTAAATCTAGAGTCAGAATTTAACAGTGCTTAATTGTGCGCCAAGTTACTGATGAATAATTCATCAAACTAACAGTTCAGAGCTGTTCAGTTGTGACGTCAACTTGTGGGCAATCTGAAAGGTTAATAAATAATAAAAACACAGAAAAAATAGCAGTTTTAGATTTATAAAGTCCTTGGATTTAAGGACCTCAACAGCTGTCTGATTTGCTAATCAGGTAATCTCACATCCTTTGTTCATTCATTTAGCAGTTTGGTGTTTAAGACAGATTTTACTCAAACTTAAAAAAAAGGTAAAAAGAAGTGATTGTCTCACATGTTTTAGGACTTATTTTACTGATTCCATGAACACAAGACAGTTAAAACTATCTCATTCGTCGAGGCAGCTCATTTAATACATTGTTTGTTTTCCATGTGCTTTCAGGTCCATAAATGTAGAATTATAGCATTCGTGCTTTTGTGGGGAAGGATTGGAAATGGTTTATTGATTAGTGGGATGGGCGCGAGCTCGCTCTCTGATATATAATGTTTGACAGTGCGAGACGAGCACGCGGTCATACTGGAACTGTCATTATGACAGTGGAGCTGCTTGTTACACCCCCACATGCACCATACCTATTGCGCAAGCAGTTTGGTGCATGTTGACTCACAATAATGATAATAATAATAATGATAATGAATAAAGCTCATGCGTTATTATCAACCATTTTATATAACAACATGGTGACCACGTCTGATAGGCAATGATAATAATCATTGAAAATAAAATAAACTAAACTTAAAAAATGCATTTACGACTTTAGCTCTATTCAGAATCTTTTGGGAGATCTAGCTTTATATTACAGTTTGGTGTAACGAATAGATCCAGGCTTGCCAACTCTGCGTAACAAACCCAGCAAACTAAATTTAGGGGTGGTAATCCTTTCTTTTTGGACTATGTAAAAAATGAACTATTTACAGTTTTGAGGTCTTGTTCTGATGCTATTTTTCTCTTCTAGTTCATTTTCATATGTTTCAACACACAGGCTCACTGCCAGTCATCTAACACTGTTATTACTAGTAGAATGCAAACTGTGTTGAGTAAATTATTTTAAAACAAGCATTTCTGTCAAATTTATGCAATGTAAAACCTTTAATCCCACGAGGGAAAAAAATCAACCCATGGCCACATTTTAAAGGTAATGCAACTACGCAGGAAAACCACAGACTTGGCAAACCCTACATAGACCATTAACCATTAATATTGCACTAAAATGTAAAAATAAACTTGAGAGCTGTTTGACAGTGAACAGTGACTAAAATTCAACTTGTTCCTTCAGAAGACTTAGCATAAAACAATGGACTCATATATATATTGTGCTATTATTATTTATTTTCATTTTATGGAAAAGAGCTCTGAAAAAATTCTTAAAAATTATCCTACAACGTTCAAGTTTGAGACAACATGAGGGTCAGTAAATAAAGACAGAATTCGATTTTTGTGATAACTTAAACAGTCAGTCAAATCAAAATGTCTACACAGAGCTTTACAAAAAAAATAGAAATGGGCCAATGTGTTTTTCACTTTGTGAAAAATCAATTCCAAGGTCATTTTCAACTTAAAACCCCTTATCTGACAGAATGGTGGTCCAAAAGCATTGCTCATGGACCGTAAGAAATGAGCAGCAGACCTAATTACACTTATTCCATTAAGTCAATTAGTGTTCTAGCTTACTTTGGGATTCGTACTGGCAGAGTTGCAGGGTAGGCTCTTTAACTTCCAACTGAGATAAATAATGTTTAGCATTACTGCGCGAATCAGATATACGGCATCTGCTTTGACACAGAACAGACTCTGACATGGTCTAAACACTATAGAGAGGTGCAGTGAAATCAAAGGGAAGTTCACAGAAGCAGTGTCAAATTTCAGTTCCCTTTGAGACTGTTGTCCATTAAATGATAGCTCACCCCAGCCCTTTTGGTTCAGAGGACATTATTGTCCTTTTCTGTGTCAGTTACAGAGTGACTGAAGCAGACACAAAGCTCTATCGTGAGCATCTGTCTGAATAATGAGCTGTTTGGTGGGGTCAGAGTACTTGAGTACATGGGCATTAATCAAAGCTTTTTCAGGCGAGTCAGTGCTTTCTTATGCTGGTGTTTCCATTGCCAGCAGTTGTCTGAATAGTGCTGTGAGACTTATTGTGTTGTGAAGACCCTGCTGTGGGAATGCTCACATTTGCACCTTGCTTTCGTCTGCTTTTTCACCCCTCTGGCATAATCATATGACCAATGAACTGGACTGTATTCACTTTGTATTGGTTCTTGTGTCAGCGGAATTTCAAATTCATCTCCTCAGCTGTTTCCATCACTTTTTCCTGGGGTCTCATCATGCTGATGTTCGTGAAATGAATGAAATGACTGTGATGTGGTGCTATGACTATCTGCTTCCTCTTAAACCAAACACATTCGTAAAAAAGATAATTATAGCCAATTTTATTCTGCAGTAACAAAGCATTACTATGATGCTAATTTCAAAAGTCTTGCCATATTATATTAAGGAGGTGTTTAAAAGACACCTTTTTTCAACTAAAAAGGAACACTTTTTATGCATTTTGGCTGTACATGATAACAGCCTTTATGGAGCCTGAAAACGCAAAATTATGAAAACAGGTTTCAAAGTGCAAGTTTTGAAAACAATAGTGTTATCTCCATGTAAACTACAAAAAAGAATGTTGTGAAAACTGTGATGTCATGCACATCTAGTGCTGTCAAATGATTGATCACATCCAAAATAAAAGTTTTTGTTTTCATAATATGTGTGTACGCATTGTATGTTAGTAAAAGTATATTATATTTGAATATTAAATATATTTGTATATAATATAAAATATATATAAACATAAATATATAAATGTAAATATTTAAAAAATGTACACTGTATTTGTCACACTCACACAAGGACCGAGGGAACAAAGGAGCAAGGAGACGAGGAGATACACTTCTAATAATCTTTAATGGAATCCAAAAGCCAAGGAACATGGATACATCGAGTGACATTTAACAACCGACAGGAAACATGGGACAGAACACACTATAAATGGACAGAACTAACGAGATTGGAACATAATCAAAACACATCTGGGACTAAATTAACTCATAATGAACAGGAAACAGACCAAACATGGGCACAAGAGGAGGGTGGACACAGGACATTTGGACAAAGGTCTGACATTACCCCCCAATAGGTGCGTCCCGCGATAGAAAAGATAAAAGGTGGCTGTATGCTTTTCTATGGTGTGTATGTGTCATCTCCTGAGTGCTCGAATGAACACAGGGGATTGACATATTAGTCGATTTATTCTAAGCAAGTGCAAGCAGCTCTTAAAGATATGAATGTAAATACTTTTTTTTTTCTCTGGTGATTTGTATTTGTTGTCATTGTATGCTACTTAGTAGGTCCTAAAACATAGCTGCAACTATACTACAATGAAATGCACAATGACAAAGATTCCCATTCTCTATTGTACTACGAAAAAACAGCCAACCAATAAGATTCACGATTGTGGTCACATTCCACAGAGCCACTGCTGTTACAAAAAAACTACAACTAGGTGACACAGATGAATAGCAGCAGAAGAATCTCTCAGAAGAACTCTTTAATTCTTGAATTTGAAAGGGAAAAAATTATCTGGAATTCAATGGGGACCAGAAACTGTTTGGTTACCAACATTCTTCAAAATCTCTTCTTTTGTGTTCAGCAGAAGGATGAGAAAATGATAACATAATTTCCATTTTTGGGTGAACAATCCTTTTAACTTTACAATATAAATATAATGAAGCATTGATTGAAAATGGTTGAAATCACTTTCATGTTCTCTGTCATTCAAACATGCAAAAATATTCAAGGTTTACATCAGCTCTGAAGAAAACCTCTGTACAGAGGTGAGATTGTCGTTAGTTTTAGATGGTGCAGGATAAAATATGTTTTAGACGTTTAGCCGTTTGAGTCTTATGGGTGCACTGTTTGATTAATACCTTAATTCACCTTCATTATTTGAACTTGTACAACTCTCACAACATGTGCTAGGTTTTTTCTCATTAGTTAAATGTAATATATATAAATATAACTGACAGCACAGGTTCAGGTAGGCCTATTACATAATCTTACTGATATTGCAAGCATTACAGCATGTCACAAAAAGTGTAAATGAGTTAATATAAATAGTAGTTAACACAGGATGGCATTTAACGGGAAACACTGATATGTTTATGATGTGATACACTGAAGACTCAGCATGTCTGACATGTCTTATCTTCACCTCTGTCACAACTACAACTAGGGGTCTTAAAAACCACAAAGCACTGTGAATTAATAATATTATGCCATATTTATATAATATTTACAATTTATTTCAACATATACGACGGTCTAGGCTGTCTAAGCGGCCATTTGTCATGATATGCACGAATGTATTACTCTATAGCTAGAAGGCATGTGATGTTACGCTAGTCACGTGTTTGAAATGCTCAGTTTGTTTGTGTCAGCAGCAGGAATCTCGTGCAGGCTGTCAGCTGCCATGTCTGCTCTGTTGTTTGTCTGGTCCTCTCACCCCGGTAAGACGACTGCCAAGCCACTACTGCCGCACCGATCTGGTGATCCGCCACGACAGGCTGACGTTGGGAGAAGATGGTTAAAAAAAAAGGAATGAGGGGACTGAAGTCAACTCTGAAAAGCCAATGGAGCAAAGACACAAAAGAAAACAGTGTGGAAATGGAGAGAAAACCCATGTCTCGGGAAACTTCTTTGAAGCTGTAGCCAGCCAAGCGACACATAATTTGAAGCAGTAAAAGCAATGGTTTTGAAAAAGTATTCAGCTACACTCAAAGATACTACCAATGGCTTAACTCAATACATTCAGGTGGATTCACTTAAATAATATTACTAGTAGTTCTCATAAAAAGATTAGGTACAGTACATATTTGTATAGTGTACACAAACTATTTAAGAGGTCAATATCTTTTAAAATACAGCACATAACTATCAGATTATAAAATCTATAACTTGACAACTAACTTTATGCCAAAGAACAAAATACAAATGGCAATGCAAAAATGAATGTGCCGACTAATTGAAACCAAGAGCAGCAGTGATGCTATCCATCAAGTCCATCTGCCTTCACTTCAAAGTGGGCAAACAATTACAAAATGATTCATATTCAGATTGGGAAAAAAATCTACAGAAGTTGCCAAAAAAGGTAACAATGGACCAGACAGAGTTTCTTATTACAGTATTTTGGAACTGAAAATGATACAATTATTTATTTAAATCACATATTTACGCATGGCATCTAGCAAACACTTTTATTTTTCATTAAAAAAAACATGAAAGTTGAGTAAATAATTTTAGAGTAAATCTAACTGTTAAGAAGCTATTTTGCTATTAAAATAACTAACATTCATAACTAACAGATTTAACATGATAACTATACATTTTTAATAATGAATCGATTTTTTTTAAAAGAGTGGAGTCCATTCCACAGTGATAATGACACAGAGGAACAATATCATTTAAATTATTTTATTTCTTCTTCACCAGGGCTGCGTTCAGCCTTGACAAAATGGTGCAAAACGTTTACTAAATGGAAGCGGTGGTGTGTTGAACACCCTGTTCTGATAACGCAAGATTTGCAACTATGGCAGCTGAGAAGGCCATTCTTTGTGTTCTTTTTGAAGAATTTTCGAGCCTAATGAAATGGGTATAAATACGTGTTTAATATTGCAAAATACGCTCGATTTTACAGTCACTGGCCTTGCCGTCCGGAGTAAAAGAGAACATCCCAATCGAGTGAAGGGATTTGTGGAAACTTTAGTTCCTAATTATTGTGATCCAACATTTGCCTGGCATTTCAGGATGAAAAGACAAACATTTCAGGTGAAGAATAATCCACTTCTTACCTCCAAGACATTGTTATGATCTACACTGACCAAAATTATAAACGCAACACTTTTGTTTCTGCCCCCATTTTTCATGAACTGAACTCAAAGATCTAAGACTTTTTCTATGTACACAAAAGGCACACCGGTGCAATAATCATGCTGTCTCATCAGCATCTCGACATGCCACACATGTGAGGTGGATGGATTATCAAAGGAGAAGTGCTCACTAACACAGATTTAGACAGATTTGTGAACAATATTTGAGAGAAATAGTCCTTTTGTGTACATAGAAAAAATCTTAGATCTTTGAGTTCAGTTCATGAAAAATGGGAGCAAAAACAAAAGTGTTGCGTTAATAATTTTGTTCAGTGTATATGACCATATAATTTTTATTGTGAGTATTAGGCTTATAATTATTGCTGATCACTGTTGTTGTGCTATGATATTGTAATATTTACCATTATATAATCAGTGGAGCATAGAAAAATGCATGAATGTGTCACTCCACAATACAATAGCAAAAATATTTTGTTTGCACAAAATATGTGCAAACAATATATTTGCTCTTTTGAATGATGTTAATTACATTTACTTACAAATTCATCATCATCATGTTGATATGCTACGTTACTATAAGACTCTCAAACATGTCTTCTAATATCTTCAAGTGTTGCGTATGCCGAGCTGCAGCAGACACATTTGTAAATGACTTCACTTATGCGACCCATTGTGTGAGCTGTCTCTTTAATACCGCGTGGTTTATATTCATGTTGCTGCTGATTGGGCTGACATTTTTGACACACCCACCAAACAAGAGAAAACATATCTCAAACCCGTTGCAAACAGTTGCACACCATTTTCAGGAAACATGTCGTTCAATCCAGAAACTGTAACAAAATGTCTGAGCTTGAACGAGCCACTGGTGATGAATAAAAACATTGACAGGCAATCATTAGACTTTCAAGAGCTCAAGACATTAAAGCGGCAGACAACATAACTGCAGCATGCACTTACAGTAAACCAAATGTTAACATCTATTAGAACACTTTATAGTTATATACAGTTACATTTATCCAAAGCGATTTAGCATTCAGCTCCTTTTTTTTTTTTTTTATTATGTGTTCCCTGGGAATTGAACCCACAACCTTTTGCGCTGCTAACGCAATGCTCTACCACTGAGCCACAGAAACACCTATTTATCTTTAATGGTGTGAAGGACCTTCAGTCTTGTTTTTACATTTTATGCCGTTCAACACCATAACTTGAGCTTTAACATTATGTGGTCATTTATATAGTCATGCCTAAATATGTCTGACTCCATTTGAAGTCAAAAGACTCCTTTTACAATTTCATGACTGCCAGTGTAAATGCAGCTTTGACTGTAAACATGAACTGTAGGTCAGTGGTTCTCAAAGTGTGGTACGCGTAACACTAGTGGTACGTGAGCTTCCTCCAGTGGTACGCAGAGGAATCTCAGAATTAAATATAAATCAGGCCGCGTGTCCACCAAAGCGATTTTTTTTAATTGTTTTAAATGGGAGCGTCTTTTTCATGCTGAGCACTCGGGCGTTTTTTTCTTGGCACCGAAAATTTAAGAATGTTAGCACTCATCACTGTCACTTTTTAGTCAGCTAACCAATCACAGTGGAGGAGGGGCGGGACTAATACCATCACACCCTGCTTGTACTACGACTTAACAGGAATGGAGAAGTTAATATTGCTTGTCTCTGAGTATTTATGTCTTTACCAGATGGAATTGCCGGAGTACAATAATATTGTTATGAAAAATAATGCTTGGAGAAACATTTCATTCGCGATGCGTCTGCCAGATTACTTCAACGGATATTCCATATCATAGCAACCGAGAATACGCTGCCCCCTCAAGCGCTCACACCTGGGTGTTTTCAGCTGGCTTTGGTGGACACGTGGCCTGATTGTTGTTACTTGCAGCTACATATGTAACGGATGTATGCCAGTAAGGGCTGTGTGTAAAACCTCCCTCCCCTGACCTCAAAAAGAGGTGCTCTAGCTTTGTCGTCTCTGTTAGAGCGCCCGCCTCCCGTGCCGGAATCCTGGGTTCGAGACCCGCTCGAAGCAAGAATGAGGTAGGACGGTGTGGACCCGGGATGGTTACACATATACAGCCTGTGTTTTTTTTAATCATGTACTTTTTTATTTAAAAGTGAAATAAAAACTGTACTGTGCTTAAAGATTAAATGAAAATGTATTGTAGCTACTTAAAGTTAAATAAAAACCAAGTTACTGTACTTAAATGTTAAGTAAGTATGATACATTTTCATTTAATCTTTATTTAAGTACAGTTTTTTTCAACATTTAAGTACAGTACAGTTTTTATTTCACTTTTAGGTACAATATATTTTAATTTAATAATTACATTTTTTATTTACGTGGAAGTAAGCACGGTGCAGTGTTCATGTTCAAACTGTGTATTTACTATATGTTAAGAGGCTGACAATAATAAATATCCTTCTAAGGATTAAAACTGACTCGTTTTTTTTTTACTGTGTATAGTGCTACTGAAAGTGAAAGTGACGTGACATACTCTGAATTTGTGCTCTGCTTTTAACCCATCCAAAGTGCACACACACACAGCAGTGAACACACACACACACACACACACACACACACCATGAACACACACCCGGAGCAGTGGGCAGCCATTTATACTGCATTTTAATGTTGGTCATAATGGTGGTACTTGGAAAGCCAAATATTTTCTGAGGTGGTACTTGGTGTAAAAAGTTTGAGAACCACTGCTGTAGGTCATTTCTATAGATGTGACCCGGGACCACAAAACCAGTCATAATGAACTTGATATTTATACCTCATCTAAAATCTGAATAAATAAGCTTTTAATTAATGTATGGTTTGTTAGGATAGGACAATATTTGGCTGAGATCTGGAATCTGAGGGTGCAAAAAAAAAAATGAAATATTGAAATAATTACCATAATAGTTGTCCAAATGAAGTTCTTAGAAATGCATATAATAATACAAATATTTAAATTTTTGTATACAGTATATAATTTACTGTAGGAAATTATACAAAATATCTTCAAGGTACTTAACTTAATATCCTAATGATTTTTGGCATAAAATAAAATGTTATCATGTTGACCCATACAATGTATTGTTGGCTATTGCTGCAAATATACCCGTGCTACTTATAACTGGCTTTATGGTCCAGGGTCACATATGAGGTCTGTAACACCTCTTTTAATGTCACATGTAACCCATGCATTGCTTACCTAATGATCTACAATATAACAAAGACTTATATTTTGACCTAACAAACAAGAATATTAACACTTTTTCATTCATTTTTTTACCATATCTACTTAGCCAGGACCACTAATAAGCATGAACAATAATAATAGTGACAATTGCCTAAGCAGGCACTGCTAATTAAATGTTTTAAATTACTAGCAGCTCAACAAATTATTACATATTAAGCGTATCATTTATATTACTCAGAACTTATGTAGGCTAATTATACCATAATGTGAACTTTGTACTTTCAATATAATATGTGACCCTCCATTTATAAGTATAGATTTCTGGTGCAGAATGGTATGCTGTTGTATCAAACAGTCTAAACATTGTATTAACTCCAAATGAGGCACATCTGTTCAGTTAATCAGCTTGTTGTGCCACATCTATTTCCTCAATCAAATGTGTTCGTAACATGTTAGCTGTTTGTTTGTCGAATGATTAGCTGTGTTTGGCAAGCTTCTAAGTACCAACTGCTAAAACATGTGATAAATTAGCTAAAATGCTGAAAGCTGTTAAAAGAAAAAGAATAGACAGGTAGTCAGGGTAGCGCCATATTTAATTTTGACAGGAAAACAAGGCTTTGAGGTACTGTGTGTTCAGTGGGTTGAACTATTGTTAAATCATACCAATTTTTGAGTTAGCAAAATGTCTTTGCAAGAAAAAAATCAAAATCCGTACACTGAAGAGTTAGGCTACTCATGTCATGTGCATGATATTTGCTAAGTACTGTAAGGTCCTTAAAAAATACCGTACTACGATAATACATTGCCAAAATATAAGGAGCTAAGATAGTAATGCGGAACATGCGTTTACCTACAGTGAGTTGTTGCAGCACGAGCTGGTGTTGAACTTTGTTGACTGTTTATTTTTGTATTTTTTTGTAAGCTTGATTTTATGAAGCCCCTCCCTCAGAAATACACAATGGGCTCAGATTGGTTAGCTGGTCCAGTGTGTAGTCATTCGCAAAACCGCTTCTAATGCGCATCTAAACGTCCCGCCCCTCACCTCAGAATGCGCTCCGGTTGAATTGGAAACAATACTCAATATTGCTTATCAATTTGAGCCAGATTTAGACGCAGAAGATATTATTGAAGAGGATAGCGCAGAACCCGTGTAAGCATGGCTCTTAATGGTATGTGTTTTTGTTTGTTGTTGTCTCATACTTTTAGATACGCTGTTATTTGTAAATGGTAGGCTACTGCTTATGTTAGCTTTTATTATACGTTTTTCCTGGTTAAAGCTTTATTACAGCACGGCCACCCTTCTCATAGCTGTTTAACTTCTCATAGCTAAGTGAAAATATAAGGAGATGCAAAGCAGAGCGTGTGCAGAGCAGGGCGACACGAAGACCAGGATTGAGAACCGCTGCTTTAGAACATTGGTTTTGAAACTTGTGAATCCAATAGAATCCTTAGAAGACAGAATCGTGATTCCTCTTCTCTATAAAAGCAGAGCAACATGGCCTTGCCCTCTTTGTTGCATGTTCCCAGGGGCGGGGTTTATGCACATTTCTGGGTTTGTGGCGTCACAAACACAGGAGGTAACTCATTGTAGTCCTTATGAGCCGTTTTTGTATTAAACTGTCATAATTTTAAAAGAGGATATCTCCGTTTGCATTGCAGCATTGTAACTTTGCAGGTATTGTTAATGCTCAAACAGCAACATTACACACTACCTAACATTTAAAAAGTGAAATCGCAATCACCCACCCATTTAATAAAGCACGTTTTAATGGATGGAAAATTATAAGATACCCTGTCAGATTTGGATTCAGTCGAAGTATCCACTTCCAGCAATCTTTTCGTTCTCTGTGTTCTTCTTGGTGGTAAAAGTTACTGTTTTACGGAGTAAGAAACAATCCAAACGAATTAGCGCATGAGTGATCGCGGTACGAATGATTTACACTAAATCGCAAACCGGCTTGCAAACTGAACAATATTTGGACAATTCAAAAGAGCCAAGTTATTCGTTCGAGAATCGGACATCCTTAGTTCTATTGTCTAAAGTCTAAACAGCCAACAGGAAGAGAGAGCAGAAGCTAGAAAGCCTTATCATCATATATGCTTTTGTAAGGAAATGGTTTGATGAGGCATATAATGTAATGACTGCACTACTGCAAAACTGAACTCTCTCCCATTTTAGATTACAATTTTTTTTTATTAATCACATAACCAAACAGCATAAGACAGCCGTACACAAATCTTTCCAGATTAATAGACCCAAAGTTGAGTCATGTGTTATAATCTTAGATGACTATATCATCAGTAACAGCTGGCCACATCACAACCTAATGAGCTTTAATATCAGTCTGTTTAGCTTCAGACTTGATATAGACTTATATATATTAGCTGAATGGCCAAATTTATTGATGTTCTTAAGGTGATATTTATTCATAATTTTTAAGTGACAGACACAATTCTGCTTTAATCCACCCATAATTTTTAGGGAAAAATTTAAGAAATGTCCACGTCAGAGATCCATATTTTAGTAATAATTGGACTCTTAAGAAAATTAACCATGGTTTTATTGTAGTAAAAGTGTAGTAACCATGTTTTTTTTTTGGCGTACCATTTTTGTAACCACAGTTTTACTACAAATACCATGGCTAAACTATGGTTAGTGGAGCCAAACTATGGCTAATTTGTGGTTACCATGGTTTAACTATGGTAACCATGTTTATTTTTTTATCTGTAGTAAAACCATGGTTCATTTTCATAAGAGTGTTTTCTTTTCAGTGTGCAAATTGCAGTTTACATCATGTATGTTTACGTCAAAGTATATTTCTGTATAGAGAGAAGGGAAGGGAGAAAAGAGATAAGGCACATAGTTCCTTAGAAGAAAAGAGAAGGAGGTGAATGTGAGAGGGAGATGAAGAAGAAACAAATTTTAATGGACAGGAGCCTTTTGTAGAGGGAGGATATGGTAGCATGGCAGTTTGAGTGTTAAATAGCGAGACAGGAAGACAGGAAGACAGGAAGACAGAAGAGCGAAAGCGAGGGAGGAGTGCTGAGTGCTCGGCAATTAATTAATGTGCCGTTAACAGAGAGGAGGGAGAAGTTTTTATCAAGTGAGGAAGATTAGCTTTAGGAAGCTATGGATGCCCCCGTCAGCAGTTCTGCTGCATTCAGGCCTATATCCTAATGAAAATAGTCTCCCGACTCTCCTCGCCAAACACACACACGCGCAGATGTCCGCACCTCCTGGACTTTCACACTCAGCACTCTCATGTTATTGAGTGGCAGTTATTGCTCCCTTATTTATTTCATTTTGTGTTTTCATTTGCCTTTTTAATTCCTTTAGTTTAATTACTCAAGCGAGCTGCTGGGGGCTCTGTCCAGAACTGATGCTGCTGGTTCATCAAAAGTGTCTTCTTCCAGTTAAACCAGCTCAGCGTGTGAGAGATTACAGGAGGGAACACACACATGCAATCAGTGCTAAGTGTTTTAACTGAAGAGTATTAAATAGAAGCCACTGGTCGGTGCATATCATCTGCAATTAAATACTTATTTTATTCAGAAGAGAGAAGCAAGGAAGGGAATGTGTGGAGATTTGAGAGAGGGAATATATGGACAATAGTAATAGAGTAAGTCTGGTAGAATCTATCTATCCGTCCGTCCGTCTATCATTCTAATCTATCTGTCTGTCTGTCTATTTGTGTCTATCTATCTATCTATCTATCTATCTGTCTGTCTGTCTGTCTGTCTGTCTGTCTGTCTGTCTGTCTGTCCGTCCGCCCGTCCAATCCGTCTGTCATCCCGTCATCCCGTCCGTCCGTCAAATCCGTCTGTCTAATGCACACCTAACATAATGCAGAAAATTGTACTTATTGTTTTCACACATGTACCAAAGCACTTGCAATTTTCTCAAATCAATAAGAAATTCCAATCTGATGTGAACAAGAAGCTAATTGTTTAGAGATCTGAACTTATTGTTTCGTGAAAAAAAATCATTTGAGAATTGAGCCAAACAATTGAGAAAATTTGTATTATTTCAGATATACTCATCCCTAAACCACATGTAAAAACAAAACATGTTTTCTATGTCCTCGGCCGGAAAAAGTCTGGCTACATGAGACTGTTTCAACAATAACTTGGATGCCACTCAACTGCCACAGACATTTTGATGAATGAGTTTAGACTAAAGAAGATATTGATAGTGAAAATATTATGTTAGGTTTGCATTACTGTATGGGTTTAAGAATAGATGCTAATTGGAAACTGCAGTATTATTCAAGGGTATAAACGTCTTTTGATTATATATGGGCCAATATCAGAGTCTTTGCTATGAAATCAAGTGTCTGTTGTTCCCTAATGAAGCTTGGAGCCAAACCACATAACAATTTCAACAGTTATTTTCTCTTGAATGTTTTCTTTTGTTCAGAACTTCAACTGGGAAAGGCTTAGAATTCAAATGGCAAAGAAATCAGCCCGTAAGCTTCTGTTTTTTTACAACAAACACACATATTGATCAAAGCCATCAATGTTACAACCTTTGCAGTTAAAGCTGCATTTTATGCTGCACATTGATCCAATATCTGGCAAGCGGAGTGACATTACTAAGAGAAATGAACAGAGGCAAACGCATATAGGCACACAGAGCAGTGTGTGACTGCAGAAGTGACACCGACACCACAAAATCTCATCAAAGCACTGAAGCAGAAGAATGTCATCATTCACAGGCAACCCCAGGAGGACAGAGCGAGAGAGAGAGTTTACTCTGCTAACTTGGGGAGGGAAGGAGGTGACAGTAAAAAGAGATGAGAAAGTATCTTTATAAAGGAGGAGGTATGGATGTGTGAAACAGAGAGATGTGAACAGAGAGATCTTGGCCTATATGAGTAGACTTCACCCATGCATACTGCTTTAAGTGTCTTGTAGTAATTCACAGACATTGCACAATCATGTTGTAAATGTCTTAAATTAAGTTTTACAGACCTTAAGATGTAACAGATGTAACCCTTGAGGAGAGGAGAGTGAGGTTTACCTGCTCAGCTTATACCAGCTGGCCTCCCTTACACAGCCACCATATTTAATTGTATGTAAATTAAAATGAGACCATTGACGTAAAGTAATCTGCACTGTTCATGGGATTTCATACCTGTTCACCAAACTTACTTACTCCCAGAATAGAGGTTCAGACAGAGCGTAGAAGCCATTTACCTTATTAGAGCAATCAGAATGATGTTGAAACTTATATAGTTGCTTTAATATAATAATAAACTAAAATCATGTACATGTTTATGCAAGTATAATGTTTTAACATTACACTTTAAAACAATTTGTTATGTGTATTTTACAGAATTAATGTAATAAGAAATGAGGGGAGTTTTACTTTCTTGAAATACAAATATAATTTACATATGAAATCCAATTATATGTATACAAATATATATATATATATATATATATATATATATAAATATTCATATAAATATAATTGATTTCGTATGTAAATTATATTTGTATTTCAAGAAAATATAACTCCTCCTCATATATATACATGTGTGTGTGTGTGTGTGTGTGTGTGTGTGTGTGTGTGTGTGTGTGTGTGTGTGCATGTTTATGTGGTTTATGAGGACACAAATTTGTATAATGACATGGGTATGACATAGGTATTACAAGGAGAATGGTGATTTATGAGGACATTTCAGTGTCCCCATAATTTAAAAAGGCTTATAAATCATACAGAGTGAGTTTTTTGAGGGAAAATAGAAATGCACCAAGTCTCCTGTGAGGGCTAAGTTTAGGTGTAGGGTAGGTGTAGGGCAATAGCACATACGGTCTGTACAGTATAAAACCATTACGCCTATGGAGAGTCCCAAACCATAAAACAACATGTGTGTGTGTGTGTGTAAACCATGATACTTTTCAGGATTATTTCATTAATAAGTAAAATTTCATTTGAAAACAAAAATATTTTGTAGCATTATAATGTATTTACAGTACAGCACGTTTGAACAATTTAATGTGTCTTTGCTGAATATAATTATTGATTAATTATTTTTTTTATCTTAATGACCCCAAACTTATGAATGGTAGTGTACATTATTATGGATTAATTTAAATATGACTTTACAGTCCATACATCATATACACATGTATGCAATTCAATTTAATAAGATATACCTTTATACTGATGCTGAACATGTAAGACAGATCAACACACACTGAGATGCTGCCACATTGTGGTTGACATTAGAATGTACACCTGCTCTCTCTCTCTCTCTCTCTCTCTCTCTCTCTCTCTCTCTCTCTCTCTCTCTCTCTCTCTCTCTCTCTCTCTCTCTCTCTCTCTCTCTCTCTCTCTCTCTCTCTCTCTCTCTCTCTCTCTCTCTCTCTCTCTCTCTCTCTCCCTCTCCATCTCCCTCTCCCCCCCTCTCTCTCAGGAGGAGGAAGTTCTATGATTAGCTCTCTCTAGGAGTCACTCCATCTGCCAAGGTCAGGAGCTCTTATCAGCTCTGCTGCAGCTGCCTGTCCAGTACAACACAACAGAACACAACAACTGAGAGAGAGACAGAGATGACAAATGAGATATAGTGGCATACTGCCAAAAGGCAAAGAGTTTTCACTCAATCACTTCAGGTCAGAACAGAATCAAAAAAGTAATTGCAGGTTTACAATGACCAAAACAGAATAACAGAAAGTGTGAAGAAGAAAAAAAGAGAGAAGATTGAGGTGGAACATTTGTCTGATATATCCAACTATAATGCATCTGGATTGATGATGAGACGTGCACCCTGTCCATATGCCACACTCAGAGTCCCCATATGGCCCAGAATGCCCTCTGCTGGGGAGAGCAGTGCATCACGGTCCTTCTCAAACGTGCACCAACACTCATCAAAATCTCCATCCATCCAGCCTTGCTTGACCTCGCTTTTCAAAGTATTCTTTCAAGATCAAACCTCTTCATTTGTGTCTCTGTGTAGATTTTATGACAAAATGTAATCCCTGGCCCTGCAATGAGGGTGGCTGGCTAAGATCCTCTATGGTATAGAACTGTAAAAGCATTTTCTGAATTATTTTTTTACTCAAGAAAAAAACAACAACAACAAAAACAAGAATGATTTCTGAAGGATCATGTGACACCGAAGACTGGAAATTCAGTGCAGCATCACAGTAATAAATTACATTTTAAAATATATTCAGGTAGAAAACAATTGTTTTAAATTCGAATAATATTTCAAAATATTACAGTTTTAAATAACAATCATAAGATAGATAAAAAAATAAAAACAGTAACACTGTTTATAACTGATAATGTGCAGACCCTTCAGGAATATTTATTTACTTGTATTTATAACTGTTTTATCTGCACATTTCAGCACAACAAAATGTAATTTTCTGTATTTTCTATATTTCTGTATTTTCTATATTTATTTTATTTTATTTTAATTTGTTTATTTCGATTGATCAAAAGTGACAGTAACGACATTTAGAATGTTACAAGATTCCTATTTCAAATAAAGGCTGCTCTTTTGAACTTTCTATAAAAGAGAAGAATCAAAGAATCCTGAAAAAAGTATCATGTTTCAACAAAAAGCAAGAAACAAAACAAAATAAAACAAAACAAAGCAAAGAAAAAAACCTGTCAACCTCACACCTTTGAACTGTATTTATTGAGAAGTTCAACTTTTTTCTGTAAATACACACATACATACATTTAACAATAGATTTTTCCTTTAGAATTTAATTACTCAGTTTTAAGCATGTTTAAGTATATTTTATTGGGAAACAAAACAAAATCTAGATTAAACAAATGAATTATTTGCAGTGAACCAACTGAATCCCCAGTGGGGGAAAGTTTTGGCCCTGTGTGGTTTTACTGTGGTTACTCGTGATAATTTATGCAACGACAACACATGCTTGCTTGCATTATAGTCTTGTTAATCCTCTCTCACACATATACTGTACACAAAGTAATGAGTATAGTCTCTGAACCTTGTCCTTTCTGCTGAGATGAGGAGGTGTGATAACACTGTCTAGACATAATATCAAATATAGATGGGCTCCATTGTGAAACAGCACATACAGAGGCATTGTAACATCAAAAGAAATGCATCTAACATGTGTAAAAGTGTGGATGGAAAAATATGAACCAATGTGCATCATTAATTGTACAGAAAAACAACAAGTATGATGTGAAAAGAGTCTTTAGCTTGTGCAGGCCACCCTAGTTGCTTATGGACTATTTTGGTTGTGTGTGTATGTGTATGGGCCTGTGTTTTTTCCCGTAAAGTTTGTTGCTGGGTCTGGGGAGAACATCCTGTCAGCAGACCCTCAGGAAAGGCTTGTGTGTGTCTGTTTAGACAAAGGTTTGTGTGTGTGTGTCAAAAAGATAAAAAGACTAAAACACCTGCGGTACAAATACATTTCCGTTTAATGCAGGAAGCAACAAGTTTCAAGCTAAAATCATAAAGTCAACACCTTCCTTCACTAATAAATTCTCTTGCAGCAATCATCTGACCCTCAGATAACCTCAGATAAAGTTGTAATTGGTTGTATTGTGACAGACAGCTCGTGCAACGCTGTAACAGTAATTATATAAACCTACTGATGGTTGTTAGATTTTGTTGTCTGAACTAAAGCAAATTTAAACTAATATGTGTAAAATTCTGTACCACTAGCGGGACCAAAAAAGAATACTGAAATAACAATCAAAAAGCATTTTACCATCTGCCCCAAACTTTCACCACTGGTCTTAGTGTTTTAGCATAACAATTTTACATGCTGCCAAGAAAAAATTACACATTGCAACAGTACACACTGAAAAGTTTTGAGACTGAGAGCTGTTTTTAAAAGTGGGGTCAGAATTTTTAATGTTTTTTAAATAAGTTTCTTATGTTCACCAAGGCTGCATTTATTTGATGAGGAATATAGTAAAACTGGAATATTGTGAAATACTTTTACAACTTAAAATAACTGTTTTCTTTTTGAACATATTTTAAAATGTAATACAATCCATTGACAGAAAAGCTCGAATTTCAGCATCCATTACTCCAGTTTTGAAAATATATTTACTCTCACTTTTAATCAATTAAATCAGTCTATGAATTTGCTTTGAACAAATCTAACTGACCTCAAACTGTTGAACATGTACAGAACTGAATTAAAGGAATAGTTAACCCAGAAATGAAAATTTTCTGAAAATATACTCTCCCTCAGTCAGGTCATCCAAGATTCAAATGACTTTGTATCTTCATCAGAATAGATTTGGAGAAATGTAGCATTAAAACACTTGCTCACCAATAGTTCCTCTGCAGTGGATGGCACCCATCCAGAATGAGAGTCCAAACAGCTGATAAAAACATCACAACAATCCATACAACTCTAATCCATCAGTTGACATCTCGTGAAGCGAAAACTTGCGTGTTTGTAAGAAACAAATCCATCGAGGCATTTTAACTTTAAACTGTTGTCTCTAATCTATAAAAACACTTCCTCCAATTAAAAAAGTCAATCACCTGTTGACAGGTCTCATCAAAATCCACAGACATATTTGTTTAGAACTATTTTGGACTGTTTTTGTTTGTAACAGTGCTTGATTTGTGCATATTTCTCTCCTGATTCAGACCACACAACTTATTTACTGGCAAAGCAATATTATAAACAAAGGACTCATGTTTTAGCCACAAGCAATGGTTTAAAGCTAAATTTCTTCAAATATGCTCTGATTAGCAAACAAAGACAACTATATATTGGAGGGCCTGAGGGTGAAGAAGTTTTCAAATTTGGGTGAATTATTCCTTTAAGCGCATTAAGTGGGCTAACAAGCAATTTTATCTGCAATATATCTGGAATCAATGGACAGAATGCACACAAACAAGTATCTATCCAAGCGGTCAGTAGTCCGGCAGCTGTTCTAATGGCAGTGTGAGGTATAATTAGTGTGAATGAGATAGCACAGAGTACCGGGACGGCCTGATCTGTGGTCAGCAGGTCAGCATGGCTGCTCTTATGGGCTCCCGCTTGCAACACGCCACACCACAGAGCTTACTTCAGACGGAGGAAGAGAGAAAGGTAGAGTCATATATACAGATATAAAGTGGTTCTGGTGAACCACTGGAGGCGTTCCCCTGGGCTGATGTGGCCATCCTCACTTCATAGTCGGCCATCAGAAGCAGATTTAACAACACAGAGACCAAACCTTTCTGACCTCTCTCTCCATATTACCCATGACCAACGGTGTCTCCAAACAAGCCCTGCACGCTCACAACCACTGAAATCAGGTTTCCTGCCAGCCAGAAATATGAGACCTGGAAACGGTATCATATTCATAACCAGTGTTGGCAAAAGTTACTTTTAAAAGTAATGCATTACAATATTGCTTTACTCCGTAAAAAATAACTAATTACGTTACTTAGTTACTTTTTATGGAAAGTAATGCATTAGGTAACATTTGTGTTACATTTACTTTAATTTTAAACCTGAGCAGGGCTTAATATTTTGTTTTTAATGCAAGAAGTTCTATTTATAGCAAATTTAAAAGCCATAAAACACCAAAAATTGTAATGAATAAACCTCAGGCTGAAGGAAGAGTAAATCACGTCTGTAAAGTAGAATGCTGGAGAAGAAGGTTCAACACTCTTCAGCAATAAAAAACAATGTTAGTTTATCTAAAGTCATTTTTGCTTATTAGTATGGTTAAACTGGTTGAACTGGATCATCATCACATTGGTTAATAAATGGGATTAGATATATTTGTGTGGTTTAACATATTCAATTATTGCAGGTTTGTGTCATATTCTGAGTTTGCATTTCACTGTTTTAATTCTACTAAATCCGTTTTTTTGTGAGTGGGATGAATTAATGCACATTCACATTTAATCTAGAACTACAGTAAGATCATGTTCGCACTGTCAGTCAATAAATGGGGAAAAAGTAATTGGCTCAGATATTTTCTTGTAAATTAAAAAGTAATGCGTTACTTTACTAGTTAATTGAAAAATTAATATTATTACATAACTCGCGTTACTTGTAATGCATTACCATGTGAATGCATGCAAAAACAGTTTAGAGCTCTACACACACACTTTTCTGCCTCAGCTGTTTGACTCTCTTTCTGTTTCTCTGGCCGTCTTCCCAAGCTCCTGTTTCTTTGCATCACCATGCGCACTGTTTCCTGTTTTTCATACAAACTCTTAACTGTCCCTGAGGACCAACAAAGGAACCTCAGCAACCACACACACACACACACACACACACACACACACACACACACACATGCTCAAACTAACTCCACTGGGAGGTATGTGAGAATAATAGAGATAGGTCTAGAGGGTTTTATTGACGTCTGAATCATTCATAGATGCTGTGTTGTCAAGGCTTTTCTTCAGGTTAGTAAACACCCATCCAGCACAGCAACTGTACCCATAACACTACATATTAGCATTCATGTGTTCTTACACCCACTGAAATCTCATTTCACAGCGGCAACTAAATATAGAATATAGTATGTATAGCCTACCAGCTATGTACAGTATATGACATCTACACCTATCAAATGCCAAATGTATATGTAGTGGAGAGTTATATATATATATATATATATATATATATATATACAGTATGTAAAGGCCATATATAGAGAAAAGGCCAATAACTGTCAGGCTCACATGCAATGTAACTACCGATAAAGCCCAAGCTTACTTCAGTTTTGACACAAACAATTGATGCCTGCTTAATAATTAACAAATAGCCCTTCAAAGTGTATTTATGAAATTTACATCACACGCATGAACACATTTCCTATTGTACGTGTAAAAACTGCAGTATATGTTGGGCTTTGTTACAACCTCTTTTATTGAACAAGTTGACTGTTTAAATCCCATTTATATTTGTTTTTTTTTTTTCTTAAAAGAAATGTTGAAAATATAGGCATGGTCATTATCTTTGGCTGCATCCAAAATATCAGAGTATACTTCTATTGAATAAGCCCTTTGTGGCCATTAAAAAAAGTATGTTCTGTATAGTATTAAAGGGAAAATTCACCCCAAAATTGTAATTATGTCATTAATTATTCACACATTTTGTTCAAAACCCAGAAGACATATTAGGATATTTTTGTTGAAATCCGAGAACTTTTTAATCCTGCATGGACAAAAGGGTCCTGAAGTTGTTCAAGGACTTTTATTAAACAATTTTCAATTCAAAATCGCAAACGTTCATGACAGTATCAGAGAGAAATCTTTAAATAAAGCTCTTATTTTAGTTTTCTTTGCACAAAAGGTATTCTTGTAGCTTCATATAATTAAGGTTGAACCATTGATGTGACTTCAGGACCTTGAATGTGGTGTTGCTGCATATGGAGTGGCAGAAAGCTCTAGGATTTCATCAAAAATATCTTAATTTGTGTTCAAGATGAACGAAGGTATTACGGGGTTGGAACAATTAGTGTGGTGAGTAATTAGTGACAGAATTTTCATTTTTGGGTGAACTATCACTTTAACTTGTGTAATATGAAATTGCACTGAATTGCTTCACTGTTATTCACAACTCTCCTCATGGGACAGTAATGTGTCTGTCAGATAAGCATCTTGGTATACCTTTTGCCCAGTGATTAATGAATACTTTGAATTTGGACAGTTTTTTTCACCAACTATATTTGGGAAGTAGGCATATTTGGATGCAGCCTGCATTTTGGCCATAGAGTCCACAGTGCAGTGATCTGTATCAATGCGGTTGATGGACATTTTTGTGTTTAAAAAGTAATGGGAAATACCTCCTTGAGGTATCACTGATGTTGAGTAATACATGACCAGGAAAAGGAAAAAAAACATCCTCCAACTGGGAAAAAAATGGAACAGACTGAGAAATAGGAAATGTTGTGCTGTGGGCTTACATTATAAGCAGAAGCGAACAATTTTGTTAACATCACACGTCTGCCACATGGGTTCAATGATAACTAATGTATATAATGTGATTCTCAGATAACCTGTTGACAAATAAGTGTTTGAAGTGTTGTGCAATCTCGCTCTCGTTCCCTCTCTTTAAATCTGTTTATGAGTGTGAAATCAAAGATTGTGAAACAGGAAGAAACTGGAATAACAAAGGAGAGGAAACAGAGTCATCTGCTTTACGAATGAACACACACAGGTGACAATGTGCGAATCCACCAGATGCAGTTAACTTCAGCCTTAAATACTACAACAACTGCACTCATGCAAACATATGTCAGTGTGAACAGTGTTTTTTTATTAATGACACCTGTATTTGTCTATTCAACTCTATGTCTCATATTTTTAATATTTAAGCAATTATCACACAAGCAGAAGTGCAGTTTTAGTGAATTTTAACATTCAGATGTTCAATACAACAGCTGGATTATGTATCACAAAGTCTATCATCTAACTGAATATGTAAATGTTTCTGGAAAAATTAACCTTCTAACATGTTGGAAACAGGATCACTGCAGTGTTGCTTCATACTCGCTCCCTTGCTGGCCACAGAAAGAGCTGCAGAGGACAAGGGAAAGAGAGACCATAAAAAAGGAATAGGAAATATTTAGCTTTCCATCAGAAACTTAAGCTCTTTTGATGTGCTGAATAGCGCTGGAGTGGGTGGTTAGCTTCAGAGACTCACAAGCGACACATAAGCAACATCTTTCCTCATCTTGTTTTCCTGTCTTTTTCAATTTTGGGTGGAACTTTCCAGACATTTTTGGGATAAAATAAGAGTAAATAAGTGGAATATGCTGACAAACTTTTCATGTGAAAATAAAATCTGAAAATAGAATTGGAAATCAACAAGTAGTGAAGATTTATAGAGCTGTGTAGCTTCAAGTGTGTGTGTGTGTTGTAGATATTCAGAGAACAAGAAAATTAAAGATAAAGAAGCTTTTCCTGAAATTTTTGTTTTCTTATTTTACTCTCCCATTTGTATAAATTCAGACTCATAACTATTCTCATATGTCCTTTTTTTCTTGAGTGATTGTTTAATTGATTATTTCTTTGTTTACTTGCTTGTTTCTTTATTTTTCATGTTTATTTCTTTATTCAACTCTTTGAGTAATAGATTTTTCTTGTTTTATTCTGACAATTCTTCTCTTCTTTTTAAGAAGTTTTATATTTGTTTAATTTCTTTGCTTGATTGTTTTTGTTTCTTTTATTGGTGCTTTTTTTTTTTTTTGCTTGTCTGTTTCTATGAGTTTTTGTTTCACTATTGGTTTGATTTATTTATTTATTTTTTTTGACTTTTTCTGTTTGTTTGTTTGTTTGTTTTTGTTTGAGCATTTATTTCTCTTTATGGTTGAGTCTTTGTTTCATTGTTTGTTTGACTGATTGCAGTTTCTGTCTTCAAAGTGTTTGGTTTGTTTTGTTCTGTTTGTTTCTTTTAGTTTGACCTTATTTGAGTCTGTGTTTCATTGTTTGTTTGTTTGATCGATTGCAGTTTCTGTCTTCGAGTTTGACATGTTCTGTTCCCTTTTGATATTTCACTCGCACTGCGTCGAGTATCGATGCTTGTATGGGAAAAACTATTTTCCCCCTTCTACTGAAGCCTATTTCAATCACGCAGTTATAACTGCACGTCGATTGTTTTGTGTAGGATTAAAAAACGAACCAATGCACAGTGGTGACAAGCGAGCCAATGGCTATGCAGCCCGCCATAGCCCGCCAAAATGGGAGGGGCGTCTGGCTATATAATCAGCTGCCCTGCCACCGCTGCTCATATTTCTTCTCTTCAACGACGAACTCCATTCTTCGCTGACTCTTTGCTGATGCCGGTATCCGCCATTGAAACGCCTCAAGCAGCCTGATTAGGACCTCTCGCAGCGACCAGCTTGCACACTCGGTCATCCCCTGCAGCCATACTGCGTCGATAAAAAGAGCCTCAGTAAAAGAGCAAATTTCACAGCGTTGTTGCAAATACCGCACCGTCATTGTAAGAAGTGCAGGTCTCCCCTGTACGCGGATGACACTCACGCTGAGTGTGTGTCATGCTTGGGGAAATCCCACGCTGACGCTGTGCTCAGCGGGACTGACTGCTCTCATTGTGAGAGTTTCATTCTTGCCTCTCTGCGCTCACGGATAGCTTTCTTTACAGAGAGCGACTCCAGCCCTCGCGCCCTCCCGTTTTCTTCCTCGCAGGTACCTGTGAGGAAAAAACAGCGGGGCAGAGGATTTGAGCAGCCGGTGACAAGCGAGCTCACGTCAGCTCAATGCCCGCATGCCTCGCCATCACCACAGAGAGAGCATTCGCCTGTCCTCTTCACCCAGCACGATCAGCGTCCCTCTGCGGCTACGAGCGACATGATCTTGTTCGGTGTGAGTGACAATGAATTGGATGACAGCCTTTTATCTGGTGGCTTCAGACGCGGAAGAGTTATCAGGCTCTGTGACTGACCCTGCCCTCTTGCCGTCATCTGCTTCACGCAACGCCAGACTCAGAGCGGATGAAGAGCTCATCTCAGGCAATGCGACACTTCCTCCCTAAGCGCACCAGCTCTTCTTCTGCTTCCGGTCACCCCAGACCTGCGCCGACTCAGCAGACAGCTAAACCAATGCCAACCACCTCGGAGCCCCGACCACCTGAGGGTCGGCAAGATACAGGGCGCTCATGCTCGGCACGATGCTACCCCTTCCCGAAGCGCCAAGAACCCCGGCCCAAGATCTCCTTGGATCCGGTGCCTCAGGAATCCTCATGAACAGCCAGGCAGAAAGAGGAGGGGCCCAAGTCTCGTTACCTCTGGACCACCCCGCAAGCAGTCTTTAATGTGCTTCTCGCCACCCCGCTTAAATCTGGGTGCAGAGGAATGTGTGTTTATGGATCCTCTCGAGCCCACTATAGCGCCCAGGTGTCCGACCGCTGTGTAAGCGGACAAAATAAAACACATATATTTTCAAAAAGAGAGCAAAAATCTTTTTCTGCTAACCATAAGCATCCTGCCCTTATGCAGCCAGTCTACACAACCGTTACAACCCCTTGCCACATGGACCGAGGCCTGGCAGGCCATTCCCGGTGTTCCGCTCTACACTTTCCCCCTGGTCCCTCTGCTACTGTAAGTACTCAGGTGAGTCAGGAAACAACGGCACAAGCTGTTTCTAATAGACCCCTCTGGAGGAACCAACCGTGGGTGTCGGAGTTATTCCAGCTGCTGAAAGCAGCCCTGTGGCCGATCCCCTTGAAACGAGACCTCCTCTCTCAAGCGAATGGCGTGATATGGCATCCATGGCCCGAGTTATGGGCCCTGCATGTGTGGCCACTCGACGGGAGCCTTTCGCCCTCAAAGAGCATGTCCTAAACACTATGGCAGAAGCTAAAGCCCCGTCTACTAGACACCTCGACGCAACGGCTTGGTGGTAGACCGCGACTTAAACCCGGTCACCTCCGATATGTCAGTGGTTCTTTTATTTCTGCAGGAGATGATGGATAAACAGCGTTCCTCATCCACCATCAAAGTTTACGCGGCAGCCATAGCGGCTTTCCATCCCCCTATTGCTGGCCGATCAGTAAGCAGAGATAATGACATTTTTACGAAGAGCCAGGTGAACGAATCCCCACGCCCTCGTACAGTTCCACCTTGGGATTTACCAACCATACTAAGGGCCCTAAAGGGGCCTCCGTTTGAAACATTGCAATCCTCGTGCTTCAGAGTACTCTCGTTGAAAACCGTCCTGCTGTTAGCACTGGCATCGGTCAAGCGAGTAGGAGACCTGCAGGCCTGGAATTCGGGCCTAACGACTCCAATGTCTTCTTGAAACCAAGGCTGGGTTATGTACCTAAGGTGCTCTCCATTCCGTTCAGAGCCCAGGTCATAGCGCTTTCCGCACTTTCCCCCTCCGACGGGCAGCCCGAAATCCCTGCTCTGCCCTGTCAGGGCCCTGAAAATATACAATGGGCGTTCTGCCTCGTACAGAAACTAAGAACAGCTTTTTGTTGGCTTCGGTAACCGCGCTAAAGGTTGGCCCTGTTATGAAACAGAGAATTTCTAGGTGGTTAGTGGATGCTATCTCATTAGCATACTCCTCCTTGGGGTTGCAGTGCCCTATTGGAGTCAGAGACATTTGTGAGGTGGCCGGCTGGTCCTCGCCATCCACATTTTTAAGGTTTTACAACCTGTATGTCCCTGCCTTGCAGGCCAGAGTCCTTTCTGCTTAAGTAGCAATCTTCCGGGTTCACTTGACCAACATTGTTCAAGCCCCTCTTTTGCTTAGTCTGTCCATAACTATATGGACGCCAGGTATCACTTACGGGACAACACCCAGGCCACGGATGACCCTCATGGCTCACCCTGTGCTTGGTGCATTCTATTTACTCCCCTGGTCCTAATCCCTATGTGAGTCTTGGTTTCGAGTCATTCTGCGTCATCGCATGGTGTGATTGGACTGGTTCCCATACAAGCCTCGATACTCGATGCAGCACGAGTGAAATATCGAAAGGGAACGTACTCGGTTACTGTCGTAACCTCGGTTCCCTGAGATATGTGAACGAGTACTGCGTTCCTGGCCGTGCTATGAGCTGCACACCTCGGTTGCTTCCTTCGAAGAAATCTAAGATGCGGTGGCAGGGCAGCTGATTATATAGTCAGACGCCCCTCCCATTTTGGTGGGCTATGGTGGGCTGCATAGCCATTGGCTCGCTCGCCACCGCCATGCATTAGTTCGTTTTTTAATCCTACACGAAACAATCGACGAGCAGTTTTAACTGCATGATTGAAATAGGCTTCAGTTGAAGAAGAAAACAGTTTTTCCCATACAAGCGTCGATACTCGACACAGTACTCATTCCCATATCTCAGGGAACCGAGGTTACAATAGTAACCGAGTACGTTTTTTGGGGTGATTGCTTCTTTCTTTCTTTCTTTCTTTCTTTCTTTCTTTCTTTCTTTCTTTCTTTCTTTCTTTCTTTCTTTCTTTCTTTCTTTCTTTCTTTCTTTCTTTCTTTCTTTCTTTCTATCCTCATTTACCCCCACCTTCCCTCCACATTGGCTCTTGGCCACTCTCCACACTTGCGGTCTCACTGTCTTATTCTCTCCCAGAGAAAACCACTTAATGCAAACAAAAAAATAGTTTTGTCCTCAGTTTGCAGAGTCCTGTCACATTTCTACGGAAACAGCCATTTAACACAGTGAAGATAAATCAGTGAGTAAGTGGTGGTGTCTTTACATCACAGAGACTTGAAAAAAACATCACTCATCAAGGGCATAGAGTTGTTTTTTATAATTACATGGATAGCAAATAACAGGCAGGATGAGAAAGGAATAAAATAACATACAGAGACTGGGTTAATGTTACACAACGGCCGCATGGCACCAGCGGGTTACGAGACTGTGGGTCCTGGGAAAAGGATACAAGTTTACTGTGTGTATGTGTATATGTGTGTGTGTGTGTGTGTGATTGACTGTGTCTGAGAGAGTCTACAATTGAAATAACCCTGACGAAGACCAAGTGGAGACACTGCCCTCGAAACCTCCGGGCCAGGGCAGTGACTAGCCCTTTAGTAGTATGTGCTGAGTGTGTGGGTAAGTGAGTACACACACACACACACACACACACACACACACACACACACACACACACACACACACACACACACACACACACACACACACACACACACACACACACAGCCTCTCTCTCGCGCACACACTCTCTCTCTCTCTCTCTCTCTCTCTCTCTCTCTCTCTCTCTCTCTCTCGAGCTCAGGGCCAAGTACTGCTTGACTCTGCAGAGACAGAGACTCACAATGATATGTTTGTAAAAGAAAAAAATGGAAACCTGAGAAGGGGAATTGTGTGAAAGGAAAAAATAACCTCAAAAAAAAAAACATCAAAAACACCCAAAACAACCCCCAAAAAAGAACGGAGCGTTTATGAGGGCTGTTTTAGTCTGCTGGCTCACTCCCCGATCTTTAGCAAGGCGTCACTCCGGGTCAGCAGCCCGTCTCACAGACGCTGCACTGTCAATTATGGCACTGTCATGGAAACTGCAGAAAGCCATGGAGAAAATGACCCCTCACAACTCAGAGTAGTGCAGCTTGTCCTGGAATAACACAATGCACTGCTACTTTCACAATAGAGCACACTATCAACAACTTCCATGTTTAACTGTAATTTCTTACAACAAAATACTATAGTCATAACTTAACACTGAATGCAAGCTTATAGGTCATTTACTCAAATGACAAATTACTATTTAAACATATCCTCATCATGCAAAATTGTGTAATAATCATGTGAGTAGTTGTTTTGTTCACTTCACATATCTATACTAGGGGCTATATGTGGCACCCCTGTTCATTGTAGTACGGAAAGAATATAGTTTTTAATTAAAAGGTAAGTGCAATGAAAAAATGGTGTAGAAACAATTTTCACTTGGAAATTGATTTGCAAGGAAATGGCAAGTATCGCATGGAAATAAACATTACATTTTGAAGTGGAAAGACTGAAATAGTATTTTCTTCTAAAAAGTGCCGCAATAATCTGCTTTATTAACAACTTAAAAATGTATTTTTACAGTGTGTGTATTCTAAGCAAGGTAATTTCAAAGTCATATAAAAAATTATAGACACAGACACAGTATGGTGTTGCATTCCTGAATAGTTCAATGTTTCTAAACAACTCAGTTAAATAAATTTTGTCAGTCATTGATTTACTTTAAGAACCAATCAGCATATTAAGTAAATTGGACCCTCTCTGTGAAAACCCAGCTAAAGGCATTTTTTTAGATTTTCTATTTTTTGCATAGAATCATCCTATATATTGTAAAGAACATTCTGTGAAAATATATTCTTGGTATCATTAATATTGACTGAGTAAGGCCATGTCAAAATTGAAATCATAGTGAAATGAATGCTTGTAATCAAACTTTGATGCTCGTTATCTCAGAATTATATTTTTAGACTTCACACACATACTATATACTTCACTCACAAAAACAGTCACTTGTTCTGTTATAGAGTGACTCAGCAATTTTAATGAACCAGTAAATGGAAGGATTCTATGACTCACAAAGTTTTGTTATCAAATAAATCTGTTTTGAGCGAATCAGTTTAATAAATGTCTTATAAGAACAATTTATTTTTCTGCTCACTGGAGTAATTGTTATACAGAGCCATGCACATGACCAAAAACTAAATGTCATTGCTGCAAATTAAAATCAGTAAATGAAAAATGAATGAAATTCTTAATTTCCACCACAATATCCTACCACGAATTGCAGTCTGCCTGGAGCAGACAAAAACAGACAAGCAGACTGATACAACAGCGAAAAGTCCCAGTGCTGTATCCATGTTGTTAGAACACTATAACAAATCAGCTTTGACAACTGAACTAACTGTTATATAAAGACATGCAAGTAAAAGCGAAAAACAAAACAGCAACAGCACAATAAATCAACAAATAGCAAAAAAGGAAAAGATGATGGGAACATGCTGAGAACCTAAACACTGTGTACATATACAGTACTCAAGATTACTGTAATGCAGGCACAGTTAATTATTGTAATTCTACAGCACAACACTGCTACATTACAGTTATTTTCTGAACCTGTTTACAGTGAAGTTTCAGCATACAGCCATCATTTAATTGCAATATATTTTAGAACTACTAAAAAAATGCACAGTCCTGTTCAGTGCACAAATATTGTATATCCAATGGAAGTGGGACTGAAAAATGTTGTAAATTATACCGAAAGTTCAGGAAAGGGAAAGTCAGAGGAGACTTAGGCTCCAGTTCAACAGTAAAGATTGGACTCAGGAAGTCAGGAACCAGCGACCAGCAGCTTTGTGTTTTCCAGTGCTGTCTCTGGAATAATATTCCATTTAAAAAGCCACCTACTCACAGGGATCAAGTTGCAGTAAGTCAATGTGACATTTCATGTAGCATCAGTGCTACAAATGTCAAATATAGCTCTTCCTAATGATCTCAAGATGTTTAAGATTTAGTTGTATAAAAAGCTAGTTTATGAGGCTGGCTATAACTTTGGGCTCTTCCCTGCAATCTGAACTCTTACCTGGCCTACCAGTGACCCCATTTACACCTAGTATCGGGCGTAACACCCATAAATGTTCAGTGCTAAATCTGGGCTCTTTTAGTATAATTGATATACTATTATAGTTTTTGGTAATAATTTGGATTTACATCTTATTTTTAGATTTTAGATTTTCATAAAAATGTAGTTAAAGGGGTCATGATGTATGATGTTGCTAAAAAGAACATTATTTTGTGTATTTGGTGTAATGCAATGTGTTTACGCGATTCGAGGTTGAAAAAGTAATCGTTCTGAGAAGCGAGGTGTGCTGTGATTGGCCAACTATCCAGTGCATTGTGATTGGCTGAATACCTCAAGCCTGTAACGGAAATGTTACGCCCCTTACCATTTTGAGATGCCATGTCCCAGCGCGACGAGACTAAAACAATAAAACCCACTGTAAATTAGGTATTTGTTGCATTCAGTGAGGACATAATTACTGATTATAATGACTCATAATGCCTTTGCATTATTATGTGTGCTGCACACACTAATATTTGGGTTGAACTGTTCTGGAACAGTGTTGTAAATAGGACTTAATCACTGATTTCTAGTTGTGTACTCAATTGGAAGCCCAAACAAAGTTTTGCTTTCACAACGAAACACAGCGTTTCCACGACAGGAGACAGCGAGAATAAAAGTAACACCTTCTTTCTTTACGTATACATTTGGGCGGTGTTATGCAAATCTTCTCACACCGTGATGTAGACATGTGGGGACGTGTTTGAATGAGACGTTTCAGGAAGGCGTGGCAGAGTCTTAACTTTTATAAAGAATATCTCTTTAATCTTTAATAAAGACTTTAATCTTTGCTACTTTACAGAGCTTATTTATGCACAGACAGCTTGTAACACTACAAAGACAAACATGAAATCACATTGTGTGAACCGTTTAATATTGTGTTGTGTGTTTTTTAATAATTATTATAATATTTTTTTAATTTGTTATAAATATATACACATATGCACCACGTCCTGCTGCTTACACAGGAAGGGGAGGCGGAGCAACTTCCTGTCCAAGAGGGAAGAGTAAGGGTATAGCAGGGGGCCACACTTCCTGTTAAGCAGAAGAAGGGAGGAAAGAAACAGAAAATATACAGATTACATCATGCAGTAGGTTTGTTGGACAGGGTTTTGGGGAGAGTCCATATTTTGGCCTGATGGAAAAGCTGAAGCAAGTGTGCAAAGAAAACACACACACAGACACACACACATACACATGCACTCTTCAACTGCAATAATAAAACACTTACACAGGTCAAGCTCTTTCGTCTTCTTACTTACTGACACATAAAATCACTAACACTCACATGCATGCAAACGTATAAAACATATACAGATCCACAAAAACATGCTACATGACAGTGTGAAGTGTGCAACTAAAGTGTTGCATAATATGAAGAATATGTGAGCGATAGTCATGCAAATAATACTGGCATGATTGTTCACGATGGTTGCCAGGGTATTTTTCTGCAGTATCTTCCAGAATTGTCTCACACGATTGCGTTCCCAAAAATCCGGTGTCCTTCTCTGAATGCAACATAACATGACAGCATTTGTTATTGCATGTGTTGTTATGAGCTAGAGTTGCAGCAACTTCCAGTATTTTTTTAATTTATTTTTATGAATGATAATTTGTGCCAGTTTCCCAGGAAGGGATGATTTTGTTCTCTGTAACACATGGATTGAAATTGTGTTTTATTTGCATAATTGTTTATGAGGTATTCCATTTTTGGTATAAGTTAAATTCACAACTTTGAATGGAAACTTAGCTTATGATATTCTGGTCTTGAGATATGCGAACACAGTATGAGCCGTCATGTCTGATTTATGAAAAAATTACTCATTAGGGCCAGTTCACATCTTAGACTGTAAAAAAACATGTGAAGTATTGTAGTTTCTGAAGAGCGTTTTTGAAGCTCAAAGTGGGCAGAGCCGGCCGTCGCCATCTTGGCAGCGTCTCACTGTGCTCTCACTCCCAGATAGTCGAAAATGGGCAAAGAGGCAAGACATGGGTGGAGCTGGTTGCTGAAACCATGCATACCAAGCTCAACAGTGGTGACAGCAGCGGCAATCCATCTGTCACTCAATTGGCCACGCCATTAATTATGCAGAACTTTAAGGCTTAATATAATTTAAACAGATAAGTTATAAAAAAAAAATCACCCCGCTCACAGTTGTCATGAAGGGCAAAATTAGCTATATAGACCAAAACCACTTTTTGTACCAGGTTGTAAATATATATATATTTATTTTTGCTGTAAATTTGGGCATTTTAACGTGGGGAGTCTATGGGACTGACTGCTTTTTTGAGCCAGTCTCTAGCGGCCAGTCAATGAATTGCAGCTTTAGTCACTTCTGTGTTAGTTTCAAGAGAGAATCCGGGTGGTTTTCGCATGGTTCGCACCATGGATAATAATGGACTCATGTACCATGGACTCATTTAAAAATATTTTATTATATATATATATATATATAGATATGTGTATGTGTGTGTGTGTGTGTACGTGTATATATATATATATATATATATATATATATATATATATATATTAGTGGTGGGCATAGATTAATTTTTTAATCTAGATTAATCTAGATTAATTTTGGAATTAATCTAGATTAATCTAGATTAAAATGGCTCATTTGAATTCTGCGAAGGCATTCAGAATATGTGTGCTACCCAAATAATGACTAAAGGAAGTCTTTGAGAACGGGTTTCTCAAGCCAGGTGGCACATTAGACCAGGGCTCATCTCCTGTTTCCAAAATGCATCACAAACTTTAATCTCTTCCGTCCCAATCCCACGAAAAAACTGGGGAAATCCTGCTCCACTCCGGAAGAATGACTCCCATTCCTCCCACTCCGTGTTTTTTTTTTTTTTGCCGATAACTGTCAATTACAGTAAAATATAGTACAGATCACAGCGTGCCCACCTTATTAGTTGAATAAAACCCACAATGTCGTTTTTGTTATTATATTGAACTGAAAGCCATCTTATGCACAGTGTTGCACAGATTAAATTTCATGTAAATCATCCATGCTAACACACGTCTTCTATTTTTATTTTTTAGACATTTCACTCTCTATAGATATATTTTTCAAAGACGGAGTTTCTAAGTTTCTCGCTCAAGTTCACATGAGACCTAAAGCGCATCCTGTTTGCTTAAAAGCGCAACGTTTCGTTGTTATTCTGAGTGCACACAAATAAACGTAGAGTCTTGCAGCAAACGCGCTTCCACACAAACACTTCAATAGCGCACATTTCTCTAGGTTAACATATTGAGCGGCCATGTAAAGTTGCTACTACATACATCTTTCAGATGAAAAGCCATATTTGAGGTTGATGAATGATAGGTGAGCGTTTGGATGTCCTGCCCGATTGTATTACCACATAGACCAGCTGTTAACAATCTGTCCATCACGGACTGCGAGCCTCTAGTTCGAAGACTCGTTCTCGCCCCCTACAGTGCAATTCGGCTAGGTATACATCCGAGCTAAAATATCAGGGTGAAAGTCATCATAGCTTGCGTAGTATAGACCCAGCTCCCAAACCAACTTTGAGAATAGATTAATGGCGATATTTTTTTTATCGCCCGATAAGAGTCTCACGTTAACGCAGCACGTTAACGCCGATAACGGCCCACCACTAATATATATATATACAGTATCTCAAAAAAGTGAGTACACCCATCACATTTCGGCAGTCAATTTAGTATATATTTCAGGGGACAATACTATAGAAATGAAACTCGGATATATTTTAGAGTAGTCAATGTGCAACTTGTATACCAGTAAATATTTACTGTCCTCTGAAAATAACTCAATATACAGCCATTATTGTCCAAAAGGATGGCAACAAAACTGAGTACACCCTAAGTGATAACAGCTATACATCATTTAATCATGCAAAGCCACATGTCCTGTTCATAATGTTCATGTTTTTGTCTGCTTGACAGGACCATATACATGTGTGTATCTTGTTTTAGAGCAGTTAAAATTTGTTTATTTGAGTACAATTCTCTTATACTGACCACTGGATGTTCAACATGGCACCTCATGTCAAATAACTCTCTGAAGATTTGAGAATTAGAATTGTTGCTCTCCACAAAGATGGCCAAGGCTTTAAGAAGTTCGGTAACATTCTGGAACTGAGTTACAGTACAGTGGCCAGGGTCATACAGAGGTTTTCCAAGATTTCCAAGGTTTCACTCGGAACAGGCCTCGCAAGGGTCGAGGGAGATACTGGGGAGCTGCGGTTCATTGAGGGAAACATGGATTCCAACATGTAATGTGACGTTCTGATGCAGAAGATTATCCCCATCCTTTCAGAAACCTTATGTTTTCCAACATAACCACCCTAAACACACCGCCAAGACGACAACTGCCTTTCTGCTGACGGTGAAGGTGAAGGAATGGCCAAGTATGTCTCCAGACCTGAACCCTATTGAGCACATGTGGGGCATCCTCAAGAGAAAGTTGGAGAAGCACCATGTGTTTGTACATTGCACATTGACTACTCTAAAATATATCCAAGTTTCATTTGTTCACTTTACAAAACATATATACATTTACAATTCAACTGTAAAAGTGGACATAGCAGGTAAAATTAGTTTTGAACACATCACCATTTTTCCCAGTAAGTATATTTCTAAAGGTGCTGTTGACATGATTTTTCACCAGATGTCGATAATGACCCAAGTATGTATATATACATACAAATACAACAAAACAAATACATTCAGAAATTAAGTAATGTGTAATAAAATGAAATGACACAGGAACAAGTATTGAACTACTGAAATGTATTTAATACTTTGTACAAAAGCCTTTGTTTGTAATGACAGCTTCAAGACGCCTCCTGTATGGAAAAACTGGTCGCATGCATTGCTCAGGAGTGATTTTGACCCATTCTTCCACACAAACAGCCTTCAAATCTTGAAGGATTTGATCCGTGGGCCTCTACTATGAACTCTGATCTTTAGTTCTTATTTTCTATTGGATTCAAGTCAGGTGATTGGTTGGGCTATTCTAGCAGCTTTCTTTATCTGAAACCAATTGAGAGTTTCCTTGGCTGTGTTTGGGATCATTGTCTTGCTGAAATGTCCACCCTTGTTTCATCTTCATCCTCCTGGTACAGTAGGTGTTGGGACTGGACCAGCTAATATAAATGTCCACTGACAAGGGGCAGGATTTCTTTCTAATTACTGCTAGATTTCATTTGTTGTCTTGGCTTTCCATGTCTCTTTGCACATACCTTTCTTCATGTGTTCAATCATTTTCCCCTGTGTCATTATTTTTTATTACACATAACTTAATTTAGGAACTTGTTTGTTTTCTTTTCTTTGTATGTATGGATTACTTGGGTTGCTACCCACATCTGGTGAGAATTTCAAGTCAACAGCACCTTTAGAAATATGTTTACTGGTGACACGTTCAATACTTATTTTACCCGCTGTATATTTCATGTCCACTTTTACAGTTTATTTGTAATGGAAACTTTATTTGAATGTTTTAACTATAATCAATACAACATAAATATCCTTTATCTTTTTTGTTCTGTCTGGAACCCTGGCATTTTCAGAACCTTGCAGGAATAGAAACAGTGTAAGCTAAAAGTTGTAGCAAAAATGTTCAAAGGCATTGAGAATGCTTTCAACCTCTTTATTTTTAGGCTCAAAATCTTTTCATAGAAAACAAACACTGGTCAGTTGACTGATAATGAGATATTAAGACTTAAGTCGAAACATTGTTTTAAACTTGAGATTCCTGAAGCCTGCAGAGTTGAGTTTGGATTATTCATCCTTCCAAAAAGTGAAGAGCTTTTCTGTCAGTTTCATTTGGGAAACGAATAAAAAAAAAAATCACCAGGGGTGCATCTCGTGAAAACACTGCTCATGAGTTCATGAAGCCACAGATGGGCAATAAACCATAAACTGTGAAAAAATGGCGAAATACCAGCGACAACCACACATGTAGCTTCCAAGCCTTCTTTCTGTCCGTCACACAAAATAACACAGAGCTCAAAATAAGTGTAATTTGCTGACCTGCACATTGGAATTCAGAGTTACTGGACCTGCATGATCGGTCAGTGTTGTTCTTTCCATTTAGGGAGCTGGTCAGGGGTGAAAAAAGCTCCTCTTCCCTTTAACATCCTTCCCCCTGCAGCACACACACACACACACACACACACACACACACACACACACACACAGAGAGATATTGTCCAACACAGAGATTCCTGCTATCCCAACATCCCCAGTTTCCCCAGGATCTTCCTCTGTTTTGGCATTCCTGCTAATTCTATGGCTAATTAATTGGCGGGATGAAACTCTACCGCACAGCAGCTGACCTGGACCTAACTGAGCCCACTTAACGTCTTGGCAAAAAGAATCTGTGGTGTGTCATTCAACAGACATCCGCATATAGTCAGCATGATATGAAGGAAAAGAACACATGACGTGTATCATTGGATGTAAAGAATAACACACACTAGGCATCCTGCCTGAAATGTAAATGCTTTTGAAAGACTATTTTCCCTCTTTAAACCCACTCTTATATCAATCTTTTTGTTCTCCAGTATTGAGTGAATCAACATGAGGGAGCATTTCTTTAATCTCAGAGCTTTTTTTTGTATGAAGACATAAGAGAAGACAATTTCAGTTTTGTTCTCCTCAGTCAAAAATGTTTTCTTTTTGTCCGTGGTTTTAGGGGAAAAAATTGCTTAAAGAGCCAAACTAATTTTGTGGCTGATCAAAAATCTTGGAGGAGGGAGTGAGAGAGACCAGACTGGATTACAACTTAAACATTGCGGCCCTGCTCTCGCTCTCCGTTCTCTCAAAAAGGCAACAACAATTATAGCCACATCACCATTTTACATAAATCAGGCAAAGATGCACCTAATGCAAGTGTAAAGATTTTGACAACTACCCAATATTTCGTGACAACTTTATTTTTCAAAATATATATCATTACATTTTTATGTGTAATACATTTAAAAAAAAAAAAACACATTGAAAAGCACATGCACTCTGTGGTGTGGGAAAGTGTGTTAGTGAAACACTATGTACAATTGTGTGTTTTCAATTTAATTGCTTTGATTTAATAGCTCTGAGACATTTTTTATTGCAAACTCTTTTTATTTGAAGATAATTATTACCAAAAGGGGGAGTTATTACCAACTCAACATGTTCCTCAAGTGCTAAGAGGATTACAAAATGTCATGTCCACATGAAATGCTCAATTCAAACATATTCAACCACACAGAAGGGAAGAATGCAATATAAATTAGTCGCCAATGGATCAAAATACATCAAATGTCATGAAAAAGAGTAATTGAAAGATATTAAGTGCAGTATAAAAGTCTTGAGTGGTTTTCACATACCCAGTGCAAAACATATTTTCATACAACCTTTTATAAAATGTCTATAAAAATATAAAATAAACAATATAAAAAGCACAAAAAGGAATATATATATATATTGCAAAAATATTCACATTCTTGACTTCCGCGTCCCAGTACCCTCATTTGAGACTGTAAGTATACAGTAGCTGGATGGAGTCAGCAAAATTAAATCGTCCACAGTCTCAGAAAGTACAAGTTATCAAGAGCAGAAATTACTAGTCATACTGTGAAATGCAATTTAGTGAAGTCTATACGGTGAGAACCATCCTGTATAGAGTTCAGTAACCTCCAGTGATTCGTTAAACCGGACAAGATGATTCCCTGAAGAAGGTAACTCGAATAAATCAATAAAGATCTGAGACTCAAAAAAAGCCATATGTGCACCAGACTTCAGGACTGTGTGGAGAATGGGTTTTATCCAGTAATGCACGCGCTGTAGTAGACGGCACTGCTGGCATCGGACAGGGCTGATATCAAAGCGCTGCTCTCCTCGCAAGGGGCATTTCTGCTCAATCGAGTCCTGCTCGCGCTCAGGTATTGGTCGAACTCAATTCTGTCCACTTCGCCCCAGAACTCAGCTGAGGGTCCCAGCTGGTCCACAGCATCCAAAGAGGGAGGAGCGACCTGAGTGACTGCCGAGGCCTCAGGCGGCGGAGACAGCTGGCCCAGATGAGAGGTGAAGGCGGGGTGGGACTGACTGCTCCCGTATATCTGACCGTAATAGCCTGCAGGTGTGGGAGTGTGAAGAGCCTTGGAGGATTCTGAGAGGCTCATGTTGGTGTAGAGACTGTTAGGGTTCGAGGACTCCATGACCAGGCATTTCTCCTGCATTGGAAGGCATGCCAGCGGAGACTTCTGGTTGAGGTGTGGGTGGGAATGCTGGAGGTTATGGGAGTTGTGGTGAGGGTGGTGGCCATTCTGATGGTTTGGATGCTGGTGGTAGTTTATCCACGAACCCAGACCCACATCGTCCTGCATGTGAGGGGGGAAAAACACTGAATCTCCACCTCCCTCCTCCAAAACGTCCAGCGGTGACATCTCTGGTGTTGGCAGGCCAAAACTCTCCAGGTCCGGAGCTCCAGAAGGGTGGAGTTCTCGGAAGTGTCCCAGGGGAGGCAGCAGATGATGGGCATGGCGATGTGGCGAGTAGGCATCTCCTGGTCCCGGGCCACAAGCGAGGCCTTGGAGGAGCAAACCTGGTTCCACTCGTTTCATCTTCTTGGGCTGTTTCTTGCGGCGAGGACGGTATTTGTAGTTCGGGTGATCCTGGAGGTGCTGCAAACGGAGTCGTTCAGCTTCCTCCACAAATGGACGCTTGTCTAGTGTGCTTAGAGCCTTCCAGCATTGACCTAAAAACATCATCCAATCAGTGTCATTGTAGTAGGATTCTTTTTCCTTTAGTAGCTTATAAATATGATTTTTTAATCATACCTAGTGTTTAGTCACTATAACATTGTTCTAATTTAATCTAGAAACACTGCCAGGCTATTGAGACCGATTTTTCTGATTATTTATAAAAAGTTTTTAATTTAGCTCACTGGAATACATATACAAATATAATCATGCACAAATGATTTTTAAATGAGCTGTCAAAATTGTTACATTTGCTGCAGCAGCGATTGCTTTTGGTGAAAACAGATGTAACCCAAGCACTGACAAACGTGTGTGTGACATGAGCATATCATTACGTGTAACGGGTTGTGTATTTGAATTATTAACGGGTCAATGGATGCAGACAATCGGCAGCTTTTGTGACTGCCACAGCCCTGTTATATTTAAAAAATAAGGACATCAAAATGTCTCTCCGAGAAACAGCCAAACACAATTATTGTGCAAGATTTACAAACGTTTCAAATTACTTCCATGTCATGTGCGCCCAAGGTTTGTTTTGTAATCAATAATTCTGAGTGGCATACAAAGTTCAGTTTTTTTTTTCTTTTTAAATTATAATAATAAACTGGCACATAAAAATTGTTTTAGTTAATTTTTTACGTAAATATAAAATTGAGTTATTATTTTAAATGACAATGAATCTGCCTGATTGTAGAAGTAGCAGGGAGTGAATAAAGACGTGATTTTGTGCAACAAGAATATAATTTTAACAACAAACCTCAAAATGATCATGTCTAAAGAATTAGATTTGGAATTAACTTCATTTTATGGCCATTCACCAAAGATTTAATTGACATTGTGGTCATGTTTGCTTGTCATTTATTAGTCATATAATTGTATTCCAATTATTCCTCTAATAACATCACATTTACAATCTTTTAAAAATGTAATTATTATTCTTTATTTGTATTTATTTATTTTAATATTTTATTATTTACTACACGTATTATTTAGAACATTCTGACACATCTAAAATATTTTTTATTTGAATTTTCATATTTTAATCTACCAGTTTTCAAATATGCCACATCCATGACATCGCACCCTACTGATGCACCAGCTTAACCCCAGAGATGTGATGTATAGCGAGCATCTTACCCAGCATCTTACTGAGCACGGCGTTATGCAGGTCTGGGTTCTGGATGGCTAGACGTTTGCGCTCATCTTTAGCCCATACCATGAAGGCATTCATCGGCCTCCTGATCCTCGACTCTCCCCCTGTTTTCCCCTCGACGGAGCCCAGGGTCAGAGCTCCAGGGCGGGTTGAGTCTGGGCTTCCCACCCTGGCCTCTGCTCCGGTTCGGGACACCATCCGTGTTCCAGAGCCGGGCATCGGCGTCAGCTCTGTGGTTCGGCTGCGGTCAAAACCATGTCCCCGGTCAGGGCCCGGAGTGCTGGAAGAGGCACCCCATGTCCCACGCTCCGCAACCTGGCTTGGCTGAGAACTGGCCTCTTGACAGCAACTAGACTCAGATATATTCATTCCAGCAAGACCACCACGGTTAAAGCACGCTGTTGTCTTTGGATAGAAACAACACTAGGACGTCTCTTTGCTACTTTAAGCTACTTTAAATACAGACTGACCACTAACCCAAATGAAACGAATCGTAAAAAGAAATAAAAAGAGTTAGAAAAGGCTGCACCCTTTGTTTTAGGCTGTTTCAGAGAAGTATAAAATCCCACAGATGTTAGTGTTTTGAAACTCCTGCACGCCAGACGGTATATAGTTCTTGTGCTGAGTTTGAAAGTTGTAGTGAGTTTTGATGAACCCATGCTTTAAATATATATTTGGCCTGAGCCAATCAGAGCGTCGGCCCAAACAGGAGAGGCGGGAGGGGTAGCCAGTGGGAGCCAGTGTCTCCTGCCCCCCTTTACAGCCTCCACAGACAGAGAGATGTAATCTGAGAGGGCCATTGTTTTAGGCCTGCTGTACACACACTCATATAGGGCACATATACTAAATCATAACACACTTGCACATACACAGGAACCCTGTTTGTACTGGGGGGCCGGGACCACAAAGAAAGCTATGTGCACTTGAGTGTTAACAACTTGTAACAATGAGTGCAAATGTAAAGACATGGCAGTCAACATGAAGGGAAGAAAATGCTTAAACCCAACATACACATAAATTTAACATAACCATCTTAGATGCATTCAACCTTTGCCCTCAATATAAGGCAAAGTCTGCTTTTTGGTTTCTTGGTAGCATGAAATAACTATACTTAAAGTGATTTATAGACAGTTTTCACAGCTAAATATTTGTGGTCAACCCATCATTTATTTAAAAATACACTGTAAAAGTGAAAACATGCAGTTTTTACCCTAAATTAGTTCTATTGTATGTGACGTTTACAAATTACTTAAAAAATGACTCTGTGTTACCCAATATAGTCAGGCTAATTTAGTCATATTAAATATTATATTTGACTTGGATGAAACCTGATAATTTAGAAGCATATTTTTAGGTAATGTGTAACAGCATTTCTATTTTTTTCCAGTGCAGATTATTTATATAGGTGTGAGAAGTGTAATAACTGTTTTATTAAAATTGTGGACATGAAAAGTTCACAAATCTACAGCTAGAAAGTAGCTAATACTTAAGTTTAGAAATTGTATTATATTATACAATTTAATATTATACACTGAAGTTTTATACATTTTCATATGGACTTTATAAATTTTTTTATTTGTATTTTATTATGTTTTATCTTATATTGAATTTTTTCTCATTGTTTATATATATATATCATACATAACATCAAAATATGACAAAATTGTCTTTTTTTGACTAAAATATTATATATGTTTCTCTGCATGACAAAATATTTAATTCAAAATGTATTTTTGTGTCAAAAGACAAAAATTATGACCCAAAACATTCTTAGGTTAAAACACTCACGGTGTACGCTCTCGTTATTCCTGTCTGGGTTTGTATGCAAACGTAAAAAAAGTATTTTTATTGCTCATCTAAACATTATTTTTATAGTCTAATGAGCTGAAATCACAGCCATGCTCTGGTTGACAGCAGCATTTATTACATGGCTGTTAGTGAAAAATGCAGCATAGGAGGAGGCGAGTCATTAAACAGTTGCGATTACAATGAACTTCACACTTCACAATGAGCTTCATTAACTTCATGCGAGTAAAATGGAGAATATAAAATTTGTTATGTTTGCCAACAAATTGAAGTAGAAAGTAGGCCAATCTCCATCACTCTTGTTACAAATATAGAAGAAATGCCGAACATTGGACGGGTCGGGAGGCGACCTCTTAATGAGATGGGATGTCGGCTTGCCTCGCTTCTTTGAGAAGGGTCACGGTCAACAACACTTGAACACAATCGTTTAACCTCATCTAACTCAAGAGGATGTGAAAGTTAAAGACCATCACTTTAAACTATGTCCATGTGCTTAAAACTATATTGCACACAAGTGCATGTGTATGAAATGTGAAGTTGGCTTTTGATTTACCTTGCAAGAATGTGAAGTAACCACATTTAAACATTCTCAAACGTCCATGTGAAAAACCACAAATTAGTCCTGTGGTTTCTTGTCTCCACACCTATGCAATTCATCCAGTCTTAGATGGCTACATCCAGCCAATTTTATCCCCCCATCGAGCAGTACATCAATATCCTTGACTCTATGAATAAATGCAAGGCGAGGCATTAGAGTTCAGGCCGCGCAGAATCGCACAGAGGGAAATGGAATTGTATGTGTATGTGAAGCGGATTTAGCTCCATTAGTACAGTAGGCAGCTCAGGAACAGGCCACACAAGGCCACGAGAGGAGTTTTATTGTTCAATCTATAAGGACTTGTCATGGTTTTCTGGTGCTGGCATTTGTCTTTGGGAAGATGAGAGAGCTATTATGCAGAGAGGGTGATGGGTGCAAAAGGGAAATGTGCAGCTCTAGTTGATCTGTGCGTCAAATTACTGTCATGCCCTCGGCTTTAAAAAAGAGGGATGTAGAGCTATGAAAAAAATCAAGGTCTAAATACACATTTTTTATATTACAGTTGAATTACAATTTTTATAACACTGAGCACAACAGTCAAATATGTCCATCAAACACATATTTACATAGAACAACAATGGAAAAGCAGCGCAGTGGAATGCCAAAAATATTTTAAAACTGGCATGAAACGTACGTCTTTTCATTCAAATCTGTTTTCTAAAGGCATGTTATTGATATTACTGTGAACAATTAATCCCCCCAAATAATAATAATAATTAAACAACAGAACCAAGTCCCTGCCCAACCTTTCATAATCTGTTTCACTCAGATGTGCATCACAATTAAAAAAAATCTGCTACTTCCATGACATGGCTTGTGAAGAAAATGTGGTAAATGATCATGAAAATTTGACGCAAAATAAATAATACAAAAGTCTTAAATATGTTTTATATAAATGTGATTTAATATATATGCTTAAATAAGCAAAGTATAATAATGTTTTACTACACCAATTTATTTATTTGTATTATTATATCTTTTCAGCAGAAAAATAACATGTTTTTTATTTAATTGCTTGCCAGAAAACAGTTTAATTTGATTAAAAACAATTATAACATGGGTAACATGCAATTGTTTGTGATGCGCTTAAAATATAAAAATTATATATCTAAAGATATTTGTATTATATATTTTATTGCAAATCACACACACACACACACACACACACACACACACACACACACACACACACACACACACACACACACACACACACACACACACACACACACACAAATTGCAATACAAAATAAAACACAATAAATATAATAATTTGGTATGATTTTTATATTTTGAGCACAACACAAAGAAATTAATGTTACCTTTGTTAAAATTACATTTTTTAAATAAAAAAAATCTGTTTTAGTTTTATTACAATTTAAGTTTTAGATATTTTAGTACCATTTAAGTAGCAAGATAAACTAAATTGCATTGGCAACTAGCTGAAATCTTTTCTTTCAATAAATATTTTATTTCAGTTAAAGTTTAAGTAATGAACGTTTTGTTATGGTCTACTTTTTAGTTAACTATAATAACCCTACATTGGAAAGGTTTAACTTTTATATTTACATTGTGAGACCTGGCATGGCGTGTTTGTGACAACATAAATGTACATAAATACACACTCACTCACACATATGTGCTTCTGCTGCGTCATTGATTTACCGGGAAACATTGCATGGTCCGTGTGGATGGGAAGTTCTCTAGTAGATGGTGAAAGTTGGCTACGTGACAATGGTCTTCGCCTGGCTGTCTGCTCCGTATTCCCCCCTGGACATTCTCACAGTAAATGTGTGTGCGACCGCCTCACCGCTCCTTCAGTCCACCTCCTGCCGCCCACCACCTCCAGAAACAGGAAGTCAGGGATGTTCCTGCGGGCCGTCGTGACGGGACCTGATAAGATCGAGAGATACCGCGCGAGAGAGCGAGGGAATGCTGAGGAGAAGAAAGGACAGTTGACCTTTGACCCACCCGACCCCTCGGGTCCTCTTGTGGAGGTGCCCGGTTTGGCGTGGCAGATCGCTGGCCTCCTGCCCGCCGCGAGCGACAGCACTCCCACTTCACCGCTGTCCCTATGTCTCTGTGAAAGAACGAGAGACGGGCACCACACCTACACCACAGCGGAAATTTGGCCAAGACTCCAGACTGAGCGGCTAGAGGAGGAGAACTTCACAACACTCTCTCATCTTTTATTTCTCTATTTACTGTACTGGGCGAGGACACCCACACACAAATACACACGCACAGGCATTTTGATGAACAAAGACTCTGTCAATGAGTGAGTGTGTGTGTGTGTGTGTGTGTGCTTTGATAATTGATGAATGTGTTGACGTCGCTCCAAATGAGTGTATTTATGAGCGTGTGTGTGTGTGTGTTTTGGAGGTGAAGGTTTTATGAAATATTCATGTGCCGCTCTATTTTCTGCCACTTGATGAAGGGAAGTTTGTTCTGATGGATGGAAGCAACTATGTTTGGGAATCCCCCATGTTAACAATATTCTCACACACACTGAAAACAATTGGTAGCCATACAATAACACATTCACACACAGTTACCCCAGCTAATCTAGATGGTAATTTATCATAGTTTATTGCAGTTTATTTTATTTTTTTTACTATCGCTAGGACACATTTCTCAATATTTAGTTTTTTTTTTATTTATTCTTCACAAATTAGCAGTGGTGGTCAGTAACGAAGTACAACTACTTCGTTACTGTACTTAAGTACATTTTTCAAGTATCTGTACTTTACTGGAGTAGTTTTATTTTGAGTAACTTTTACTTTTACTTCACTACATTCCAAAGCATAAGATCTTACTTTTTACTTCACTACATTTCATAAAACATATCGTTACTCCTTATAATACATCACGTGCTCCGAGACGCAGAAGCGGTGTCTGATTCATGAACAAACTGATTCTTTTCAATGAACCTCTTCAATCGGTTCGCAAATCGTAACAAACGATTCATTCACGAATTGCAATGATCTGATTGCAGCTGTTCTCGAGTCGAAAACTCACTGATTCAAATGATCCGTTTAGAGCGAGTCTTCTTCAGTGAACTGAACTCACAAGTAAAGAACCGGGAGATCTCGTGAGCGCGCGCTACTGATGCTGTGAAACGTACATGGGCGTAACCACCATATACTTTGGGGGGGACGGTCAAAAATACCGCGGCAATTTTTGAATAAATGAGAAAAAATATCACGTTTAAATGGCTCAGTATTATAGCAAGGTTTCTAGCATGATACCCTGAAAATAGTCTGAATAATGAACTGCTGGAGTCACAGATCAAGGAGTTCCCGCACTTCCCACTCCATTGATAAGCCTCTATTCATTCGTTGATGGCCTGGCCTGTTTGTTTTTACGATCTGATCCGCGACTGAACTTATAAAAATATCTGGGGGGAGGGCTCACATTTGGACCCCCCCAATATCTATACCATGGTTACGCCCTTGACGTAAGTTACTAATGTGGATTCATTATTGTAACTGAAAATAATATTTAGGTCAAAACTGTCAGTTGTTTGTGAACTAAATCTGCTGTAAAGGGTGATCTATTTAAGCCCACTGAAATGCTTGAATGCAGACAGATCAACATCAGTGTCTCTAACGTTATGTTTTAGGTCAAAAACAAAACATTAAAATAACACCGATTAAATAAAATAACTCATGCGTTCATATTCCGCTGCTGTAACGTTAGCAGTTTTATTAAAAAGCCATGCATTTAGACCTATGTGACGTCTGTTTTTATATTGTTTATCAACAGTATACATTTTTATATTGTTTAGATCAACTAGAGACAGATATGAATGTTTATTCATAACCATACTGAAAATAAGTAAATATTGTTAGCTGATGCTAACTGTCTAGCTAACAAGCTTGCTGGTGCTAAGTTGAGGAAATTTTTAGATATAAAGTCCAAATATCTTTATTCAGCCACCTAACGTTAGATAGATTCCATCTGAGGGAAAAATAAAGGATGTGATGTTCAGAACATAGTAACTACAGTAATTATCAGAGTGGGAAGTGATGCCCTCTGGGGGCATTGGGCCTGGGGTGTTTTTACACCACAGACAAGGTTTGAGAAGAACAAAAAATCATTATGAAAATATAATTAGATTTTCCTTGAAATGTTCTTCCTAATTTCAGGCCTAATTCTCATGTCATATATAACAGACGTTCTGCAAAACAACAAGTTCTAAAACACTTTTTTCTTACTGGTGAAGATTAGATGGTGAAATCTGTTTTCTCTCAGGTACATGGCAGTGTAAGCTTCACAGTGAACATTACTACATCACTCTCATCAACGTAGTCCATATCAACAAAATATATATTTTGACTCTATATAGTGGTTATTTTGGGAAAAACCCAGGTATTTTGAGCAGTAGGATTATACAAATATGTGCTAATATAAAATTAAATAAAGTAGTCTATATAAAATTGCAAAATAAATCTGTCTATCAGTACTTTTTTACTTAAGTACATAAAAAAGTGAGTACTTTTGTACTTTCACTCGAGTAAAATTGAAAAAGCAGTACTTTTACTTTTACTGGAGTAATATTTTATTATACCTATCTGTACTTTTACTCAAGTACTTGATCTGTGTACTTTGCCCACCACTGCAAATTAGGCACAACAGCTGTCTATGTGAGCTAGGCTGTGGATAATTTAACATTGCATTGGAACAAAATATATTCTATTACATCTTTCACATTACATGAATTCCTTTCTCACTCCGAAAACCACCAAAACTATTTACCTTTAGGCCAATCTGCATATTTGCATACTCTTTTTAAAGGCAGGGTAAGCAATTTCTGGAAGCCAATGTTGATATTTGAATTAACCAAAACAAACATGCCCCTATTTTGATGGCTCCGCCCCACATATACGCAACCCAGGCAACGATTAGTTCTGTGAAACAAAGCAAAACGGCAAAATACTATAGAAGTCGTTATAATCAGTGATGCTTTCTACACTGGATGCTGCACGGTTCGACACGACAAATCTCGACAGAAAACTGCTGCGTTCTATTTATGACGTGCTGACACAAATTTCAAATGATTTTCAGCGGTCGCTTTATCGCGTTCATTGTAGTAAACTTTAGCTGTGAGGGCGCACCGCGTCCTGTGTAGACATGGTGTTACTCACCTATTGAGAAGAACCAAAGCAACCTCGGTGTCTGATCGCAGGCCTTCCGCTCCTTGAGTTCTCTCCAGAGCTGGAAAGCTGATCCGATCCGATATTTACACGTGTCCTACTTCTTGCCTTGTCATTCCGCAGACATTCTCCTCTTTTGTTTTTTATCCGCCATCTCGAACCTTCTGTCACTCGGCTCGGAATGCTCTCTCCTCCACATCATGAGTAGACACCCCTTGCTGCTGATTGGCTACAAGTTTGTTTTGGTACTTGGCCTCGACTCGGTTTTCTAAAGCATTTTTGAAAGATTACATACCCCACCTTTAAAACTTATGTTCGAAACACAATACAAAACGTATTAAGACAGGAATTTGATAAATTTCTATAGTGATACCATACTGAAATATATATCAAATCTAAATATTATCAAAACACGATGTTAATCAGCTGTTAATCTTTAAGTTTAATTATACCATCTATAAAAAGTGGACAATTTAGGAAAAATGTTGCACTATAATGTAAACATGGATATAATGTAACATGAATTCTAAACATTAGAGCTTAGTGTTTTTAGGTGCTTTATAAGTGAAGTGTGAGGTGATGTGTGGCGACCCATACTCTGTGCGCTGCGTTTAACCCATCCAAGTGCACACACACAGCAGTGAGTAGTGAACAAATACACTCACACACACATCCAGAAAGTGGGCAGCTAATGCTTCGGCGCTCAGGGAGCAGTTGGGGGTTCAGTGCCTTGCTCAAGGGTCTCCTCAGTCGTGGTATTGAGAGAGCTGGTTATTCACTCCCCACCGACAGTCCCGGCCAGACCTGAGACTCGAACCCGCAACCTTCAGGTTACAAATCTGACTCTCTAACCATTAGGCCACAACTGTCGCCATAAACTATCAAAGAGTATTTGCTGGGTGAAAAGAAGTAGTTTTAGTGTACTTTGAATGTGAAATTAACTGCGGTGCCCAGCTGAAGTTGGCGAAGAGGGTTTTGAAAAAGTTACCTATATATATATTGAGAAATGGGACCTAGTAGATGTAAAAATCTGCAATTTAGTAGAAATGTAGCATTATGGTATTGATGTGAGGCAAACTTGTATATATTTGTATGTGTCCTGCAAATCTAGACCATTTACCATAATTACAGACAGCTCAGAAACAGCACAAATTGCTTTAAATCAGTATGAATCAGCATTAAACAACCTTCAGAATATAGTTTACTTCCATAATCCAACATATTTACAAGAATAAAAATGTTATTAAAAATGTATTTTTTTTTTTTTTTTTACTTTCTATCCATCAAAGAGTCCTATAAAAGTATCACTATTTCCACAATAATATTAAGCAACAAAATTGTTTTCAGCATTGATAATAATAAGATACACAAAATGCAAATCAGCATATTAGAGTGATTTCTGAAGGATCATGTGACACTGAAGACTAGAATAATGATGCCGAATATTCAGCTTTCTTATAGGAATAAATAACATAATAATAAATCTTTGAACAGTATCGTTGCAATTATACTAAATCAGGTACATTATTTTTTTCTTAGTCTATTGCAGTTTGTTTTAAGGGATGTGACATTCTCATTTTAGAGTGCATCTGATTGGAAAAAATAAATCTGCTGTGCAGGATGAGTCATCAATATTTTGAAAAACTTTAATTTTGTCATTTTTAAGAGCATATGCAGATGGCATCAATCAACACTGATTAAAAGCGAAAAAACTATTTTGAACTATTTTTACAGTTGCTGCAGACATCACATCACATTTGTCTCTCAGTCTGTCTTCATATCACATTCCTGTCTGATGATCCCATCTGAGTAATCTGAGGACAAAACTGCTGGAGCCCTCGGTTAGGAAGTGACTAAATTAAGCCTTGTCTGTCAGTCTCTCTCTCTCTTTCCTTCATGTTTAATAATCCCATACGAGTGTCTTACTGAGTTCTGAGGTGTGGTGGAGCGTAGGTCACTTTCCCAGGGTACACCTCTTCTATCTGCAGCCTGCAGCCACGCTCCATCTCCCCGTTACCTTCCTCTGGCCCTCTGACCGGTCATGTTATGATAGTGACTTGGCTCGAGACAAAGGAAGTGAGAGCTATTTATTTAAATAAATCTTTTTTTCTGAAGGAACAGAATGAGGAATCAAAGTCATCTCACACAGATAAACAATGCTAGGCTAGCGAGGCTGATTAGCGCCCGTGTTTGGGTCTAAGAATATCCACGTGCTGACAGTGCAGTTGCGGTGCGGGAAAAGGCAATGTATTTAGCACTGTGGCTGTGTCACAGAGACAGAGAGGATGGAAACGGCTTTGGGAGGCAAAACCATAGCCGTTCTGTGTGTGTGAGATTAGAACCCTGAACTGTGCGTTCAGACCACGCTAAAATGACAAACTATAAGAGCCGTTACATTTTACAGCTACTGAGTTGCAGTATCAGGTCGACCTGGTGGAGGAAAGAACATGCTAAATTGCAATTGAAGAACTCAAATCTGTGTTGTGCATGATGAGTCATCCATATTTTTGCACTGATTTTCTGGAGGAAAAATAAACCTGATCTCATGAGATAAAGTAACTTAATTTTAAGAGATAATTTCATATGAATTCATAAGAATTTATTTTGCAGCTACTGTATTGCTCAAGCTGGTGCAAGAAATAACATGCTAAATGGGTTAATTAAACCATTTAAGACTAGAAATTTCAAGTAATCGTTATGTATATGGTTTATGTGACTATCCTGCCTATTTTTGGTTGTAGTGATATACAATAATATTTAGGCAGCGGCTATTTGCACTAAGTGTAAATAGCGATGAATGCTATTTACACAAAGCGCAAATAGCATATTTTTTTTGCAATAGATGCTATTTACACTAAGTTAAAATAGCAATATTTTCTGCTATTTATACTACTTATCGAAACACATCCGTATTGTAGTACACTGTAAAACAGTATGCAATAATAACGTATTGAGTGTAAATTATCATTTTTATTCAAATTATTAAATGGATGCCACCTCATTGGGTAAATAAAGCCCTCCCAGCAACCCGATACTTTATTTTAAACTTTTTGATTATTTCCTTCATTTTTATTGAAAATAAATGCCTTTCCGATGCAATGTGAGATTTGAAAAAAAAAGAAAAAGGTGGATTCAAACTCAGGTCGATTGTGTCAATAAGCATGTGCCTTACATCTACACCACTGAAACTGATATTTAACAAGGGTCTTTTTCAGTGTTGAAAACACTGTCCCAATCACACATTGGTGGGCGGAGTTTTATATTTTAATTATTATTTTTTGGTCATTTAGCAGACGCTTTTATCCAAAGCGACTTACAAATGAGGACATTATAGAAGCAATCAAAACCAACAAAAGAGCAACAACATGCAAGTGCCATTACAAGTCCTGGTTAGCCTAACACAGTACACGTAGGAGTTAGTGTAAATAGCCTCTGCCAGCAAGCCAGGCTATTTGAACTTAGTGTAAATAGACACTCCGTAATATGTATAAGCATTTACTTTATAAAGACATGCATGGTGTTCTATAAATATCACAATGCAACAATATAAAATGTAAAATGCAGAAAATGGATGCATTTTGTCAAATACATTATTTGTATCATTATTTCTGTATTTATTTATTTAACAAAACATCCAATGTTCTTCTACTTACTATTATTTATACCAAAATACTTTTTATGTTCATGTCTAATTAGTTTTTAAAAATAAGTAAGGTTAAGATAGTGTTTAAATGCAAGAGCTGTTGAATAAACACACTGTAAAACATGGTACACTGCGCTTGTTACTTTAAACATAGGTGTAACCTAATGTAACTCAGGCATATTAAAGGGATAGTTCACCCAAAAATGAAAACGCTTACGTGATCCGCTGGGACACCACTCTCTCATGTACGTGTGTACAACAGTTCACAGAAGCTACAGCTATAAAGTTTTATGGATATGGATATTTTTCTTACATCAACGCATCAGTTCACTTCAGGAGGCCTTTATTAACCTCCGGAGCTGTGTGGAGCATTTTTTATGATGGATGGATGCACTTTATTGGACTATTAAATATCATTATAAAGCTTGGAAGAGCCAGGTCATTTTTTTAAATATAACTCTGATTGTATTCATCTGAATGTAGAAAATCATTTACACCTAGGACGGCTTGAGGGGGTGTAATTTTCAGTTTTGGGTGAACTATCCCTTTAAATAATACTTTTCACTTTAAGCCTCTTTTGGTTTCCTGTAAAGACTTGTGTGATTTTTGTGGCTATTTAGATACACTATAACTACACAAGTATAGTTAGCTTATAGCGACATTGATGTTGTTTTATCACCCACTTTGCCTCGTTGTTAACCACAAACTTGCAATTAGTATCATAATACTGTTATATATACACTAAGAATGAGAACCACACCTTTAAATACTTGACAGCTCCTCACCCCATATGACACTGTGTAAGCCTATTAATCATTATTTCAATTATTACTATTACTATTAAAACAAATCTGGCAAACATTAGGCCACAGTAAAACTGAGTTCAAGCGGGTTTAATGAACTGGTGGTCAACCCTGGACGGTTAATTCTCCTGATATTTTGTAGTGCTTTATCGCAGTATGCTAGTTAAGTAATGACTGAAATATGAACAATACGCTGATTTTTGGATAAAAGAAGAGGGTGGCACAATTTACGATGTAGACTCACGATAAGACACAGCTTTGGGAGAAATCTTGCAAAGTTTCACGTATTCCTACGCTACACAACAAATAGATCTGGGACTGTTTTGTCTGCTGTGTTTTTCAGTCTTTCATTTTTCATTTCAAGCTGTAAACTTTAAAGTCAAGCTCTTGTATATTTCCAGAACCAATCTCTCTTTTCCATCTATATGCTCGGGAGGGCAAAAAAACGAGGGAGGCTTGTTTAATTCAATAAGACGAGCTGGTGTGCAGATAACCAGCCTGCTTTTGTAATTCCACTGTGGGAGAGTAAATCAGATGTGGTGATTTCTTAGGTCAATGCTATCAGCGCTGGACACGCAGGGACTTGGCCCAAACTCACGAGTTCAGCGATCACAGATTGCAACAAAAACAGAGCACCACAGGACGTCAGCTGACCTTCTATCAGCAAAAGAGTTTGCGTGGTCAGGCATGACCTGTAGGTCAAAGAGGGGCTCACTCAAACACACAGGAGTGGAGGGAACAGGTATTTGTTGCACTTTGCCACTGTTTTTGACCTTTAATGAGTCCAGATTTTTGATAACACTTTACAGTGTATATGCTAAAATGTACATGTAAATTATACGGGTGACAACAATAAAACAAAAACAGTTAATGTGTTACAGTACATGTAACACATATAGAAGGGGAAATAAAATATATTTACTACACTTTGCCACTATTTTGACTTCTAGATTTATTTTGGTATCACATTACTCTATACATGTTACACATATTTCATGAAATTAATTACAACAGCAATAATAATAATAAAAAGGTTACAAAAAAAGTGTTTCTTCAGGTACGTGTTTTTCTGGTTCAGAATTCAAATGTTTGGGGAATACTTTAAAATGCAACAGTGAGCTCTTCTGTCAAACCATATGGGATTCGCACCAGGGCACTTCACCAAACAAGTGCAACACCGTGAACAAAATGTTACAATTTAACGCAATATTGTTGTCAGAGTAACACAATACTGTAACATTCCCCAGTACTGCTATCAAAATGTATGTTCAAGCAGGCCTAGCTTCACAAAATAACTATATAATTTGCACTTTGTTTATTGTATAATGTAACATTTTGCTTCCTTTGTCGTTTCAGATTTACATGTGATATTGTGATAGTCAGAACTTCCTTGTGGACAGAGATATAGGATTTAGCATTGTGGGTCAGTTTTCTCTCAGACAATTGTGGGTTTTACTGTTGGTGTTATTTTGAGTGCTGTTTATCTTTGGGAAGGGTGAGCTTTGATTTAAGTTCTAGATTTAATGATATTACATTCTGAAGTGAGACATACTAGACTCTCTGACTTCTAGATAATACGTTGTTAGATGATGTGGTGTCCATGCTATATAATTGTCAATCCCCCAAAATGAGAAAGTAGAGCTGCATTTGGCCACTGGAAACTCTTCATGTGATGCAGCGGCCATCTTCGAGGGGAGAGAGTCTCCGATGTTTATGTTTGCCACAAAACGAGGGGAACTATTCTGTGGTTTGCACAGCTATTTGGAAAATGTTAAATACGTGAGGGAGGGGATTTCAACTTGACTTGGGAGTCTGTGCTGTGGATATGATTGATGAATGTTGCTGAGGACTGGTCCTCTGCAAACTCCTTCATCTTATGAGATAATGTTTGTTGTCTGTGCATTAAAGGAACAACTCACTCAGTATTGAATATTCAGTCATCATGTACTCATATTTGTGTTGATTCAGACCTGTATAACTTTCTTATTTTGAGCAAAATAGTGCATTTTTGACTAATTTTCTGGCTTCTCATTTTGATATAATGAAAGTGAATGAGGCCTGGGGCTGTCAAGCTCTAAAATGACAAAATAATCAATATAAACTTAGAAAAATGTGCCACAATTAATACAATATTTTTGAAGTGTACTGTGGACATTTCTTTTTATTTGACGAACAGACCAAAACTGAGTTAAAAAAAAAAACTCAGTCCAGCTGATTCTTTGAAAATAACTGATTCAAAAGAGTCATTCACTACGAATTGACATCTCGTGATCGCTTTCTCACTAAAATAAAGTTGTTACTCACCAAAAATGTATTCAAAACTCAGACTGAAAACCTCAATGTTTAGAAAACTTCAGCCAGTTCCTTGAACAGAACTGATTCAAAAGAGTTATTCTGAATCAGACAGCACTTTATCACTTTATGAGACAAACGGACTAAAATTGTTACTCACTAAAAGTTTGAATTAAAACCGACATCTTTGATGATTCAGAAAAGTATAGCTGATTCTTTGAACAGAACTGATTCAAAAGAGTCATCACTTGTTCTGATTCTAAAGAGCTGACAGAGAATACTGCATGCAAATCTCCTTTTGTGTTCAACATAAGAAAGAAATTCATATACGTTTAGAATGACTTGAGGGTTAACAAATGATGCAAGAATGTTACACTACTATATAGGATGGTGCAACTTTAGGTAACTATATTTTTGATATGTGTCGACATACACATAACAGATGAGCATATTTTAAGCATGCGTGCGTGTATACTTAGCACAAATACATTTGGTTTGGTAATGGACAAGCCACATGGCTCCAGAGGGGGTAAACAAAGCATCTCCCCAACAATTAGTTTTAAATGTAGACTTTAACTGGCATAACTAACACTAATGCTGTTATGGAGCAGTGTTAACACACTGACACACGCTCATGAAATTAGGCTTTAAATATAGAGAGGGTACCATCACACACATAAAACTACTGGTCACGCACTGTTTGGGAACTTTGCTGTGCCGGGCAATGGCTAGTTTGTTTGAACATGAGACCTCAGGGCAAATAAAGTGCAAAGAGGCCACACACACACACGAGTCCATGAAAGCAAAGAGACACCACACGCTGCTGAGTCAGCAGTCCAGCACAGCAAGGGAAAACACACTCGCGTAGTCGACTACAACTACTGTTACACTCACAAACAAAATGCGCGTGGGCACCACAGATGAGAGCAGAAACTGAAGCCGCTGTAGATGAGCATGTGGCATGTTCACAGAGGCCATTAGACCATGGGCATGGCCTCAGTTTGTGTGTGTTTATGTGTGAGCTGGACCTGGCGCCTGGCATGCCTGTTCTCTGGAGAGCGAGGCCGCTCTCGGCCCTGAGAGGGTGGTGGAGGAATGGAGTGTTTCTGGGAATTGTGCTGACACTGGTATGGCTGTGAATGTGTGTGTGTGTGTGTGTGTGTGTGTGTGTGTGTGTGTGTCTGTGTGAGAGCGAGATGGAAAGAGAGGGGTGGAAGGGAATAACATTTGTTTTCCTGGACAATAAGTGCAGATGTATGCTTTGCATTTAATAGCAACTGCACTGAAGAAGTGTCATGACCAATCAAACACATTTTTAAGTCTTTTTGATAGTTGCTTCCAAAAAGTAATTTGTATTAACTTTTTTACTGTGTTTATTTGAAACCACAGAGTGATAAGAGACATGTAAAAGTAACATCAATATGACAGCATACACAAAATATCCAGTTTATCAACAGAAAAGCAGAAAAGTGAAAAAAAGTAAAAACATGTATATAGAAACATATTTTACCATTAAGAATCAAGTAATATATTCCAACCATTCCGCATCATATACATATGTTAATGGTTTTTAAAAGTCTATTTTGCTCACCATAGCTGCAATCATTACATGGAAAATGTACAGTAAAAGTTATGTTGTAAAATATTACTACTTAGAGCAACTGTTTTCTATTTTAATCCATTTTCAAACCAAATCTTGTGATGGCAATTTTCAGCATAATTACTTCAGTTTTCAGTATCACGTGATCCTAATATGATTATTTGCTGCTCAAGAAACATTTTGTATTATTATCAATATTAAAAAAGTTAAATACTTAATTAATAGTCAATTAACACTTCTTATTTTTGTGGAAAAAAACCCCCATGAATCCAATGTTTTTTTTACTGCATGAAAGTTAAAAGAACAAATTCGATTTTTATTGTTAATAGATTTTATTGAAATTTACAAATAAAAATGTATCCCTACCAAATAAAAATGTTAATTAGTAAGCAATTAATTAATAAGTACTAATTAACTTCTGAATATATGTTAGGTTTGTCCTTTTGCATGTACATACAAATTATACCACTAGACAAACATGCACTCTTTAAACTATTAAGTAAAAAAAAATGAATAAAATAACAATGGAAAATGCTCAAACAAATCACACTGTTGAAATTACAGTATGGTGCATTAAAAAGTAAATGCCTGGACCTTTTAGCATCACATACTGTACATGCACATATTATACATGCACATACATAGGACCTGGTACATGTACGGATGACCTTGACACAGCAAAACACAAAATATGCACTTAAGCATATACTCAGAACCAATTATGGTCATGGCTTCTATCCAGCCTGAACACACACACACATACGCACACACTCCCAGGAGGCCATTCAAATACAATACCATAGCCACATGCCACAAGACCTGAGACAATGTGTGCAGGCATGCCGAAATATATAACGGCCACACGTCCCCCGCTCACTGACACATCTCTGTTACTCACACAACTCTCCCAGAATCTGACTGAATCAAAGTGCAGTGAGATCACGAGATACATCATCTTAAATATTTCACACAGCACTGAGAGTTCCCATACGCCGAGATTCCAGCGAGCAGATCTGTTCACTGGTGAATCCAGAAAGGCTGATGAATGAATCTCTATGGTGATGATCAGGAGTGGGTGGAGACGAATGCAAAGAATTAGTGCCTTCAGTTAAGTAAAAATAAAACAGCATGGGGCTGGAAGCGGATCATAAACAATATGAAAATAATTTATAAAGAGATGTATTACAGGTTTATCTTCTCTATGACCTTTCAAAGAGCTGAACATGCCATGGCACCAAAAACACAATTGATATAGAATATGAACTGGGATTTTAGAAGAATGTTAGTGAATTCGGTAACATTTTCTATGAAGCCAGTATGTGTAATGCATAACACGCCTGACAATCTACCTTAAAATCAGTTGTTTACTCATAAACAATAGTAACAGCATTTACCATACATTATAATGCTTTTAATTATAAAAAAAATGCCTTTCTTGTTTGTTAACAAAATATCAAATTCATGAGACTGTTGATACATTAAATCACTTGCAGTCTGTGTACTGCAGAATTATCCTATAATTCTACTAATGTTAATGTAAACAGGATTCCCATGTGAAAAAATTGCACTTCAATAATGTACTTAAAATGCTCTATTTTCATGCACTAATTTTGTGCTTAATATCCTAGAATGTATTCTTTATTGCTTCTTAAGATAACCTTAAGGAAGGACGTGTGCTCAAATGTGCTATTTTTGGACACCACGAATGTGAACTAAAACATGCTTTTAACATACTATAGAAGTTACCACTTGTAGTACACCTGAAACCACTAGTGTTCCACTAGATGGGTTCAAGTGTACTACAAGTGTCAGGGTTCTGTCACTTCGGTCTAGTGTCATTCATGGTTTTGTGACAGAGCCCTGATACTCCCGTCATGTCCGGGTTTTCATGTGAGCTTCGAGTGTGCTCGAGCCACGTGGTCTCTCGTCTGCGTACATTGTTTTGTGTGGAGCGTGGTGTTTGGATCCCGGCACTCATGTCTTGAGTTTCGGTTCGTGTCGGGGTTCGGACACTCTCGCTCCATTTTCTGTCATTGTGTGAGTGCGTGGTCTCGAGTTCGCTCGGCACCGCGCACTCTTGTCCACGTGTGTTCTCTATCATAGGTAACTCAACGCTGCGTGAGCTTTCATGCTTTGGGAACGCCTCTTGGTGACCGATGTCTGAAACCCTATAGAATCACGGCAATTCATTGACTGATGGCGCTCTCTGACGCAATCACGTCGTCAGCCTATACTGGCGAACGCGCCATCCACTCCTCAGATTTCTCTGCCTTCACGAAGCGGTCACATTGCCCTTTGTTGTTGCGATTTTCTGGCCCAATAACTGCATATTCGGATGTGATTCATCCATTTGCACTTCGGCGACTGCCTACAGTGGAACTTTGTTCTCCTCGCGGTGAAGTGCCATGGAATATCGCCGTTGTCAACCGTCGTGCGCGCGATTCATCGCTCGCAATGACCCGCACAGATAAGTAAAATTATATGTTTGGGGTTTACGCATGCGGTTTATGGGATTTGAATGTCATTTTGTGAGAATCACCGTCTCATAACCCTCCGCTCTCGGCTTGAGGTGTGTGAAAAGGAGTCATCCATTTTCTTTCCCCGTCACGCTCCGGAGGCCTCCGCGGCTTCTTGTGAATCTGCGGCCTCTCATGAATCCGCGACCTGGGGTTCGGATGTTTAGCTCGAGGAGACGGAGAGTGAGCAGACAGGCCTCGCCTTTCTCTCCCTCCCTCACCAGAGCATGTGTGCGCGATGAATTCGCGGTTGAATTCACGCAGGATTATCTGTTTCCTAGCCCGAGGGCATGTGATACCGTTTCCTTCGAGATAGATGATGTTCTGCTAACTGCGGCCTCCGACTCTGAGGATTTCGGGCCTAGTTTAGCAGATGCGCTACCGCTTAGCTTTCGCACGCCATTGGGAAGCTCGCGCTGGATTGGACCCGACGAGCCCCGCGAGTCTCGCTCTTCAAAACTCGACGAGCGGTTTCTTAGCGGTGTAAATTCCAAAATGAGCGGAGGAAGCTGCCGTTTTTCGGTGATCTGCATCAGGAGATCTCCAGATCCTGGAAACAGCCTTTTTCTTCCCGCCTTACTAACGTGGCGGCCGCTGACTTCACCAACCTCGTGGGTTCGGTGGAGCAGGGCTATACCGCCATGCCCTCTTTGGCACCTTTGTGGAAGTCCCGCCCCCTCCTTCCGTCTAAACCGTGTAGGACTACTTCCACTCTGATCGGTAAGTCCTACATCGTGGCCGGTCAGGCAGGTATGGCCCTCCATACGATGGCCATCCTTCAGGCCTACCAGGCGGACGTCCTCAAGGAAATGGACGAGGGGACTGGTCTGACTCCAGAAGAGAAAGGAGCCTTCTGGCGGAAGTGGCGCCCAGGCTACGCACCCTCCCCCAACTACGGTTTGGGGAGCCCGTGGTTGATCCTTCCCCCGCCAGCATCCATGCAGACGGGTTGACATGAAGCGGCCCTATAGGCCTGCCGCTTCGGCCAATCCGGGTCGTTCCTGACCTTAGGGTCAGAACGAGGAGAGTCGCTTCACCGCTACGAGGCGAGGTCAGACCGCAAAAGCGTTTCTGCCCGCTTCAAATGTGCTCTCCTCACTCAAAACTGTCACAGCCACCCCTCGAGGCTTGGCGTGCAGAACGAGTTCATCCTCATTTATTCTCGGTCTGGCAGTTGGGGGACGCGTTGTCTTTCCCCCGCTACAGTCCGTCCTTTCGCCGCCAGCGGGCCGCGTGTGTGGGGACACAGTCGGTTCTCCCCTGCAGCGTTCGGACCCCGTGCTGGCCACCTGTCAGTCCAGCACTTCACACTCCATCAACCCGGACAAGGACGCCAAGGGCTCTCCTTCCTGGCGGAGGGTGCCACTGCTCACGATTCGGTCCGGCTACACACTTCAGTTTGGGGAAAATCCCCCCCGCCTCGACGGGGTTCAACTGACGGTAGTAAACAGCGCCTCCAAGGCTTCTGTTCTACAGCTATAGCTTTCCTCCCTCCTACAGAAAGGAGCGATAGAGGAAATACCGCAGTCGGACATCGAACGAGGGTTCTTCAGCCGAAGGGGGACGGCAGCCTGAGACCCATTCTGGATCTACGGCATTTTAATTTTTCCCTCTACAAAGGGAAGTTCAAGATGCTGACGACAAAAACCATCATGTCTCAGATCCAAGAAGGGGACTGGTTTGTCACTATCGACCTAAGGATGCGTATTTCCACATCCAGGTCGTTCAGCAACACAGAAGGTTCCTTCGGTTTGCCTTCGGAGGAAAGGGTTACCAATACAAGGTCCTTCCCTTCGGCCTGGCCTTGGCGCCGAGAACATTCACGAAATGCATTTATGCTGCACTGGCCCCTTTGAGGCTCCAGGGCATTCGTGTGTTGAACTACCTGGACGACTGGCTCATTCTGGCTCACTCCAGGGAGCTAGTGAGTCGTCACAGAGATATTGTTCTACGCCACATCCATTCTCTTGGCCTCAGGATAAACGCCAAGAAGAGTGTGCTTCTCCCATCTCAGCAAACCCTGTTTCTTGGGGTTCATTTGGATTCCATTCAGATGCAGGCCCGTTTGGCTCCTGCCCGGATATCCAATTTTACAGCATGTCTGGCCCGCTTCAAGCTAGGCCGGCATGTCTCTGTAGGTTCATGCCGCAGGCTGCTAGGCCTCATGGCAGCGGCCTCCCCTGTGTTGCCCCTAGGGTTGCTTCACATGAGGCCGTTCCTTTGGTGGATAAAGGAGCTGAGGTTACACCCCACTGTACCAGCCACTCACCTTATCAGGGTGTCGCGCGGTTGCTCTCGACCCCTTTTACAATTGCGGGACCCCGCTTTTCTTCGGAGCGGGGTAAGAATAGGTGCGATTCACCGTCGCCATATGGTCACGACGGACGCATCAATGACGGGCTGGGGAGCGGTCTTCGAAGGCAGACTCCCTAATTGGGAGTCTGATTCAATGGAACATCAACAAGGACATTCAAGCCACCACTCTGACCGAACCTTCTCTGCTAGGAGGCCCAGAAGGGAAAGTATATGTTCCCACCTCACAACGGCAGTCCCTTCTGTGCTCGGTTCACCAAGTACACCCTGGTGCTCTGGACACCCATGCAGCCAACGGACCCTCTCGCTCCTCCAACCCCGTTATTGGTGGTCCAGTATATCCTGTGATGTCACCAGGTAGTCCAAAGTTTCTCAGTCTGTGCCCAGTCCAAGGCTCCTTGTCACCTCCCCGTAGGCAAGCTCGTGCCTCTATCCATTCCCCAACGTCTGTGGTCGCACATCAGGATCGACTTTGTAACTGACTTACTCAACTCGGAGGGAAACACCTGTGTGTTTGTGACTGCGGATCGCTTTTCTAAAGCCTGTAAACTAGTTCCCCTCTTGGGTTTACCCACAGCCCTAGAAGCAGCAGAAATCCTGTTATCCCACGTCTTCAGAAACTACGGACTCCTCGAAGACATAGTCTCGGACCGCGGCTCGCAATTCATCTCTTGAGTTTGGAAAGCCTTCTTCAGATTGCTAAGGGTCACTGTGAGCTTGTCCTCCAGCTACCATTCCCGGACAAATGGTCAGACTGAGCGCAAGATCCAGGAGCTCGAACGTTAACTCCGGGCATACTGCCACAGGGACCAACACAGCTGGAGCCATACATACCATCCGGGACAAGGGGTCTGGTTGTCTACCAGAGATCTGCGCCTCCGCCTGTCCTGTAAAAAGCTGAGTCCTCACCTTATCGTTCCGTTCTGTATACAGAGGCAGATAAATTAAGTCACGTACCAGCTTCACCTACCACCCAGGTACAGAATCCATCCCACCTTTCACGGTAGCCGGTTCAAGTACCTGGTTGACTGGGAGGGTTATGGAGAGTTCCTGGGTGGTCCGGGACGATATTCTGGATCCCATGTTGCTCGAGGACTTCCACTGCACTCATCCAAATACACTGCACGCCCCCGCCGCCGCTTGAGGGTGTCAGGAGCCACCCTTGAGGGAGGGGGTAATGTCAGAGATGTCACATTGCCACAGCCTTCCCTGTCACCTCAGTCATCAACCACTACTTACACCAGATCTCACTCACCTGTGTTCTGATCACCTGCACCTGCCAATCTCCAATCAAGTCTCACTCATAAGCATGCTGCATTTAGTCATTCACTGTCCGGTAAAAATACCATCTGTTTAATAAACCAGCATGTGTTTCACTTACCTGTCTATGTTTGACCCATTTGTGACAATATGTGCATCTTCTAATATATAATAAACAACTTTAACTCTTTAAGCTGCACAAGGATGCCATCGCACTGAACGCTCCATTGTTTACAAATAGATTAAATGAAACGAGACAAAATTAATCTTGACAAACTATATATCATTCCGAAGGTCTAAGCCTCAAGCATCGATGATAGATCGCTGTTTTTCGATGGAAAGCATATAAGGAATGTATTTGCTATATTTGTGCAAGCAGTGCACATCAAAACATCCATACTACAAAAGCAGTACACACCTGTACCAGCTGCGTGTACTATTGAGTCACAAACGCATCCGCGGCTGTAAATCACGGTTTAGTTCGAGAGGTAAGGATCCATTAAACAACATTAGATCGTGTATTTAAGTCCAATGAAGCAATGACATTGTTATACGGACGGATATTCCGTTTTGGAATAGCTCACGCTCAAAAAACTGCGTCTTAGTTGTGAAAAACCACACAGTTCATTCAGTGTGGTACACTTTTTTCAAGGCACTTCAGTCTCTATAACTGTTTATATGTTTGAGAATTTTCAACTCTGGATGATGGATAGTAAAGCCCAAAGGGTCTTCTTTGAAAATACACCAAAATTGTGTGTGTAGCACACTGAAGACAGTACCTGTTATAATTTTAATTTGGTACATCCTTTTCAACTGCGAGTCCCACAATCCCAAAATGGGGAGAACTGGCTAACAGGTTAAAGAGTGATTACACAATTCATTAAAATCGTTATAACTAGCACTATGCCTAGTGTTTTAAAGTTTAGGTTTTATGTTTTAAGCTTTGGTTATTTGCAAATGAAAATAACACATAAGAACCACTTTGTTTTAAGTCAGCTACACGCAAGAATCAACAAATAATTAAAATATTTTGATTCCATTCAATTTTGTACATTCAATAAATTCAAGTCCTCTTTAAAGCTTGAAACATTCAGTCCACAATTATTATCCTTCTGGAGTGGAGTACTTTTGTGTTCCATCAAAGGATGACGTTCTATGAGTTTGGAAAGACATGTTAGGGCATGTAAATGTTGCCAGAATTTTAATGTACTACTGTATCCTTTCAAAAGAGGAAGATGATGAAGGCAGGGGAACTGCGAGAATGACAGGCAGCAGGCAGGGACGCTGACACAACTGGAGTCCTGACTTCACCAGCGCCTCTGTAGAGGAAATGCGCACACCTCAGGTTTACTGTCCCCCTATTCTTCTGCCGATCCCAGAGGAGAGAGAGGGAGAGAGAGAGAGAGATGAAAAAAGAAAAAAAGAACAAAACAAGCTAAACAAAAAAACAAAAAAGTCATGTGGCAGACCGGCAGCAGGAGGAAACGTTGAATAGGAAGAGCCGTGAGGTGCGTGTGAGAGTGAGAGGGCTGACGGCTTCCCACACAGCTCCCTGCAGCACAGTAACCCTGCTGAGACAGGCCAAAGGGAAGCACTCAATTCCCCTGACGGAGAGGGTCAAGGCTGGGCAGAGAGGAGGGGTGATCAAATTAGGTGCTGCTCAAATGCTTCGGCGAGCTAGCGGCTCTGCTTGAGAGAGAAAGTGCTTCAAGGGGTCTTGTGGATTTAAGGACCAAAGATTGGAGAGGGAATGTGGGCCGTAGAAAGGAGGTGGAAGATTAAATTGAGAGGATCAGGGTTGTTTTGGTACTAGATTGGGGGAAGCAGGGGGTTTTCTGAAGCAGAAGGTGGGATTTGAGGTTTTAAGAGAGAGCGTAAAGGATGATGAAAAGTGTGTTTTAAAACATGGAGATTTATTTTATATATATCAGGTTGGATGGCGGCAGGAAAACAGAAGGTTAGTGTGCTGGAGCAATTGTGATCGTTGATGTGTGTGTGATGGGTTTAATGGCTTATTGTGTGGCTGCATTATTGTACTTCCTGTTGAAGGCTAAATGCCTTTTGTGAATCCAAAAGGGAAAACGGTGATGTCATTAAAGCATCTCAGTGTGGTGCTTAGTAAGGGCATCATCACTATTACTAATAGTAATACTACTACTGTAGCACAGTAAAAAAGGTGCAGGGAAAATACTTGTGCCATTATAATCAAGCTATAAGATGAACCATTGCAATGCATATCTTCACAGTACCCATTAGTTGGATTTGCAGTAGAATTTTGCTTAAGCTAACCTTTTCACCCTTGTATGATAAATGCAACAGCAGCTGTTTAAAGTTACTCACTCATGTTTTTTCAAACCTGGATTTCTTTCTTCTGTGGAACACAAAATAAAATATTTGCTTGTTATGAACACAAATTCAACTCCAAAAAGGACATACAACTAGTGCTGTTATTAGTTAACTTTATATATATAAAGTCCGCATAGCTTGAAGTAGTATAGACCCAGCTCCCAACCCAATCTTTGAGAATAGATTAACGGCGATATTATTTTATCGCCGATAAAATCTCACGTTAACGCAGCACGTTAACGCCGATAGCAACGCCCACCACTAATATATATATATATTAAAAAAATATCGCCGCTAAATCTATTCTCAAAGTTGGGTTGGGAGCTGGGTCATACTACGCAAGCTATGATGACTTTCACCCCTGGATATTTTAGCGCCGGATGTATAATTTCAGTCAGGTAATTGCACTGTAGGGGGGGCGAGAACGAGGTCTAACTAGAGGCTGCAGTCCGTGATGGACAGATTGTTAACGGCTGGTCTATGTGGTAATACAATCGGGCAGGACATCCAAACGCCACCTATCATTCATCAACCTCAAATATGGCTTTTCATCTGAAATATGTATGTAGTAGCAACTTACATGGCCGCTTCAATATGATGCGTTAACCTAGAGAAATGTGCGCTATTGAAGTAAGTTTGTGTGGAAGCGCTGCTTTGCTGCAGGACAGGCTCCGGTTGCACTCACTTGCTCTTAAAATCTCCGTCATTTTTGGTCATACAGATAAAAGTAGTCACTAATACATCTCTTCGAATCTGTAAAGACTACGTTTATTTTGTGCACTCAGAATAACAACGAAACGTTATGCCTTTTTAAGCAAACAGATGCGCTTTTAGGTCTCATGTGAATTTGAGCGAGGAAACTTAGAAACTCCGCCTTTTGAAAAATATATCTATAGAGAGTGAATATCTAAAAAATTAAAATAGAAGACGCGTGTGTTAGCATGGATGATTTACATGAAATTTAATCTGTGCAACACTTTTGTGCATAAGATAGTTTTCAGTTCAATATGGCAATAACAAAAACGACATTTTGGGTTTTTATTCAACTAATAAGGTGGGCACGCTGTGATCTGTACTATATTTTTACTGTAATTGACAGTTATCAAAAACAAAAACAACAACACGGGAGTGGGAGGAATGGGAGCTCATTCTTCCGGGAGTGGAACGGGATTTTCCTCCAGTTTTTCATGGGATTGGGGCCGGAAGAGATTAAAGTTTGTGATGCATTTTGAAACAGGAGATGAGCCCTGGTCTAATGCGCCACCTGGCTTGGAGAAACCCGCTCTCAAAGACTTACTTTAGTCATTATTTGGGTAGCACACATATTCTGGAATGCCAAATGAGCCATTTTAATCTTAGATTAATTCCAAGATTAAAAAATTAATCTATGCCCACCACTAATATATATATATATATATATATATATATATGGATTGACTCACAGAGACAAAGGGAGATGTTAAGTGACGTTTATTGACAGAATCCAGATGAACAGCAGGAAGCAGGTGAGTAATGGGTATGATGATACTTCTACGGGTGATGAGCAGATCAGACCGGTGGTGTTCAATAGTTCCAGGAGATCGTGGATGGAAACCAACGCGGGGAATCCTGGACTGGTGCTTGAGGATGGAAGGATGATGAGGAGGACAGAGGACGAGGACAACACGCTGGGGATGACACAGAGGGTTAGTACTTTCAACAATAGAGCACAGTCAATGGGGAGAACAGAAAGAGTGAGTCCAATGGTGTCTGAACGAGACTGGACGAGGAAGTGCTCTGGTGCTGATGAAGGATTGGGGTGATGAGGATGAGATGAGGTGCAGGTGCGCTTGATTGGGGCTCAGGTGAAATCAGGTGTGGGAGGTAATCAGACATTACCTCCCCCTTCCGGATGGCGCGTCCTGCGCCGTAACAGAAACACCGGGGAGGGAAAGTGGGCGCCCTGGAGGCTGATGCAGGGCAGGGACACTGGGGAAGCCTCCAGGGCGGGTCTGAGGCTCCGGTGGCCATGGCGGATCGAGGAGGATCCGCTGGCGAGGAGCAGGCACTGGAGGGCGCTGGCGAGGAGCAGGCACTGGCAAGGAGCAGGCACCGGAGGGCGCTGGCGAGGAGCAGGCACCGGAGGGCGCTGGCGAGGAGCAGGCACTGGAGGGCGCTCAGGTTGTGCGGAACTGGACGGAACCAGCGGAGACGAAGGTGAGCTGGACGGGACCAGCAGAGGCGAAAGCGTGAGCTGGGACGGGACCAGCCGAGCGGTGAGCTGGGCGGGACCATGGAGGCGACGGTGAGCTGGAGCGGAACCAGCGGAGGCAACGTGAGCTGGACGGGCTTCCAGCTCGGGATTGAGACTCCCAGACATTGGGTCACCGCCTCTTCCCAATTCAGGTTGGAGGTGTCTGGGAGCTCCACAGGTTGATGGTATGAGATCCCGAGCGAACAGGGTCTTGAGGACCCCATCTTCCAGGGGAGCTGGCGAGGCGGCGAAAGAGGGATAAATGCCGCGGGCTCCAACGGCTCGATTCGCTAGCCAGCGAATAAATCACGCCGCTTCCTCCAGCCGGAATACAGATGATCCAAGATCTCCTGGGAACGGATCTGAACTGCTCCTAAAACATCTTCGGTGTTGGTCCAGTCTTCTGTTACGGATTGACTCACAGAGACAAAGGGAGATGTTAATTAGTGACGCTTATTGACAGAATCCAGATGAACAGCAGGAGACCGCTTACGGGTGATGAGCAGATCAGACCGGTGGTGTTCTTTAGTTCCAGGAGATCATGGATGGAAACCACAGCGGGGAATCCTGGACTGGTGCTTGAGGACGGAAGGATGATGAGGAGGACAGAGGACAAGGACAACACGCTGGGGATGACACAGAGGGTTAGTAATTTCAACAATAGAGCACAGTCAATGGGCAGAACAGAAAGAGTGAGTCCAATGGTGTCTGAACGAGACTGGACGAAGGAAGTGCTCTGGTGCTGGTGCTGAAGCGATTGGGGTGATGAGGATGAGATAAGGTGGCAGGTGCGCTTTGATTGGGGCTCAGGTGAAATCAGGTGCGTGATGATAATGATGATTGGCTGGGTAGGAGGACAGACAGATCCGTGACAATATATGTGTATATATATATATATATTTGGTATATATATATATATATATATAATTTTCAGCAATTGAAATAAATCTGAAACAAAATATAAAAAACATAAATAAAATATTTAAATACATACTGCACACAAAAAAAAACAAATATATAAATTGAATTTTTAAAGAAAAAAACGAACAAATATTAATATATAAATACATATATAAATATTAAATAAAACAAATATATAAATAGTAAATCAAACAAAGGCATGTAATTATATACATTTATAATTATATAAAATTACTGAAAAAAACTAAACATGAAAATTGAATTCAAAATATTTATAAATGTATCATAGTACATAATACTAAAATAACACTGATAAATAGAGTGAAATTAATAAGACTTGCTATGGATAATATATGTCTTCTGAAGCATAACCACTTTGTATGACACACAGTGAAATGTATTCACTTTGAAATCAAATCAAAACATGGCAGATAAACAGACTTCATAAAACGTTCCAATATACCTCAAATGTCACATTGATTTGCAAGAACCAATTACATTTAAGGGTATGAGAAGGATTATTTTTTAGGGTTGTAAAATTGTCAACTACTGTAATTGTATATTGTCTATTACTGACATATATAGTACACTCCATTCACAAGATTTCAGTTGGTATTGTTTTTGAAAGCAGTCTCTACTAAGTTGCATATATATGATAAAAACATAGCACAAACAATATCAAATAGGCCTTTTCTATATAATGCGATCTGTTCCTGTGATGCAAAGCTGCATTTTCAAATCATTACTCCAGGATTCAGTGTATATGGTGTATACACTGTAAGGTACACTGTATATGCCTTCATAAATCATAAGCTGATATTATTATCATCAATGTTGAAAATAGTTGTGCGGCTTAATATTTCTGTAGAAACCATGCAAAAAAAAAATCAGTTGTAAAAATGTTAAAGTCTACAGTCAGTTTGAAATAACCTTGCTGAATAGAAGTATATAAAAAGAGGAGTGTAAATAATGAAGTCAGTGTTATCCAGGGCTGTCCAGAACGCAAGCACAGCTAATATGTTTGTTTAGACACTCTGTGTCCTGCAGAATCAACTTTACTTTTTGTTGTGGTGTATTTTAGGATGAAAACGATCAGAGTAGAACTGTAATATGTGGGCTCTTCAGATCACCGCTGGTCTTAAATCGCTTTCCCAGCACATCAAGAGCAGTCCTGGGGCTGTTCCTGCAGTCCTACAGACACTGTTTTATGTGTTCTGATACATGTGTTAAAAATCAAGAACATGCACTTTCCTTTTAGACGGAGAGGACCCTTGACAGAGAAGAGGAGAATGCTTCTTTGTCTCTAATAAGATCTTGGATGATGTTCAGTCCCCTTCTCCCTGACTTTTTATGTAACTCATCATTCGTTTCGACCAGGCTCACATGTTTTACGGTATCTCACTGCCTGAGTGAAAAACAGCATGAAAAATTACTCTAGACATTAAATATGGAATCGACTGGAGTTTGTTATCATATTGAGGATGGCCAGGGAAAGATACATTAGTTACAAAGGTAACATGAGAACACGGTTAAGCAACTAAAGACTTCGAGGAGAAGAAGAAACACAGCAGTGAGCCGAATAAACACAATTAGCTCTCATTTAGGTCAAGCAGATACACTGCATCTAACATTCGCATTCTGCTTTCGTCGGTGCCCGAGATATTTATTCGTGTCTGCCTGTGCCAGGACCATCTTGCATCATTCACCCTTAATAAACACATACCAACGTGCTTACAGTAACGCTACAGCATATGACCATTTTCCAAGCCTTGGGTTTCTTTCCTCAAACTGTTTGTAATTATACATAGGCTTTTTGACTGCACAGGATAGGTCGCACTCACTCAATGTGAAATGTCCTCTGTGATTGTAAAGAGGATGTAGGTTTGGGACAAGAAGAGGTCAGCATCTGATTTCAATTTGAAAGTGATTATTGACAGAGTGATCTGTTTAAACTCAGCACACATGATATTGCCTGCATGAGATGTCACAGCTCTTTCCTTCGCTCTCTTTCTCCCACTCAAACACACAGAGCCCCGTTCCCCTGTGCGCTTTCAACAGAGCTAAACAACTGCACAAGCTTGAAACTATTAAAATCAATAGAGATTACTGGGAGGAGCTTTTAAATACACGGTATTATATGCACACTTCTTTGGATGTACTGTACAAAACACATTTGCTTAATTGCATATATGCCATATTAATGTTGATATATAACTGTCTTTAACTATATTTGGTAGATAGCATTCATTATTTATTAGGTGTAAAGTGAGCATTCTTTGTATAACACAAAATGCTTTCAGATATTTTGATACTAAAATACATATACTTATAAAATAAAAGGAAGAAATATTATAGTTTTCTCTCTCTCTCTCTCTCTCTCTCTCTCTGGCTCTCTCTCTATATATATATATATATATATATATATATATATATATATATATATATATATATATATAAGAAAAATACATCAATGCTACCAGTTATCATGTTATCAATGTGAGGTATTTTTATATTATTAGTTATTTTTTGATAAATTAGGCAAACATAAAGAGATCAAAATATATCATAACACTGACATGATTTTGTTGATATAAGGCTATGGCTACTTAATGCTTTTTAAATGATTGCTCTTATCTTCCAAATATAAATACAGTTACATAGTAACATTAATGAAGCATATCACAACAAATAAACTGTGAACTTTAGCCAACTACTGTTAATCATAATACATTCATGTACTCATATTTAGCTGTTTTAATTTTAACCGAGCTTCTTAAAGTAGCTCATACAAATCCAGACTCGGAAATGAAATAAAATACATTTGTTTACACGGTCAAAAAATTCGGGTCACTGTTTATGATCCAATTCTAGCTCTTTAACAATCCATTAACTACAACTTTTGCCTCAATAAACATCCTAATTTGCTGCTTATTAATAATTAGTAAGGTTGTTGTTATTTTGGTATTGCAGGTGGGATTAAGGATGCGTGAATATGTGCTTTATAAATACTTAATAAACAGCGTGTCAATATGTTAATAATAGGCATGCTAATAAGTAACTAGTAATATGGAGAACTTGTCCCTATACTAAGTGTTACTTTTCTTTCTTCTAAATGTTAGAAAAATACATTTTAAAGTTGACAATTAAGAGGAAAATGCCACAATTGTTACTAAATATTTTCTTGTATGCAAAAGTCCTAAAAGAGTCAACATTTGTTGTGAAAATGTTAATGAGATGTTAAAACCGATGACAATATAATCTATAATCTCATTTTAGATCAGTTTGACCCCATGCCTCGTAATGACAGATTAATGGTGGGCAACAGCTCACACTGATAAGCCGAGTGAAATAAACACACACCTCAATCAATCAGCACATTTCTAAACCACACAAAAGTCCAAAGTAAGAACCAAAGTGGCACTGTATCCCTCTAAATAGGGGAATGTATGGCAGGAACAGGGCATGTTCAAGCGAGCCAGGCGGGCTGCCTTAACCCGGTCCAGTTATAATCAGAGATGACCTCAGCAGGGTGATGAAGACCGGGTTATCCTGCCCAAAGTGACTGAGGCCTGAGCTGGCCGTTTCGGGACTTCCCCCTCTCTCTGAACACATTCCCTCAATGCTGAGGTGGGGTTTCCTCAGCTGGAGAACATGCCACTCTGTCACATTTACTCTATGGAGGCTTCAACCTCTATGTGCTCATACCGTGGGTTCAACAGGGCATTATGGGACATTAACGCTTGCAGAGCTCTGATTCAGCGTGTCACTATTGTTTTCACAGTCGCTGAAATGCTAAAATCTGTATCGATCTGGTTTAAAAAAATAACTAATTCTGCACAACAGTCAGAAAAATGTGAATGTATAATATTTTCTTTACTTGACGAATAAATTATTTTTAAGTACAACTACATTTTGTGTATCTTTTATAACAAAGTTACTTCTTGAAAACAGTTAAACCCACTAGCTGTTCATTTTAAAGTAATTAGTTTGAACTAATTTACATGTAAAATTTAGCACCATCATGTACCTTATCGAAAAAAATATGTGTGAGCAGCTGAATCTTACAAAGTGCCTAATATTTTTGCCAATTTTATTCATAATTTAAAAACAATTGTTGGACTGCATAACATTCTTTGAAAGGGCAGGTCAAAGGCTCTTTATCAGGTCAAAATGACCTTAAGAAAATGTAGGGGTTAAAATAAATGTTTTAAACTATCCAAAAAAATGTGATATGTTGTCTAATGCCATGGCATTCGTATTTTATTTGTGGTTTAGGTGGCAAAATACTTTCGAACTGTTGTTACAATGACGCCCTCTACTGATACAATCCAATATCTGTTAAACATAAACCTGCTTCACACAACACACAGTAGGTCAAAGTAATAGGCTACTGTCCACATTCAAGAGAACAACCAAGGAACAACAGTCACTGTATTACTCAAATATAAATAGTAATACTTTTGTACATAGTACAATACATAGTAAACACGTTTACGTTTTAATGTTTGACTACATTTTACAACCCAAGTAAGTAAAAGGCAAGGGCAATTTTCATTTGACAAATATGGTAAATCATTTATCTACACTAATTGTACACCTCGGTTGTGTTCCCCTCCTGTAATTGTACAGTTTTGTAAATAGCTAATTTTCTTAATGCCAATTTTATCAAATGAGCTCTTTGAGAAATTGACTTTTAGGTGAGCTGTAAAATTTAGGTAAAACCAACAATTGATAAGGTTGTTACATTTCTGCTGTAGCTTTTAATCTAAAGACTCTTAAATTAAACTTGTAAAAAAACTAAGAATTAAATTAGGCTAAATTAAAGGCACTCAGTCTATTGCCAAAACATAAAAAAAGTCAAAGTTGTTTACGAAATGTTTTACGAAAATGATCTGGACAAAATATCAGAACTGTTAGTTAGATTTATTAGAAATACTGTTTCCATTGTTCGTGTTTAACTGCTTTGCTTCGGCCGCTATTCATATTAACTCAAATTCCCATAACACCCTGCTTCAACACGAAATCGATGGGCAGTTCGATTCATTTCAAGAATCGGTTCGTTTGAACACACTTCTAGAAACGATTCAGTGACTTTTGACGTGACAACGTAATTTTGTCATCAGGTGATCAATGTACATTCATGTACATCTCGGCATGGCCTGTAAAATGCTAAACCTTATGTATTCACTGTGTGTTATTCTTTCAAATGTGTTTAATTGTAATTTTCACTTGCCCAAGTTCAGTTTGTTTCAGCCATGAATTATCTCCCTAAAACGTTTTTTTTTTTTTAAACTGCCATCCAATTAACTCCTAAACATTTAGAATACATAATTAATTTGTAACATTACCATTATTAAAGTAACTTACCTTTCACCCATATGGGTATAGTCACTCCAACTCACGTTTCGCGCGCGATTTAAACCTTTAAACATGTCTGAAAAAGACGCAATTCTTCTTGAGTCGGTGAGTTGACTGGAGAACTGCTCAGTCTGATTCGTGAGCAAATCATTCATACCAGAACAGGTTCATTCGATTCAGTGAAAAGATTCAACCGAAAAGAAAGACTCGCTGATTCGAACATCGCTGTACAACATTCTAGAGCGAAGAGAGAAAGACAGCAGATTCCTCTCATACTGCCACTAAAAAGCGACACACAGAGACGGGCTCATTTCCCCCACATAAATGGAGGCACGGCCATCCGGCGCCATTAAACAGCCCTAAACCTGCAAACATGGTGAAGGACCAAGAAGTGGAGCGCATCGCAAAGAAGCTGGACAAAATGGTGCATAAGAAAAACATTGTAAGTGTGACACATTTGCTATAGCTTGTGAAATACAGGTAACGTTAGGATAGAGAACTGTTGATTTCATCCACGCGTTCGTTTCTTTTCGGCTGTATTGCGTTATTTAGTTACTCTGTGTGTGATTATCACCTGTTTCATCCTCATCCAGACAACCGCCGGGCTCTTATTGGTCAATCCTCATGCAAAATCGGCTTTTACTCTCATGTTTGAAGCGTTTGTGTACCGTGATGAGCTGGCAGCTGGTTGTTCTCCAAATTTCTCCAGCGTAAACAAAAGACTAATTTAAACCAACTCTTCACACCAGTCAGTCCCAGTTTTGTCCACAATACACAGCATTTATGTGCAGACTGGCTGTGTTTTTCTATGAAACAACCTATAGTTGAAGAAGCCAGTGTTTACGTTTGAGAAGTTGTGCCCTGATTCACAGAGAAACCTTAAATACTCAAATACATAAGACTGAAATCAATAGAATCTAAAAAGCTTGAAGTGTCTACTTTTAAATTAACAAATTCAAATAAAAATCAATTTTTTTCTGATTATGTAATCCCAATGAAAGTAAAGTGAGACCAGTCCGATCTCACGACAATTTGTACGTATTTTACGAGGTGGCTAATTCTTACGAATTTTGTACGACCTCACTCGTACAAATTCATACGATTTTTGCTAAATCGTACGTATTTTATGAGTTGCCAATTCGTATGAATTTGCACAAATGACCCGCACCTAACCCTGCCCCTAAACCTACCTGTCACTGGGGTTTAGAGAAATTAGCCACCTTGTAAAATGTGTACGAATTACCGTGAGATAGCGTTGGAAATTTCTCAATTTTAAATGAACAAATTCAAATCGAAAACGAATATTCCTGATTATGTAATCCGTATGAAAGCAAGGTACATTCTTTCTCTTATCTAAAAGCTTGAAGTGTCTATTTTTAAGTCAACAAATTCAAATCAAAAACGATTATTCCTGATTATGTAATCCATATGAAACTAAAGCGAAGTACAGTCTTTCCCGTATCTCGAAAACTGAAATGTCTACTTTTTAAATTAACGAATTCAAATCAAAAAAGATTATTCCTGGTTATGTAATTTTTAAAATAAGACCTACTATGAGGAATTTACCTCATAAGAACAGCGCGAACATATCTTTATTCAGCAGAGAAGATAATTTCTGTCATTTATTCTTACCTAAATTAGTTAACGTGTTATTTTTACATAAACCTGTATGGATTTTCACTAGGTGGGCTTTTCCTGAACATCTTGCCAAACTGAAATTTATTGTTTAACTTTTATGCTTTTTGGTTATTCAGATTTTTTTCAGAGTGTTTCTATTTGTTAACCAAAGAAGGTTAAAATTTGTATTCAAAATGTAAGTATTACGGTTGTTTTAAAGCTAAACGGCTAACCTATTCTATGTTTGACACAAATTGAAAGAATAAAGAGTTTAATTTCTATTAAGGTTTATATGGATTTTAAGATGTAGCCTAATTAGCAATTTGAATAATTAAGTTACTTGTTGAGTAACAAAGTTACTTTTCAGACAGAGTAATTAGTAAAGTAATTTAAATACAATATTGATGAAGTAATTAGTAACTGTAATTAATTACTTTTTGAAAGTAACTTACCCAACACTGTTTTTGTTTTAGTTTTATTTAAAGTTTAAGTAATTTCGTCGGGTTTTTGTCATGTGTATTATTATTATTTTTTTTAATATAATATTTTTTTTTAGTAATTAAGTTAAACAAATGAAAATTAGATTAAAACTATATATTTATTTCAGTTAACCTTTAGTTTATGTCAGGTGATGAATGTTTTTTTTGTGGTTTTCATTTTATATGTAGTTAGCTAATAACCCTGGAATGCATATATTCAGTATGTTTGGAGTTAATGTACAGACAAATAGGCCTTTAATTAGTCCTTGAGGAGAAATTCAAACACAACAGAGCAGTCATACACAGAAGAAAAATTATAACTTAAGGAAAACACACCCCAGAGTAGGGGTGGGCGATATGACCAAAATCTTATATCACGATATGACACATTTTATATCACGATAACAATATATATCACGATATAGTGATTTTTTTTCTTTCAAAAAGGTTTTAATTATATTAAAATCTTTAATACCATATAATTTTCATAATCCTTGTCACCAATGTCAATATAAAACTAATACAAGCCTAAAAAGAGAGAGAAAAAAAACTCAACCTCACTGAAGATAAATAAACAGTCAGTGATGAAATAAGAAACTAATTGCAAGCAATATGACAAAAAAACTACAATAAATAAGAAACACTACATACATTGTGTAAATTAATTAGTCTTCACTGTGTTAATTATATCTATCTATCTATGATATATATAATTAACGTGTATTATGTATAGATTCTATACATATTATAAATATATCATTATTGTTGTTATTTATTCTCATTAAAGTAACAAAAGTGATTTAGTCGAGCAGTGAGAGATTTTCTAGCAGTGTTATGATTAACATGAATGACAGACAGAACGAATATTGGACAGCTTCCCCTTTAAGACCGAAGTCCGGATCCAATATAGCTAAGTTACTGTTACATTTGTGTTTTCTCTTTCTGCCGTTTACTCTTTCTTAAGATCTAAATCGATGTGTTTATGAGGATACTTGCAAAGACGGGGATTCTAGCACATATAAGTGTGTTTATGTCATTGTTTAAAGTCGGCAAAAAAGAAAAGGCGCTCCTCTCACACAGAAAGAGACGGCACACAACTGTTGTTTGAGTTTCAACGGCTTAAAATCAGTTGTTTTAAAACTGTAGTGCTTAAAATTGCATGACCATGCTACAGATGTAGTCTCTCGTTTAGGAACGAGCTCCTCGTTGTGTCCTGGCTGGTCGTTCTGTCTCTTCGTCACGCCTCGTGGTGGGTGGCATATAAAGATCGCAGTAACTCAAATGATGAAAAAGTATTACCGGAAACAATGTATTTTGCGACACCACGATATAAACGATAGAACATAATATGAAACGATAGACTTTTTATTTCGTCCATCCGATATATATCGTCACATCGCACAGCCCTACCCCAGAGCTGTGTTTAAGTCTTTCTAGATCAGTCCCTGATTTATTGTGATTAAAATATTATCTGCCCTATTTCAAGGATCTGAGCACATGGTCTAAAGCGCACGGCACAGGTGCACTCAGAGCTTGTCCGAATCCACTTTTGCTAGTTTAACAGTGGAAAAACAGTCGGTGCGCCCGGACGCATGGTCTAAACGGGTTGTCCCTATTCTCTTAATGAGTAATGGGTGTTTTTTGGGCGTAACGTGCAAAAAAAAAATCAGAGTCTCATCTCCCATTCCCTTTAAGAGAAATATGGCATTCCCTTGTGCAAGGGCGGATTCGCTATTTATTCGATATTATACGGCAGAATTTTAAGGCGCACAGACTGAACATGTCTCCAGAGAGCAACCGGAGCTGCTCATACGTGAGCAAATAGTTACTAATTCTAATACATGCAATGAGTATCCATTATGACTTGTATGACATTTTTATATTTATGTAACCTACACATTAATATTATTTTACACTGTAACTTTAATTTGTTATATTTGGCATGTTTATGTGCTGCTGCGTGTCCCTGTGTGTAATAAGCAAAGTGAACGTGCGTTGTGGACCAACCCAGAGGTGCATTTTCTACTAATGCGCTCTTTAAATAACAAAAATAAATATTGCACCATTGACTTTAGACCAGGTTTGAGCTGGTCTATGGCGCAGTCTATTTTAAGTTCCTCAAAATAGCAACGCGCCAACAATGCGCCTGAACACACCTCGTCTTCAGACCAGCACGCCCATGAGCGCATAAATGGGCGCAAAAGCATTAGCTATTTAGGCACATGATGGGAAAATGAGGACTGCGTTGTGCTGAAACTAGCAAAGACACTTGCGCCGGGTGTATGTTAGGGCCCTAAAGGTTATCTTGCCTAGTTTACTGCATTTAAATATATTTTATAGCAGAAAAATTATCAGTTAGTCAAAGTGTCATAATTTGTTACTTCATACTAGGTAGTTATCTATGAAACATGTCATATGTATATACTGAGTTATACTGTATCACAAATTGGATGTTGTGGTAGTCCAATGATATATTTAATGTAACAAACGTGATCTTCCCTCTGTTTCATTGCATCGCACGCTGCAGTCCACGCGGATCGGGATGTCAGTGAATGCAGTGCGGAAGCAGAGCTCGGATGAGGAGGTGCAAACGCTGGCCAAATCTCTCATCAAGACCTGGAAGAAACTGCTGGGTACTGCATTCCTATTCACACTCACACAACCTAAAAAGATGGTGTTTCACTTAATTTAGAGTCTGAGACTTTCCTTCTAAAGATGTGGTGGGATGAAGCTGCTGTGTTTGCTTTCCAGCTCTTATTGTCTTATGGATGTTAACTTGGTGATAGTGAACGCAATGAGCATGTGTTCTGATATATATTAATGCTGGATTGTGTGAATATTATTTCACGTAGATGGTTCTGAGGATAAATCGGAGGATAAGAAAAAAGGAGGATCTCCTCTCCAGTCCTCATCTTCTAAAGACTGTCCTGGATCCAGCGACACCAGGTGTGTGGACTCTAACTAATAAAGTTGCCTTGAAATTAAAATTCATCATATCTGTTTTCTAAATGCATATGATCGATCTTATTGTGAACAACTCATCCATACATGTTTCATTTAAAAAACGAGCAGGGTACCAGACAAAATATATTTCAGCCAGCATACAGCTGATATACAGTATATACAGCACACTATTTAATAAAAAACCTCTGCTGCAATGAAAATATTTGTTACATTATATTTACTAAATTAGATAACTATTTGAAAATGAGTCATTATGATTTTTTTTTAACCTTTGTTAAACAAACAAAACAAAAACACAATCTATACTCTTGATAGCAACTTTTAGATTATGTAAACCTATTATAGTATATTTCTCAAATATTTATTTAACAATCTATTTTTTTTTTTAAATATGAATACAAAATAACAGAACACTTAATTTTGTATGTATTTGTGCTTTTACAATACATATTATTTTAAGCAGTAATCAAAACAGTGAAATGTTGTTACCTTTTTGTTGTCTAGTAACAAGCCGGAGACACCAAAAACTCCCACCACCCCCAAATTTACCACCTTCCCACCTGCTCCCATCACGACGGACAGCGTGCGCACTAAATGCAGAGAGCTGCTGGTGGCGGCCCTACAAATTGATGGTACAAGCTGAACCAGTTCAACTAGTTATTAATGCACTGTAAAATAGTGCAATTTACAAAATAAGATCATGTCACTCAAATATGAAAGAAAGTTCACTGCACTGCACAACTTAAGGGAAATTAAGGGAACTAAAATGTTAAATTATCTGTTATTAAAGGGATAGTTCACCCCAAAAATGAAAATTCTGTCATTAATTACTCATTAACTTCAAACCCGTAAGACGTCCGTCCATCTTCGGAATACAAATGTTTGATGGAATCTGAGAGCTCTCTTACGCTGCATAGACCGCAATACAACTGACATGTTCCCAGGTCCAGAAACATAGCAAAGGAGATTAGTAAAATAATCCATGTGACATTAGGGGTTCATAATTTTACCGTAATTCGTCTCCTCTGCGTCTCCCTGGCGCCATTTTGGAGAGTATCCACTGAATGTAAACACACAAAAAAGTATTCTCGTAGCTTTGTAAAATTACAGTTGAACCCCTGATGTCACATGCATTATTTTACCGATCTCCTTGCTATGTTTCTGGACTTGGGAACATTTCAGTTGTATTGCTGTCTATGCAGGGTCAGACAGCTCTCAGATTCCATCAAAAATATCTTCATTTGTGCTCCGAAGATGAACGAAGGTCTTATGGGTTTGAAACGACATGAGGGTGAGCAATTAATAATTTTTGGGTGATCTAACCCTTTAAATGTATTTTTGGAACAGATGACTGAGGGAGATTTGCTAGTGTTGGGTTTCTAAATTTGAGTTGAGTTAAAATACTGGAGTTCATTTGAGTTGATTTATGCTTTGTTTTTTTTCTCAGGTGATTACCAGACGATCGGTGTAGACTGTGAACACCTGGCTGCACAGATTGAAGATTATATCCTTCTCCTTACCAAAAACTTCATTAGATAGTGTTGTGTCGGGATGCTCAACACTGGTTTTGATAGAAAACCTGGAGAAAGCTATACAGTAGCATTCCTATTAAGCTTGAAAGTGGTTATGTGTAGGTGCAGGACCAAGCATGTGATTTGAAATCTGCCGTCTCTGCTCATTGCCAGTTGTTTCTGAGCCAATCACTTGAGCCATAAATGAGCCAAATTAATCTGGAGCTATAATACTTCACATAGCTGATGGCACCCTAAGATCACACCATCCCAGACCTTTCACTAGTGACTATCCCGAGCTGTAAATGCAGCAGATAGAGAAAACATAATGCTTTTAAGAGCCCTTCGAAATATGGCGCTTTTAAAACATCTATGATAACATACACTACTGTTTAAAAGTTTGGCGTCTTTAAGTGTTTTTTTTATTAGTCTCATATGCTCACCAAGGCTGCTTTTATTTGAGCAAAAATACAGTAAAAACAGTAACATTGTAAAATGTTATTACAATTTATCATTCTAATATGCTGATTTGCTGCTCAAGAAACATTTCAAATTATTATCAATATGAAAATGTTGTGCTGCTTAATATTTGTTTGTAAATAGAAAAGTGCAGTTTGGCACTGAATTGGTAAAAGAAAGTTAAAAAGAGCATTTATTTGAAAAGAAATAATTTGAAACAATATAAATGTCTTTACTTTAACTTTGGTACCAATGTAGTATATAACATGTCGGTGATCCATACCTTGTCAGAATACCAAACTTGGAATAGAGAAAGATGAGTGTATTTTGCCTGGACATTGTGTAGTTACATCTATCTACCAGTAGAGGCCATGATAACAGCCATACCTTGACCTTTGACCTCAAACCAACAGTGCTATGTTTTGATTAACTTTTTGGTTATGTTTCCATTCTCCAATGAATAATGTTTTACTTCCAGTCGTCTTGCTGTGAAAGGAGAAAATATAAAATGCATGCTTCATCTTTTTTTAAGAAAACATAAAATAATGTAGCCAGATTTGTGCTTTCTTGACTGTACTTCATGACACGTATCTACCAGGAGTTCAAGTCCACTGACATTAAGTACAAGACCAGACTGAGGAGTCGCATCTCCAACCTCAAGGACCAGAAAAACCCAGACTTACGCCGGAACGTCCTGTGCGGCAGCATCTCTCCAGACTGCATCGCCAGCATGACCGCAGAGGCACGTTTCGGTTTGACTTTGGCCTGCAAAGTTTAAATCAAAGCTTCTCTGCAGGATGTGTGAATTGTGTTTGTGTTAATTACATGTTTGGCAGGAGATGGCAAGCGCAGAGCTTAAAGAGATCAGGAAAGTGCTGACTAAGGAGTCCATTCGAGAGCATCAGCTCTCCAAAGTGGGCGGCACCGAAACTGACATGTTCGTCTGTGGAAAATGCAAGGGCAAGAACTGCTCTTACACTCAGGTATGCTTTTATAACAGACCTGAAATATTTAAACTTGCCGTCATTATAAAATCAGCTCTACATCTGAAGTTTGATGCAGCGGTAGGCTACAGTCCTTCTGAAAGTATCTCTACACTTAAGCCATATTTAAAAATGAAAACTGGGCGGATTTCTGTGCTCGGAGCAAATTCGCACAAGTCTTTGATTTAGTAAGTCTGAAAGGAAGTTTGCAAGTGGGCTTAAACTGCATTGAAGCATGAAATAAGCAGGAATGCACAATATCTCTCTCTGCAGGTCCAGATACGCAGCGCAGATGAACCCATGACCACCTTCGTGCTGTGCAATGAGTGTGGAAACCGGTGGAAGGTAAGGATCTTTCTATATATCTGGCAGTGCAAAAGCCATCGGTTGACATGATTAATCTGGCTTGCTGAAAACCATAAAACTGTCTCATCCATTATGTGACCTTAATACATGTTTGTGCACTGTAGCCACACGGTGGCAGTATTTACTCACTGTAGGCAAACTTCACTGCTATACTTTACAATAAAGGTTTACCAGCATAACTGCATAAGGAACTAACCAAATTATTCAAAACGAGCTGAATGCAATACAAGGCAACGGAACAAGATAAAATATAGGGGAGACCAGGTTTAGTTGTCACAAGGTTTATATCACAGTAGCTGTGAGATAAGAAGTAATACATTCTGGTGTTCTCTGACAGAATAGCTGGAGAAAACGTATTGAATATTGCTTTTTTTTTCAGATCAATGTTTTAAAGATGTTATTTTTATTTGGAAACAAGCCATTCAATTTGTTCCACTAGTTGTTGTTCTTCATTTATAGGAAAAATAAACATTTTAAATACTGTATATTCATTTGTTTTCTGTTTTCTCTTTTCATAGTTTTGTTAAAGACTAAAGTGTGCAGGATTCTTCATATGAAGAGATGACCTGAATTCATAGAGTAAGGAAATGTGTTTTTTTTCTTTTGAGAAAAAAAACAAACCTGAAGTCTTTTTTTATATACATGCATTTTCATAGCTTTGTAATATATAATGAGTGTTGCTACTTCAAAAAGCTATTTCTGTATTTTTGTTTTCTTCTTTTACTGGTGTAATATTATTGCCTTCCACGCACTGCCAATAACTTAAACCTAGTAAGTCAGCTGGCTTGTTCAGTCTTGCTTTGCCTTTTGATATAGTGCTTGTGCCTTTCTGCTCTATGAGTGCCAAGTAATTGCTGAAAGAATTTGTACACATTCATGCATATTTTTTTTTTGCAGATGATTTAACCAAATGTTGAATGATTGGTTGCTTTTCCAGAGTTTAGAAAGACTTGATGGATTATAGTTAATATTTGAGCCTTAGTGTAGGCGGTAGTTTGCTTCTTGTAGACAACCAGACGAGGAGGAAAAACAGAATGTGATACATTATTAAAGGTTCATATGTATATGTATTGAATAATTGGACTGTTCTGTATCAGTAAATTTGGCTAAGAATATATTGTGGTTTGAGTGTGTTATTGTGTGCATTTGAGTTGGGAACACGAGCAGTCAGTCAAAAAAAAAAACAGCAAAAAGCTATAACTTAGTTTTATAAAAGTGTTTTGTATGACTGTACGCCATATTTGGATTCATTCTGAAGACATGCGATCGCTTTAGGAACATAACTAAATTCAGTCATTACTCTTAAAATCTGCTAATTTACTCATGTACACCTCCGCTCAAAAGTCTGGGGTCGGTTAGATTCGTTTTTGTATTGTTTTTGAAGTCTCCTTATAAATACAGTAACATTGTGAAATATTATTACAATTTACAATAATGGTTTTCTACTTTAGTATATTTTAAAATGTTATTTATTCCTGTGATGCAAAGCTGAATTTTCAGTCTTCAATGTCGCACGATTCTACAGAAATTATTCTAACATTTCTTATTTTCATCAATGTTGTGCTGTTTAATATTATTGTGGAAACCATCATTTTATTTTCAGGAGTCTTTAATGAATATAATGTTCAAAATAACATTTATTTGAAATACTATTCTTTTGACAGTCACATTCGATAAAGTTAATGCATCCTTGCTGTATTATAGTATTCATTTCTTGTTAAAAAAATGGTCAATAGTCAAATGAAGATGAGTAAATGCATTTTTAAGTAAACTCCAAACTAGCATTTGTTGCTTGTTTTTATCGTGCTTCAGATGTTTTCCACTAGAGACAGCAGTCAGTCAATACTCACAGCTGTGAGTGAACAACTGTGTTCCAGTGCCATCACTTGTCTTCTGTATTAACTGAACTTTGTGTCATGATCTGATGAGGCTGATGTTTTAATCCGTGTTTGATCTCCTTGATCCGGAGGACTTGCACATGAAACTGGTCCTATATTTTGGAAACTTCCCTAGTGTCCTAGTATTGCAAAGCTAATCCTAATCAAATCTGAGAATAGAACTGACCCTTTATGACTTGCGCAAGGCACAGCTGGTGAAATATGTCTGGTCTTTGCCTGAGCAGTAATTTTCTCCAAGCAGTCACAACATTTCTTAGTTACGGCGACTGAAAATAAATGCTGTCAGATCAGGTTTTGGATTGAGGAGATCAGTGAAGGCGCTTGTGGACGCTTCTAAATAACACCACATTTGGGTTTCGACCCGCCAGATCATTAAGAAAACGGAGGACTTTGAGCCTGTGATGGGTTGAAGGGAACATGGTGGGAATCTCCCAAACAACTGTCTCCAGAGAGGCGAAATAGCCCCCAGTTTTGGGGAATTAAAGGGTCAGTAGACACAAGTTTTGATCTGCTGATTTCAAATGAATGGTTGGGTTAATGAAAATGTTCAGTGTTTGGATGAGGTTTCTATAGACCCTTCAAGTGAATAAACCAGAAGTCAAAGACTTCAGGTGAAGGAGAAAGGAAAGGAGGATTGTAACATGTACACTGTGTAATTAGTTACCTTAAAGAGCTATTTATACCATATTCATCAGGAAGATGCCATTTAAGTCACTTTTTTCAGTTTTGCTACAAGGAAAATGAGTTGTTCTAAAGCACAAAACAATACCCACAGGTCAAATGATATCACCGTTCTTAATCTCCATATCTACATTTAAACATATTTGTTCAAGATATACAAAGAGTAACATGCAATGCTTTAATATAGTAATAATTGTTCATTCTAATTGGATTTCAAACCACTCGCAAATGTTTTTTTTGCTATTCAGATAATGAGGTCTTAGTCTTCTAATTTTTTTTAAATAATTATAGCTAATGTAATAATTATAATAAGCTACTGATTAAGTAAATGCCTTAAAAACCAAACTTGGTAACATGTTGCAATTTTTTACATTCGTTAACTATTAGTAAACATAAACTAAGTATAAAACAAAAATCTGGTCACTTGTTTTAAGGTCCAGTTCTTGCTATTAATTACATATTAACTACTACAACTTACTATCAAACAAGTAATTACTGCTTATCAATAGGTAGTTGTTAAATTTAGGTATTGATAGGATTAGGGATGTAGAATATAGTCATGCAGAACATGTGCTCTAATAAACAGCCAATATGCTAGAAATATGCATGCTAATAAGCAAGTAGTTAATAGTGAGAATTGGTCCCTATACTAAAGTGTTACCAAAATTGTGCAAGTTTCAAACTGCTGATTTTGGCCAATTGTTTTGTGTGGCATATGCATTGGAGTGACAATGAAACAGTTTTTCAGTGTGACATACATCCAAATGTAAAAGATGATCAAGAATGAAAAATGAGAACAAATTTCCTCTAAGTGGAAATGAACGTTTGGTACTGCATCCAAACAAAATCTTAGTCAAATTTGGAATGCAACATGTTTAAATGTATGGCTTTGATTGTCTATTTTTGATAATATTTGTGTGGATTTTTCTAATAATAAATAATCTGCAATAATCTACCAAATGTCTTTAAAAGAAGTCACAATAACATATATAACATGCATGTACAAAATACAAAAAATGCCATGTATAAGTACAAGGATTGTTATGCTGGTTTTTCATGTATTGGTCTATTATGGGTCTTTGTTTTATTGAGAAGAGCTAATCATCTCTGTCCAGCTGACGAGTCACTCTCGGCTCATATCCGTGAAATCTCCCGCCAGATTCTTGGAATGGCAGCGTGAACTGAGCCTCATGTTCGACTCCAGGAATGTATGTGGAACTTGAAGGGGGAGGGGAAAATGTCTCTCTGTGTTTGTATTTCAATCTCGCATTTTTAGCCATGTTTTTTTTCCTTCATACATTCAAGCTTTATGCAACACAGATGTCCCGAACAGTCCTGATACATGCATAAAGCTTTTGTACTGTACACTGTTGGTTGTCTGAGTCAGCGGTCACCTACACGGCGGAACAGAGAACCTGACTGCTGCCTGTGTTTGTTTTGGCAATATGACAATATTTCCATACATGTTCAACAGCAACAAGAACGATAAAGCCAGGGAAAATCCCAGAGCATTTTAGGATTCACACATACTGTATGTGGTTACAGTTAGTCCTGCTGTCGAAAGTAAAGTCAACACGATAATAATGAGAATTATCACATTACCGCAGTTCTATCTGAAAAGGTCTTTTCCTATGTGAAAATTATAACAACTGATATTAAGAAGCCAACGTGAGCAAAGATAATTCACATTTCTATAATCTAGAGCTCCTAATACTAAACAAAATCCTCAAATGCTGCTTGCATCCCAGTCAACTTCCTTAAAGTAAAACCAGCTGTGCAGAGGGGGGGTCAAGTTAAGTGTAAATGCTATTTAGAGGGACGCAATATATCACATTGCCGTCCTATGTGGGGTTTTCACATTTGGAACTAAGCCTGTGTGAGTGTGCACCCTGGGTTAATGTTATTTTAAGTTATATAGCACACAATGCTTCAATCTGGGTTAGTGATTATTAACTGACATGCAACAGGACCATAAAGAAAATGTGCGTTTCACTGCATCCATAATGTATGATTGCAGAAAGAAATGTACCATAGATGTAGTCACACATTATGTTTTTAGAAATTGTATAAATGTATAAGGTGGCAAGAAGTCTTCTGGTAAAAGAGACCCAGCACCCATACATACTGTTTTAGTACTTACAAATAATCAGTTCAGAAAATGTTGTACTACTTTATTTATTTTTGATCGATAAATATACTGCCATTCAAATGTTCATTTTAATGATACAGAATAATTATTGTAAGAAGTATTCTGAAAGATTAGAAGATCTAAATTTAACACGGCTTTACGGAAGTATAAATATATTTTGGATTAGTGTGATTATTAAATGTGATGGTTTTATTATACATATAGTTAGGATTTAAGTTAGCTTAATAGCCAGCTTTAATAAATTATATTAACAATCTGTATCTAAGCATGTCTTGTTGACATGGAAAAGTCAACCAGCTATTTATTATCATGTTATTTTCTTTGCCTTTAGCCTCAACAGCAGAGGTGCATTTTTATCATGAATACCGTGCTTTTGCATATTCCTCAGTTATTGAAAAAGTTTATTTAATTATCTAGCCCTTTGAAACTATATATATATAAACGTGATTAATCGCATGATTGTCATGAGTTAACTCGTGATTAATCGCAACTTAATCACACATGTTTATGTTCTAGATGTACCTTAAATACTTTTCAAGTTTTTAATACTCTGATTAACATGGGCATGGACAAATATGAATGCTTTATGCAAATGTAGTTTTTTTTATTATTATTATTGAAAGCATAGTCAACATAGTGCATGAAGACTAGATATGTTTCAAAGGTCATAGATGTTTTGAAAGAACTTGTTCGTGTCTATTAGACACATGAAAAAAAAAAAAAACAGGTTCCCATTACTTCTCTTTCTTTGCACTGAGCAATTTACTGACACAAACCTGTTTACATTTTGGCAGGACAGGGCAGCTCACTTTTTCTGAACATGCAAAATGTACATTTATTATTTATTATTAGATTTGTTTGCCTTACTATGCCCACACATTGTATTTTGATGCAGCTAAATTCTCAATAAAACTGTTTTCATTTATATATTTTACTGTTTCTGTAGTCAGACAACGGAATGAATATGAAATGACTGCTGTCAGATGAAATCAAACCCAAATAAGATAATGACAATAGCTGTGCTGTGATTTCAGCTTTACTTGCATGTAAAATTAGAGAATCAACATACATGCTGACTTGGCAACGGTCCAGAAGACGATCATTACCAGAGGATAAGTCACAGAGGGTCATTACTGAAAGGGGTGGCTGTTCAAGGAGTGCTGTATCAAAGCATATTAAATGCAAAGTTGACTGGAAGGAAGAAATTGGGTAGGAAAAAGTGCACAAGCAACAGGGATGAGCGCAAGCTTGAGAATACTGTCAACCAAAGCTGATTCAAACACTTTGGAGAGCTTCACAAGGAGTGAACTGAAGCTGGAGTCAGTGCATCAAGAGTCACCATGCTCATCTTCAGGAAAAGGGCTACCAAGCCACTTCTGAAACAGAAACATCATCAGAAGCATCTTACCTGGGCTAAGGAGAAAAAGAACTGGACTGTTGCTCAGTGGTCCAAAGTCCTCTTTTCAGATAAAGGTACATTTTGCATTTCATTTGGAAATCAAGGTCCCAGAGTCTGGAGGAAGAGTGGAGAGGCACGAAATCCAAGCTGCTTAAAGTCCAGTGTGACGTTTTTGAAGTCAGTTATGATTTGGGGTGCCGTGATTTTTGCTGGTGTTGGTTCATTGTGTATTATCAAGCCCAAAGTCAATGCAGCCGTCTACCAAGAGATTTTGGAGCACTTTATTCTTCCATCTGCTGACAAGCTTTATGGATATGGATATTTCGAGATACTGGATTTTTTATTTATTTTGAATCTCTAATTAAAATTAAAACATACAACTTTTGAAACATTTTACTTTACATGTAATGAATCTAAAATATATGAAAGTTTCACTTTTTGAAATAAGTTACAAGAAAAAATGAACTTTTTCACCATATTCAAATTTTGAGATGCACCTCTATATTATATAAAGTCTGTAATAATTGTCTAATTAATCAGTAATCATTTCAATATTATTTTATTAATATTCTTAAATTATATAAATCATATTTATTATACATTTTTATTAAAATATTTAATGAGGGGGTAAAGAGATAAAATCAACTCTATACAAGTACAAAGACATCTTTATCACTCATAAGTAACTTAATACATCTTTCTAAACACTATAAAATGGAGTAGACTTTCAAAGGCTATGAGTTCAACATGAACACTGTGTCCATATATGTCGTCTTCTGTACGATACAGAATGTGAAAAACACAATAAACAATGTAGGCTTATGTCCGACTTCATGATATTCGAAAAACAGCAGGCATAAGGGACCCTGTAAAAGATAATCTATTATTTCTGCACTAAATGGACACATTACAATTCAATAAAGCCTACTAGCAACAGACACTAGTAGGTCATGTGACAGTAACAACATGATGGATGTAGTGTGTTAAGGTTATTGCACATGGGGTCTGACATTTTTTCAATTTTAAATAAAAAAAATATGACCTCACGTTGTGTCAAACATGTTTACACTCTGCCTCCGGATCAGGTTTGATGTTCTGCATTTTCGCATCTGTAGCAAGCATTTTGATAGGAATGGATGACGAATATATATATAAAAAAAAATGCATACGAAAATTTTGGATTCGGTGTGCAAGGACAATACCCTTAATTCATATTATATAGAACATTTCAAACCAGTACTAGACAGTGTGTGATTTTGAACATACTGTAGCATAAGTATTTACATCAAAACCATTGAGTAATTTGTGAAAAGCACTTTTGGAGGCAGCAGTCACAGTAAATCTCTTGGCAAGCTGTAAATGAATATTAACACAAACATCTTTATTATTATAATTTTAGTCATATCTTCTCTTTAAAAAAAACATTTATAAAAATCTGCAAACAAGTCAAAGGTTATGGAATATTACAGACGAATTATCTCCGGCAATGAGCTGGCCTGGGTTAGAAGGGACCTCAAGTCCCAACCACAACCTGAAGAGGGCGTCCTGCTATGGCACCCAAGGGCGAGGGGAGGTAACACAGTAATGGTCACAGACTTCGGGAAACAAAAACAAAAAAATGGTTCAGAAATCCATACTCTTTAAAACACAACTTGATTTATTTTAATACAAAATATAATGCTAATGTCAATAAATAAGTGTCCATAGAAGTCCATGAGTCAGGGACCGATCTCACCGCTGTATGTCATCGTCATGGCACTGCAAATCTCATGAGAATACACGACAAAAAGAAAATCTCACAGAGCGACCGGAGAGACCGCAAGGAGTGAGGGAAGGCGGATGAGATGGCAAAACCTTGAGGCTGTAGCATGTGAAGTGAGCGCTTGACACACTGAAACCAAAACCAATTGTATCAAAGAGCAGATTGAGCATTTGGTGATGATGGTAACACATTAGGAATTGACAGACTCGCAAAGCTCCTTAGTTTGATACTGCTAGAAGGCTATTCATTTTGGCACCTTAAAGAAATATTTGTAAACCTAAGCAGCTCACAGTCCCAAGTTTGTGAAAGTCTGTCAGTTCTGTGCAGCTGGAAGAGGATGAAGACAATTGTTGTCGAGCGATACAGGTCAAACACTCCTATTAGCTGGCTAAACTGCAAGCATGTGTTGAGATGCGTGATATATCGGTTCCATATTGGTTAGTCAATATTAGAAAATATCTATTTAATTAAGGCCTTAATTTAATATTTATGTATTTGAATTTCAAGTATAGTTTACACAGTTTTAAACTTAACTAACACACTTAACGTGATGCATAATTGTCAGTCACACAAATGAAATAGGTAAAAAAAAGTTAAATAATATTAAAAAATAATAAAATGTTTCTGTAAAACTTTTTATATTCATCCTCAGTAAATCCAATTTGTTTCAACATTTTAACAAACGGAATATTGCTTGTCCCACAACTAGCCATATTTTAACCATGTTTCTACGTTTTAACTAAAAAGTAAGCTGTTTTAATAAAATAATTTATATATTATAAAAATATAAATAGATGCAAATAGTTCATAATAAACAATGGCACAATTTATGTGTATTTATTTATTTATGAGAGCAAAAAATCTTACCTGTTTTATTTATGTATGACTGACAAACATGCATCACATAAAGATGAATAGTTACATTTGTTTTAACTGTGTAATCCAAATGTATGGATGTTGAATATGCAATTCAAATAAATAAATCTTAAATTTAAGCCTAAATATTTTTTGTGTAGACTTCCTTTACCCTTACTCACTTAAATTGGATCTGTAAAAATACTAATAATCTGTAATAATTTATAAATAAACAATAAAATATAACAAAATGAATTAATATCAATGTTGAAATTGTAAATTATAATGCCTAAATTCACTTGTAGCTTTTAAAATGACTTATTTTAGTGTTAATTATTTTTATTTAAATTAAATATATTTGTACAAAATAGTGTAGAATTTTAATATTGGTCAAATAATATTTATCAGCTCATTAGTTTTGGGACAGAATTTTATTATCAGTGCATCCCAAACTGGAGGCATGTATATTATATATATTTTTTAATAATTGAACATTTAAATGTTTAAATGCCCTTTTTAAACTAGAAAATTATAACAAGTTAAAACTTAAATTAAATGTTAATATTTAATAAATGGTAAACCCAGGTTACATTATTGAATACAATTTTTAATTTGAGTTGATTTATAATAAGAACGTTTAAATCTGTTGCATCACTTTGATTTGCAAAGTGTTCACACTGACAGCAATTTTCAGAGCAAACTGAAGTTACTTTCAATGCGAGTTGACAATTTGAGGCAACGTGAGCGACAGCTTAGTCGAATTCAGCATTACACAACTGAACTGTGACTAGCATTATGAGTGAATACAGCAGAGCTCACGTGATCAGCTGATACAGTACAGTGTCCTCTTATTCGCTTTCAGTGTGAACGCAAAGTGCACGTGAAATGGTGAGAGGTCCACCAGCAAGCTTCCCTCTTTAAGTGTATCTTTAAAGAGCGGGAATGTGTGTAACTGTGCGTATCCCTGTGTAATCAAGTGTTCACTGTCAAAGGCCACAATGACATTGACATTGACATCTCTCTCCCACTGTCTTAAGAAAGTTCACTTAACTTGTATCACACACACACGCGCGCGCACATCTGGCTTAAGTTAGACTGGTCACATCATGTCGGACAATAAGAGCAACACTAAATATATGTTCATGTACAACATATAACCATATACAAAACTATTTTACACACATATTCCAAAATGTACATCCTCATGCACAACTGATGAAAAAAAAGTAATAAAGGCATCAGTTGTTGTTGTTTTTCTTTTCTTTTTTAGTACTACGGTACATGAAGTTCCTCTAAATTGCCATGTGACTCTCAAAATCTTAATTCATTATACATTTATTTGCTGTACGTTTATTTACAAAGAACCATATCCTGAAAGTACCAGGAAGTACCAAGCGGATGTGGATGATTTACCTCATTTCAATGTGAAATGAGAGATCTGGAATTAAAGTTTCTTTGTTCAAACTAAACTAATTGCTTAATGAGGGAGAAGGTTTAGAGAAAGAATGAACACCAGATTTTCAGATCAGCACTGATATAAAAAGACTAACTCCATAACATAATTTCTCTATTATTGTGGACCCACTCACACAGTACTGGTTGGTTTCAGATTCACATTATGAAATGTATGAAATATTCTGTGATACATAGGTTTCAAGCAGTAGCTCACAGTGTTAACATCAGTCCCACCGGTTCTCCAATATTCCTATTATGTTTTGAATATGAGCCTGTTGAAGGCATCTGTAAAGAAAATGAGTTTTAGCACAAGTGCAGGCGTAACACTGAGCATTAAACATGAAGTGTACTGGACCATTGAAATCTTTTAAATGGATTTTACAGCAGTTCTTGGCTTTTTTATGTTTCGTGTACAATCCCATTAAATAGTTTTCTTATTTGTTAATGCTGAAATATTCTCTTTAAAACATGTATATAGTGTGAAAAACTGACAGAAAAAACACTGTTATGACATGAGTTAAATTCAAATGTATCGTTATTGCTGTAACATTTATTACAACAACATAAATCAGGATTAAATTACTGCAATTTTCCAATGATTATTTTTAGAGGCAGAGCAGAGTTTTTACATTTGCAAAGACAAAATATTTTCTGTGGAATAATGTGCACTGACCGATAGTTAATTTTAATTTCATGATGACTAAAATCATCTGCTTTTGCCTAAAGAAAAGGCGGAAACACTGGGAAACAGCTTGCAAACTGCCTAAGAGAGACCATACAACCTCAGCACTCAAACAAAACAGTTATACCCTCTTTTACAAAATTCTACGTCCCCCTGCGTTAATGTTTAGTAAATATTTTGGCTAATTTGATAATGCTTTCAGCTACCAGTATGAGTTTAGTACTCCATATTTTCCATATTTAAATCCATTCCGCAGATTTTCCCTCAAAATCAGTGCCGAAAATCTGTAAAATTCTGTCTGGGGATTTATATTCTAAATAGTGTGTAAATATTTTGTGTACCTATTTGTTTTACACCATGAAAAAGTGCCGTTCCTCTCTTTACGATGCAGCCAATCAGCTCTCGACCCCTCGCCTCAAAGAGCCAATCCAAGCAAAGAGACAGTGAACAGGTCAAGGGTCAGGAGGGAGGAGCAAATTGGTCAGGCCACTCCAGTGTATGTTATTGCAGAGACCCTCTCAGCTCTCTTTAACTAGAGATGTCAGGAGATAAAAGTAGCAAAGCATGTTTGCGTGAAAAAAGATGGCTGTGAAAATCAGTAGTTGATACTGCGGCTGCCACATACGCTTGGAATGACGGTGAGGGGGGGAATAAAAACTGCATTTTCAATCCTGTGTCTTCCAGTTCCAGTCTGTGGAGGTTCAGGAGAAACACTAAAACAATGAGTTATTCCCTCAAAAATGAAAGAGGAAAATGGAGTAAGCAAAAAAAAAAAAGTAATCCAACTGTGACGACACAAAAAAAGAGTACTTTCTCCTCGAGTAGTTGTGCAATGGAGGCAAATGGGGAGAAATTGGGTGGTGAGAGTGAGAGAAAGAAAGAGGAGGGAGTCGGGGGTCTATGACTCAGATGAGGAGCGTGACTCCCCCTGCACCAGTGATCTGTAGACAGAGGAGTTGAGGAATCGTGGGTAGGAGTCTCTGTGCATGAGGGTGTAGATCTGCAGCTGTGCATCCTCAAATATGTGAGGGGTGGGATCCTGCATCCTCTTGTTGATCACTTCCCTCACCCGAGAATCCAGACTCACCTTCAAGACAGAAAGAGAGCATTGTGAATTCCGAGCAACATGGTTAGGATAATATTAAAATACTTAATGCTTATTTTATTTCAATATTATCTTGACCATGTTAGAAAGTTAAAATCCATGTTAGGATTTTGGTATATGTCTTTTTAAAACCTGGGTTAAACAGACTTTTGAAATTATGAAGGTCTGCTTCGAATTCCAGATGTTAGAAACCGCCCTTGCCTCATTAAATATCAAAGCACTTTGTACAGTTGCAGAAACATTTACAAGCTGTTTAGTTTCCGCAGCTCAGGAACACATTTAAAACGTTGACCAGTGACGTCAAATGCTTCTATGACTTTTTTTGGCCGACGAATTTCAATGACTTCTCCTGTCAATCAAGATCATTCATGATATTCAAATAAATACTGTTCTGTAATGACAACTCTCAGAGAGTTTAGCATTGTATTGTGCATGACAATGTTAACGTGTTTGGTCTTGGCAGTATAGACCTGCTATGCTGCTGTGCTGCCACAGCAGAGCAAATACAGAGACTTGCTATTGCCAATACAGTACATCCACAGACATGCTATTGTGAACATGTAAGAAATACTGCTGCTGCACATATAACATATATGAAATAACCCCCGTTTATAATATACACAAAATCACCCCATAGCAGATCTATACAGGTGGAGCTGGGGAAGGTGGAGGGTTTCAGAAGTGTGGTTCAACTGCTACAGCAAGCACTAGCCGAAGTTTTGAATGTTGAGCAGCAAGCTTATCTGCTGCTGATTCTTGAACAGCAAATCAGAACATTAGAATGATTTCCGAAGGACCATGTGACACTGAAGACTGGAGTAATTATGCTGAATATCAAGCTTTGCATCACAGTCATACATTATATTTTTAAATATATTAAAATAGAAATGTATCAAATACATTCAGCCTTGGTAAGCATTAGAGTATAATCTCTTTCACACAAAAAAAATGGTTTAGAGGTTCCCATGAACATCTAAAACTTTATGAAACCTGTGCACCATGGGTCGAGACTGTTACTACACTGACTTCTAGTTTTCTTTCATTCATGACTCTATAAAAGGATTCCTTTCATTCTCAAACTAGACACTCAAGAGTGTACGAGTACTGGAACTAGGAGCTCAGGTCAACATGAAGCTCATCCATCTGAACTCACTGACTCCCGCTCTCACTCTACGGCCTTTTTATATAACCGCTTTACAGTAGAGACTAGAGTCCAGCAGGGATCAATTTATAGCTTCCTTTGCTCAACCTTTGCTCCTTAATTTACTTCTAGAAAGTATGTTTTCCTCAGCTGCCTCTAGAAGTTGTTGGAGTTTGAAGGTGTGAGTTCTTGCTCCGGTGATAAAAAAGCCAAGAGACATATTCAACATGTCAACACAATGAATTAAACCGCATACCAGCAGCACATATGGTCACCGAGAAAGCAATGATAGTGCGTACAATACATGCACACCCTGCTGTCTCACATCGAAAGGAGACAAAACATAAACAGATCATAATAGAAAGTAGAATCAACCTCCACATATGGTGCTAGATGCCTGTATCTCAGGAAATGAGCCTTATTAAACATTAAGCTTGAATAATACATCCGGCAGAATTCCTTCACGCCTTGTTTCTTTGTCACACACAAACTCTTAAACATTTACTCTCTCAACATTTAGTAGTGCGAATTTCAAGTTTTGTTTTAGATAAGGCCACAGTCGCTTCTCATTGGTCAGAATTCAGCCAATCACAGACCTACACATAGCCTGAAATCTCCATTCCACAAAGGAGAAACAAGACAAGAGGTGATAAAGAACAGCTACCAATCTTTCCACTGCAGTTACAACTGGGCTTTTTATGGTTATTATATTCGTCGCCTTTCTTAGAATAGATTTACAAATGAACATGCATTGATGGGGCAGTGCTATTAAAGGGACATATGTTTTAGCTTATCTACCCCTAAAAATGCCTTTAGTACCTTAAGAGTATAATATGTACCTTTAAGGTACTACTATGAACATTTTAGGGGTAATTGTCACTTTAAGGGTATTGCTCCAGTGGCAAGTTGTTGTACCCATAACAGCATATTTTTTTCTGAGACATCTAAAATATTTATTATGGTATTCATGCTGTAATTATGTTAAAGCTGCTTGTTTCCAAACTGTTTTTAACACACACTGGGACATCTATCTAATAACCACTGTATTTTTTATTTTCATTTGATTTCAGAAGTTTCCTGAACTATATATGCTTTCATAAAAGCAAACATTTGTTGAGTGGGAAAAATTAAAAGAAGAAATATCAGTTCAGTTTACATTTTTGTTTTTGCAACATCTATGATTCAGACTTTTATATCAAAAGTACATAAACAAGAGTCTTAACAGAGCACAATGATTTCAGATGACACACTCACAGATGTGCTTACAGTATAAAACCTTGAATATAAAGACAGCAAAATCAAATACGTTTACACTGAACCGTTGTGCTACTTCACACTGTCATTATGTGTGTGTTGATTAGGTTGTGTGTTTATGTGTGTACCTCTTTGGGGGAGAGGATGGAGACGTAGTCTTCGTAGATCAAACGCGTCTTCTCCTCCATGACACTCTTGTTGATCTCATTCTTCAGGTCCTCGCAGGCCAGCCAAAAGAGCATGTTCTCCTCGCTGTACTCCGTCCGTAGGAACTCACGGAACTTGTTTCGCCCCGCTGGGTTTTTCATCAGCTTATCGAAAGACTGCGCCCACTGTTTAATCTCCTCCATCATCGGTTTGGGGCTGAGAGAGAGAGAGATAGAGAGAGACACTAGGCACATTCATATCCCTAGCAAACACAATAATAAACGATGACATGTTTGAGAGAAACAGCTCAATCCTCATGATGAAAAAAGGTATCTGGGATTGTATGTGAGTTTGCATGTTTGTTCTCACCAAGGTTCACATGGAAAGGGCTCCAGCTTTGTCTCCTGGGCTTTCCTCCGCCCACGCTTGTCATCTTCACTCCTAATAGTGAGACTAGAAGGTGGTAAAATGGCATTGAGAAATAACAGCAGTGCCAGAACAAAACAACTAAATCTAGATGCACACAACACACTCACATGCATCACATAAGGCCCTTCAACTTCATGTTCAGGTGAATTCATGAGTATTAATTCAACTGAGTTTCTAATTTAATTATGAACTCATATGTTTCTCTAGTCACACCATATGTCTTTGAACCAATTCATAAAAGTCCATGTTTTGGGAATTTGCTGGACTACACAAGTCACACAAAAGGGTCTGAATCACTAAAAAGAACTCGATCATAAGAGTTATTTGTTTGGGACTTGGATGGACTACGCTGCTTATACTGTATGGCTTTGAATCGCTAAAAATACTTAATTTTAGCAATCGGTTGGACTACACTAATTGCACTGTATGGCTTTAAATGACTAAACAGAACTGGTTCATAAGACTCATTCATTCATGAATTGGTTGGACAATAATGGTCTCACTGTGTGTGGCGTTGAATCACTAAAAAAACAACTGGTTCATGAGAGTCAATCATTTGGGAATCAGACAATGCTGGTCATGCTGTATGTTTTTTTATTCACAGGAAATAACCAGTTCATAAAATGAATTCATTTGGTAATTGTTTGGACTAGTGTCTAAGTAGACAAGGACAGTGAACTTGTTTCACTGCATGGCTCTAAATCGCTAAAGTACCTGTTCATAAAAGTCATTTATTCAAGAATCTGTTGGATCACACATGGTTTTGAATCACTAAAAACAACTGGATCATAAGAGTCCTTCAGCTGGAATACACTGGTCAAGCTGTATGGCTTTGAATCACTAAGAAGATCCGATTAATATGATTCATTCATTCAGACATCTGTTGGAGTAGTACACTATGTGCACTGTATTCTTTTGAATCACTAAAAAAAGAACTGGATAATTTAAGTAATTAATTCGGGAATTGGTTGGACCACACTGATTGAATGGCTTTGAATCACTAAAAATAATTGATTTCTGAAATCTCTACAGAATGAGCTATATTAATGAAACATTAAGAGGTCATCAGAGTTTGGACCTCAATGGTCACTGTAAATAGCTTTGTGCAGCAGGTGTGCTTGAATAATGAGTGTGAATGGATAAGTGTGTGAAAGATGTGTGGGTGTGAATATGGCTCCCATTCCCTCCGGGGCTTCTGGTAAAACAAGAGCAATCTTAACCACATTTACTCTCCTGACTCATAGGAGTCAGGATACTCATACACTTGCATTTTACTCAGAGAAAGTACACACACAGAGCAATTAACGTGTGTGTTCATTCACAGAAGCGTGTATATTCACCTGTACTCACAAACCCATATCATATATCACACTGAAAAACATATCACATCTCACTCACACACATATACAAATAAGTGAGTGTTGTGTTAAGGGATCTTGATATAACAGTAGGAGGGAGAGCTTCATAACACAAATCAACTTAACGTGGCATATTTTGGAGTGAAACTGAATATTCAGCCGGAAATAACACAAGATTGATTTTATCCACAGGGATTTGATTGTATCGTAAAAAGTAGGCTATGATATTATAGGTTAACATTATTTTCCCTCAACCAGGAGTAGAGAAAATATATTACAGTTTGATGAAAAATTATGAAAACAAACATTTACATTTTTAGGATAACGTGTGCAATAAAACCAGGAAAATGTATTAAGAAAGTAAATGATTTTTCATTTGAAATTGTTAACGTTTCATTACCATATTATTTAAAATGAACATACAGTTTTGTATTGGTTTTTGTGCCTTTACGACTTCTATTTAAATAGCTGTGCATGTTAATTGTACATTTAATTCATCATTACATTACCCTTCATTAAATAAATAAATAATAATTTATGAATCAATAAAACTGAGATGAAGCTGGAATGCACCAATGCTGAGGGGTGGGAATGAGATCATCTATATAACCTACCAAAAGAAGGCTGCAAGGATGACATATTTTTGTAGGCCAAAGCCCAGAAATGAGTTTTAGCACTTTTGGTTGCATCATCCTGAAGTCAATGGGTTTTTTAAATGTTTTTTTGCAAGGTGCGATTTGTGAAAAAAGCAGAGGGGTGCTTTTGAAAAGTTTTTTCTCTCCAGTGTAAGGTTATAGCCTAACCTACTCTCTAAAAAAAGGTGCTAAATACATCTTAACCACCCCAAAGAACCGCCGAAGAACCACTGAAGAACCATACAGGGGCGTAACAGGTTCTTTATGCGGTAGCGGTGCTATATAGCTCCTCAACCTCCTCAAAGAACCGCTGAAGAACCATGCAGGGGCATAACAGGTTCTTTATACGGTAGCGGTGCTATATAGCTCCTCAACCTCCTCAAAGAACCACTGAAGAACCATACAGGGGCGTAACAGGTTCTTTATACGGTAGCGGTGCTATATAGCATTCAACCTTCTCAAAGAACCGCTGAAGAACCTTTTTTTAGAGTGTAAGGTTAGTTTAATCTGCTAACAACGCAAATCATAAATCCATCTTTTTAGGCAAGTAAATGGGTGTCACGTCATAAAATGTTTTTAATACGACGGAAATTAACGTGATCACAATTTAATACAAAAATTGTAAGTTAGGTCTATTGATAGTAATGATTACATTTTCAATGATTCAAACAACAAATACATTATATAGAGAAAGCAAACAAAGAACATTATGAACGGAGCTTTTTGAAACTGAGTCAGTTAAACATTGCAAAATGATTAATTGTTTCAAAGCACTCCAATCAGATTGCGTATCGTGAATCATTGGATTCAGAATGGGACTTCACAGTGCACAAATAATTTAATTGTATTTTATTATATAATTCAGCAGAGGCAGGGATGCATAGACCCCCCCAACCCCCCTACAAATCGCACCCTGGGTTTTTGGTTGAATGCCTGAAATAAGGTCTATGCTGTGGTGATTTCCATGTTGTTTTTGGACATACACATATGTCAGTCTTAAAAAAGGTGATTACTAACAATTAGCTAAATGGGACAACAGAGGTTGTCAGGGACATTAAAGGATTATTTCATTTCCAGAATGACAATTTCCTGATAATTTACTTCCCCGTTTCATCCAAGATGTTCATGTCTTTCTTTCTTCAGTCGAAAAGAAATTAAAGGGGTCCTATTATGCTCTTTTACAAAGTCTTGATTTTGTTTTGGGAGAGTATTAGAACATGATCCCATGCTCGGTGGTTCAAAAATCGCATTATTTTTCACATTATTTACATTATTATAATAACACTCTCCCCAGCCTGACACAAACGACTCAATTAGTTCCAGGTTTGATGAAGACCCGCCTTCTGAAAACTAAATGTGTTGTGATTGGTTATCTTTCCAAGTGCGTTGTGATTGGCGAACAGCTTAGACGGCATTTCAGTACTGTCAAAACAGCTAGTTCGTCAATATTGCCATATCAATTCAGATCTCGAGAATATTGAACAAGAGAATTGTGCAGAACTTTTGCACGCACAGATATTGCAAGACATATTAAAGTGTTAATGTTATTGTTGTTGTTGTTGTTTTTGGCTAAATCGTGTTTTAGATGGGATGTCAACTACAGCTAAAAAATAACTGCATTGACTATGTACAGATATAAGTGCAACGGTAATATGTATTATGTGAATTGTTCTTTAATTCTAACATTATAACATGAATTGCACTGAAACTGTTATACAGTTGAATTTATTTATACCATAGTCCCACAGAGAGTTACACTATTTGTGGCCACATATACATGCAAATTAATTCTCTGCCAGCGGGAGGCGCTGTTGGAGCGGGAGAGATCGAGATTTCCCCGGTAACGCTGTACACAAAACAGATCTCCGCTCACAAATGCTGCTTTTTCAGACATTATATGCAAGATGAAATGAAAATGACATCCACATTTTTCTGAAAAAAGTTGGTTTCCATCAGAAATAAAGTGATATAAAAACTCCCGCACTGGGTTTCGATTTTAAAACGTGCAAAGCTCAACCAAGTATTCTCCCCACCTGCCAACCAGTCGAATTTCAGAAGGCGGGATTTACAATTTGTGATGTCACAAATAGAGGAAAACAACTTTGTAGTCCAAACTAATTGTTCGCTGTAATTTTTGAAAAGGGATTTTTAAAACGAAATATCTCTTTGGAGTGGACTTCCAGATTTGTAACTTTGTAGATAGTTTTATGCCCAAACATACACACTACACACTGACTAAAATTCAAAAAGTGAAAAAGCATTATAGCACCCCTTTAAGGTTTTTGAGGAAAACATTCTTCTCCATATAATGGATTTAAATGGGAGCCAATGGGCTGACGATCCAAATTGCCGTTTCAATGCAGTTTCAAAGGGCTCTATACGATCCCAGCCAATATACATTAGTGGGCTCAAATGATTATTCATGATTAAACGCATCCAAAATAAAAAAACTGTTTACATAATATATGTGTACTGTGTATATTTATTATATATGTATAAATACACATACATGTATATGTATATATTTAAATTAATATTATATATTGATATATGAGGAGCATGATGGCAAAAACTGAGAGACTGAGGAGGAGCTTCTTCCCTCAGGCCATCAGGCTCCTTAACACAAACCCAGTTTCATAAACACTTACAAGACTCATTATTAACTGTAAAACATCCATATTCTCATCACCCGTATTGCTGCTATGTGTACATACCCGGTACAACCCGTTTGCACATCCCTCTTGTTCATATTACTATTCATTAAGTCCCAATATACTGTTTATATATCTTATTGTTTTGCACTTTTTATTCTATTGCACATTTTACTCTGTATTTATCTTTTTTTACCATATATATGCTCTTGTGTTGTGTTACTTTTATATAATTTTTATTTTTATTCTTTTGCACTGTCCACTGAGCGGACCTGATTTGATTTACATTTCACTTCTGATTATACCCTGTATAATTTATTATGTGACAAATAAAGAAACCTTGAACCTTGATATATTATATATAAACATAATATATTTTTCTTAAATATATATATGCATGTGTGTGTATTTATATATTCATAATTAATATACACATTACACACATGTATTATGTAAGAAAAACTTTTTTGGGGATGCAATTAATCGTTTAACAGCACTAATATATACTTTTTAACCACAAAGGACCTTGTGAGCATGTGACCTTCCCAATGTGACTAAGTAATGTGTGAGGTCAAGCTAGTGCAGGACAAGTATTTGTGGTTAAAAAGTAATTACATTTTCATTTTTGTTCTGTTTTGAAAATGAAATTTCACTAGATAAGACAAAAAACGTAATTTATTTTTGACTGAAGAGAGAAAGATATGAACATGTTGGATGACATGCAGGTGAGTAAATGATCAGGGAATTTGTATTATGGAAGTTAACTAATTTAATTGTCACCAGGAGAAAAGATAAAGAAGAGATCTACTCACCACTTACTTCTACGCTACTCACTTTTTACACTTGTACAGCCAAATTCCATTAACAGTTACACTCTTTCAAACTATTCTAATTCTAAGATTCAGCTTTATAAATAAAAACAGAACAGAAATAGTAATGGTGATGCTGAAGTCACAAGACCGTGGAGTAGTTTGTTTGTAGCCTACATTTAACTTTTTACTTCTAATGATTGTATTTAGGCTTCAAAACTGATGCTAACTCTGGTTGGCCTACAAAATACATAATCGCTGTAGCACTCTATGGAGGTGAATATAATCTCGGCATGGAAGGAATGGATGTGGAATGTAACACTGGCAGTGGTGATGAGTGGAATGTACCATGTGGAGACAGAGACAGGCGAGTGGGTCGTACCATGAGCAGCTACAGCAGCAGCACCAGCAGAAGCAGCAGGTGTTGGGTTTCTGTGTAGGGGAGGGATGCTGATCACGGCTGGGTGATATCTCGCTCCTCGTCATCGGAGACTCGCGATCTGCCGGGACAGGGCCTGTGTACTGATACATATTAGAGTAAATACCCAACCCCTCACAAACACACACACACACACACACACACACACACACACACACACACACACACACACACACACACACACACACAAAGGAAATCCTCTACATCTGGTGACTTGAGGTTGGAAATTAACATGCACCTGGTCATGAGGTCATAATTGGTCTATCTAAACAACCCCAAAAAGTCATAATCCTCTGAAAGACAGACAAATATTAGCCTTTCCACTATCAATCCATGCTTAAAACGGGCCAAGATTCAACTTTTCACCTAAGGTAGCCAATCAGAATGTAGAATGGAGGATATCATTGAGCATGTGACCTCATTCAACCAATCACATTTCAGATGTCTGGGCACAGGGCTGGTGAGTGACGAAAATGAACTGGAGAAGGTAAAAGAGATGTAAGGAACAGAGCCATTAGACCCTTGTGATCACAGGATATGGGAGTAGCTCAATTTTCTGTCACCAAAAATGCAAACAGAAGCTAACCAGACTAACTCAAATAATAAAAAAAATGTTGATGCCACTATAAAATGCCACTATAAAAATGCATCTTCAATTACTGTATGGGCACTTTTAATTCATGAACTTTTAGAAAAGAAGCTCATAAAACCTTTCACTCCCACTGGATAAATCTGTCCACTAACACGGTGGTTATACAAGACAGCGCATCAGAGAAGAGTTGTCTTCTTTTCTGAAAGTCATGAAAATTCCCACCAGATCTCAACAGATGTATTGAGTTTAACGGCATTCAGTGGCATAAATGACATTTTACGGTCTGATTGAAGTAAAATTTGGATGATGCCTCACAAGTATTGCATTACAAATGAAGTTAGAGGTTTCATGCAATAATTTATTTCGAGTTTGCCCAGTCAAGTCACATGTGGTTCAGTGCTTTAAAAAGTGGAACGTCTGTTTTTTTGTAATGTCCATTAGATCAATAGCCATTTATTTGGATGGAGAATTTTTTATTTTTTTTATTGGATTTAATTATTAATTATTGGATTTATTTAATTAATTGCTTTGTATTATATTTATAAAGTGAAACACAATTAAAAAGCTTACGTTTGAACAATTTATTTATTAAACATTTGAAACTTACACCAAAGCTATATCACATGATTGTCACGAGTTAACTCATGATTAATAACAACTTAATTGCACATTTTTATCTGTTCTAAAAGTACCTAATTAATACTTTTCAAGTTTTTAATACTCTAATCACCATGAGCATGGACAAATATGAATGCTTTATGCAAATGTGTGTTTATTACTAGTGAAATTATAGTCAATATAGAGCATGAAGACCACATATTTTTCAAAGAACTTGTTCATGTATTTTAGACACATGAAAAAAGAACATAGAAATACCAGGTTCCCGTTACTTCTCTTTCTTTGTATGTATATGTATATATGGTATGTATGTATGCCTATATATGCATATATATATATATATATATATATATATATATATATATATATTCACACACTTTTCATCACTACTTGATTAAATGATATGACAGTAGTGATACATATGATTTCTCTGTGTTTTTACAAACTGAGTGACGAGTCAATGATTTACTGTGGTAATCGACAGCATGAACCAGTATTGAACCTGGAACATGCCTATAAAGTGGAACAGAGAGTGGGGTGTTGTGATTAAACTCTCCTCTCCTCCCCCATATGACCTTCTCAATTCAGAGGTTATTTTTAATTTGTTAAAAGGCCTAAGCCATAATTCTTTTCCAATTACATTTGGGCCAGCTGTCCTAAATAGAGAGGGCCTGTCCCACTGCATCTCTAATACCATCACAATAGATACAAAAACATACATGTGTGTGTGTGTGTGTGTGTGTGTGTGTGTGTGTGTGTGTGTGTTGAGGAAGGGAAATAAAATCACACAGCAATGAAACAAAAGGCTTCTGTGTTGTTTAATGAGAACTTCAGAGTACACGGTCATATTCAGATGCATTTTATATCTAAACTTCCATACACACAGACAGACAACCGCTCTACAGTCTCAGAAACTTCCTCAGCCTCTGGCAAATCCAACAACAAACCCCTGAGTGTCTCAAGATGGGAATGAGCGTCTGTCTGCGAGTGAGGAAAAGTTGCTCACTGTTATGAGGAAACGCAAGTTAAAACAGCGGGAGGAAGCATGCGTGAGGATGACAGGGAAGTAATTCTTTACACCCAAAATGGCAGTACAATGCGGCGGACTGTTTTCCTGTCCTTGTGCGTCTGCCTTTATGGAAGTAACTGGAAGACAAAGCCTTTTATGGAGTTTTAAGTCTGGTCATCCCATCAGGATCGTCACCATGACAGGATGCAACTGTCCCATTATGTGAGACATTATGTAAAATAATCACAGATACATCTGCAAATAAGGTGTTTCCAAGATGGCATCTACTAAATTAAACCATTTAGTTTGATGCATTCTTAAAGGTTCCAAAATTGGGTTTTTGCAATGATTACAGAGAATAATAATTTTGGGTTTCCCAAAGAACCCTTCACAAAGCATTTATTTTTCTTTCTTTTTTAAGTTATATTTATGGTCTTCTTTTGCTTTTATTGGATAGGACAGCAGGGTGCTGACAGGAAAGCATTGGGTGGCTAGAGGGGAGCGGGATTGGCAAAGGACCTTGAGACGGGAATCTAACTCGGGTCGCAGAAGTTTTTATATCCACTTTTTTCTTCCAGTAAGAGTGGGCGCGGCCATTTGTAAATTCGATGGGTCTATCTTCTGATCTCATCTGAATCCAGCTATTTTTAGCTGAACAAAACAGCTCGTTTTGAAAGCTTGATATTGAAAATTGGTGTGTCTTGCAATATTAATTTAATCTATTATCTTAATTATTAACACATTGTTTTGTAGTATAAACAGTTTTACCATTTACTGCACGTTATTTCCCTATAGAGGCAAATTAACTGGAAGTCTTGCCCATAGGCTTACTCCCGTGCTGAGGAAAAAGGTGGATACTGGAGAGGTTCCATGAATGTTCAAGACTCTTCAATGCAAATAAGTGAATATTATGAGGAACTTAATTATATTCTGAATAATTCAGTTCTGGAACACAACTGATAAAGTTGTAATGAAAAGGAAGTCACGAGATATCTTTTTTTTTTGCCATATTGTGATGTATTATCAAAATTACGAAAAAATGTAGGGGACTTAAAAAGGGAACTTGTGAAACTTGTAGGGGTTTAATCCAACGGTTGTTGATTGAATCGAGGCAGATGTGAATGTCAGCTTGCAGTTGACTGTAAGAAAGGGGCAGGGTTTAAGCAGACTAAATGATTGGACATACGTCACCAGAAAAATTATATCGGAAGAAAAATTGCGACGTCAATTTATTTTTATAATGAAACACTGAAATCACAATAAGATCAATAACATGCATTTGTTTGAATTTAAGTGAATTTAGGCATCAGAACAGTCTAATGTTGTCACGGTGCACACGAGGGACGAACGAGGAACACGGAGATGAGGATATAACTCAAAATAACAGTCTTTAATGTAGAAAAACAAGGCAGGGCAGGGCAGGGCAGGGCAGGACAAGGCAAGGCTGACACCGACAGGAACACCGGGGAGTAACGAGTAGACCAGACAAAATCATATTGAACTGACAGGAATATAAATACACAGGATAATTGACAAACACAGCTGGACAAGAATTAACTAATAATCACACTTAACAAGGACAGGAAGCAAACCAAATAAGGACACAAGAGGCGGGAACACATGACACACAATTCTAATATTGACCAATATGGTCCCAATATACCATGTATGCCTAAGAGAAACAAACAAAACAATTATGTAATGCACCTTTAATGCATTGGTCAAAGGTGTCTGCATTGTCCACCAAACAAACCAAGTTACCAGGCAGCTACAATTAACTATATCTTCCGTTTTCTTTTCTCTCAGCCTTCGATGGGCTGTAAAGGAGGAAGGAGGAGACGTCCCCTCAACACCTACTCCATCGCTGTTTTCCTTTCCTGACTTTCATTTGGTTTTCCAAAAGTTTTCACAACTTCTCTCCTCATCCCCCTTCATGCGTGAAATTCTCTCTGCTGTAAAGATGGCTGCAGCCGCCTGAGGTATTTTTAGCTTTTGGCAGACCCCTATTCATCCTCCCCTCTCCAGCTCTCTTTTTCTTTGCTGGAGAGCTATTTTCTGCGCCGGGGTCAGTGGTGGCCAGACATTTTGACAACACACTCCACACTTCACAAATACCGTCGAAGCAAACAAGAGATAAATCCTCCCCAGTCCCTTCCTTCTCATGGCGCGTGGTGTTGTATTTCCCTCCAGAGATCATGTCTGTATTAAACGCCTCTCCTGTTTGCTTTTTTAGCATTGCATAATGACAGTCTCAAATTAGGCCTTTAAACATGTGTGTTTTTGTTTAGTCTGCATCTTTTTCTTTTCTTCTTCTTTTGGTCACCGCAATCAAAGGCTCACAAGTTTCCTCAACAGACTACACAGGGATAAAACTCGGATCTACACAGCTGCGTTAAGCACCACAGAATGAACGGCATGTAAATCATAACATGCTTTATGTATTTATGGGTCTAATATATGATTCATCCAAATATGAAGACGCGAATGTGTGTGCATTGGAGGCATAGTGGCAGCTCAGTCATTTCTAATCTTGTTAACCCTCCCTTCAATCCTGTTAGGGGGGATTTGGTCAAGTCTAGGCAACCCCAAATACCATCCCATTTGACCCACAGTGAGAGGGTGCAATACACAAAGCAAGAGAGAAAGTGAGTAGATGTGAGACAAGAACGTATGCCGCTTTCTACCAGGTTTCTCTTGGGACACAAATCCCAATGCAGGAATCAAAACTAGTTTTGGTAACTCGATGCCAGTTCTTTTCAATGGCTACGCCATGTGCTCCAACCAAAAGGGATAAATAAATATAAAAAATAATCTCTGCAGACCTGGTCCTGTTTACACCTGGTATTACGGTATGTTTTGGTCAATCGTGTCACAACAAGTAGACAAAGTAGACGCATACCAGTTTCCATCTCTTTTGTCTACTTTTGATAACTTTATGGGCAGGCTTATGGATAGGCTTTTGATCAAATATTGCAAAATAAGATCACGTAATTTACATATGAACATGAATGAAGACAATAAAAACAATAAAGAGAGCAGCAGCTTCCATTTCTGTTCTGATAAGTCACAAAACTACGCTGTCGATTTGTGTTAGAATAAGGAATGGTATGGGACGTGTTGTTGAAGCACATTCAAAAAGTTTAAGAATTAGGACCAAAGGGAGAGAGGAGCTTGTCTTTTGTGCCTGTTCAATACATTCGACTACATTAGCATCTACACTCCGAATACAGTAAAATGCATTTTCAGTATCTCTGAAAGTAGTTGAAAGTAGATAAGTGCAAACTCTTTCAGACCCCATTAATACCCCGTTGTCCCCTTTTGATTGGATTTACAAAAACGCTTCTTAATACCAGATGTGTGACATTGACACTTGTGACTTGTGACACACTTCTTGGCACCAGTGTGTCAAGGTCAACAAGTATCTTAAAATATTACATAACTTGACTTTAATGACAATACAAGGATCATTCAAGTTGTAAAATGCAATGTGGTACAACTCACCAAAAAACTAATGATTATGAATTGTGAATGTCATGAGAAATATGTTTAGCTTGAAAATATATATTTAAGAACATTTTAAAATAATCATTAAAATGTGTAAACTGTCATGCGGTGCAACTCCACAGATTTTTTTTGTGATATTTATGTAATAATTAATTCATAATATTTGTAAAAAAAAAAAAAAATCATCATGAAATTTTTTATTAAAACATTTTTGGAAATGTTCATGAAAACTATGAAAAATAAATTAACTAACTAAATATAACAGATGTCTAGTTTAACAAAACACTTGAATGAAGTAATACAAAACAGAAATACAACCCACAGGAAATCTATTTCTGCAGACTAGAAATAAAGGAGCGGCTAAAAGTGTGAGCGATACAGGATATGGTGTAAAAGTGATACAGGCTGCTGGGAGCTCCAATGTCATCGGGGCCCTTTTGAAGCACATGGCAGAGGGAGAAACTCAGAGTGAGAACCGGAATGGAGGCATGCTGGGACGTGTCTCTCTGGGTGGCGTTGCTCTGGTGCTGGAGGACTGAATAAAGCTCTGCTGTTCATGCCCAGGGGCTTAAAGCAATTAAGAGCTCATTTGAGAATTAATTTGTGTGATTATTCCCTCATATTATAACACAAAGATCAGAGCTAGAGGACCAAGTCAGAGAGAGAGAGAGCTTGTTTAAATAATGCCAGGCACTGCGGGCAATTCATGCTGAATGTAGACAAATGAAAACAGGCTCTAAAACACACACATCGAGTATGTTCACATGGTTACACAATGGTTAAAGAGAAAGCTGTGGACCGCCCTCCAACTGGTATTCAGACCAAAACAATTTAAAAAACATAACTTTAAATGCAGACATTGAGCCAAAAACTCATCACCAAACACCAATGACTTGTACATTCATTTTATGGACAAAAGTACTGGGACACCCTTCTTTAGAAGAGAAAAAGGCACTTCCAAACTGTGGCAACAAAGATGGAAACATAATTAATGTACTTAAAAATTATATTTCCACCTCTGTTGCAACAGTTTTTAAGTGTATGAAATGACTGTACCCATATGTCATTGGTGTTTGGTGATGAATTTTTGGCTCAAGGTCTGCATTTAAAGTCACACCAGAAGTGTTTAGATGGGATTAGGACTTGTCTTTCTGCAGACCAGTTAAGTTCTTCCACACTGACTGAATCGTCATTTCTCTTTGATCCTTGTCTTATACAAAGAGACACTGTCATGTTAGAATAGAAAAGGGTCCTGTCCAAACTGTTGCTATAAAATTAGAAGCACACAATTCCCTAGAATATCAGTATATGCTTAAATATTAAGATTTGTACTCATGGAAATTACTAAAGTAGTCAAACCTTTCATTAGAAGGGGGTAACCCAATACTGTGTAAATAGATTTTTTTTTCCTTCAAAATGTCCATTTTGATTTCTTAAATTTTTTGGCAAATTTTGAATAATAATAATAATATATATTTTTTTAATTTTGAATAAAATGTAATTTTTTTATTTAATGTCACATTAGCAGCCATTTTTGACGCAGTCTGCCTAAAACAAATGACAATTTAGACTCAAGGTGTTATAACATATCTTAAAAAAGTATTCGGTCAGCATTCCTATTGGTACTGTTGTGATTAATTTATGATTTAAGGCTTAAAGCTTTTAACTTTAAATGCCTAACTTTAAACTTTAAACACCTATTAAGAAAATGAATGGGAAATAAACAGTAGTTCCAATGCCGCTTAAAAAGTGGATATTTACTGCACTGCTTGATGAGGGTTTGAATGAATGATGTTCAGCAGTTTTCACTAAAATGCAATGCTGCACGAATCTTCAAACAGGCAGAGACATGTAGTTTACATACAAAACAAGTGAAAACACACACTCTCTGATATTTGAGACTGGAATCTCACTTTGCCAAGAAAACGGTACTCTTAGTGCTGGCGCTTTCTGTATGAGTCAGAACTGCCGCACCTCAGGGGGGATTTTGGTTTCCAGAACAAAGAAGGTCAAAGGTTAAAGGTACGAGGGCAAATGTCAGACAGCTATATAATTGGTGCAAAAAGCCTTAACAGTGCTTCAGAGGAATTCCCTCTAAGCCGATGTTCTCAGTCAATAGATAGGTGTAATAGTGGAAATTCACACAAAAATGAAATAAATGTTTAAACTAAAACTAAAACATACAAATACCATTTTAAACTAAAAAAGAGAAATTGTTCAAGGCAATATCAGTCTATCACTATTATGAATAAGTCTAAAAATAGGTTCTGTCCAGCATTAGTGCAATGTTTAATGCACAAAAAAGCAACATCAGGCAAAGTGAGAACATAAATCTCCTGATTAATGGGACCAAGAGCAATATAGAACAGTTCAGTGTCCTGTCACCACCCTGCCGAGACTTGGGGGGCAAACTTGGAGCTCTGGTGAAGTCAAATTGGTCACAGATGCTCAAAATGAGGCCTGCAAATCAGACTGGGTCTTAATGTGTGACAAAGTTCCCTCTTGCACACAGAAAAAACTGCAGAAAATTTATCAGAAGAGAATAGCATTTGCTAACTCTGATCTTGTTCTAACAGGCTCTGAAACTCAAGCTCCCAGTTGAACAAAGAGAACGAGTTTTCATAACTTCACTCACAGTATGCACACACACACACACACACACACACACACACACACACACACACAAATGTACATTTTCTCCTAAATCATCAACTATCATTGAAAAGCCAAAAACCCTGTGTGAAATAACAGCCACATAGTATTATCACACAAATAGTATATTTGGTCAACAGATATTTTTAATACCAGGAGCTGCAGTAAGTATTCGCCGGAGTTATGCTGTAGTTTGATGTCCTTGTATGGAGATCCCGCTGTAAATTTCGCTCATTTTGTGCAGTCTCACGGAAACTAAGATCTCAACTATAAAACCATCAAGAGCACCATAACTCTTTGCACTGAACTTGCACACTGGCCACTGATTGGAATATCAATTAAAATTATGTAAATATTAACTTCGTTAATTATTTCTTTAAATATTCCAGTTAACTATTTATTGTCACTTTTTCATACAGTGTGCCCCTCATGATTAACTCACAAATATGCAAATGAAACGTTAATTCAGGGTTTCTACATTTACAGTATGAAATAGTGCACAAAAGAACCCAGCATTACGTTTAAACAGAGTTTACAGTGACAAGTGTGAAGAGCCCAAAAGACAAAGAGCTAAAGGGACAGGAGAGGAACTGTTGTAACTCTTCAGATGTTGTAAGTGGCACACGGCGCTTGAACTCTAATGAGTCAGCCGCCACATCTTCCTCTTTCTAGACGCTCACCTCTCACCAGATCAAACCAGATTTCCTGACAAACAATGAGTCCACAACACCACAACTGACGCTCATGCTAACATCCGTGCACAGCCCCACATGCCCCCTTCATCAGATAACACGATTCGGTTCAACACAGCTGAATGAGTTAGCTATTTGCTCATCTAACACATCCTGTTTAAATGTACAGTAGCCTCCAGATGTAGATTTGAACATTTCAGCAAATATACTTAAATTCACTTCTGCTAGTGAATTTGACAAATAATTACAAAGAAATAGCAAGTAACATCAAATTAAATAAACATGTTCAAATAGAAAGACCAACATATTATATTAAGTGTTAAGTGTAAAACACGCTCCGCTATTTTTTATATTTACAACTTTATACAAAAAATTAAATACAGTTGTCTTGTAATTCACATTACAATACAATACCAAATATTTTTTAAAGTCAGTTATTATTTTATTTGATTACAAATAGAGTAAAAACAATAACGTTGTGAAATATTATTACAATTTAAAATAACTGATTTCTGTTTCAATATATTGTAAAATGTAATTTATTCCAGTGACGCAAAGCTGAATTTATCATCATTACTCTTCAGTGCAACATGATCCTTCAGAAATCATTCTAATATGCTGATTTACTGCACAAGAAGCATTTATTCTTATTAACAATTATTATAACATTCTTAATGTTGAAAACAGTTGTGATGCTTCATATCTTTTAATGCATCCTTGCTGAATAAACATATATCAGAATAGTTTTATTTGGAATTAGAAAAGCAAAAATGTTTGAGCAACTTTCCGCTTTTTACTCAAGTTGACATGACGAGAAGCTGAGGTTTCTGTCATACCAGTGTTTGCTAATAAAACTGACACATGCCACTTGAATGACTTGTGAGCTACAATGTGCCACTTCAAGAGTTGGCATAAAAAAGCAGAAGTGTCTGTGCCCATGGTCCGTAACATGTACCATCTTCCTCTGTGAGTCAATACAACAGCCCCTCTTCTGGTAGCTTATGGGGATCAAAAGGGGGTCATTGAGGTCATCAAAAGGTCATGACCCCTGGAGAAAACAAGGCAAACGTGAACTATAACTGCTACAGTTACAGCAAGTCTGAGCTGGTGACTGAATAAAGAGCTTGGTTTTATTAAGTTAGGAAGTTCTTTAAGACTAAAGGGGCCTTTCCCAGATCCACCAATTCTGAAAAAGACTAACAGTATTTCTACTTTCTGCTGGGAAACTCAAATGGGAGTTGAGAAACAGTGCTGTCAGCCTCTTTCCCCATCAATGGTGAATGATCTCCTCACATGCCATCCCATGATACTTTATTTGATACTAGCGATCATTAACTGTATTAGTCCTGAAGCTTTACGGTGTCTTACATCTGTGCTTATATAAGAAATCAACATATGAAGAGAATTAAAATTCTATTTAGCTGGTGACATTAGATGTAAACCACTCCATATTTGTTATTTAAAAGCAAAACAAGGACTTAAGATGTACAAAACACAGTCAAAGATTCAGAAAAGCATTAGTGGTCTATGAAAGTTAGAGTTTAAAAGAGGGCGCTGTCTCAGATAAACAATGAGAAGAGGAAGTGGTTTCATTGAAGAGTAACCGCAGCAGAGTAGCGTCCCACCAAGAACTGGCTACATTTTGGTCTTAAATCACTGAAAACACATATTACAGCCATTTAAAGCAACACAGAGCTGTATTTGTAGCTTCTCTTTCACTCTGTCACATGACAGAACCATCACATTTGTTTGGAGGTTACAGCATGAGGCTCAGCAGAAACGCTCACGTTAGAAACTGTTGATTAGGCAAACTTGGTGACATCAGTTTGCTTTTCGAAACTTAATTTAAAATGTTTAAGAGTTTATTTGATGGTTAGCTGCTAGCACGCTTATTACGGCTAATAAAGATTTCATTGAAAATAATACAACAGAAGCTTTAACACGCATTCATGCCATTTCACAATTACCATAATTACTAGATGACAACCTAAACGTTCTACCCTGAGCTGGAGTAATCAATGGACAATGCTGTTATTGATAAACTTGAAAGATACTCTTTTAGTAGAATATTAGACAATATCGTTCTAATTATGAATTATTTATGGACATGAACACTTTTTACAAGTCAGAATTTTATAATTATTGTAATATTGACATAACATCAAAGGGATAGTTCACACCAAAATGAAAATAAAACCATGAATTACTCACCCTATGACTTTTAATTGAGAGGAATACAATCTGAGTTATATTGAAAATGTCCTGGGGCCTCATGTATAAACGTTGCGTACGCACAAAATGGGCATAGAAATGTGCGTACGCTGTCTTTCATGGAGAGTTTTATACAGGCCCCAGGCTCTTCCAAGCTTTACCAATGGAAGTGAATGGGTGTTGAGATTTTGAAGTCTAATACAAAGTGCAACCATCCATCTTAAAAAGTGCTCCAAACAGCTCCCCAGGGTTAATAAAGGCCTTCTGAAGCAAACTGATGTGTGTGTGTCCATATTTAAAACTTTATAAACCATAAAAACCTCTACACTCTAAAAATGCTGGGTTTTATGTTTAACCCAAATGCTGCGTTCAGCCTGTTGGGTAATTTTATTGGGTTATTTTTAATATACATATATACAAATAAATATTCTTTTTTTTTTTTTACCCAGGTGCTGGGTAGATTCTCTGTAACGAAGCTGCTGGGTCATTGTTAACGCTGGGTTATTTTTTCTACTCTATAAGCTAGGTTGAGCTTATTTCCAATGAAACAACCCAGCTGCTGAGTTACAGTCAGATCGCGGGCTTTTTGCATCCACTACCATGCTGTAAATTCTATTATTTTCCACAACACAACATAAGGACGAGTCAGTCAGCCGCGTCAGCAGCGTTCACTTCGCATGATGAAAATGCCTTTAGCCTTGCATCACATACATTTATTTCAGCAGCCCTTCACCGGCTCAGATTTCAGTGACACACTGGCGAATTAGCACTATTTCGGTAAAAAGCAATTACAGAGAACAGTTGGATACACTTAAATTAAAATGCATAATTTTAAATGTTACGTTTTTTTATTTCTAAAATGCTTGGTAAACGAGTTTAAATGTATGTAATACTGCTTCTGTATTCACCCCAAAAAAATTATTTGTCTTGTATTTTGTCCATGTGTTCTCACTTAATAAATGTTTATCTTTTGATTATTGTTGTTGCCTCTATTAATTCTGTGTGTGATTTTTTATTTCCAGCCCATTTTAAGGCAACAATGTAATACTTTTTAAACAATAGTTGACTTAAATAAAACAGGCCAGTATGTTGGGTAAAAACATTAACCTAACCAGCTGGGTCAAAATAACCCAGCATGTGTTCTGTCCAATATTTGTCCAACCAGTGCTAGGTTGCTAACCCAAGTTTTGTTATTTTTAACCCAGCATTTTTTAGAGTGTAGATTCTGCTAAATGTTGTACATGCGTTAATGAGAGAGTGGTGTTCCAGCAAATAATGTAGGACATAGGCATAGCATAGACTCCGGTGACAATATGCTAGTCTCACGAGAACCAATTTTGTTTACAACAAAGGAAAACCAGTCTCCTCTTGGGTTTCATCAAAATTCCTTCTAATATTTGACTGGGGCTCTCTCCTCTGCACTTCCGTGTTCATCAATTCTCACCCGAGTTTACACCCATATAGATTTTGCAACCGGTTAGAATTCAGAAAGAGCTTTATTACCCACACACACACACACACACACACACACACACACACACACACACACACACACATGTTGGTTTTATGGTTTACGGGACTTTCCATAGGCGTAATGGTTTTATACTGTACAAGCTGTATGTGCTATTGCCTACACCTACCCTACACCTAAATTTAGCCCTCACAGGAGACGGTGCATTTATATTTTCCTCAAAAACTCACTCTGTATGATTTATAAGCGTTTTAAATTATGGGGACACTGAAAATGTCCTCATAAATCACCTTCTCCTTGTAATACCTATGTCATACCCATGTCATTATACAAATTTGTGTCCTCATAAACCACATAAACATGCCCACACACACACACACACACACACACACAAGGAATTTGACTTGAAGACAGGAGCTTCCAGTGCAGAAGTGCAGAAAAATGATGGGCACACAAATTTGCTGTGTTGACCATCAAATTGCAAATTTGACCATCACAACTTTGTCTTGAAAGTCTCTCTGTGAACTGTGCTTAATAATAGGGCTGTCAAATTGGCTGAAAAACTAAATTAGAATTTTTTACTAAAATATTATCAAAATTTGAAATATATTCGAATTTAAAAGGCATAAAATCAGTTAGGAAAAAAAAGCTTTTGTCTTCTCTCCTGAGGCCAAAAGAGGGTGCATCGAGCAAAATATTACCAAATGCACATTCTTCAAAGTAGTATGGAAGCCCGTTTCCGCCACTGAATAAAAAATAAAACAAGGTAATTCTGACAAATAAACTCGCAATTCTGACATATAAACTCGCAATTCTGAGATATAAACTCGTAATTCTGAGATATAAACTCGTAATTCTGAGATATAAACTCACAATTCTGAGATATAAACTCGCAATTCTGACATATAAGCTCGCAATTCTGACATATAAGCTCACAGTTCTGACATATAAACTCGCAATTCTGACTTATAAACTCACAATTCTGAGATATAAACTCACAATTCTGACATATAAACTCGCAATTCTGACATATATAAATCAAAATAACATAAAGGTGTGATCACATTAGTGAATTTTTGCAGGCAAAGAAGGTCCATTGCTGGGATAGAGTTGCCAATCTATAGCTTTGTTTATTTAACGTTTTAACAATTTAAAAGTCATTAATGGCCAAATTGACATAGTAAGTAAGCCATCTTTTGTCATAAATCAAATATGCTGAAGGAGGTATGTTGTAATCACTAGGTGGACCCATTTGTTCAAAATGGCATCTAGCTGCAGGGGCTAACAAGGTCATGCTAACTAGCTAAACCTTGACCACATGGTTCTACTAAGAAAACGTCTCAGTATGCAGTGTATACAGGGTTCGTACACATTTTTACCAACAAATTTCCATGACTTTTCCATGACTTTTCCATGACTTTTGTGACAATTTCCATGACCTAATTTCACATTATTTTACAATAAGAATAAAATCTGTTCAAATTATCATAGCATTTTAACTAAAATGAATGACTATTAATACTATTGTTTGCTTTTTGTTTTAGTACAAGCTTAAACTGCGCCAGATGTGAAGGTCCTTGCAGTCCGAAATGTCACATGCAAAAACGCATACAAACATTTCTGACTCGGTGTGTAAGGACCTTTACTCCACACAGAGAACACATCACATCACTATTATCATTTATTTAACTCAGTTAAACGCAGGCCAGAATTTCGTTTTGCAATATATATATATATATATATATATATATAGGGCCCTATGAAATCCGTTGTAATTTTTCCCAAATTCCATTTTATTTTTTTCTAAATTCATTTTTTACCGTTTCAATTTTTCTAGATTCCGTTTTTTTCCGTTTTCATTTTATAGACTCCTTTTTAATGATCAAATTAAAATGTATTTATCAAAAAGCATGTCTAATTAATTAAAATCATGAAACTTATACAATTTAATTTATTAAAAGTGTAACAAAAATGACATGTTTATGGCCGTATGAAATGTTATATTTTTTTCTTACCTTATGTTTTATTGTTGCCAAATTCTGTTTTAGCTCATCTGATTATTTGAATGCATACAAAAATTCTTTTTACTCTTTTTACTCTACAGTAGCCTTATGAATTGTTATTTTTCCTCAGAAATTCTGTGTTGTGTATTTAAATTTGACTGGTTATCAGATTAAGGCATGAAACATCGATTTAATTTATATTTTAATGAATGAAAATTAAACATTTACATGTTGAAAAATAAAGGGGATTTAGCCTACTATTAAAAATAAAATATTTTGTGATTATGTCTTAATAAAATAAAGTTGTATTATTTTTCAACAGTAGTTGACGTGTTTTTGAAGTAGAACTAAATTCACAGTTTCATTGTTTGTTGGGCAAACAGATGCAGATAATTAAAACATACACATTTCTTATCTCTCTCTCTCTCTCAAAATGGGCATATTTGAGAAACAAGTCGAGTAGTTTGCTTCACTGAATATAATTGTCGGTCATTTAACATTTCTTTCGTAAAACAGTTGACTAAACATCTTACCTCGCTCTCTTTTATTAATCTGACGCCGGCCATCAGCGCTCAGCATCTGTGAACGCTAAACTCCGCCTACTTTGATTTGATTTGAATTCAATTACTTTGACATTGACGAGCGCTGTTTGCCCGCTGAGGCAGAGCAGACTTTTAAAGCTTTTTTGTCACCCTAACAAGAGCGCTGCGTAATCGAGGACAGCAGATGCTCATGTAGGCCTATAATTATCTTTATTGAAGTGAGTTAGTTTTAAATCGCAATCGTCAAGCATTAATTAATGATTTTCGTTGTTGCAATTTTACACATAATAATCCACGATGATCACAGTACACAAAACTGAAATTGCACGTCAAAATAACAGTCAATATTTTTTGAGACCCACCCCCCAAAAAATAAATTAGCCTACTTTCCACAAATCACGTTTTCAGGGGAGCCCATGTATTATTAAGGGGAGCCCCTAGCTCCCCCGTAATTTGCACCCTGCTCATGGCCATTTTAACATCATTTTGTGTGTAATTTTGCCGCTTAAACGCAACAAGCTGCACTTTTAGAGCCCCATATTTCAGCCTCGACTTTTAGTTTATGGCTTCGGGACAATTTTCACGTCAGACGCGGGCCGGGCATCGGGCTTGTTTTAGGATTCCTCCTTATTTTTGTATTTTAGAAATCCATCAATTATTATGGTGATGAAAAGGATTAGCCGCTCGTGGAAACAATACCGCGACTGACAAGAGCAGCTCGACCTGTCTAATAGCACACATTTGTCTAGGTTAAAGCGTTTAAACTAACATTGTGATATGCTTTTTTAAGTATTTTATATAGATTTTATTTTAGTCAAGTGGTGATTTAAGAAGGCTAAATTGATCAAACATAATAGCCAAACTCACTGTCTGCAGCTGGCCGATTGCTCAAAAGATACTTTAAAAACAAAAACTTGAATTTAATAAACAAATAAATTTTCCAAACATATTTCTAAATTAACTTAATAAAGAAACGAAATACGCTTTGCCATTAAAAACGAAACTGAACTATTTGAATGGCTAGAACAGCAGCTGTGTAATGGGAAAGAGAGAAAGAAAGACATGGGCTCCAGTCGGACTCGGGAAGGTAATTCTGATCATCTGCTGGACAAGGATTGGACTGGGGCGTATGTTTGAGGTCCGTGCAGGACTCTACTGAGCTTGTTTGGTACCAAAGTCAATTTGGTACTGCGCGGCTTTATACGGACGCCATTTGGACATGACTGAGTGCAGCGGAAACCGCCTCTGGAGCGCGCGAGTACAGAACGGCTTAAAAAGACGGGCAAACAAATAATAAGCTACATTTTAGTGACAATGCAACCCGATTAGGCAGGTGACAATTCTGTCAACTGTACCAAAATGCCAGAGAAAGACTTGTATGGCACCGTGCAGCTCTTTAGTGCAGACGAGATGCGCTGATTACGTGTTTTAAGAGAAAGTCAAAGAGAGAAAACACAGCTGATGAATCCGTTTTCAAATGACCGATTTGATATTCTGTGTGGATCTATTTACTCTTCAGCCTACAAGCTATAGGCTATTGAATAAATGTGTGAATATCCATCATTTTAAATTCGAAAGCTGCGGGAAAGAGTATAAATATGCGATATAGCCCATGCGCAATCCCGTACCGAAATTCAGGACCGAATAAACATAATTGTATTATACAAAGATTTGTAAAATAGATTTCCATGACTTTTCCAAAACTTTCTGGGTTTATTCATTTTTCCAAAACTTTTCCAGGCCTGGAAAATGCTGTTTTAAAATTCCATGACTTTTCCAGGTTTTTCATGACCGTACGAACCCTGTGTATACTGCAGTATGCTAGCATTCTGTTCTAAACATAGCCTACAATGTTCATGCATGATTACTACAGCACATCAACCCGGTGACCGAGAATCAATCCTTGTAAGACTGGAACCTGGAGCTTTTTGGAAAGCAGCCTAGATCCACTGGGTTACACCACCTCCATTCCTTTTAAAAAAAGACATAGCCACTTGTTTTCTAAAAGTATCGAAACCAACAGGCTTGAGAGCACAGAGCACCCCCAACCTGGCATCAAGCGTGAGAAACTCAGGGATCTCCTGAGGGCAAGAAACTTAACCCAGCAAAGGGGGGAGGGAGAGGGAGAGTGTGCATTGATGTTCGGCTTTATATATAATTAAATATATGAGTCAAACTTTAGTGTATGGAGCGGGGGGGAGCTCTGCAGAAAGATGTGCAACTACATAAACTGCTGGAGATATGGGTAAGCTGCTCTGTGCTGTTAAAGACAAGAGGAAAACTCCCTTACACACACACACACATACACAAATAGAATGAATGTCTGTCTGCTTGTCTGTTTTTAGATCTAAATCTTGCTTTCCTCTAACTTTATCCAGATGCCATGGCAGACTGGCCATGAATCATGTGACTCAATCACTCCCTCCCTCTGCTGACTTCTTTCTGTCTCTCATGCTGTCTCAGCTTTCCAGCAGTCTTTGTCTCTTGATGAAGATCTCTGGATCTCTTGTTCTCCATCCACCTCTGCTGTTCAGGGAGCGTTGATAGAACAAGACTAGCAAAGAAAGCATGTGTGTGATTGTGATTTTAATTTTTTTTTTATGACAGGAATTTAGCAAAATGTTCAAAATGTGATTATTACTTTTTAGAACTTAAATTAAAAAATATGTATTCAGGGATGTAGTAATTATTAATAGCTTAATTTAGGCTCTCCTGAAATATGTTTATGGAAGGCTCTGATACATTGGTGTGTTTGTGTGTGGAATAGGAAAGCAGGCAAGAAGAAAATAAAGAAGATTAATAAGGAAAGGATAACAAAGCAGAGGAGACTAGACGGGATGTGAGGAGAGAAGAAAAGAGGAGGCGTGAGGTGAGGTGAAGAGAACAAAGTTGAGGAAAAGAGAGGAGACTTGAGCAAAAAAGAGTTTGCATGCTGCAAACAACTCAAGCAATTTCCAGAATAATTTCCTCAAGGATTAAACACAAAAAGCATAGAAACAAAACACAAATAATGCTAAACATCAGGAAGATTGCTGATATATGGGTTTAACCAGGACCAGACGGCATCTGCAAACATGTTTAACATTTTCTGCCATGATTTTGGAGGGAAAACCTCTGGAATGGAGTTGGTAAAGTGCAGTAGACTTAGCTGGAAGTGCTTCAATCCTATTGGTAGCTTCATCAAATTATCCAAAACACTTTAAGGAATAGTTCACACAAAAAGCTCAATTCTGTCATAATTTAGTCTCCCTCAGATTGTTGTTACCTTGTATGACATTCTTTCTTCTGCACAACTATTATTTTCTCTTGTGGACTACATGTAAACAACTTTAATGTGAAATATCTTATTCAGGGGTCCGTTCTTCATACGTCGCTAACTCAGTTAGCTGGATTTGATTGTTGACGATTTCACTTGATCTTGGATTGTTTGGTTCTTCGAAGCTCATCCCGGAGTTGCTGTCATAGCAACGGGTCCGTAAGTTTAAACCTTCTCGGGAGCAGGCTTATTTCATGTAAGCAGGATTAGATCGCATCCTTTTAAGCAGACTTGATACTTAAAATATTTCCCAGCCACTGCTACTTTATTACAAGAGTACCCTACTGATCCAGGGACAATAATTAAAAATAATAATCATTTAAAAATATTATAATAATGTTGTGTCGTCTATAATACTATAGACACAGCCAGTTTTACTCACTGAAAGATGCGTCGTCATAAAATAATTACTAAATAATTGTATTAGAGTCTTACATACATGCTATACAGTTAATGCACGACTCTACATTAACTGTATAACATGTCTGTAAGACATGCTATTAGGGATGCTCCGATCAGGATTTTTGCCACCGATACCAAGTACCGATTTTTTGTCATGGTGATCGGCCGATACCAATGCCGATTCTGATGCTTCAAGTTTATGTATCTGATATGTAAGCTCTCTGATCAACATTAACTTTTTTTCAGATAAAGTAATACTATAAATGTTGCCTTTGTTATATTTTTGTTATATTTTTACAGTAATATATCTAATGTAACTATTGTTTTAACAGAGTACTAAATAATCACAAAGAAGTATTTCAAAGAGCTCTTTTCCAAAACGCTATAAATCCATTTTAATAGTTCATGAAAATGACATTTTTTTTACCTAGACCCATACATTTTGTTAATATTCAATTTATCCTGTTAAAATGGTCTGTTGGCTCAGTCTGAACATGTTAAACAATGATTGTTAAATGAAACAACAATATTGTCCACCCTCCCCGGGTCCGCACCATCACACCGAGCGGGTCGCGAACCCGGGTTTCCGGTGCGGGAAGCGGGCGCTCTAACAAGGAACGCCAAAGGCTACAGCCGTTAGAGCGCCTCTTTGTGAGGTCAGGAGAGTGAGGTACATTTTAAACAAGGAAATGTAGCGATTTGGCATGAAACATTGATGGAGCAGTGAATAGGTTCAGTACACAGCAAAATGGCATGACGAACTCATTTTTTTTTAAATTTGGTGTTTATCGCGTTTTGGAAAACAGCTCTTCATTTATTATATAGTGAATATTTTAATATGCCTTTACAATGGGGTTTATGCATAACACTATGCACATCATAATACTTAATATGAGACAAAATTTAATAAACAAAATTGAGCCGGCTGATGCAACCCACAAGGTTTATTTAATCATTGTCCAGTACTACAGTGAATGGTCAAATTTTCGTGAAGTAGACTGTTTATGTGGCTGTAGACGATTTGATATAACTCTGGGAGAGCAACATCAGTCAAATATTTGCGCCGTGGCAGTTTATATCGTGGTTCAAGATGTGCGTTTAAATCCAATGTCTTCTGTGACTGACAGAGGCTGGTGGTCAATGCATATGCATATTATCTTCGCGGTTATATCCTTAGCTTTCTTGCTGTCTGGTGTGTACAGTTCGTGTTTTTTCAGAATGTCTGTAATGGATGGCTGAGTGAGAATCGCATTATTAGTTACCGTTGCCTTTTTTACAGTTGCCAGTTTTTCAGATTTCATGCTTACGACTCGCGGTGGCTGCCGAATGAGGTTCATTGTATTAAATGTTTTGGACAATGCGCCTCCACGTGAGATTTATTTGGAACATAAACGGCAAATAGCAAATGTTTCATTGTTTCTCGAAACGTCAAAGTAATTCCACACGGGCGATGATATGACTGCGGCACCAAAACATTTACGTCCCCACTCATCGTGTACGTCCTCACGCATTGACGTCATCAATTGTGATCGGTTCCTAAGATCGGCCAAGTTTAACGAGTACCGATCGAGTCATAAAATGTGATTATCGGCCGATACCGATCTTCGGCCGATCGATCGGAGCATCCCTACATGCTATACAGTTAATTAATGTGAGGGGTGACAGATATTATGGAGCGCAGGAGATGCGGGTATATTGATTTTAACCCTTAAGAAACTTTGATTAATGCTGTCAAGTAACAAATCCATTTCGAAGATAAAATTAAATGAATTGTTAATTACTACATTGAAATAAAAATGTAAAGCCTGTACAAGAAATACTAGAAATCATGAATATAAATAATTGGGAATCATGTAACACAATTAAAATAAATTAAAAACAGTGCATATTTCATTTATCTATTATAACATTGATGTAGTTTGTTCGTTTGGCTGTTTCCTTATAAAAGTCCCGAAATCTTGTCCAGTTTTTCGTCAGGTGACTTTTTTAATGATATGATGTCATTACGTTGCTGTCTTGCCACCAGCCAATCGCTACATTGCTGATCGTGGTTTCGAGTATCGATGCATAGCCCCTTTTAAACCATCAGATAACTCAATCCAGCCATACTAATCATCAACAGCAGGTGCGTTCGAAGAACCGAATTAGCCAGATCCTGATTAGTGCGATGATATCATCTTGGATCTTTCATTTGATCTCGGATGTAATGAGCGACGTATGAAGAACGGACCCCAGGTCAGTACTAAATAAACAATAGCATGCATTTTGTATGATCACTCATACTTGGTAAAATAATCAACATTTTGCAGATTCTGTAAAGTGTATGTAAACCTTTGACTTCAACTGTATTGCAAAGACTTTTGGTAACCAAATTTTGGTAAACACTGGCTTCC